>OZ024882.1:49343430-50543430 GCA_964017185.1 Rugalucina vietnamica | reverse complement strand
CTTATTGGGCGCAGCTGGGCGAGGACTAGAGAGTGAGGTTGACGTTGCGCACCTCTTCCTCACTATAATCCAATTTCATAGCGCATGTCATCTTATTTCTCAACACACAAGCACTTGCATACACAACAATTTCATCACAATTGCACCCACATACCTACAAAGTCCTGTGGCGATGGGCGAGTGGCGAAGCTGCAGGTGTAGGACACACTGGGAGCTGTAGTTGCAGACCTGCACACAGGCGGCTCAGTTCTAATGGTCGTTTTCTGTGAGGAGAAGCAGTAAGCAGAATTCGGCAGTCGGCTGAGTGACTGAGCAGACCTATTTAGGACCGCACTGCTCATCCCTGTAGCATGGGGAAGGGGCTAGAAAAGGTGCCCTAAACAATTGCCTGCTTCAAACCCCCTGGCTGGTTAACCGCGATCAGCGGGGATCCCCTTAAGCGGTCGAAATACAAAGAAAAAAGCTAGAGTAATCCCCTTACGGATTGGCGCATGGAATGTGCGCACTTTAATGGATAGTGCTGGGTCAGTTAGACCACAGCGTAGAACGGCCCTTGTGGGCAGAGAACTTGGGAGGTATGATATACAGATAGCTGCATTGAGTGAGACTCGGTTCGCAGATGTTGGGGAGATCAAAGAAGTTGTTGCTGGATTCACCTTCTTCTGGAGTGCACGCAAAAGTGAAGAGAGGCGTGAAGCAGGAGTTGGCTTTGCCATCAAAACAGAACTTGTTGGTAAGCTGTCAGGATTGCCAAAAGGCATTAATGACCGTCTAATGACATTGAGACTTCCTCTGTCAGGCAATAAACATGCAACTATTGTCAGTGCTTATGCACCCACAATGACCAATCCAGATGAGGTCAAGGACAAGTTCTATGATGACCTAGACAATGTTATTTCTGCAACACCCCGCACAGACAAGCTTATCCTTCTTGGCGACTTTAATGCCAGAGTGGGTACAGACCACCAGACCTGGGAAGGAGTTATAGGTCCAGAAGGGGTTGGAAAGTGCAACAGCAATGGCCTCTTGCTTCTCAGAAAGTGTGCTGAACATGATCTTCTAATCACCAACACAGTCTTCCGTCTACCTAATAGGAACAAAACATCCTGGATGCATCCCCGTTCCAAACACTGGCATCTCATAGACTATGTCATAGTGCGGAGAACAGACAGGCAGGATGTTAAAGTGACAAAGACTATGTGTGGTGCAGACTGCTGGACAGATCATAGACTGGTTGTCAGCAAACTCAACCTAAGAATACAGCCTGCGAGGCGACCTCAAGGCAAGAAAGCTCCTAAGAGACTGGATGTCTCAAAGCTGAATAAAGACAGCATGAGACAAGATTTCTTAACAGACATTTGCAACCAACTGGATGCAATGAATCTCAGTTCAGAGGACCCCGAAGAAAACTGGACAGTTTTCCATAAAACAGTTCTTTCTTCAGCTGCAAGCACCTTAGGCCATCCATCTCGCAAACATCAAGACTGGTTTGATGAGAATGATGATGAAATTCAGAGGCTTCTTGAAGAAAAGCACCGTTTGCTCAAGGCACATCAAGATGATACTAGCTCAGTATCAAAGAAAGCAGCCTACAGCAACATTTGTAAGACAGTCCAGACCAAGCTTAGGGACATGCAAGATTCCTGGCTGAGGAAGAAAACAGAAGAAATTCAGTCTTTTGCGGATAGAAAGGACATGAAGAAATTTCATGATGCACTGAAAACCATTTATGGTCCAAAGAGTTCTGGAGCCACCACATTGCTCAGTGCAGATGGAAACACTCTTCTCACAGATAAAGAAGCTATCTTGGAAAGGTGGGCAGAACACTTCAATAGTGTGCTTAATCGACCATCAAGCATCAATCAGGATGCAATCGACAGACTTCCACAGATAGAGTGCAATGTTCTGTTAGATGAATTTCCTACCGTTACGGAAACAAGAAAGGCAGTTCAACAACTATCATCTGGCAAAGCCCCAGGTGCAGATGCAATTCCTGCCGAAGTTTACAAGGCTGGGGGGCTACCCATGGCAGAGAAACTGACAGAGTTGTTTCACTGTATGTGGAGGAAGGAGGCTATCCCACAAGAATTTAAGGATGCATCCATAATCCACCTATACAAGCGGAAAGGAAATCCTCAAGTCTGTGACAATCACAGAGGCATCTCCCTCCTATCAATTGCTGGGAAGATACTTGCAAAAATTCTGTTGAATCGTCTGAATGCTCATCTTAATCAGACGGGACTTATCCCAGAAAGTCAATGTGGATTCAGAAAAGACAGAGATCTTCACAGCAAGACAGCTTCAGGAGAAATGCCAAGAACAAAATGTAGATCAATACATGACGTTTGTTGACCTCACCAAAGCTTTTGACACTGTTAGTCGTGATGGACTCTGGAAAATCATGGCCAAGTTTGGCTGTCCACCCAGATTCATAGCTATGGTGCGGCAGTTTCATGATGGCATGCAGGCACGTGTGCAGAATGATGGAGAGTTCTCTGAACCATTTGAAGTAACAAATGGGGTCAAACAAGGCTGTGTTCTGGCACCAACACTGTTCAGCATGATGTTTTCTTCCATGCTTATGGATGCTTTTCAGGACAGTGACACTGGTTTTCCAATCAGGTACCGTTTTGATGGCAACATATTCAACCTCAGAAGGTTGCAAGCCAAAACTAAGGTCCAGACTGATGTGCTAGATGAGCTCCTCTATGCAGATGATATGGATAAGAATGCCAACACAGAGGCAAAAATGCAAAAAGCCATGGATCAAGTCTCACAGTCATGTGATAACTATGATCTCACAATCAGCACAAAAAAAGACAGAGGTTGTACACCAACCAGCCCCCGAAAAACCATATAATGAACCAACCATCACTGTGAATGGGCAAAAACTGAAAGTTGTTGACAAATTCACCTACCTGGGAAGCACTCTCTCCAGAGCAGTGCATATTGATGATGAGATCACTGCCAGAATTGCAAAAGCTAGTGTGGCATTCGGAAGACTCCGTGCAAATGTCTGGGAGCGAAATGGAATCAAGCTTGACACCAAGCTGAAAGTCTACAAGGCTGTGGTACTGCCAACCCTCTTGTATGCATGTGAGACCTGGACAGTATACCAACGCCATGCAAAGAGACTTAACCATTTCCACTTAAGCTGTTTGAGAAAGTTGTTAAAAATCAAGTGGCAGGACAAGATTCCAGACACAGAGGTCCTGAGGAAAGCAGGGATGCAAAGCATGCATACAGTCTTAAAGCTAGCACAGCTAAGATGGACTGGCCATGTTATAAGAATGCCTGATGCGCGACTTCCAAAGAAAGTTTTCTATGGAGAACTACAGGAGGGAAAGCGCTCTCAAGGTGGCCAGAAGAAACGCTACAAAGACACCCTCAAAGCCTCTCTGAAGGATTTCGAAATTCGGTCCTGGGAACAGACTGCACAGGAGCGATCAAAGTGGCGAGGTCTCATCAACAAAGGAGCAGCTCTCTATGAAAAGAAGAGAATCTGTGAAGCTGAAAGAAAGCGAAGAGAGCGCAAAGCCAAAACAGATGTGCCACCAGCAGACTCTATGACATTGACTTGCTCTACTTGCAACCGACAGTTTAGAGCCAGAATTGGCCTAGTCAGCCATCAAAGAACTCACCAACACACATCAGCACTATTCAAGAAATAATGATGGTCTTTCTCATTAGTGAGAGACGAACTATCATATTGGCTTAGTTGGGTGGTTATATTTCTAAAGCACATTTTGTGTGTCATGACATCCTAATGTTGGGTAAAAGTCCCATAAAATGGAGGCAACGTCGCGACATGACCGTTGCTGTTGACTGGGACGTAAAGCATCAATTCAAACAAACAAACAAACAAGATCATGCATGCGTACACAAAACTACCCGTACCATACATTATTCTTAAAATTACTAGGTCTAAGTTATATAAATGTGTTCACCATTTTGTTTCATCGATATTTTCTTCTTCTTCTTCTTCTTCCTTCTTCTTCTTCTTCTTTCATGTAATGATGGTATGGGTCATCGCTTCTTGATGGAGATGAGTTTAAAAAAAAACACTACTCGACAAAGCCCATAACGCATCAACGTTTCATCAATGATCACATCTGACCCAGTGGCACGTACATGTACTGAGCTGCGAATATTTCCTACCGTAACAGGGCTTACTTCGATATTTGTAAAAGCTTATTTTTGCATGAATACTCGCGTCACATGATATTAATAGGCATATATTAACAAAGAAAAACGTCGTGTATTAATGAGGCAACTTACATGCAAATGTGCTGTTAATACACCGCATTTATTTATGCTCGTTACCGGGCGCCTCACAATGCACGTGCATCTGAGCTCCGCCCGAAACGACCATAAGAAGGAAAGCTTTTACGTGTATGAAAATGCAGAATTTATGCAATTATTTAGCGATCAAAAATGATTTTTGTCATTAATTAAATTTAAAAACAGAAGAAACCGAGAGAAAACTGTTATTCAGACGTGAAATTTTAAGACCGGAAAAACACAGGTACATCTTCGGCATCGCCTAATGCATTACTTACCTTTACTCAGATGCCCTTAGTTCCAATGAAAAAAATATAAAATGATAACCTTAATCAAGTTGTTAATGGTTGGCGTTCAGCGATTTCAATATTTCAATATATATGTCATCTGTTTTGCCGCTAATTCGGTGTGATTAACATTCCCTAGGTCCCTCGGGGAATGCTGAAAACCGAGGGCGTCGGGCTACACCCTCGGCTTTCAACACCCCCCTCGGGACCAAGCGAATGTTAACGGAGCGAAAATCATGTTTGATCTTTATATTATTACGTGTACACATTCCTGTGTCATTTGCGATAATTACTGGTGAAAGCGTATCTCGGACTATCTCTGTGTATGAAAATGTGCCGGATGGATCGGCTCCATTTTTGTTTAGTGTGCAATTATGTTTATGTAAAACTAGCAATCGAACATGATTTTGTCATTTATTAAAATTCATTAGTCTTCTCGAGTAAACCCGAATCTCCAATACATCGGGCTACGCCCTCCGTTTTTTAACGCTCCCCTCGTGATCAAGCGAATAGTGGAAAATCATGTTTGATAATACGGGTTGAGAACTGAGACCTAGATCGGCTTGCTAGCCCGCACTCCGTTACACTTCGTGATCTCGCTTCACGTGCAAAGGTATTATGGAACATCGAAGGGAAGATCCTGTCTTATTGCGACCCTCGTAGAATACTCAATTAGGCGAGCACTGTATCCAATTACATGTTTGTGACGTCATATTTTGAAAAGGCCGGCACATTGAAAAAAGTATTGCATGAATATTGTTTTTTTTTATAATTCAGTCAAAACTCTTGATTTTTATATTTTTCAGTTTTTATTTAAGCAATTTTAGCAGTTAATGGCGAATTTAAAGTACCTCTGGAGCTACATTAGCTAATGACAGCTTCAAGAAGGCGCTAACTTCGACTTAGGCTTAATAGACTTTCATGCAACAGGGCTAAAGCTGTGATTAAGCTAATTGGGACTTTAACCTGGAATTAAGCGTTAATTGAGTTTCATGCAACAGGGCCCTGTATAATAACGTCAAGAAAGCATTCAAGGATTCGTTCTCAATATTGAAAAAAATCAGAGAATGGTGGGTGCTGGTTACCTACTTTTTTTCTATTATTGATCATATTTTAGCTGCAATTATCGACAAAGTGAGTCAGTAAAAAGAAAAGAAAAATGGTGACTTTTGTTTTTTGTGTGCAGGGTATCAATCCACATTGCCTGTGTACAGCGATGCAATGCCAATGATGTTGATTATCTTTTTTTCATATGGCATTTAGCACATTTCTGTAAAATGGAGGTAATTGTCGTTTGAAAAAAAATATTATGTTACTTCTAAGAAAAGGACGCATTGTTACTGGAAGAATGAATAAAGCCCAAAATAAATATTTGGTGTACATGGCAACAAACACTTTTGATGATTGGTGATGAAGTGTTTACAAAAACGAAACACTTTACAAGATTAGCCTGCACATGGTTCACTAAATCTGATGACCCTGCAACGCCTGAGCATATTTATTCATCATTACACCTCACCCTTTGAAAGAAAACACGATAGACTTACCTAGATCCGGAAGAAAATGGCGGTTTTTTTGTTTACAATTCGCACATATCATAAACATCGCATATCACGTGATTACGAGCAGTATATATACAGATTATTTCGAAGTTGAAATTATTGAAAATTTTCATAAGAGAAAAAAAAACAACACAACAACATACATTGTGGGTACACGTTCAGACCGCCTCGCCGAGGTGGTTTTAACGAGTACTCACAATCTATGTTTTGGAGCAAAAATAAGAAGAAAAAAAAAATGGGTATACCCATGTATACCCCAGCGGTATACCCATGTATACCCCAGCTCTACTATATAAAGGGGGTATAGCTTTACGATATTAAGGGATAGTGCATGCCTATGTTCCAACACAAATTAAAACTGTAACAGTATTACGAAATAAATCAATGCTACCTCGATCAATACAAATTTAGAAATGAATAAAACACATTTGTCCGTCCTGATAAGCTAGAATGACTAAACTTTGTTTAATATTAGGACTATTTTGGAGAGTGTACCCCGAGATGGATATCATCTTGGTGTTTTCTTTCTTATTTTTATATTCATTTATCTAAAAAAAGATCTAATCTGTTTCAATTTGTAACTTTATATGGCATATTGTATTGCTTTTTAAATGGGGCGCCCATTGCTCAACGGTAGATTCATGTTTTTTTGACATTGAGTGACATTTTAGTCGGACACGGGGTCGATCTCAGGTCCGCCTCGACACGATTTGGTTGCACGGCTTGAAGTGTTGGTGTTATACGTCCCACTCAGCAGCTAATAGTGTCAACTAGAGACGGGACCTCGGTTTAAAGTCTTACCCGATGAGAAGCACGGGATAAAACTCACGACAAGGCACACGTGACTTAAACCACTTAAGCTATTGAGGCTTCAGCATACGAATTGGAATTGAGACCTAGACGAATACATATGATAAAAACATTATGTTTTCATTAATGCAACAACGTTCTGTTTCGCTATGTTCCATTCCTACGGCATTGATTACTCTGGTTCTTCATATGTTTAGCCAGTTTGGACGCTAGAGCAGCATACAGGAGGAGACTTTACACCGAGGTCGCGTCTCCATGTGACATTAGTTGTTTAGTGGGACATAAACACCAAAAACAACAAAAAATAAACTATACGAAACGTGAAAATCTAAGGCGTTTCAAGACTTGAAGCTTCCCCATCAGAAAGTAATGTCGGAATATATGAGATTGTAAAATTACTCGCTGTTTCGATATTATTTAGTTGAAGAACGTAAGAAAAAATCCGACTAGGTAGAATTGTAGCAATATTAGTTGCGAATCAATATATTCAGGTTATTTAGAATTTAATGCAAAACTGTGCATCGCGGGCACATTTAAACATAGGTACCGCCCAAATATGTTGCAAAAACTTTCCGAACGGGAAGCAAACTATCCCATAATGCAATATAATCGATACCGGCATGCTCCTTCCGACTTCTCGATCGAGAATTCTACCCTACTGCTAAATAATTGTTAACTTACATGTTACGTCCACATAAAAGGCCACGAGAAGGACGCAAAATTTGTGTTTTTTGTTTAGGACAAAGTACATTTTGTGGACGTTTCAAAGTCTGGAGAGGTTGATGAAACCCGATTTTTTTTTAAATGTAGGACATTTGAAAAAAAATGTACCATATATGCTTTGATAAAACTGGTTGATGTATCCTTGAAAAGCTATATTTTACACGTTCGATGGCACGGCTGTCTGCATTAAGGCGTTCTTGGTTGAAATAAAAAGCTTACTGTTGTGAAATTGTATCACATTTGACATACTGCGTGAAAACAATAAGGGGTTCACTAGTTTTGTCATTCATTTTTTCCAGTCTTAATATAGCTCGGCTGATATACCCTATGCTGTTTTGTTGCGATAAAAGAGAAACGACTGCATTAAGCTTATACATTACGAAAACACGTCCATGTAATGTACACATTTTTGTAAAAGTTATTAAAATTGTTTTTTTTTTCTTATTTTTGCTCAAAACATGGATTGTGGGTACACGTTAGAACCGCCTCGGCGAGGCGGTTCTAACGAGTACCCACAATCTATGTTTTGGGGCAAAAATAAGAAAGATACGTATGCCCCTGCATACCCCAGTTTTACTATTCAAACGTACGGTTAAAGGGGTATTCATTGCACGGACATGTTTTCCTGATGTGTGTGCTTATGTGTATGTTTTGTTTTAACGTACTAGTCAACAGCTATTGTCATGGGACGTCGATATACAAATGTATTTAAAAATGACATGTGGAGATTTGTACGTTACTTTATAACCGCGACCGGTTTCGTTATACTCATCAGGCGGATTTAACACAGTAACATAGCAACATTCATATATATCGTACATGCATTTTTAATTTCCTGTTCCCAACAGGCTCGAGTATCTTTGTTAAAGAAATGTCAGGAGGGGGGAGTGGGAGAAAGCGAGAACACCAGTATGAATATCAACCGTCTGAACAGAATCAAAACAAGCGATTAAAATTAGAAACAACTCAAGTACGACGACTTAGCTATCCAACACTAGAACCGGAACAGAGACTCAAATTGGAAGAACATTTTCAACATATAATTTCTAATGCAGCAATTGATTTTACTAAAGACGAGATGAAAGATATACAAGCTGCCATGAAAACAATGTTAAAGAGAATACGGACAAGAGTAAACAGGCGGGGTATTTTCAACATTGCCAGTGTAGTGCCGGCGGGCAGTATGTGCGAACAAACTTCTCTCTGGAAGTTTAATTGGTCCGAGGAAGGAGCTTATTTTATCGAGTTTGATTTTCTTGCACAGTTAAAAAAAATGACCCATCAGTGTACAAAGCAAACTGCAAAAATTGAATGCAAAGGATGCATCAAAATAGTAAAGCCACCAGTGGATTTACAACGAGTGCGACAATGTTATAGTGACAGAGAAGACGAATTCAATGAAAAATCTCTGAAAAAGAGGACAGGGATCAGCGATCTCTTTCTGAATGAAATAAATTATTGTTTAACTTCAGCATGTAACTGCCTCACCTTCCAGTGCAGGAAAATTTTCTCTGGACTTTATTCGATCTCATTACTACCATCATCAGAACATCACAAACACGGCTGTGGAGAGTGTACAGTAGATATGCCTACTGGCACACTGCATGTCAACACTGAAATAGTTATCGACCAGGGCTCAGATGGTCCAAAAGACTGTTCGTTGATATGTCAGTGGACAAGCAAGGCAAAGTCTCTATCAGCTCCTGACGGGTGGTTGTTACAGGAGCCACAGCCAGTCTCTCAACTACCAATATTTGTTGACTTTCTCCCTGCACTGGAATCACTGACACCATCTTCCTCTGGTGCTGAAGAGGAACATGACTTCTTTATTGTTCCTAAACGTTGTAATGTTTGTGATCGTTTTGCTGGTTTTTATTACAGGTGGCGGAAGTCATGGTGTAAAGCTGAACTGAATGCTTTCACCACAGACATGTCCGACAAACATAGACGCTGTTATCAGATCATTAAGTATCTTTCTGAGATTCCAAATTTTTTTTTTTTCGTCTTACAAATTACCCAGCTACCATATTAAGACAATAGTCCTACGTCACCACACAGAATGTACTGATACAACAAATGAGTTAGTACAGTGTGTATTGAAGATTTTCCAGGATCTTCACCAGGCATACGAAACAAAGGTGTTACTGTCGTATCATTCAAACCTTAACTTATTGATCCAAAGATCCTACTCGTACTCCGGTGAAAAGAAGAAGATCTGTGAGAAGTTCATTAATACGCTGTGTTCTGTGTCAGTCACTGACACGTGTCAGTCACTGACACATGGGAGACATTCATCGAGAAGATAAGTTATTTATGAGAAACACTTAGCCCTTGTACGGCATGATCTAAGTACGTCTATAAATGATTTGAATATTGTGCAAATGTGCGAATAGTAACTTACTTGTGCAACCATTCCACTTGTTAAACAAATGAGCCGCCTCATGGGAAAACCAACAATCTGCATATGCGAAAACAAATACGCAGATCAGTTGACCGCGAAGCTGATCAGCTTCTTTGTTTTCGCTACTCGGATAGTACAATTCCTCTTCTACTTAAATCCGAAATTTCAAGCTTCTAGCTCTTTCCTGTGCTTGTACAGGCTGGCTTGTGTCAGACCTGTACGGAAACCACATTGTTGGTTTTTCCACGAGGCGGCTCAAATCTCAATTAAGTTCATCACTTGTTTTCGGTATTGTATTATGTCAAATGACATATGGGGCCGTGTCATGAGAAAATCGAGTTTTTCTGCCTCTGCGAAAACAAAGGCGCAGATCAGCTGTGCAGTAACTGCACAGCTGATCAGCGCCTTTGTTTTCGCTACACGGATAGTACAAATCCTCTTCTTACTAAATCCGAAATTTCAAGGTTCTAGCGATCTTCTGTAGTAGCGCAGGCCGGTTTGGGTCAGACCTTGTTGGAAACCCCAAAGACCGGTTTTGTCGCGTCGTGGCTCCTAATACTAGGGTCAATTTAGTGCCTGGGCCTTCACATGAGAAAACCATCAATTATGTATCCGACTATGCCTGGCACAAACCGGACTATACAGTCACAGAAGCAGGATAGAGGCTTGAAGATTTGAATTTAAGAAGGATTGTACTGTACTATTTAGTGGCCGAAAACAAAGGCGTTATTTAGCTGTGCTATTTCTGCACTGCTGATCTACGTCTCTTTTATGCAGATGGTTAGTTCTTTTATGCGGCGGCTCAATATTGTTTGATTATAAAACTTAACTGCGGCTGTGATAAGGAACCGTTATCATAGAAAACAGCAATTTAGGCATTCTTCTTTTGTAGGAGAGACTGTCCCCTACGGGCCGTGGTCCAGGGGTCTAAATAAATAAATAGATAAATAAATGATTTTGAGCCAGTGCGTGAGAAAACCAACAATTTGGGGCTCAGACCAAGTCTGGCACAAAGCCGCATGCACAGTCACAAAAAAGGCTAGAGGCTTCAAATTTTGGATATACAAGCGTAAGTAAACGAGGAGTTTTGCTATCCGTGTAAGTGCTGATCAGCTGTTCAGTTATCTCACAGTGGTTCTGCGACTTTGTTTTTGCATTGACAAATTGTTGCTGTAGATGCTGATCAGCTGTGCAGTTATCTCACAGCTGATCTGCGACTTTGTTTTTGCATTGAAAAATTGTTGCTGTAGATGCTGATCAGCTGTGCAGTTATCTCACAACTGATCTGCGCCTTTGTTTTTGTACTGACAAATTGTCGCTATCTGTGTAGGTGCTGATCAGCTGTGCCGTTATCTCACAACGGATCTATGCCTTTGTTTTTTGCATTGACTAATTGTTGGTTTTCTGGTGCGGCGGCACAATTGTGTATATATAAACATGGATGTTTAAAGATAAATGAAATAATTATTTTTGTAGAAAATAAATTTGGTAATTTACGCGACATAGACTCGTCAAAAGAAGTTTTGCACCAGTTAATATTTTTCGCATTTCAAAATAATGTTAAGTATACATGTAGATATTTTTCAAATAAATTCTTAAAACTTAATACCATTGAATAACAAATCAATATTTTTTCTTAAAAAAGATCACGTAAAAATGTGCAAAATGCATAATTTTGAATTTTTTGGACAACAAAACTTTTTTTGATCAAAAGTAACGATTTTTGAGATTTTGTTTAAATTCTCAGAAAAAAAAGCTAAATAACTCATCTCTCCAATAAAATGGGTTGTTTTCCTTCAAACACAGCATGCAGCACCCCTTAATGTTTAACTGGAGGTACTGCTTTTCAACCCATTCAAATTCCGACATTTTAAAAAGCTGCATATCAAAAACATACTCATGCAAGACTCATGCAACATCTTTGACATGAGATCGCATTTGACAGAAAGACAACAGGCGGCAGGTTTTGGTGTCAAAACATCACATAGTGATCAAAAACTGTAATGAATTTTGATTGTACTCATTTTCTCCAATATTTATGATTTTTTTTTTCTCAAAAATTGCAATTTTGTTAAAACATGCATTTTTACCAGAATTTTGAGATTGTAAAATTGTCTTTAGGCTTAATCATTAGCTTTGGAGCTCTTGTGTGTAAATTTGGAAACAAAAATGTGTTCTTAACACTGTGGCATTTTTGGTGATTGTTTTCGACTTTTTTTCGATTTTCAGTTTTCACAGAAAATGGGAATTTTCATTTTTTCTTAAAATCGTTTCCGCAGCGTTTCTGATCTTATCACACACATTATCAAACTCTTTCAGACTGTGCAAATCCAAAAAGCTAGGTTGAAAGTTTGTTAGTCAAAAGGTCAATTAAAAATATGAAAAAAATCTAAATGGTGCAAAACCTCTTTTGAGGAGTATATAACGATTCAGTAGCCCTTGTATGGAATGATCTTGTTACGACTATACTTGATTTAAATATTGTGCAATGGTTCGAATTCATACTTACATTGTATAACCATTCCATATTATTCCCTACTCAATTAAGCAGTTCATGTTTTGTTTTCGGTATTGTATTATGTCGAATGGTTTAAACAGCCGCGTCTCAAGATAACGAATGTTATCTATGCGAAAAAAGGCGCAGATAAGCTGTGCAGTAACTGCACAGCTGATCAGCACCTTTGTTTTCGCTACACGGATAGTACAAATCCTCTTTTTTCTAAATCCGAAATTTCATGGTTCTAGCAATCTTCTGTAGTTGCGCAGGCCGGTTTGGGTCAGACCTTGTTGGAAACCCCAAAGACCGGTTTTGTCGCGTCGTGGCTCCTAAGGAGAATACTAGGGTCAATTTAGTGCCTGAGCCTTCACATGAGAAAACCATCAATTACGTTTCCGACTATGCCTGTCACAAACCGGACTGTACAGTCACAGAAGCAGGATAGAGGCTTGAAATTTTTGATTTAAGACGGATTGTACTGTACTATAAGGGCCGAAAACAAAGGCGTTATTTAGCTGTGCTGTTTCTGCACAGCTGATCTACGTCTTTTTTATGCAGATGGTTAGTTCTTTAATGCGGCGGCTCAATAATGTTTGATTATAAAACTAAACTGCGGCTGTGATAAGGAACCGTTATCATAGAAAACAGCAATTTAGGCATTCTTCTTTTGTAGGAGAGACTGTCCCCTACGGGCCGTGGTCCAGGGGTCTAAATAAATAAATAGATAAATAAATGATTTTGAGCCAGTGCGTGAGAAAACCAACAATTTGGGGCTCAGACCAAGTCTGGCACAAAGCCGCATGCACACTCACAAAAGAAGACTAGAGGCTTCAAATTTTGGATATACAAGCGTAAGTAAACGAGGAGTTTTGCTATCCGTATAAGTGCTGATCAGCTGTTCAGTTATATCACAGTGGATCTGCGACTTTGTTTTTGCACTGACAAATTGTTGCTGTAGATGCTGATCAGCTGTGCAGTTATCTCACAACTGATCTGCGACTCTGTTTTTGCATTGAAAAATTGTTGCTGTAGATGCTGATCAGCTGTGCAGTTATCTCACAACTGATCTGCGCCTTTGTTTTTGTATTGACAAATTGTCGCTATCTGTGTAGGTGCTGATCAGCTGTGCCGTTATCTCACAACGGATCTATGCCTTTGTTTTTTGCATTGACTAATTGTTGGTTTTCTTGTGCGGCGGCACAATTGTGTATATATAAACATGGATGTTAAAGGATAAATGAAATAATTATTTTTGTAGAAAATAAATTTGGTAATTTACGCGACATAGACTCGTCAAAAGAAGTTTTGCACCAGTTAATATTTTTCGCATTTCAAAATAATGTTAAGTATGCATGTAGATATTTTTCAAATAAATTCTTAAAACTTAATACCATTGAATAACAAATCAATATTTTTTCTTAAAAAAGATCACGTAAAAATGTGCAAAATGCATGATTTTGAATTTTTTGGACAAAGAAACTTTTTTTGATCAAAAGTAACGATTTTTGAGATTTTGTTTAAATTCTCAGAAAAAAAAGCTAAATAACTCATCTCTCCAATAAAATGGGTTGTTTTCCTTCAAACACAGCATGCAGCACCCCTTAATGTTTAACTGGAGGTACTGCTTTTAAACCATTCAAATTCCGACTTTTTAAAAAAGCTGCCTGTCAAAAACATACTCATGCAACATCTTTGACATGAGATCGCATTTGACAGAAAGAAAACAGGCGGCAGGTTTTGGTGTCAAAACATCACATAGTGATCAAAAACTGTAATGAATTTTGATTGTACTCATTTTCTCCAATATTATGATTTTTTTTCTCAAAAATTGCAATATTGTTAAAACATGCATTTTTACCAGAATTTTGAGATTGTAAAATTGTCTTTAGGCTTAATCATTAGCTTTGGAGCTCTTGTGTGTAAATTTGGAAACAAAAATGCGTTCTTAACACTGTGGCATTTTTTGGTGATTTTTTTCGACTTTCCGATTTTCAGTTTTCACAGAAAATGGGAATTTTCAATTTTTCCTTAAATCGTTTCCGCAGCGTTACACATTATCAAACTCTTTCAAACAGTGCAAATTCAAAAAGCTAGGTTGAAAGTTTGTTAGTCAAAAGGTCACTTAAAAATATGAAAAAAATGTAAATGGTGCAAAACCTCTTTTGAGGAGTACACTGAAGAAAAGTTATAAGAGACCACTTTTCAAACTCATTTTTAATTCATAAGTCATGTTCAAAATTCAATGAGTTTTTGCTTAAAGACGTGTCTTTCAAGTAAGTAAAGTTGCAAATTGTTCAGAAATAATTTTCTTTCAATTAACTCGTTTTTTGTGTAAAAGTGCAAAAATCAATGTTTTTGAATAAAAAATGGTTAACACGCAAAATGTATTAAAGTGAGGAACAGGTGTCATCAAAGGGGCCATTCCGGGTTGAAAAAAATACATCAAACATTTGAATTTTCTTAACTTGTAGATTTTTTACGTTAAAAATCGCTATTTTCGAGATTTTTGGAAAAATCAACAATGTGCCTCTTAAACATATTAATTCCTGTTAAATTCACTTGATGAGACATGAAAATGAGAACAAAATACCTCGAAAGAGCTGTATTATATGATTTTCGAGGACAAACAGGTCACGACTGTCACACACTTCCGGTTTCAATGCCAAATTTTAACGACCAAAATAACAAAATCTGTGGACAATTTTAAAAATCTATCAGAGTCAAATATTAAAAATAAATAATCGCTGAAAATTTGAATGCCGTGCTGCTGCTAATAAGGCAACCGGAGAAGAACGAAGTCTGTATGCAAATTGCATAAAAGAGGCTGAATTCCTGTTATTCATGTTGCTGTCTTCTTGCATTTACAAAACTCAAACAAAAATTCTTATTGCAGCAACACATTTAACATGATTTTATCATACATTATAGCAGTCGATAACACTTTATAATAAATTAAAATGTAAAACACAACGTCGTAATATGATATTTAATTTGATGTAAATAAAGTGTGACGTTTTGAACTGAGGATACCTTCAGGGTACCTTTACTCATGCTTCGTCTGTGATAAAAGTATCATACATTTTGGAATGCAGAAACTCACAGAGCCACTGTTAGACATTGGTTTGTTCATATAATCATGAATTGTAATTGATCAAGTTTTACTTTCTGAACTAGAAGGAAAACATATATGGTGGCCTCTTATAAATTTTTTTCAGTGTATATAACGATTCAGTAGCCATTTTGTATGGAATGATCTTGTTACGACTATACTTGATTTAAATATTGTGCACTTGTTCGAATTCATACTTACATTGTATAACCATTCCATATTATTACCTACTCAGTTAAGCAGTTCATGTTTTGTTTTCGGTATTGTATTAGGTCATAAGGAGCCGCGTCATGAGAAAACCGAGAAAACCGGATGTTTATCTATGCGTAAGCAAAGGAGCAGATCAGCAGTGCAGTAACTGCACAGATGATCAGCACATTTGTTTTCGCTACACGGATAGTACGATGCCTCTTCTTCCCAAATCCGAAATATCAAGGTTCTAGCAATATTCTGTAGTTACACCGGCCGGTTTGTGTCAAACCTGGTCGTAAACCATGAGATGCGTTTTGTCGCGTCGCGGCTCATAAGGAGACCACTTGGGTCAGATTGGTGCTTTCACCTGAGCCTTTGCATGAGAAAACCTACAATTTGGTTTCCGACTAGGCCCAGCACAAACCGGTCTGTAGAGTCACAGAAACAGGCTAAATGCTTGAAATGCCTGATTTAATAAGAAGAAAGGTTGTGCTATTTATGTTTGCGAAAGACCTTAATCGGCTCTGCAATTTGCAGTTACTGCACAGCTGATCTGCGGATTTTGTTTCTTTTGCATATGCAGATTGGTGGTTTTCTTAAGCATCGGCATACTTTACTTTTAGCTATACGTATACTCCTCCTAAAACAATCCGGCCGTCCAGTTGTGTTATAACCACTCGATTTAAATGAAAAGGAATAATTATGTTCCTTTTTTGTTTTTAATTTAAAAATCACAAGCCAGAATCTCAAATGCCCTTTGACATACAATGTACATCTTTTGCGCATGCTCAGCATTTGTTCTAGGCTTTTAAGGAGCCAACCTGATGTGTTGGGTTCTAGAAAGTCAGTCCAGTCCCTTGTCTCCCCCATGCTTGCTCTTTCAGACACAACTGCAGCGTAGAAGCAGCAGATGTGTAGTGTAAAGCTATTCACTCTGTAATCGGGGCTCAACAACTCGATCCAGAGCTTCTTCAGTCTTTTCTAATTTTAGCATGATGTGTCTTTGTATGACACACGATGCTAAAAGGGCGTGAAACCTCTTATATACCAAAATCATTCCTGTTTAAGGTTGTGAATAGAGTAGTTAAAAGTAAAAAGTTAACATATGTAATAAATTTATTTATAAGTATACAAGAGTGCGAAAACAATCTACAATTGTGAAAGTTTGGGGTGACCGGATTTTTTTCAGCAGGAGTATATACAGCTGTACATCACAGCTGAAAAACACGTGGTACGGAGTGGATGACGCACAATGAAATTCTTTCCGAAGTTGAGATAAGAGAATCGAGTTTTCTCCTATTGCGTTCACTCTATTTACAATGTACTGATAGATAGGTGCAGCCAATGCAGATATTGAACATTTATTGAATGAAAGTAACATGAGGAATCCAGGTAATTTCGTTTTCGCAAACACTTCCGCCCCATGAACGTATAGTACTTGTAACACAAGAACGTTGAAGTATTTGTGAAAACGAAATAAAAGGAATTTCTTATGTTACATTCTTTCAATAACTGCAATTTCTGCATTGGCTGTTCCTATCTATCACTCAGTAGAAGAAACGCTGATTAAAGGAGAAAACTCGAAAATCTAACCTCATCTTCGTTCTAAATTGCAGTGTGTGTCACCGATTATTTATCGGTTTGTATGTATACAATACAACGCGGTTCTCAGTAGTGTAAACGCAAGCTTATTTGTCTATGTTGATGATACCGGTGTTTGTAATGAAAGGTGACGTTGCTCCTTGTTTAGATTACGTCAGGTTTCCGATACATAACATGAATCGCACAACTAGTACTATACAGATTTTCTGTACTGTAATTTTATCTGGGTACTATCTACTACAGTCTATAAATGAGCCACCTCGTGAGAAAACCAACAATCTTCATATAAGAAAACGAAGACGCAGATCAGATTCGCGGTACCTCGTGAAAAAATCAACAATCTTCATATAAGAAAACGAAGACGCAGATCAGATTCGCGGTAACCGCGAAGCTGATCAGTGCCTTTGTTTTCGCTACACGGATAGTACACTTCTTCTATTTCTTAAATCCGAAATTTCAAGCCTCTAGCCTGCTTCTGTGACTGTGCAGCCTGATTTGTGTCAGACCTGTTCGAAAACCAAATTGTTGGTTTTCCCACGAGGCGGCTCAAATTAACTTAATGACAATATTATTATACCTTTCCAGTCTCCGACTCATACCAAGAACCGTACAAATGGTACAGCGTGCATGTTCTTATGCAATTTCATCCGAGTACTATCTGCTATGGTTACATGTTATATAAATATGTTCAAGGAAATAGGCAACATCACGAAAACATGTCCGTGTAATGTATAACCCCCTTATACCCCTTTTTATATAGAAAAAAACTGGGGTCATCAAGGATATACCTATTTTTTCTTATTTTTTGCTGAAAAAACATAGATTGTGGATAAACGTTAGAGCCGCCTCGGTGAGGCGGTTCTAACGTGTACCCACAATCTATGTTTAGACAAAACGTAAGCAAATTATCACAAATTTCCTGATGAAATTTTCAATTTTTAAGCTAAAAATCTCTATATATTGCATGGGCAAGTTTTCGTAATGTAATTTTATCATTCCAGTGTTTGGCACATACCAAGTAATCGCACAACTGATACAAAGTGTTTTTTCTCATGCAATTTCTTCTGAGTACTATCTACTGTAGGCCAGAATTGATATTCCTGTCTTAAACATTTTTGTTTATTTACAGTTTTACCTATACTTGCAGTATATCTTTAACGGATGTAAATAACACTGTCATATACGTGATCTCGTGTACTAGACGTTTTTAGTACCGGTGTAGAACGTTCTAAGATGGCGGCGAGTCCAACAGGGAATGTGTAAGTAGTCTTTCATTTGTAAAATATCAGTCATCTTTAATGCTAGGGGCCAGTCTCAGACACTGTCACGCTCGGAAAAAAATCAGTTTACGATTTTTATATTGCCATTACGCAGTCTGATCAATGTTGCAAGAATTTGGCTGAGATGAGCGGGTGTCTTACGAGATTTTCAATTTAAAGGGAGACAGTCAAGGGTTTCACGACTTTTTGTCTTTTTAACAGAAAATATCGTTACTTTTCTACAATCTATTAGCCTAGACCCCCAAACACTCTCCCTAGCCATGGCAGTCCACAGAAACTGTCATGGTAGAATTTGCTTGAGTTTAAATATATTATCGGGCTACTGTGTAGACACTAGTAATTTTAAGCCAGAAGCCGTGTAGACACATAGAGAATCTTACACAAGTGGTCATTTAATATGAAATTTATAAAACGAGCTTTCGGCGAGTTTAATAAATTTCATATTAAATGACTACGAGTGTAAGATTCGTTTTATCATATGACTTTTAAAATAAGATTATATCGCCTTCGAACTGGACATATTTTCAACGAAGATTTACATTGTTGTTACGGACGTTACGTATTCCCGCAAAAGTGATAATACACTTGTGGTTATATGGTTTTTATGACATGACGTTATCCACTGGAAAACAGCGACGTCATATGATAAAGGTTAATTATGAGCATTTAGTAATCGTGTAGTCGCATACATGTACTTTTGGATACTGTGTAGAGCCATTATGACAAATTGCAGCATTCAGCCCACTTAATTTTATTGGTTCTTTCTTTAAGTTTCGTATCTGCTATGGTTCTTTGTAGGAGTTTCGAAGCCAAAGCAGTAACGAAATAGCATTTGTTTTATATCGAAATCTAGGGCAATATTTATGCAAATAAAAATTCTATGGAACCGAACCGAACATAAAAACTAAAAAATATGACACCGTTGTGCAACAGTGTACACTTTGAGCACCATGCACGGCCTTAAGACTCAATCCATATGCACGTAATCCTCACAAGGAGATATTGCTGTGCATGAAGGAAGTGACAACAGTGACTACGTTTTTACGAACCAACGGTCGGATGTTTATAAATCTACTTTTGATGGGGGAAAGCTATAGTGTATATTGTAAAAGACGGGGGCGGGGTCGCTTCCTGTAGCACTCTAGGTATATCCACTCAATGTCGTGTAGCATATCGCCGAATCCACTGGTGTTTCATCGTAGCCTGCAGGTCCTCTAGTTCACAGTCCTCTGCACCCTCTCCGTCTCAGAAATCTGGGTGTCATTAGTTAAGTTCATAAAATAATTTCAAACTGAAACAACTTGGACAGACTTTCCTTTTAAATGGACACTTTATATTTTATTTATACATACGAAAAGTGTTCATTAAATGCGCAGAAACGTCCAGTCGTGTCCTTATCGTTAAATTAGCTGAACGAAACTGTGCCCAACGTGTAGCAAATTCTCCTCTTGCCCTGGCATAAAGGGGTTGAATCCAGGCAGTATACCTGATACAACAACAACAAGTATTCAAATACTATAATTACGATGCTACTCTCACGAATGAAACTCCCAAACATATCTGCCCAAATGTAATGAGTATAGCTAAAATCAGACAAGCCCCTTTCAGTTTCGTTATCTAAAAATAGGTAGCATTAAAATACTGTCTAGTGTTCAAAGATTATATGGACATCTGCAGACAATGCTCTTAGTTATGTCTATGACACGTTTATCATTTTGGTTGGTTGTATCTATATCTCTATCTTCCTTTCCATCTTAACCTTTTGAAGAGAACTTCAGTTAGTATTTTGTTACACCAAAAGCTGAAGGGGGTTAGTCGAAACAAAAGCTAAAACGTGGGTGATACGAGAAGTGAGAACAAAGATGTTAGTATTGTTAAAAATAAAAGGAAGTGCTAGTATTATGTATGTTTTCATATCTTAAGTTAAGTTTAGATAACTGAGTTGCCACCTATTGGGAAAATAGCTGCCCATTCGGCTTACGATATGTTTTCATGGTATAATTACATGAAGGTGGACAAAAGTATTCGTCACTTTTGAAAACTCCATAGACTTCAATGTATTTTCATGTTTACAATAAACATTATCCTGCATCTTCTGGTCAACATATTTTCATGATTTTGGTGTCATTTGAAAGTTAGATAAATAAGGCAATAAACAAAGGTCCTTTGACGAAGTTTCACCATTGCATTTTTCAAAAACAACAGTTTAAATTTTCAGGAAATTTTGAAAAAGTCATTTTCCCATTGACGTCAATGGTGACGTCGCCCCAAAATTGTCAAAAAATATTTCACAACTTTTTAAAAATTTGTAGCTTGAAAACGCATGCAAGGAATTAAATGAAAATACCTTGTTTATTGCTTTATTCATTTACCTTTCAAATGACACCAAAAACATTAAAATACGTTAACTAGGAGAAGCAGGATATTTTTTCTCGCAAACATGAAAATACATTGAAGTCAATGGAGTTTTGCAAACGCGACGAATACTTTTGTCCACCTTCTGTACTTGATTGTTAATTTAGTTTTTTCCCATCTCGGTGTTTGGAGGGAGAATCTTCTTTCTGATTGCGCCTTTTCCTGATCGTTGCCTACTTGTACCATTTTAAGAAGATTTGGTCTATCTAGAACCAGCTGTACTAAACTGTGCCAGAGTAGGTGGTACGAGGATATGTGGTGTAAGGACATTCCGGTTTATTTTTTGTATTAATGCTTATTGTCTCAGTCAACAGCTGTGATTTTCTCGAAACGTAACATCCATTTTATGGGACTTTTACCCCAATTTAGGATGACATCACATCCAAAATGTGCTTCTAATATAACCATCTAACTAAGCCAATAAGGCTTATACATGTATGTACAGATGGTTTGACTTGAGACTACTTTTCCTAGGCAGTATCATACTTAGGCGATTTACAAGTATTAAGATGGTTATAAGATCGAAGAAGCTTTTTCTGGAGGCACAATCAGCCCGTCTATTTCGTTAGGCCCCAATGGGCGGGACCCTTTCAGGTTTATACGAGGGAACAATATGTAACTGTAGTCTGTTAGAGCTGTGATCTGCCAGTCTGGCTGGTAGTAATTTCTTGATGATCTACAAGATATCCAAAAAACGGTTACAAAATCCTCAAATTAATCTGTGTCTGCACGGTTGCTGGCTAAAAACTACTGGTCTCTACACAGTAGCCTGACCGATATATTCAACCTCAATATTTTCTATGACTGTTTCTGTTGGCTGCCATGGCTAGAGAGAGTGTTTGGGGGTCTAGGCTAATAGACTTTTGTAGAAAAGACACGGTTTTCGATGTTACAAAGACAAAACGTCGAAAAATGCATGACTTGTCTCCGCTTAAATTGCAAATCACGTAAGACACCCGCTCATCTCAGCCAAAATTTTGCTACAGTGAACAGACGCTGTAATGGCAATATCGTAAACTCCGAGTTTTTCCGGTTTCTGAGACTTGCCCCTTGCATTGAAAATGACTAATAACAAATGAGAGCGGCCCCCGTGGCCGAGCGGTTAAGAGCGCTGTTTCTTAATCACTCGATCATCTCTCCGCTGTGTCTGGTGCGGGTTCGAGCCCCGCACTGGCCAATGTGAGACAAGCCAAGTTCTGCTTGCGGGTGTACCAGGTGGTTTTTCTCGGGGTTCTCCCATTTTCGCCCACCTACTGATTGGCCCGCTAAAATAATCTTGAAAGGGACGTAAAACTGAATTAAAAAATGAAAGGCTACTTACAAATTCCCTGTTTGACTCGTCGCAATCTAAAATTCCACACGTATACGACTGTGAATAAACAGTGTACTGTTTTGTGCAACTATAGTTTATGTTAGACATGTATAGTCGGACATGTTATATGCATGGTATAGGTGGAAATGAATAGGCATTATTGTATCGGTTCAGTCTCCGACTTCTACCACGGAAGCGCACAATTGAAACAGGTTGCTTGTTCTGATGCACGTTCATCTGAGTACTATCTAGTACGGTCATGTTTATGTTATATACATGTAGTAGTAAAACTGAATTGGGAATTTTCTAGCACAACTCGCCTATATAGCCAATGGCTAAAACGTGTTGTGCAATTGAATTGGCAACATTATTACATCATTCCAGTTTCGGACACATACCAAGAATCGTACACCTAATACAGCGCGTTTGTTCTCATGTAATTTCTTCCGAGTACCATATGTAACTACAGGTTACATCTAATATGCTCGCCGGCAAAAATTTAGTCAGTGAAAATACATGTGAAAGCCCATTGGCACTGTTTAAATCGCTATAGCTTCAAAACACCTCGATAGTTGGGGATTTAAATTACCAGTCAAAAACTGAATTAACCTAACATTTCAAATCAAACGGCATGTGGTTTTGCCTGAGTCCATACACCATTTTTCGTTCTTATTTTAGATGAAAGGTAGGTAATTTTAATATAATGAATATTTGACTTGTTATTTTTGGAGAAAGTGACTGAATTTTAAAAATAGTTTTTCGTTTGTTTGTTTGTTTGTTTTTTTTTTTTTTGGTCACTGGCAACAACCTACATTGTATATCAGAAAGCGCCGAACTGATCCATGATCGGGTAATTACAAAAAATGATGTTTAAGAAAAAAGCCAATAACTCTCTCGAAATGGATAACTAGTGAAGTTTCTTTTCAAAATGAAAAAAAGAATCTGGCTTTGCAAATTTAATAAATGGAAAAATCTAAGGCAAGCAGCTGGGTATGATAGTAATCGAGTTTGTCAAAGTTACTGACTAATCTTTATAGACACGCTCCCTGACACAAGACACCAATTACCTCAATGTAGGATTCCGCGTTTAGAGTCACCTTACATCACGATGGTAAACTTAAAACATTTGTGTCCCACAAAAACCACCACATTACTGGTATGAACCCAGCCATAGCCTAATGGTACTCACCACTTTTAGGGCTTAAATTGTGTATGATGTAGTTAGCTCGTTTGTCTTTTATAATTCTGTTCGTTTGCTTGTTTGGCATATGTGTTCTATTTTTAGCTCACCTGAGCCGAAGTGTTACAAGGTAGGCTCATAGGATGACCACGCTCCGGCGTCTCCGTCGTCGTCCATCGTCCTCATGGCTATAAATAGCAAAACATTTAAAAATCTACTTCTTCAAAACCAGAAAGCCTATGATTTTGAAACTTGGTCTAATGCATTAGAGAAAGGAGCTCTACAAAGTTTACACGATCCGGGGATTACCTCTGTCTATTTTACGATAAAACCAACCCACATATATAGGTCGCCTATGCATTTGAATGGGGAAAAGTGACAAATTGTCATTTGAAGGGAAAACATGAAGAAAATGAGCAAATGGATTGATGATATATGATTCTGAAAAAATGTACACCATGATGCTTGTTAGCCCCTTACTGCAGATCTACAAGTCATCCACACGAAAGCCCAATTGTCGGACTAGTCTGCCACCCTCTCCTGGGACAATATTTCTGTGTTACCATAATATTCAAAGATCTTCTTCTCTGAAACCACTTGGCCAAACAAAGCCAGACTTCACGAGCAGCATTCTTATGAAGGGGGAACGAAAACTTATATAAGTAGTCAAGGTCCCATGACCATGATGGCCGCCATGGCTATAAATAGCAAAATCCTTCTTCTCTAGAATAAGAAGGTATATGATTTTAACACTTGGAATTTAGTATCAGGGAAAGGAGCTCTACAAAGTTCATATAAATCACGAAGCTAGAATGACCTCGACCTATATTACGGCAAGGTCGATGTGGAAAAAATGTCAAAATGTCATTTGAAGGGAGCAACTGGGAGGAAATGGGCAAATGGACTGAAGATTTATGATTCTGAAAAAAAAAGGTTAAAGGGATTGGTCGACCCCCAGACTGGGGCAATATACATGTTTATTACCATGACATTCAAAGATCTTCTCTGAAACTTCTTGGCAAATAAAAGTCATTTTACGTGAAGCATCTGTATAAAGGAGAAACCAATGTTTATATAAATAATCAAGGTCACATTACCAAGATGGCCACCATGTTGATTATTGTAAAATTCCTTCAAAATCGCCTTCTCTGAAACTGGTGTACTGATTTCAACAAAACTTGGCATGGAACATTGGGGACTAGAGTACTACAATGTGTATATAGATAAAGACCCTGTGATGACCCTGACGTATTAAACAGCAAGGCCAGCGTGGGTCGCGCTTGTAGTAAACTATTAAAATGTCATTGAAGGGGAAAACCTGCCAGGAAATTGGCAAATGAACAGAATATTTATGATTCTGAAAATAAAATTGACCCCAGGGTTTCATCTGTCCCTGCCCTGGGACTGTATAAGAACATAATAGTCAAACAAGTTTACTGGTATACCTGTACATCCCAGATCTCAGGTGAGCATTCACAAGACCATTGGTCCACTGTTGGATTTTTTATGCTGCTTTTTTTTGCAGCAAAGCAGTGTTGGAACTATCTTACATGTCAGAGAGACATGTGCATATGCAATAAAATTAAGTTTAAGTTTTAATGAAAACCTTTGTAGGTCTGTTCTGTTTTATGATCTATGAAATTTGATGATATTTTACTTTACTGAAATCCCCAGCCGATGCAACTTGTCATTAAAGTTTGAATAACTTTCCGTGGTTTCAGTCGATTCATCCGAATTTCCACGTTTTTTTTTTTTTTTTTTTTTTTTTTTTTTTTTTTTTTTTTTTTGTAGCCAAACCATTTTCAAAAACTACCTGAGGATATCAAACTTCAAACGCTTCTCTTTCGCCTACAGTTGCGTAAAAATGACGAACGGGTCAGTTTCAAAAATGAAGGAAATCAGCCATTTTGACGAATGTCTTGCTAAACTTTGCTAGCTATCCTATTCTTAAGCAGCGAAACACAGTGAAATACAAATTTACCATAACTGCAGTACACTTTATTTGATAAGGCTAGGTTGCCGAAAATAAACATATGGTTGGTATCTGAGGTGACGTCGACCACCTAACCAAGTGACGTTGAACGCCGGACGACCTTCAAAGATTTGAATTGGTTACATTGTTTTGAAAAAAAAAATCGAGCCCGCGCTTGCGAGGCACAGAAAGTGCACTTCTGTACCTTTAGGCCTTTGCACGCGCATGCGAACCAAAAACTTTGGATTTTATAACACACAAAGATTTTCGTGTCATTTTGATGCTGATTGGGCACAAAGGTGTTCAGAAATTTGCCAATTTAAAAGACGAGACGAACAAATAATTTTACATTGGCAGTGAAACTCAGACTTGACCATATCTACATTAATTGCTGGTTTCCAGCTTACAAATCATCTATTATATTGGAAAACCAGGTAACAAGTAAAACCCCCACAGTAGGTCATTGGTCAATATTTGAAGGTGTGTCTAATATTTTTAAAGAATGGCTAAATGAGGGGGTTTTAGTGGTTACCTGTATTTCCACAGGTTATTGATTAAGTTTGTATTTATGTGTTGTCTCTCAGTATTATTGAGTAGGAAACTATCTTGTGTATTGTATCTAATTGTATATATTTGTGTTATGTTATTTGATGTAAATGTACACTAGAATGTCAGAGACCATGTGCATATGTAATAAGATTGTAGATCTTTTTATGATCTATGAAAGATAGTGATAGTTTATTATTCTGTAGGGAACTGTATTGTGTATTGTATCTGATTGTATACATATATGTGTTTTGTTATTTGATGTACACTAGAATGTGACTTATATTATATGGTTATTCGCCTCTGCCATAACGCAATGATGGGCTTTCATCTCCAGACATATAATTATAAGCTTTTTAATGCAACAATTTTTGTTAGAATTTTCTTATAATACAGATCCCGGTGTGTGTCGGAAAACGGCCTTTGTAGGATCATCCCCTATAAGGCAGTTTCTCGACTCATACCCACTGTTCTGTTATTTCTAAACTTTCTCTATTATACCAGATTATGTGGGGTTAAGGTCCACGTTGTGGGAGATGGAGGTCCACGTTGTGGGGTTAAGGTCAACGTTGTGGGGATAGAGGTCCACGTTGTTGGGTTAAGGTCCATGTTATGGGGGATGGAGGTCCACGTTGTGGGGGATTAAGATCCATGTTGTGGGGAATGGAGGTCCACGTCGTGGGAGATGGTGGTCCACGTTGTTGGGGATGGAGGTCCACGTTGTGGGGATGGAGGTCCACGTTGTTGGGGATGGCGGTCCACGTTGTAGGGGATAGAGTTCCAAGTTGTGGGAGATGGAGGTCCACGTTGTGGGGGATGGAGGTCCACGTTGTGGGGATGGAGGTCTACGTTGTGGGGGATGGAGGTCCACGTTGTGGGAGATGGAGACCCACGTTGTGCGGGATACGTTGTGGGGGATGGAGGTCCACATTGAAGGGGATGGAGGCCTACGTTGTGGGAGATGGAGGTCCACGTTGTGGGGGGATGGAGGTCCACGTTGTTGGGGATGGAGGTCCACATTGTTGGGTTAACATCCACGCTGTGGGGGATGGAGTTACATGTTGAGCCTCCATGGGATGGGGATGATGGAAGTTTGTTCACTGGATCCTGGTCACATGACCAAGATGGCAATCACGCCGATATATGTAAAAAACCCTTCAAACAGAACCTGTGCGCCGATTTCCACGAAACTTAGTATGTAGCATCGGGGACTCCAGCCCATCATAAATTGTTCAAATGATGACCCTATTTTACGGCAAGGTCAAGGTTGGAAACACAGACTTTTAAATCGGTAAAGGTGAAAACAATGGATATTTTGGAAACTGTTGCAGCCTGAGACTTGAACGTTGCTATATAGATACAGACAACTAATAGAGTCAATGGAGGTATTTAATTAATTAAGGTCGTTTCTTGACCTTGACCAAAAGTCATTTAAATAGCAAAATTAAGATTATGGTTTTCTCAGAAATTGCTTGACCGATCAAGTTGATTTTTAATCAGATTTACGTCCCTTTCAAGATTATTTCAGCTCATATGAGACGGGCCAATCAGTAGGTGTGCGAAAACGGGAGAATCCCGAGAAAAACCACCTGACACACCCGCAAACACAACTTGGCGTGTCTCACATGCGGCCAGAGGGGATTCGAATCCGAACCAGACACAGCGGCAGATGATCGTGTGAGTAAGAAACAGCACTCTTAACCGCTCGGCCGCTAAGATGAAATTTCATATGGAGCCTCCTTAGGTAGTTGCATTGAAATCTATATAAGATATCTTTGTCACATGACCAAGATGGCCGCTAACCCCATATATGATAACAAAATCCCTTCAAAAATCTTCTTCCGCACAACTGGTGGGCCGATTTCAACGAAACTTGGTATGTTACATTGGTCACTTCAGCCCAATCACAGTTTTTATAAAATGATGAACATAGGATGACCTTGATATATTTTGCGACAAGGTCCATTTTGGAAACTTAGGCTATTACATGGGAAAAGGTGAAAATAATGGATATTTTGGTACTTGTTTTGGAGACTTGAAAGTTGCTAGATGCAGGCTATTCGTATCCAGATGCAGACAACTAATGTCAGTGATGATATGTAATTCATTAAGGTCACGGTAATATATTGGTATATATCCCAGACCTCAGGTGAACGTTTACAGGACCATTGGACCTCTGCTTGGATATTGTGTCAGTAGTGTATGCATGTATTCGTATTCTGCTGGTCTCTGTCTCAAGGCAGTGTTCGAACTATCTTGCATGTCAGAGAAACATGTGATTTAAGCTTTAATGAGAAATTTTGTAGATCTTTTCTGTCGAAGAATCTTGATATTTTTTTCAGATCTAAAAATTGAAAATTTTATTGGAAAATATTTGATTTTTTTTCTTATGTTTGATCAAAACATAGATTGTGGGTGAACGTTAGAACCGCCTCGCCGATGCGGTTCTTACCAGTACCAACAATCTATGTTTTGGAGCAAAAATAAGAAAAATAGGTATACCCCTGTATACCCCAGTTTTACGATATATAAGTGGGGTTCAAGGGGGTAAACATTATATGGACATGTTTTCGTGATGACTGTCTGTACACGCGAGAACCGCCTCACCAAGGCAGTTGAAACGAGTGACGACAATGTATGTCTTGAGTCAAAATTACGGAAAATAAGATATACAACTGTACATGTACCCCTGCAAACCCCAGTTTTTCGAATATAAAAGTGGGATATAAGAGGGTTTACATAGCACGGACATGTATTCTTGATGTGTTTATTTTTAAGTTTATATTTTTGTCTCTCAGTATAATTCTGTAGGGAATTGTCTTGTGTATTAAGTAAATCGGATATGTGTTTCGTTATGTTATTTGATGTTATTTTTTTCCAGTTTGTATTTTGTATTGTTTCTCAGCATTATTGTGTTGGAAACTGTCTTGTGTATTGTATATGATTATATATATGCTATGTTTTTTCATGCACATGTACACTAGAATTATGTAATAAGATTATTGAAGCCATAATGAAAACCTTTGTAGATTTTTTATGATCTATGAAAGTTGTTAATAGTTTATAATTCTGTAGCGAACTGCCTTGTGTATTGTATCTGATTGCATATGTGTTCTGTACAGTAGAATGAGACTTATATAATCTACGCAATAATGGACCCTTTACTCCAACAAATTAGTATATTTTTAGCTCACCAGTATAGTTATCCGTCGTTAACAATTTCAATTAACTCGTTCTCTGAAACTACCAGGCCAATCAAAACTTCATATGGAGCATCCTTAGCAAGGGGATACGAAAGTTTATATAAATGGTCCAGGTCACATGAACAAGACGGCCGCCATGCCCTTATATGATAAAAAAACACAATTCTTCTTCTTTGGAACTGGTGGACCAATTTCAACGAATCTTGTTATGTATCATTTAGGAGTCTGGCCCATCATAGAATATATAAATCATGACCTTGGGTTGATCTTGACCTGTTTTATGGCAATGTCAATTTTGGTCACATAGGCTGTTCAATGGAAAAAAAAAGTGAGAACATTGAAAGTTTCAGGAAGTATTGTAGCCTGTGACCTGAAACTTGACAGACAGACAACATGTTGAGCTAATGAAGTGTTGTGAGTATCAAAAGTCAATGTCATTTTTTGACCTTGGCCAAATGTCATTTATAAATTAAATATACATATATATTACCATAATATTAAAAGATCTTCTTCTCTGAAACCGCTTGGCAAATCAAAGCCAAACTTCATGTGGAACATTCTTCGGAAGGGAGAATGAAAGTTTATATAAATGGTTAAGGTCGCATGACCAAGATGGCCGCCATGGCTATAAATAGCAAAAAAAAAAACAGAACCAGAAGGCCTATAACTTTGAAACTTGGGAGTGGAGCTCTACAAAGTCTATATAAATCATGACCTTGGGATGATCTTGAACTATTTTATGGCTGAGGTTGCATATCCCAGATCTCATGTGAGCGTTTACATGACCATTGGTCCTCTTGTTTTTATTGCAAAAATATTTGTTGTAAGTATTATTTTAAATACAGCATGTGGTGTGTGTCGGGAAGCGGCCTTTGTAGGACCGTTCCCTATAAGACACATACCCGATGTTCTGTTGTTGCTTATTATATAATAAGTTCTCCATACAAGATTATGTTGGGTTAAGGTCCACGTTAGGTGGTGAGAGCACAAGAACCGTGGTTTAAAGGGTTTTTTTTTACATTTATATGTTTGATATATGATTATATATAGAGATCACTTAAGTACATGTATCTGTTTTCATTGGGTGTTTCGCAGGAAATCGGGTTTCTTGTAGAAGTCATCCAATACTTGTGGCACGATTCATCAGCTGTGCGCACTCGAGTGACTCAACACGCTGTTATATTACGGCGTCCGCAAGCAACATGAAACATGTTTTTGATTTCGGTATATATGTTTCATACAGAAATGCGTTTAGTTATTAATATAGCCACGCAATATTTAGAAATTGACAACTCTTCTTGCTTTTGAACAACCGTCTCTTGCAGGAAATGGATTTCTGGAGTATTCGTTCAGTATGAGGTAAAATATTAACGTTGTATATAAACCTTCCTTGATATATTCTTAATGCCTGATTTGGGTACATAATATATGAAGCCCAGTTCTTTCATATAAATAGCTGTTTTTCAAGTTTCAAAGAATCCACAAGGAACCATGCTTAACGATTTGTAATTTAACTTGTTATTTATGAAAGGATAACCATATAGCTTACAGGAGTCGTTAGGCTCACAGGGTGAGCTTATAGAGTAATCATGCTCCGTCGTCTGTCGTTGTTGTAGTTGTCGTTGTTCTTGTCCACAATGGTCAAACATCCTCTCTAAAACAGCTGGGCCAATCAAAGCCAAACGTTATGTGGAGAATCCTTAGGAAGGGGTAACGAAAGTTTGTATAAATGATCTAGGTCACATGACCAAGATGGCTTCCATGCCCACATATTTTACAAACCTTAAAAACGGCTTCTCTGGAACCGGTAGACCGATTCCAACGAAACTTGATATAGGGCATAGGGAACTCTGGCCCATCAAAGTTCGACGTATTGATAATGACATTGGGTTGACCTTGACCTATTTAATGGCAATGTAGCATAGGCTTTTCAATGAAAAAAGTGAACATAATTATTTTTTCAGGACGTTTTGTAGCCTGTGACCTGAAAGGTCGTATATACAGACAACATATTGGGCTAATGAAGTTGCCGGTGTGAGTATTCAAGGTCAAGGTAATGTCTTGACCTTGGCGAACAGTCATTAAATATTAATGTAAAACTTATTTTTTTCCAAAAACCTCTTGACCAATCATAGCAAAACGTTGTTTTTACTATCCTTGGGATTGGGTAACAAAAGTTTGTATGAATGGTACAGGTCATATGACCAAGATGGTCGCCATGTCCATATATGTTACAATAAAAAAAAATCTTCTATGGGACCGGTTGACCAACCGATTTCAACGAAAGTTGGTATGTAACATCGGAAACCCTGGTCTATCATAGTTTGTGTAAATCATGACCTTGGGTAGACCTTGACCTATTTGTCGGCAATGCCAATTTGAGTTGCATAGGCTTTTAAATGGAAAGAAGTGAAAACATTGATTTTTCAGGAAGTTTTGTAGCATGTGACCTGAAAGTTGGTACATATAGCACTTTAAGCTAATGAGGTCTTGTGAGTTTTCAAGGTCAAATTCAGTTATCGACCTTGACTAAAGGTCATTTACATAATAAATTTAAAACTTAATTTTCTCAGAAACCACTTGACCAATCGAAGCCAAATGTTATATGTAGTACATGTATCTTTGGGAAGGAGGGAAGAACTTTGTATATTACTAATATTTATTAATATGACCAAGATGGTCGCCTTGCTCCTACATGGTAAAAACTTAAAACAAATCATTTTTTCTCTGGAGCCAATGAACCGATTTGAATGAAACTTCGTATGTAGTGGGGGTTCTGGTCCGTCATATCTAATATGAATCAAGACCTTGAGTTGACCTTGGCCTACTAAACAGCAAGGTCAAATATTGTTACAGACTTTTCAAAACATTGGATTTTCGAGAAAGTTTCGTAGCCTGTGACCTGAAAATTGTTAGATACAGACAGTTTACGGTGTTAATAATTATGTGAGTATTAGAGGCCAATGTACACTTTACATTGACCAACATGACCTTAGCCAAAGGTTATGTATCAAAGACTAAATCTCAGATGGGCGATATCAGGACTATTGGTCCTTTGGTTGAAAATTTAGTGCCTTTATGGACACTATTTACTAAGTTACACTCTGATTTTCACTCAGTGTGCATTTTAGAATTATCTTAGTGTTTATTAAGTTCTTTTCCCATCTCCGATTTTAGAGTGGGGATTTCTTTCTGATCGTGGCAGCTCCTGATCATTGCGTATTTTTTTCTTTTTCCATGGAAAAGTGGTTGTAACAATTTAACATTAAACACATGAATGTCTTTGCAAGGAAAATCATATTCCATCAGAACCATTGAACGAGCGAGGAAACCTTGCTAGTGGGTTCCTGTATATAGTAAAAAGGTACACGTAGACAATCGTCAGAAAAAAAGGCGCAATCATAAGGAAATCCCCACTCCAAAAACCGAGGTGGGAAAAACTAAATTGACAATTAGGTATTTTTAACACATATCGTAACCGAGTGAGTAGCTATTTCCCAATAGGCGGTCATTCAGTTACCCGCACTTAAATAACAATATGAAAACGTACCTACGGTTCAACCAGCACAAAAATTCGACTCAAAATATAAAACAAATGGAACCACAACAGAAGTATCGCCTTGGAACGATCAGTAATATAAAATCACTGGGGGGGGGGCTTAAATCGATTTTACCGTCGCCTAACCCTAACCTCATCCTCATAAGCATCTTTCCTCATAAAGCAATGTAGAGTGCCTTCTGACTTTGTATACTACAAATATTACGAAACTTTGCCCAAACAATATACATTTTTTAACTGTAACAATTGAAAATTTTATCAGAAATACTTTGCTATTCTTAATATTATTGCTCAGTACATATATAGTGGGTACACGTAAGAACCACCTCGCTCAGACGGTTCTAACGAGTACCCAAAATCTATGTTTAGGGCCAAAAAAATAAGAAAAATATGCATATCCTTGCATAACCCAGTTTTACTATATAAAAGTGGGGTTTAAGAGGGTATTAATTGCACGAGCATGTTTTCCTGACGAAAATGATGGCTGGAATTTCATCATACAGTTTCATAATTTATTCTTCCGCAAAGAATACCATAATGGGCTAGATTTAGTGTTAGGCAATGACATCTACTCTTTTTGATATTCCAAACTTTTTCCATAGTTTTTAAGTCATGGAAATTACGTACGCCAGTCAAGAATGCGAAAAGGTCTTGTATATTTCTACAAGACAATGTTCTTTTTAATTATTCTAAATCTGCTAAACACATTTTTTGATATCAGAAGAACGCTTGTCATGGCGATTTCCTTGATTTATACACTAAAAGAGTGGTTTGAAATATGATGAAGAGCTATGAGAGATAGCCCAACAAACAATCCAAAAAATCTTTTCTGTAGCAGTGATCCCAACACCTTTACTTTCTGCCACATCGGAGATTTTGGAATAAATACAAATTCCAGTTTTCACAATTTTATTTTACTTTTAAACAACCACTTTTAACTTTCATATATCCACATTATATTTTATATCACTTTACAACTTTACTTTAACACACCTTTACTTTTACTGCACTATCTCGGCATTACTTTATCTGCTTTAATTTAGCTCTACTCAAACAGCCCACGTTGCGGTATTTATACTCAGTTCAAGCTTCACGTGTGAACTCAGTATGCACACAAAGCACGTGGAATGCGAGAGCGGAGCACAAGAGGAGTAATGATATATCAGACAATTTTCCCGCCTTATCATAGCTCCGGTGGAGTAAAGCTTTAAAGTACAAGTTACATAATGAACTGTAATCAAAGATTATCAATGCGTGAAATAAAACAAGTGTATTTACTGACAATATGTAAAATTTCCTTACATCAATACATTATGTTATTATCAAGGTCAAGTTTATATAATTATATGCATCGTGTTCACGACACTCCGGCCAAAAGGTATGACAACACTTATGAATTGTGAATATTGTACAATGAATGAAATTGGCATCAAAAATTACCAATATAAAGTTCATGTCACAGTTTAATATAACCCTAAGTATCAGTTCATATGTCTGCCCAAAGAGCAATCTTCTGTATCACTTTATTGTCCTTTATATATCGTCTGTAGGTGTTTCGCCAACGAGTTGCCTTATCTTCCTCCTGGCTATGTCTGCTGCTTTCCTCATCGGCCTTCGAGTTTTGACATCGTCCCTCAAAGCGTCATTGTGCTCAGATGCTATCGAGTCTGAACTATAATCCGAGCACTCCAATGGGTACAGTAAGCACAAGGGACGAACCACGTTTCGCCCAGATCCTAGTTGTACCACTGCTGATCGTACCAGTCCATCCCTGCTCATGTTCAACTGGATGATCTTGGCAAGCTTCCATGAACCACGAGGCGTGTCATCCTTCACGATAACGATGTCGTTCACATTTGGATCCTGATCAGACTGAATTCTACCACTACTGAGTTTATACTGCTTTCTTTCACGTAAACTCAGTAGGTAATCTTCACGCCAGGCTCTCCAGAATTGTTCGACTAATCTCTCCCCCTTCTTCCATATTCGAAACACATTCCGTTCAGAACTTTGGTACGGAGTATAATCTTCATCACCGTCGTCATTTACCGTCTCCGGAATACCAGTTTTTGGGTTTAAACACAGAAAGTGTCCTGGTGTAATGGCTATTGTTGAGTCAATATCATCCCCGACATATACTAGAGGTCGAGAATTCACAACAGACTCAACTTCTTTCACAACTGTATGCATTTGGTCATCAGAGAGCAATTTTCGTCGCACAGCTTTTCTTAACGACCGTTTCACTAACCCGACAAGTCTTTCATAGAATCCACCCATCCATGGTGAGAGCTCTATAATGAATGACCACTTTATTCCTTCACATGAAAAATAACTCTGAATCTCCTCACTAGTCACTATATTCTTCCATATCAGTTGGAGCGTTTTGTCCGCCAGTTTGAATTGCATTGCATTGTCACTCACTATTTCACTAGGCATTCCTCTGGTCGCAATAAATCTTCTGAGACAAAACAAGAATGACGTTGTTGTCATATCTCTCACAATTTCGAGATGAATTGCGCGAGTAACGAAACACGTGAATAAACAAATCCAGATTTTCTTCACCACTCCGTTATCTTTGGTGTGTAGAGGGCCGAGGTAATCCAGGCCTGTCCTAGAAAACGGTGTCGCCTCCGACACCCGTGTTTTTGGCAATGGAGCCATGGGTGGCATTTTATAAGGACCACCTTCCAATCTTTTGCACAACACACATTTTCGTAACACTTTTTTCACTGTCGCTCTTCCACGAATAATCCAGTATTTCATCCTGATGGAACTCAGTGTTTGCGATACACCAGAATGGAGTATCCTTGTATGTGAATCTTTATCACTAAATCCGTGAATCTATCACTACTTGGAAGTAATATTGGATATCTTGTGGCTTCCGTAAGCTCGGCATTTTCCATTCAGCCTTTGCACCTAAGCACTTCCCTATCATCTACACATACTCCTAATTGATTCACTATTGTTTTCCACTTTCCGTTACTGACAGATCTAAATGCCTCAGGGAAGTGATTTATCTGAGTATGTTTGATCCACAAGAGCTCAGCCTTTTCAAACTTTTCTTTCTTTAAATCACTGTGGTTTTCGTTTCTATGTCTCATTTTATCTATGAATCTCAAACACCAGGCTGTCACTCGTTTTAAGCGGAGAAGGGTAGAATACCGGGATATATCCATCTCAAACGGGGCACATCTGACTGGATCCGTATCTTTACCCTTCATTTCTCTGTTGGTCAAATTTGCACTTTCACATTCTTCACGTTTCATGTTTTCCATTGTTTCACTTTCAGAATTCACTTCTGAACAATTTTCATTGACACTGTTTGGCCATTCACTGATTGGGCATTGTAACCACTGTGGACCTTTCCACCACAATTCATTTTCAACAATCTGCGTCACTGTACACCCTCTGCTGGCTAGATCTGCTGGGTTTTCTTTTGTATTCACATACTGAAATACGATGTTACCGTGTGAATTGATTTCTTGCACTCTGTTCCTTACGAATGTCGGTAGTGTTTTATCGGATTTTATCCAACTGAGAACACACTGGGAGTCTGTCAGAATCACAAGTGTTTCGAAATGTAATTTCAGCTGTTCTCTCACAAACTGTAAACTGCGGGTGCCTATAAGAACAGCCATTAATTCCAATCTCGGAATTGTCATCGTTTTGACAGGTGCTAATCTTGCTTTTGAGAACACTAAGTGACTAGACCTAGTGCCATCACACTGAATGAGGTACACTGCACACGCATAAGCAACAGCTGATGCATCACAAAAACACACTAGATCATATTTGCTTTCACATTCATTTCTTATGCATCTTATAATTTCAACTTGACCGATGCCTTCAAGGTCTGATTTTATATCTGACCATACGATTTGCTCGGCCGTATCCAATTCGTCATCCCGATCTAGCTGTTTCTTCCAGAAGCTTTGCATTAGCACCTTCCCCCGAAGAATAACAGGACACAGTAATTCAATCGGGTCATAAATAGATGCTATTTCTTTTAGAACACTTCTTTTTGTAACAATTGTGTTTTCTTTCACTTTCACAGAATTTCGAATAGCGAGTGTATCGTTGGCTGTATTCCACGTCATACCGAGAACTTTTATATCTGTTCCGTTAGCACGGTCATTCTCAGGAATCACATTATTTACATCAGCACTACTTGTCATCCATTCCCGTAGATTCATGCTGGCTGCATTGAATATAGTCTTTGATTGACTATACAGGTCAGTTGCTTCTTTCACAGAATTTGCTCCAGTGATCACATTATCCATGTATATATCACTTTTGATTTTATCAGAGACTTCAGAACCATACGAATCCAGATGTGCTTCAACTGTTGCTCCAAGGAGAAAGGGACTTGAGATTATCCCAAAGGGGACACGGCAGAATCGAAATTCCTGAATGGTATCCTCATTCACGATCGGTTGGGAATGGTCCTTCAACCAACATCTCTTTCACTTTCCTGAAGTCCGACTTGAAGGAATGCTTTTGCAATATCAGAAATGATCCCTATTGTGTATAGCCTGAATCTGAGAAGAATGCCACATAAGTTTTGTAGTAACACTGGACCACGATATAAGCACTCGTTTAAGCTTTTGTTCCCAAGTTTAGACTTTGCTGATGCGTCATACACTACGCGGAGCTTAGTTGTTGTTTTCTGTGGAGTAATAACTACATGGTGGGGTATGTAGTGTTTTATACCATCACATTTGAAGCGGTCAACCTTTTCAATGACTCCTTTCGCCAGTTGATCTTGTATGATTGAGTCATACTTCGGTAGCATGCCAGGCTGCTTCTGCATCCTAGGTACTAATGACCGGAGACGACCAATAGCTAATCCTCTATTTTCTTTGATATCTGGCACCACTTCTTTCCATGGCCATTTCACAGCATATCTTCCATTTTCGTATTGAAGTGTTTCTTTAAATTTTTCCAATGCTCTAGTATCCTCTGAATTACAAGAGCTCACTGGGTTTGAAATTCCTAAAGTTTCCAACTTCCAGAAGTCTTCTAAATCTGGTTTCACTGGCATAACACTATCTACGCACGAGAATACACTTGAATCATTTATTGTGTTTCTATGTGTAAGAATGATCATACTTGATTCTACACTATCACAGTTGTATTGATTTGTACGACCTGTAAGAATCCACCCAAATCTAGAATTTAGCAAATATAGCCCACTTTGAACTTCAATCCTATCAGGAAGAATAACGTCGAGATAGTAATCACTTCCAATCAATATTTTAACACTGTCGGATTCCTTTTCATGTGGAATGGTATCAGCAAGTTGCAGACCTTTTATCATCTTTTCAAATCTTTCCTGTGATTCGAAAGTAGCAGGTTGTTTTTGAACAGTCCCGGTAATACTTGGTACAATGTTTGCTATTATCTTCATCAGTGTTCCGTCTCTTTGTTTCAGTTGAAGCTGAGCGGACTTAGTCTTTATTACCTTTGGAGTGGTACTCCCAAATGTGACTAAGTGGATCTCTTGTTCATCGTCTCCTTGAAGCATCAACTTCTTGGCCAACTCTTCAGTAATGTACGTCCTCTGTGAGCCGGAGTCCAGTAGAACACGTATTTGCTCCGCCTTAGTGTTGTTAGTGTTATGGACTTCTGTGAGTGCTGTTTGCATTAGCACGGATTCTCCTACAGAGAGTACTTTCGTGTTGCGCCGATACAGACGGAGCAAGTTCAGCTTCAGCTCCTTCAGCTACATGTACACTTTCTGTGACGCGGGTTCTCTCGAATTTTGATGGGCACAAACTCCGATGGTGAACACTGAATTCTCCACAATAACACACCTTTTCGAGGATTTGCAATCACGAGTGTAGTGCCTCTCCTTTAAACACTTGAAACAACTCCCTTTTAATTGTCTTTTTCTTTCTTCAATAGATCTGTACTTTTGGCACTCATCACTCCAGTGATTGCTGCTACAGTATCTACACATTGCTCCTTTCGATTTTGTTTCTGACTTACCCTTTTGTTTTTCTTGAACTGTAAGCGCCTCATTTGGCTGTCTATGAGCTCCTCCTTTTGAATTATGGACGGAGTATTCCGGTCTGTTACTGTTCTCAGTTCTTGCTCCGTATTTAGGTTTTGCTCCGAATGCTTTCTCACTATCTACCTTTGCCTTTTCACAAGCCACAACATATTCTTTCAATAATTCTTTCAGCAGAAACACTGTCCATTTCTTTTCAACTCCTTTCTTAATTTCTAAATGCCTTATAACACTGCTAGGTAACTTTGATTTTATTATTGACACAAACACATCTTGGTTGATATTTTGCCCTAGAACATCTAACTTTCTGAGGTGTTTATCGACAGCATCAAGCAAAGATCTTAGACTATCAACAGAGTCACTAGCTGATTTCAAATTAATTATTGCTGTGTAATGCAAATCTACTGTGTCTTGCACATTCCCGAATCTGTCTGTTAATATCTTTAACGCTACGCTGTAATTCTCATTTGAGAGAGACAACCCCGTTATTGCACTTTTGGCGTCTCCGGTCATCTTATTCCTCAGGTAATTGAATTTCTCAATATCGGAAAGGCTGTCGTTTTTGTGAACAGAAGATTCAAATGACTGCCAAAATTCAACCCATTTTAGCTTATCTCCGTTGAAGGAGCAAAGTTCCAACTTGGGGAGTTTCACTGATGATTGTACAGGTAATGGACCAGGCTTAGTGCTTTTTAGAAAATCCTTCTGAAATTCTAGCTGCATTTCAATTAGCTTTTGCATATAACTTTTACTTTCATCATGTTTTGTTTGCATCATTAATGACTCTTCCTTTTTCATTCTATCTTTCAATTCTATCTCAAACTTTCTGAGCTTTGTTATCATAGTATTTGCTGTGAACAATACGTCAGCATCACCGTTTAATATTTCATCAATATAAGGATCATCACCATCCTTTATTTCAGAAATGACCCTTTCAGACTGACGTTCCACTTCATGGCAGCGTTCAGTCAATGCATCAACAGTGTAATCAATTCTTTCAATAAATTCTTCATATTTGCCACTGAACACCTCTGTATTCAAAATCACAGAGCCTTCATTTATTTGCTCCTTTAAATCATTCACATATCTGGTACGAACACCTTTCAAATATTTTAATGAAGAACCCATACTTTAAGTCAGATCTTTCAATGCCACCTTTTCAGTTCTCACTTTTATGCACGGCAGATGAACTCCGTTATATTTTAAATAAAAGTTCAAACGCTTACCTCCCGGGTTCCGGCGCCATACAATGTAGCAGTGATCCCAACACCTTTACTTTCTGCCACATCGGAGATTTTGGAATAAATACAAATTCCAGTTTTCACAATTTTATTTTACTTTTAAACAACCACTTTTAACTTTCATATATCCACAATATATTTTATATCACTTTACAACTTTACTTTAACACACCTTTACTTTTACTGCACTATCTCGGCATTACTTTATCTGCTTTAATTTAGCTCTACTCAAACAGCCCACGTTGCGGTATTTATACTCAGTTCAAGCTTCACGTGTGAACTCAGTATCCACACAAAGCACGTGGAATGCGAGAGCGGAGCACAAGAGGAGTAATGATATATCAGACAATTTTCCCGCCTTATCATAGCTCCGGTGGAGTAAAGCTTTAAAGTACAAGTTACATAATGAACTGTAATCAAAGATTATCAATGCGTGAAATAAAACAAGTGTATTTACTGACAATATGTAAAATTTCCTTACATCAATACATTATGTTATTATCAAGGTCAAGTTTATATAATTATATGCATCGTGTTCACGACATTTTCTGTGAATGTTTCGTCCCCCTGTGGTATTCTGTGTCGAGAAAACGAAACTGTATGCTGAAATGCCGCAGAATACAACGCCAGAGGTGCCTCCAGATTATGTTTTTAAGATAAGATTTTAAGAAATACTTCTCTCGTGAAGGAACACAATAGTAAGGTTTATTCATACAAATGTCCGGGTGGAACATGATTTTAGCTCACCTGAGCCTGCTCACAAGGTGAGCTTATAGGATGGTCATGCTCCGGCGTCCGTCAGGCGTCGTCCGTCCGCCCACAATTTCAAAGATCTTCTTCTCTTAAACTTACTGCCTAGCCAATCAAAGCCAAACTTCACATGGAGAATCCTTAGGAAGGCGGAACGAAAGTTTATATATATCATCGGGTTTCGGTCACATGACCAAGGTGGCTGTCATGGCTATAAATAGCAAAAACCTATAAAATCAGAAGGCCTATGATTTTGAAACTTGGTATGAAGCATCAGAGAGAGAAGCTCTGCAATGTTAATCTAAATAATGACCCTAGGATGACACTGACATATTTTACGGCAAGGTCGACTTAGGTCGCCCATGCATTTGAAATCGAAAAATTGTCAAAATGTCATTTGAAGGGAAAAACTTGAAGGAAATTGGCAAATTGACTGAAGATTTATTTCTCTGAAGAAAACCAATTGGACCCCGAAGCTGGTCTTCATCCCGCACTGGGTCACTGTATACATGTATATTACCATAATATTCGAAGAAACCGCATAGACAATCAGGGTTTAACTTCATGTGAAGCATCCTTAGGAAGGGGGGACAAAAGTTTATACAAATGATCCGGGTCACATGACCAAGATGTTCACCATGGTTATAAATAGCAAATACTTTTAAAAATGTTTTTGTCCAGAACCAGAAGTCATGCGATTTTGAAACTTGGCCTGAAGCATCAGAGAGAGAGAGAGAGAGAGAGAGAGAGAGAGAGAGAGAGAGGAGCTCTACAAAGTTTATATAAATCATGACCCTGGATTACCTTGACCTATTTTACCGTAAGGTCAACATAGGTCGCCTATGTATTTGAATTGGGAAATTGTTATAATGTCATTTAAAGGGAAAAAAACTTTGATGAAATGGGCATATAAGCTGAAGATATATGAATCTGAAAAATAAAATGTACCCAAGTGGCTGGTCTGCTTCCATCCCGGGGCAATATAGCCATGCCCATATAGGGTAAAAAAACTTCTCCGCAACCGGATGGACCAATTTCAACAACACTTGGTATGTAGCATTGTGGACTAGAGTACTACCATGTATAATAACTTATGGCACTGTGATGACCTTGGTCTATTCGACGAAAAGGTCAACATAGGTCGCTCATGCATTTGAATGGGGAACATTGTTAAATGTCATTTAAAGAGAACAACTTGGCGGAATTGGGCAAGTGGGCTGAAGATTTATGATTCTGGAATAAATTAAACCGCATGGTCTGGTCTGCCTCACCCCTTGGCAATATACATGTTTATTGCCATGTCATTCAAAGAACTTCTCCTCTGCAACTTTTCTGACAATAAAAGCCAAATGTTACATGAAACATTTATATGAAGTGGGGAACCAATGTGCACATAAATAATCCAGGTCACATGACCCAGATGGCCACCATGCCCATATATGGTGAACAGCACTTAATTTTTTTTCTATGGAATCGGTAGACTGATTTCAATAAAACTTGGCATGAAACATTTGGGACTAGTGAACTACAATGAGTACATAAATTTTGACACTGTGATGACCTTGACCTATTATACAGCAAGGTCAGCGTAGGTTGCGTATGCCGTAAATTGTTAAACTGTCACTGAAGGAAGATTCTTCCAGGAAATGGGCAAATGGGCGGAATACTTACGATTCTGTCCCTGCCCTTGGCATATCTGCATGCTTTTGACCATGATAGTCAAACAAGTTTATCGGTATATATCTTAGATCTCAATTGAGCCTTTACAGGACTATTGACCCTCTTGTATTACAAAATAACGTTGACGTGTTTAGTTTTTTAATTGTGATGAAATTCTAAAAAGCACATTGAATGAAATTCAGAGTGTAACTTTGTTAATAGTGGACATAAAGACGCTAAATTGTCAGCCTTAGTACAAAAAGTTATTCTTTCATGGATTATTAACCGGTAACTATGGGTTCTTGTGGAATCTTTGGAACTTGAATATAAGCTATTTTGTGTGTGAAAAATTGGGAACCACATATCATGCAACCAAATTAGGCAAACACATCAGAAGATTTGTCACTTTTATACACAAAGTAAATATTTATCCTCATACTAAACAAAGTCCCCCAGTTGTCCATTTTCTGCCAGTGACGACGAAAAAGAATTGTGAATTAATTTCTTAACAGTGCATGGGTATATCACACAGCTGTGTGTTGGTTTTACCGACAACAGTCTCCTGTAATTCTAAAAAAAAGGTCGATATATTTCATAATGTGGAAGTATGTATATATATATATTTGTATTTTATTCTGTACACTAGTATTCGACATTGCCCATATAGAGTCACTGAACACCGCATAATCAGTTATAGAAACAGTACCAGTTATTGTTCACATTTTGGGCAAAACAAATGCGAGATAGTGGTAAGCATTTTGCAAACTTTCTTGAAATCGGATTTCTTTCTTAGCCCTATTGTTCAGCTAATTTCCTTGATACATGTTTCTGTGTCATCTTTTGGTCGATCAACCGCAAAAAAGTGTTCGCGGGGGCATATGGAAGGATTTCATATTGATTGACAGTTGTATAAAGTTTCTTAAGTCGGTGCTTTTTTCTACTCTTGTTTGAAAATCAAACAATTTTGAGAAAATTTAATACATACAAAATTTAACTTCTTCGGATCCTTCAATATAACCTGCTCTACTTCGTCGATTTCGAAAGTTCTAATAATAAATGGCAGTATGTTCGAATTTCAGTTATAGGAACTAGTGCCTCTGTTAGCGAAGTGTCGATTTATTTTTTGTACCCTGTGATATGAATTGGGTGTCCGATGTTATTGAAGCTGCTAGCGAGTAAATTTGCCTTGTAAGCGAAGAAATCGGACTAAATTAAGAATAATAGAGCAGTTTAAAATAATTTGTAAAAATTATTAAGAATGTTATATATCAATTTATCTGCGCATTTTATTTTCATCCTCATTTACTGCATAAACTCTACAGGCGAAGACAATGCCAATAAATGTCAAAATAAATGATAAAGATGTTTCGTAACGCACCAAGCATTGTACCATCTGCACCTAAAGAAAACAATTTAAATATCAGGGGATGATGTTTTTTAGAAGTTTATAACTCTACACAAAATCATTTTTTCCTTTTATTTTCTTTTTCAAAAACCGAGGTGGGAAAACTTGGATCAGCTGGCTAACTGTCACTCCGCACTACTTCGGTACCTCGTTCCACTTCCCTGACAGCTTAGAATAGGTTGCATTTAAACCAATATCGAACTGATTGCGGATTTTTGTAAGCGACTTGCAGCAATATTAGTTTGCTATTAATCGTATTAGTTTTGCTATGCATTTGGCCTAGTGCCGGAGATCTTCCAGATCTTCTCGTCAATTAACACATTTAATTGCCAAAAACGTTTAAATTAATGTAGAAAAACAAACGATTTTAGACTTTGAGTCGCTAATTCTAGAGTAGTCTCCCCTGATCTATTTTTAGACATCTTTGAAAATTTTCATAGAAAAAAACAATAAAGTACTTTATGATTCTGCGTACTTTAACAACTAGAATACTTATAATTCATGTCCTATTTGCAAGAAAATATCTAACATGTTTTAGAATAACACAAGTTTGCCGTTTTGCTGAATTTATTTTTTCGACCAAAGACTGAATATTATCCCATTTCCGTCGGTATGGAGAGGTTTAACGGAATACCGATGGAAATATTCCGTCTAGGAAAAACTAAATTGACAATTAGGTACTTAATTGTAGGCTGAGGCAAGATGGTATTAAGATTGTTTTCTCCGTTTTCATTTTCTAATAGTTATAGGTCGCCAGTACATATTTATCGATTAATATACTAAAACCTTTTGAAATATATCGTTTATCACCACAGAGTATGGATAAAATACACGTTTGCACATTTTTCAAGTGCCACGTCCGCATTGCACTCACTTCCTAATTAAGTAAATATGAACGATTGTACCAAATAACAAGTGTGGCCTTTACTTTTTACAATACCCCTCAGTGACTCGGGCAGTAGTTCCTATAACTGAAATTAGAAAGTACAGGCAGGCATTTGTCGTTAGAAATATTGAAACCGACGAAGCAGATCAGGATGTGCTTCCTTATATTGAAGGATCCGAGGTTGTTCTTTCTGTTGGATGTTTTTATTTGATTCCTCATGGTTGTTATCATCATTTATTCGTTTGTCCTTGATGATTCATCGACTAGTTAGAGATTTACTACGAGGATTGAACAACCAACTAAAAGTTGTGAACCACTGTAGAAGATGAGGATGAGGTTAGGCGCCTGTGAAACCGGCTTGAGCCCCCAGTAATTTTATATTACTGATCGTTCCAAGGCCATACTTCTGTTGTGGTTCTATTTGTTCTGTGTTTGGGGTCGAATATTTGTGCTGTTTGAGCCTTATGTACGTTTTCATATTTAAGTTAAGTGCAGGTTACTGAGTGGCCGCCTATTGGGGAATAGCTGCTCACTCTGCTTACGATATGTTTTCTTGTAATAAGTACCTAAGTGTCATTTTATTTTTCCCATCCCTCGGTTTTTAGGGTGGGAATTTCTTTCTGATTGAGCAATTTCCTGATCATTGCATACTTGTACTTTTTTATTTTCTCAAGAATGTTTGATTTTCAAACAAGAGGAGAAAAAACACCGAAACTAGACTTTTTATACAACTGTTGCCCAACACGAATGGCTTTCCATATGCTCCTACGAACACCTATTGCGATTTGTCGACCGTAAGATGACACATGCATATGAGTCAGGGCGATCAACTGAACAATGTGGCACAAAAAAATATCTGATTTCAAGAAAACATGCAAAAAACGTACCACTATCTTTCACATTTTATCACATAAATGCGTTGAATAACTGATACTGTTTGAAAATTCCATCACTGATTCTACGGTGTACAGTGAATATATAGGGTGCCAATATTTACGTACATGAATAAATTTACAGTTGTGTTATGTGCTCTATAAAAATAAAGTATATTGTTATAATTGTTATTTGTGCTCATTCGTAAAACGCCGATTCTGATGCAGTAGTACTACATAAACATCGGAGCCTAATGTCAATTTGAATGTGCCAGACTGCCAAGAACGACAGTAACAGGCGGCTAGTAGAATAATTTTTGCTCAATACTGCTTATCTCATTCGGAGCGCATGGTTAGGTGCACCGGTCATCTACAGATTTACCTAAAGTGTTGACAAGGACGTTAAACCTAATAACAATCAAATGCTTCGACTATGAATATACAAGCTCGCATCAACTGCATAATACATGCATTTTACCCCGACGACTGAGTACAAGTCAAATATTTAGTCACCCGACTACTGGTACAGTGCCAGCGACTATTGAAATTTGGCGTACAGATACAAAAGTGCATGTAAGTTTGCTAATGGCGGATAAAGCTACACCAAACTGAAACACGCATATTTTACTTGTATTATATATTGTCAGATACCATAACGTACTAACTATCGCTTGTGATTATGCACAGATCCTTGTGTAAACACGTTTCAGACACAAACAGTTCCACTGGCCCTTGTGAAAAATGAATACTACTCGGCTAATTTTTAGATTTTGGAGTCTCCGACTGAGCCAGGGTGTTGGAGAATATAACAGTGGTATTTCAAGAAAAAATATCATTATGGCAGTAAATAATTTCGAAGAACTTTCTAATTGCGAGTGAACGAGATGTTTCCTTTGTTGCCCACGTGGACTGGTACAGCCCGCAACTACTGTGGTCTTGGAGTACATTGGTTCTCAAGCGTGTATACACCTTCAAAGTGTTTGTTGTGACGTAGGTAATAATACTAGCCTGGATGCCAGCATTTACAAAATGCTACCATAAAAATGATAACATTGAAAGTAAAAATAATACATTCTTCTTACATTAACGTACCTAACGAAAAAGTGCGTTTTGGGGCCATAAGCTTCCTTTCTGTGTTTGCTATCATAATGACTTTCTATCTACACATGTTATACTGCGTTTACACTATGTTCCCGGCGGTCACGGCGGCCACGTTTCAGACCACCGTGATCAAAACGGGACAAACGTGAGGGAACGTAGGGGAACGGGATGAGCAAACGTAGCTCGCCGTGATAACCGTGGACGCCGGGGCAATTTTTTGTCGTTTTAAAAATCTGCCACGGCGATCACGACGGAAGTGAGAAACGTAGTCAGTCGTGATAAAACGGGATAACCGTAACAAACCGTAACAGAACGCAAGAGCCCGTGGCGCAACTTGGAGGTGATCCGTAGTAGAACGTGAAGCATTGGTATGACACGGCAAGCTACGGACCTTCTACGTTCTGTTGCGTTTTGTTCACGTTTTATTACGATCGTCTCACGTCTCGTCACGTTCCACCCCGTTCCTTACGGCAAGAGAATGTATACTTAACACGTTTTGTTGCGTTGAGTTAAGGTGCATCCCGGTGTGTTACGGTGCTGAAACCGTCTCGCTACGGCGTGTCACGTCATGATACGATTCTCACGGCACGTGTGGTTAATATACACGGTTCTCACGGCACGTGCAGTTACATGTAATATAAAACGGGATATTTGAAAGTCGGATTCATTCGAATATAGTAATCATCGAGAGGGGTCATGCCTTTGAAGAAAAGACAAAGACGAACAAAGGCTCGAACGCAACAAACTCCGCCGCCTGCAGTGGATCAGCAGGAGCAAGAAGTTTCTCAGCAAACCCCGGATCCAGTTGAGGAGGAGCATGCAGCGGCAAATAACCCTGCAAATCCTCCCGTCGAAATTCCTGGCACATTAAATGCTCCTGATACCGATCTGCCCCCGAGTAATGATGACAACCTCGACACCGAGGACCCTGAAGGTGATGCGCTACGAAGGAGAGTCGCACCCAGGACAATAACAAATTTTTCAGAGGAACAAAAAGATCGAATAATTGACTTTCTTCAACAGAATCCTGTTTTGTATTCAAAGAGGCTTGCTGGATACAAAGACACCGCTGCCAAAGAAAGGTTGTGGGCGGAGCAGGCCAGACAGATAAATTGCACGTCCAAAGAACTACAGACGTGGTACGATAGCATGCGCACCAAGCTTGGTAAACTGAAGAAGGCTATGACAAAGTCCGGGCAAGCTGCAGACGGCTTCACCGCCACAGAATTGTAAGTTGTTTTCTCATAATACATACAATACAATTAGTCATAAAATTTGAAACACTGTTGCGTCTATGTCCCCCTATTCTTACTCTGCATATTAATAACGGAGAATGACATCATAAAACATAACTGCCAATGACGTCACTAGTGCGCTGTTTTGTACTGCTTTTAACGAAACCACAGCGCGGTCTTTATGTAGTCAATAGATGTGTCCTCTTAGACGAAATATTTCCATCGATATTCCGTTAAACCTCTCCATACTGTCAGGGAAGTGGAACGAGGTACCGAAGTGAAGCAGAGTGACAGTTAGCCAGGTGATCTCGTGTCCTCTATGCACTTTTTATAAGTCAGATTTTTAATGCCATTGCTTCTATAAAATAAAACAATTCATATGAACCGCATTATGAGAAAACCAACGTTTTGCATAAGCGAAAACAAAGGCGAAGATCAGCTTCGCAGTAACTCCACAGCTGATCAGCTCCTTTGTTTTCGCTACACGCAGAGTGCAATTCCTCTACTTTCTAAATCCAAAATGTCCAGCCTCCAGCCATCGTCAGTGCTTGTACAGTTTGGTTTGTGTCACACCTGTTCGGAAACTATATTGTTGGTTTTCTCATGACGCGGCTCATATGGAGACGATAGTGATGATACAAGGAATATGTAATTAGCATGAAGGTATAAAGATCAATTTCATTTTATTCAAACAGGTGGATTTGGCAGCGTTTCCAGTTCTTGAGAGAGCACATCTCTACCGTATCAAGGCGAAATGTGGCGAGCTTCACAAGCCGACTCTTACCTGCTTCTGATGCTCAAGACGATGTCCCACGGGCTTGTGATTCCCCTTTATGCACGCCACCAGCCCAGCCAACCAGCATTTCAACATCTACAAATACGACCACTACAACTACAACTGCTACAGCCGGCTCAAGCCCAGATGTCTTATTGGGCCAACTACAGACTTTCCTGACCGAGCGGCGGAGCCAGGCACCCACATCCGGGGCGTTTGCTACTTACGTTGACGCAAGTCTTCAAGGTCTCCCTGCTTCTATCCGACGTACAACAGAATTTAGAATAATTGAGGTGCTGCACGAATGCCAGAACCAAGCAGACCGTCAACAATTTCGACCGATACAGCCACAACAAACAAGCTCAGCTGACGGACAACGACCTCGGAACGAAGAATATTTGGCTCGTCGACCAAGAGAGTATACGGCCCGGCAATGGCAGCCAAGTCCATCTATGTGGCCTGCTGAGGTGAGTAACCCACCAGATCTGTGACACTCAATGGATCGGCCTTGGGTGCAAGAGCAGTTTCCGGATATGAATATCAACTGTTCACCGCCCCTATGTGGAACCCAAACTCGAACGCAAAACTCGTCAACTCAACAACAGTCGACGCCAGCTACTGAATCACAAGGCATATCGTTCAGCCAGATGCTCTCTTCAGACTCATCATCCGTGTTCAGTCAAATCAACAACAGCTCATCAAGCCAGTCTAATCAAGAGTAAATATTTGGTGCATGTATTTGCCATTCTTTATTGTGTTGTGGCTAGGGCTCACTCTATTTCTTTGCATCTACATGTATGACGTTTTCTCGTGAGAAACAAATTTACTATTTTCAAATTAAAACATATTCGTTTTAGAGAAACGTGACTTTGACGACAACACAGCAACGACTTTGGCATTCATGTGCAAATACATGTATCATGAATGGGTGGTCAGCAGTGTAAGATAAATAATTTTAAGAATGTGGACATGTTAATCATTTGATTCATTTCACTGTTGTTATTGTTGTTGTTTTTACATAATTTTAAAGCTTTATTTAGTTCCCAATGAAGAGCAACAAAATGTGCACATTCTTTAATAGATAACCGTGCGTCAATTTGAGAGGATCATGAAGTTTGTTATTATTGAAGTTATCCATATTTTCGACATGAATCCTAGTAAAAAATAGGGATTAAAGCTTAATTTGAATAAGCAAATTCAATGTTTGACAGTTAAAATTTCTTAAGTCCATGCTTTTTCTCCTCGTGTTTGGGAATCAAACAATTTTGAGAAAATTAAATATATAAAAAAAAAGAACTTCGCATCCGTCAATATATGCTGTTTCGAAATTTCTAACAATAAAGGATAGACGTTCGAATTTCAGTTATAGGAACTAGTGCCCCAGTTAGAGAGGTGTCGATTTATTTTTTGTACCCTGTAATATGAATTGGCTGTTCGAAGTTATTGAAGCTGCTAGCGAGTAAAGTTGCCATGTAAGCGAAAAAATTGGACTAAATTAAGAATAATAGAGCAGTTTAAAATAATTTCTAAACATAATTAAGTATTTTATATATCAATTCATTTGTGCATTTTTTCAACCTCATTTACTGCATAAAGTCTATAAGCGAAAACAATGCAAATAAATATCAAGATAAATGATAAAGATGTTTCGTAACGCACCAAGCATTGTACCATAAGCACCTAAAGAAACAATTTAAATATCAGGGGATGATGTTGTTACAAGTTTATAACTCTACACAAAATCTTTTTTTTTTCTTTTATTTTCTTTTTCAAAAACCGAGGTGGGAAAAACTTGGATCAGCTGGCTAACTGTCACTCCGCTCCAATTCGGTACCTCGTTCCACTTCCCTGACAGCTTAGAATAGGTTGCATTTAAACCAATATCGAACTGATTGCGGATTTTTGTAAGCGACTTGCAGCAATGTTAGTTTGCTATTAATCGTATTAGTTTTGCTATGCATTTGTACTAGTGCCGGAGATCTTCCAGTAAACACATTTAATTGCCAAAAACGTTTAAATTGATGTAGAAAAACAAACGATTTTAGACTTTGAGTCGCTAATTCTAGAGTAGTCTCCCCTGATCTATTTTTAGACATCTTTGAAAATTTTCATAGAAAAAAAAATAAAGTACTTTATGATTCTGCGTACTTTAACAACTAGAATACTTATAATTCATGTCCTATTTGCAAGAAAATATCTAACATGTGTTAGAAGTTTGCCGTTTTGCTGAATTTATTTTTTCGACCAAGGACTGAATATTATCCCATTCCCGTCGGTATGGAGAGGTTTAATGAAGAGCAACAAAATGTGCACATTCTTTAATAGATAACCGTGCGTCAATTTGAGAGGATCATGAGGTTTGTTATTATTGAAGTAATCCATATTTTCGACATGAATCCTAGTAAAAAATAGGGATTAAAGCTTAATTTGAATAAGCAAATTCAATGTTTGACAGTTAATTCGGAAGAAAGCATTTTAACGATTTGGTTTTTAAGATATAAAATTTTACCTTCACCAAGGGTTTGCAACATTTTTATTTTATTTTTATTTTTTTTTTTTTATTTTATTTTTTTTTTTATTTGAGTATGATAAGACGGTTTTGATTTGTCTAAACCATGAAAGTATGAGGTATACAAATTATTATTGAAAATCATCATAAAGCACAATGCTATGCATTTGGCCTAGTGCCGGAGATCTTCCAGTTAACACATTTAATTGCCAAAAACGTTTAAATTAATGTAGAAAAACAAACGATTTTAGACTTTGAGTCGCTAATTCTAGAGTAGTCTCCCCTGATCTATTTTTAGACATCTTTGAAAATTTTCATAGAAAAAAACAATAAAGTACTTTATGATTCTGCGTACTTTAACAACTAGAATACTTATAATTCATGTCCTATTTGCAAGAAAATATCTAACATGTTTTAGAATAACACAAGTTTGCCGTTTTGCTGAATTTATTTTTTCGACCAAGGACTGAATATTATCCCATTTCCGTCGGTATGGAGAGGTTTAACGGAATACCGATGGAAATATTCCGTCTAGGAAAAACTAAATTGACAATTAGGTACTTAATTGTAGGCTGAGGCAAGATGGTATTAAGATTGTTTTCGCCGTTTTCATTTTCTAATAGTTATAGGTCGCCAGTACATATTTATCGATTAATATACTAAAACCTTTTGAAATATATCGTTTATCACCACAGAGTATGGATAAAATACACGTTTGCACATTTTTCAAGTGCCACGTCCGCATTGCACTCACTTCCTAATTAAGTAAATATGAACGATTGTACCAAATAACAAGTGTGGCCTTTACTTTTTACAATACCCCTCAGTGACTGGGGCAGTAGTTCCTATAACTGAAATTAGAAAGTACAGGCAGGCATTTGTCGTTAGAAATATTGAAACCGACGAAGCAGATCAGGATGTGCTTCCTTATATTGAAGGATCCGAGGTTGTTCTTTCTGTTGGATGTTTTTATTTGATTCCTCATGGTTGTTATCATCATTTATTCGTTTGTCCTTGATGATTCATCGACTAGTTAGAGATTTACTACGAGGATTGAACAACCAACTAAAAGTTGTGAACCACTGTAGAAGATGAGGATGAGGTTAGGCGCCTGTGAAACCGGCTTGAGCCCCCAGTAATTTTATATTACTGATCGTTCCAAGGCCATACTTCTGTTGTGGTTCTATTTGTTCTGTGTTTGGGGTCGAATATTTGTGCTGTTTGAGCCTTATGTACGTTTTCATATTTAAGTTAAGTGCAGGTTACTGAGTGGCCGCCTATTGGGGAATAGCTGCTCACTCTGCTTACGATATGTTTTCTTGTAATAAGTACCTAAGTGTCATTTTATTTTTCCCATCCCTCGGTTTTTAGGGTGGGAATTTCTTTCTGATTGAGCAATTTCCTGATCATTGCATACTTGTACTTTTTTATTTTCTCAAGAATGTTTGATTTTCAAACAAGAGGAGAAAAAACACCGAAACTAGACTTTTTATACAACTGTTGCCCAACACGAATGGCTTTCCATATGCTCCTACGAACACCTATTGCGATTTGTCGACCGTAAGATGACACATGCATATGAGTCAGGGCGATCAACTGAACAATGTGGCACAAAAAAAATATCTGATTTCAAGAAAACATGCAAAAAACGTACCACTATCTTTCACATTTTATCACATAAATGCGTTGAATAACTGATACTGTTTGAAAATTCCATCACTGATTCTACGGTGTACAGTGAATATATAGGGTGCCAATATTTACGTACATGAATAAATTTACAGTTGTGTTATGTGCTCTATAAAAATAAAGTATATTGTTATAATTGTTATTTGTGCTCATTCGTAAAACGCCGATTCTGATGCAGTAGTACTACATAAACATCGGAGCCTAATGTCAATTTGAATGTGCCAGACTGCCAAGAACGACAGTAACAGGCGGCTAGTAGAATAATTTTTGCTCAATACTGCTTATCTCATTCGGAGCGCATGGTTAGGTGCACCGGTCATCTACAGATTTACCTAAAGTGTTGACAAGGACGTTAAACCTAATAACAATCAAATGCTTCGACTATGAATATACAAGCTCGCATCAACTGCATAATACATGCATTTTACCCCGACGACTGAGTACAAGTCAAATATTTAGTCACCCGACTACTGGTACAGTGCCAGCGACTATTGAAATTTGGCGTACAGATACAAAAGTGCATGTAAGTTTGCTAATGGCGGATAAAGCTACACCAAACTGAAACACGCATATTTTACTTGTATTATATATTGTCAGATACCATAACGTACTAACTATCGCTTGTGATTATGCACAGATCCTTGTGTAAACACGTTTCAGACACAAACAGTTCCACTGGCCCTTGTGAAAAATGAATACTACTCGGCTAATTTTTAGATTTTGGAGTCTCCGACTGAGCCAGGGTGTTGGAGAATATAACAGTGGTATTTCAAGAAAAAATATCATTATGGCAGTAAATAATTTCGAAGAACTTTCTAATTGCGAGTGAACGAGATGTTTCCTTTGTTGCCCACGTGGACTGGTACAGCCCGCAACTACTGTGGTCTTGGAGTACATTGGTTCTCAAGCGTGTATACACCTTCAAAGTGTTTGTTGTGACGTAGGTAATAATACTAGCCTGGATGCCAAGCATTTACAAAATGCTACCATAAAAATGATAACATTGAAAGTAAAAATAATACATTCTTCTTACATTAACGTACCTAACGAAAAAGTGCGTTTTGGGGCCATAAGCTTCCTTTCTGTGTTTGCTATCATAATGACTTTCTATCTACACATGTTATACTGCGTTTACACTATGTTCCCGGCGGTCACGGCGGCCACGTTTCAGACCACCGTGATCAAAACGGGACAAACGTGAGGGAACGTAGGGGAACGGGATGAGCAAACGTAGCTCGCCGTGATAACCGTGGACGCCGGGGCATTTTTTTTGTCGTTTTAAAAATCTGCCACGGCGATCACGACGGAAGTGAGAAACGTAGCCATCGTGATAAAACGGGATAACCGTAACAAACCGTAACAGAACGCAAGAGCCCGTGGCGCAACTTGGAGGTGATCCGTAGTAGAACGTGAAGCATTGGTATGACACGGCAAGATACGGACCTTCTACGTTCTGTTGCGTTTTGTTCACGTTTTATTACGATCGTCTCACGTCTCGTCACGTTCCACCCCGTTCCTTACGGCAAGAGAATGTATACTTAACACGTTTTGTTGCGTTGAGTTAAGGTGCATCCCGGTGTGTTACGGTGCTGAAACCGTCTCGCTACGGCGTGTCACGTCATGATACGATTCTCACGGCACGTGCGGTTAATATACACGGTTCTCACGGCACGTGCAGTTACATGTAATATAAAACGGGATATTTGAAAGTCGGATTCATTCGAATATAGTAATCATCGAGAGGGGTAATGCCTTTGAAGAAAAGACAAAGACGAACAAAGGCTCGAACGCAACAAACTCCGCCGCCTGCAGTGGATCAGCAGGAGCAAGAAGTTTCTCAGCAAACCCCGGATCCAGTTGAGGAGGAGCATGCAGCGGCAAATAACCCTGCAAATCCTCCCGTCGAAATTCCTGGCACATTAAATGCTCCTGATACCGATCTGCCCCCGAGTAATGATGACAACCTCGACACCGAGGACCCTGAAGGTGATGCGCTGCGAAGGAGAGTCGCACCCAGGACAATAACAAATTTTTCAGAGGAACAAAAAGATCGAATAATTGACTTTCTTCAACAGAATCCTGTTTTGTATTCAAAGAGGCTTGCTGGATACAAAGACACCGCTGCCAAAGAAAGGTTGTGGGCGGAGCAGGCCAGACAGATAAATTGCACGTCCAAAGAACTACAGACGTGGTACGATAGCATGCGCACCAAGCTTGGTAAACTGAAGAAGGCTATGACAAAGTCCGGGCAAGCTGCAGACGGCTTCACCGCCACAGAATTGTAAGTTGTTTTCTCATAATACATACAATACAATTAGTCATAAAATTTGAAACACTGTTGCGTCTATGTCCCACTATTCTTACTCTGCATATTAATAACGGAGAATGACATCATAAAACATAACTGCCAATGACGTCACTAGTGCGCTGTTTTGTACTGCTTTTAACGAAACCACAGCGCGGTCTTTATGTAGTCAATAGATGTGTCCTCTTAGACGAAATATTTCCATCGATATTCCGTTAAACCTCTCCATACTGTCAGGGAAGTGGAACGAGGTACCGAAGTGAAGCAGAGTGACAGTTAGCCAGGTGATCTCGTGTCCTCTATGCACTTTTTATAAGTCAGATATTTAATGCCATTGCTTCTATAAAATAAAACAATTCATATGAACCGCATTATGAGAAAACCAACGTTTTGCATAAGCGAAAACAAAGGCGAAGATCAGCTTCGCAGTAACTCCACAGCTGATCAGCTCCTTTGTTTTCGCTACACGCAGAGTGCAATTCCTCTACTTTCTAAATCCAAAATGTCCAGCCTCCAGCCATCGTCAGTGCTTGTACAGTTTGGTTTGTGTCACACCTGTTCGGAAACTATATTGTTGGTTTTCTCATGACGCGGCTCATATGGAGACGATAGTGATGATACAAGGAATATGTAATTAGCATGAAGGTATAAAGATCAATTTCATTTTATTCAAACAGGTGGATTTGGCAGCGTTTCCAGTTCTTGAGAGAGCACATCTCTACCGTATCAAGGCGAAATGTGGCGAGCTTCACAAGCCGACTCTTACCTGCTTCTGATGCTCAAGACGATGTCCCACGGGCTTGTGATTCCCCTTTATGCACGCCACCAGCCCAGCCAACCAGCATTTCAACATCTACAAATACGACCACTACAACTACAACTGCTACAGCCGGCTCAAGCCCAGATGTCTTATTGGGCCAACTACAGACTTTCCTGACCGAGCGGCGGAGCCAGGTACCCACATCCGGGGCGTTTGCTACTTACGTTGACGCAAGTCTTCAAGGTCTCCCTGCTTCTATCCGACGTACAGCAGAATTTAGAATAATTGAGGTGCTGCACGAATGCCAGAACCAAGCAGACCGTCAACAATTTCGACCGATACAGCCACAACAAACAAGCTCAGCTGACGGACAACGACCTCGGAACGAAGAATATTTGGCTCGTCGACCAAGAGAGTATACGGCCCGGCAATGGCAGCCAAGTCCATCTATGTGGCCTGCTGAGGTGAGTAACCCACCAGATCTGTGACACTCAATGGATCGACCTTGGGTGCAAGAGCAGTTTCCGGATATGAATATCAACTGTTCACCGCCCCTATGTGGAACCCAAACTCGAACGCAAAACTCGTCAACTCAACAACAGTCGACGCCAGCTACTGAATCACAAGGCATATCGTTCAGCCAGATGCTCTCTTCAGACTCATCATCCGTGTTCAGTCAAATCAACAACAGCTCATCAAGCCAGTCTAATCAAGAGTAAATATTTGGTGCATGTATTTGCTATTCTTTCTTGTGTTGTGGCTAGGGCTCACTCTATTTCTTTGCATCTACATGTATGACGTTTTCTCGTGAGAAACAAATTTACTATTTTCAAATTAAAACATATTCGTTTTAGAGAAACGTGACTTTGACGACAACACAGCAACGACTTTGGCATTCATGTGCAAATACATGTATCATGAATGGGTGGTCAGCAGTGTAAGATAAATAATTTTAAGAATGTGGACATGTTAATAATTTGATTCATTTCACTGTTGTTGTTGTTGTTGTTTTTACATAATTTTAAAGCTTTATTTAGTTCCCAATGAAGAGCAACAAAATGTGCACATTCTTTAATAGATAACCGTGCGTCAATTTGAGAGGATCATGAAGTTTGTTATTATTGAAGTTATCCATATTTTCGACATGAATCCTAGTAAAAAATAGGGATTAAAGCTTAATTTGAATAAGCAAATTCAATGTTTGACAGTTAAAATTTCTTAAGTCCATGCTTTTTCTCCTCGTGTTTGGGAATCAAACAATTTTGAGAAAATTAAATATATAAAAAAAAAGAACTTCGCATCCGTCAATATATGCTGTTTCGAAATTTCTAACAATAAAGGATAGACGTTCGAATTTCAGTTATAGGAACTAGTGCCCCAGTTAGAGAGGTGTCGATTTATTTTTTGTACCCAGTAATATGAATTGGCTGTTCGAAGTTATTGAAGCTGCTAGCGAGTAAAGTTGCCATGTAAGCGAAAAAATCGGACTAAATTAAGAATAATAGAGCAGTTTAAAATAATTTCTAAACATAATTAAGTATTTTATATATCAATTCATTTGCGCATTTTTTCAACCTCATTTACTGCATAAAGTCTATAAGCGAAAACAATGCAAATAAATATCAAGATAAATGATAAAGATGTTTCGTAACGCACCAAGCATTGTACCATAAGCACCTAAAGAAACAATTTAAATATCAGGGGATGATGTTGTTACAAGTTTATAACTCTACACAAAATCTTTTTTTTTTCTTTTATTTTCTTTTTCAAAAACCGAGGTGGGAAAAACTTGGATCAGCTGGCTAACTGTCACTCCGCTCCAATTCGGTACCTCGTTCCACTTCCCTGACAGCTTAGAATAGGTTGCATTTAAACCAATATCGAACTGATTGCGGATTTTTGTAAGCGACTTGCAGAAATGTTAGTTTGCTATTAATCGTATTAGTTTTGCTATGCATTTGTACTAGTGCCGGAGATCTTCCAGTAAACACATTTAATTGCCAAAAACGTTTAAATTAATGTAGAAAAACAAACGATTTTAGACTTTGAGTCGCTAATTCTAGAGTAGTCTCCCCTGATCTATTTTTAGACATCTTTGAAAATTTTCATAGAAAAAAAAATAAAGTACTTTATGATTCTGCGTACTTTAACAACTAGAATACTTATAATTCATGTCCTATTTGCAAGAAAATATCTAACATGTGTTAGAAGTTTGCCGTTTTGCTGAATTTATTTTTTCGACCAAGGACTGAATATTATCCCATTCCCGTCGGTATGGAGAGGTTTAATGAAGAGCAACAAAATGTGCACATTCTTTAATAGATAACCGTGCGTCAATTTGAGAGGATCATGAGGTTTGTTATTATTGAAGTAATCCATATTTTCGACATGAATCTTAGTAAAAAATAGGGATTAAAGCTTAATTTGAATAAGCAAATTCAATGTTTGACAGTTAATTCGGAAGAAAGCATTTTAACGATTTGGTTTTTAAGATATAAAATTTTACCTTCACCAAGGGTTTGCAACATTTTTATTTTATTTTTATTTTTTTTTTATTTTTATTTTTTTTATTTTTTTTTTTATTTTTTTTTTTATTTGAGTATGATACGACGGTTTTGATTTGTCTAAACCATGAAAGTATGAGGTATACAAATTATTATTGAAAATCATCATAAAGCACAATGCTCACTTTTTCAAGAACTTTGTGTTCAGAAGGTAGACGAAATTATTCCAACACCGTTATTGTGCATTACGTACGTTTATTTTGTAAGCATATGCGCCGCCTCGTGGGCTAACCAACAATGTGGTTTACGAACAGGTCCGACACAAACAGGTCTGTGCAGTAACAGAAAACAGCTAGAAGCATGAAATTTCGTATTTAGGAAGTAGAGGGATTGTACTATAGGTGTAGCGAAAACAAAGACGCTGATCCCTTACCGCGAAGCTGATCTGCGACTTTGTTTTCGCCTATGCAGATTGTTGGTTTTCCCATGAAGCGGCTCATATTTTGCAAGTTTTATTTTGTCATGGGTCTGTAAATAAAGAAGTTATATTCGACTGGTGTCTCCGAGTTTAGTCTTTGAACTCCATTTTGATGCGAAATGTAAGACAGAAATATGGAAAATATTAATAAAAATCACAGGAAAATGAATGCGAAATAAAGAAGAAAAACATTGTTCACTGAGGATCAAAACAGCTTTTTTGCCAAACGGTTACCGATCAGTTACCTAAATCATCAATACACATAAAACATGAACATTATTGAAACCACAACAGATCTGCCATCATCATGGAATGGTCAGTAATAAGTGTCAAAGTGTAGAATGGCCGTGGTGCACCAATATCGTTTGAACAAAAAATCTGGTGTGTGTGTGTGTGTGTGTGTGTGTCCTTCTCATCAGCTAAGGTCATATGGAGACATGACGCCCTTTTAATGTCTCATCTAACAGCCTGTGACTCTACAGACCTAGAATCGAACAATGATTCCCGGTTTACAGGGCGAGTGACATTACCACTACGCCGCGGAGGCTTCTACAACATAAAATGATAAAGAAATCTACTAAGCACGATAATTCGGGGATATGTAGTAGTCCTAACAGATCTGGTGTTTATCACTGAGGAGTAATCATTCTGTCCTGCCACTCTACAGCACCAGCAGGAGAGTTGAAGTAAGTCTTGAGATATTCTCTTTGTCGCTTCGCATCTAAAGTTCTCTGTTTCTTCCTTCTGGTGGTTGCTACGTCCTGCCACATGGCATCATCTCTCCAATTGCCAGGTACTACGTTGTGTTCATCATCTTCATGGTCCACGTCATTAACGGGGATGGCTGGAATCCTGCTTCTGATGAGATTATGAAGCACTACGGCACCCTCAATGATTACACGCGCTGAAAAGAAAACCATGAAAAGAGGCGCTTTAAGCATTTGGAAAAAACGTCGCCCGTATAATTTTGCGTTTACAAATCAAATTAATATGTAACATGCATCGCCGACAGGTAGCACTCTGACCTATCACTTTGGAATCTGGGCAATCCATGCGGGATGTTATTGTCTTCTTCGACCGCAACCATTAGCCAATTTTAGCTAAATCTCACGACTCAAGCAACAAATGAGACAGATGAAGACCTCGCTTGATCTCGCGACAATGCAAGGAAACTTTACCATTCTCGCGAGATCAGACGATACCTCAAGTTGATGCGTCAAACTGTGGGTTTCAGCAGAATTTAGCTAATAGCAGCGTAGGAAAAAAACAAGATCGTTCCGCTTGGTTATGTCAGTGCATATAGCGCTACCTGGCGGCGATAGAGAACTTTTACAGACGCTGAAAATAAACGATTGGCCAAGATCATTCTTGCGAACATCTGGTACTATTTCTAAATTCAAACATCGTTATTTTTGTATTAGCACAAGGCTGCAGAACATTTCGAGAACAATACGAAAATATGAGTCTGTTTCATCGTTTAACTTATAAACACTATTTGAAAACAAAAATAACATTTTTGAAATTTATCAGTAGTGCACTGGGTACCTGTGTCTGATGTCTGTTCCAAAGTTCCAAGGAAGCAGCGAAATCTCTTGGCCAGTATTCCGAATGCGTTTTCAACAACGCGTCTTCCACGAGAGATCCGGTAGTTATAGATGAGGCTTTCTCTTGGCATCGCTTTCCTGCCATATGGCTTCATTAGGAAACTTCTCAACGCAAAAGCGTCATCACCAAGGATGGAGTAAGGGATGTAAGGGGACAAGGAGGCGGCAGCCCTATGCGGCCTTCCTCCAGCAGTTCACTGAGCTCCGAGTCATTAAACAGCTGAGCGTCCGACATGTGTCCCACTCCACCAACTTCAATCCAAATGAATCGATACTGCGCATCTACTAAAGCGAGTAGCGGAATACTAAAAATCCTTTTGTAGTTGTGATACAGTGAGCCTGTGTTGGATGGCTTGGTGATCGCGACGTGTTTGCCGTCCAGGGCACCCACCGCATGGGGCACGTTCCATCTATCCTCAAACTCCTGGGCAAGTACTCTCCACTCATCAGGGGTAACTGGCAAGGCGAAAACTTCCTGTTTGTAGGCTTCTACTATAGCCGAACAAACTTCTGGTATCATTCGACAGATTGCAGATTTACTGCACCGAAATGCATATGACAATGATGAGTAGTTGTCTCCAGTGGCCAAATGTCTCAAAGTTACTGCCAGCATCAGGCCTGGTGGTAAGGCCGATCGAAATCGAGTATCCAGCCTTTCAATAGTTGGCGTTATTCTCCCCAATATTTCATCGAACAGCTTTGGGGACATTCGAAGGTAGTTATAGAAGGACCCAACATCTTCCGTACGGAGCTCCCTGGTGATAAATGTCGAGTAGTGACCCAGCTGCCGCCTTCTGTGCTCTGATAGCCATTTACGTACCCATATGGATCTCGGTCTTCTATTCTGTCTTCTTTGTCGTCTACCGCCGTCTCTCTCAGGTCTCAGAGGCAGTTGTAAGCCATGATGTTGATGGTACAAGGACCCAATGTATGCTCCAATTAAACATGTAAACACAAAATCTTCCTCTCTTTCGCTCATGATGTTGTTCTGTTGAAGGCTCGAGTACGAGTGATTGATTTTATTTTGGGGAGCTATTTTCATACCGCGGGCACAAACGTGGCACAAACGTGCTCATAATTTGCCCGATGTGTACGTTTCGTCCGTGACAGACCGTGGCAGACCGTGACAGAACGTAGAAACGTGGCATGCCGTGATGAAAACGCAACTGGCCTCAACAGAACGTGACAAAACGTAACAAAACGTGACAATATCCGTGATAGACCGTAGGACAAACCGTAGCCCGCCGGGATGTCTCCGGGACAAAACGGCTTGATCTCTTCCACGGCTCGTCACGTATACCGTGACACAACGTGAGAGCACGTAGCAAGACGTAACAGAACTTGGATATAGTCAGAAAAATGACCAAAGTTTCACGGCACGCTACGTTTCGAGGAAACGGGGCTGCCGGGGCCGCCGGGAACATAGTGTAAACGCAGCATTAGGCTAATAAGCATTAGATTTAGTCCCCTTGACTGGTAATAAAAAGTTTCTGGCTCATGGACTATAATGGAGTATATATCAGATCTCAGGTGAGCGTTTACAGGACTATTGGTCCTCTGGCTCTTATTTTTTTCCAAATCATAGATTGTGGGTACTCATGAGAACCGTATAACAATCAATGGTTTCAGAAAAAGTATTAAAATATCATTTTTTTCCAATGATTTTTTTTTCTATTTTGACAGCTGAAAGAAATCTCTGTATATTGCATGGACAAGTTTGTATTAGTGCTTTTGCACAGACTATTACTGTAAACTAGTTTGTTTCTGTGAGATAGAATTATTTGGTGAGAAAGAATAATTACTGCAAAAATATCCATTTTTAAAACCATAAATTTTTCAGTTCACGAAAAATAACGCTAAAATTGAAATTGAGACAAAATAAATTAGCAGGAAAAAATAGTTTGAAAATCACTTGAATTACAATAGTTCGATGAATCCCCAAGATTTCTTTGATCTTAAGTGGATACAGAAACTGAACTTCCTTTCCTAGAACAGTATGAAAACTTGCTTACATGTATGTATTATATAGATTTTTTTCACGATATTTCTAATATTTTTGCTCAAAACATATGTTGTTGGCACGCATGTCAGCGAGGCGGTTCTAGCAAGTACCCACAATCTATGTTTTGGAGCAAAAATGAGAAAAATATGTATACCCTAGTTTTACTATATAAAACGTAAGGGGGATTAGATATCATGGACATGTTGTTACTGATGGGCAGAATGAGTAGTCATGGAAAGTTACTTTAATTTTAAGTGGGAGCACTTTTAAACTTCCTTTCCAAAAATACGTTTAGAAAGTCCCTTAACTTTTGAGAGAATGTACTTTTTCTTTAAAACTTCCCTTTGTTTAACAAATAGATTCTCAATCATCAATGTTTTGTAACTACTTATTTCAAGTACATTCCAAGCTCATAATAACGCGCCTCATTATAATGCGGTCTTCAATATAACGCGGCCTGTGCATCATGTCTGTAGTATGTAACCTCATTATAACACGGTTCACTTATAATACAGTCTACTTCTATGGACCCCAAGGATGGCGCTAAAATCAGGTTGAACTGTACAGATGATTCAAAGATGAATAATAAGGCTATACCATTTCTGGCATGGACAGGTATATAATGGTGGATTCATGCAATCAGTACCAACACACTGTAGAGTTAACCAATAAAATAAGCAAAAGCATTAAAACCTTTATGGTAAAATGGCCACACATATTTCATAAAAATTCTCAATACCTGTACTGATGTTGTCATGAGAAAATCAGATTTTTGCTTGTGCAAAAACCAAAGGCACAGATCAGCTTCGCAGTTACTGCGCCTTTTTTTGTCGCTGTACGGATAGTACAATTTCTCCTCTATTTATAACAAAATTTCAAGCTCCTAACCTTCTTATGGGACTGATCATGCCAGTTTGTGTCGGACCGGGTTGTAACTCCCAAAGACCGGTTTTCTTGCGTCGCGGCTCTTTTTGTAAATAAAGGTTACCGTTGTAAGCTCTACTGAGCCATAGGCTCACAAGGTGAGCGTTACCCGGTGTCTGTCCATCCTTTGTCATAGCCCTACATTTTCAAAGATTATCTTCTATGGAAAGGTACAAGTAGGCAACGAACAGGAAAAGGCGCAATCAGAAAAATATTCCCACTCCAAAAACCGAGGCGTGAAAAAACAAACTAGCAATAAGGTACTTATACCATGAAAACATTTCGTAAGCCGAAAGAGCAGCTATTTTCCCAACAGTTGGCCACTCAGTTACCTAATTAAAACTTAACTCAAATATTATAACATACATTAGGCGCAAACAGCACAAAAAAATTAAACACCAAGACATAAAACAATAAGAAACACCACAGACGTATCGCCTTGGAATGATCAGTAGTATAAAATTACTGGCGGGCTTAAACCGGTTTTACATGTACCTAACCTCACCCTCAGCTTCTGCAGTGGTTCAGTGATAATACATGAAATAAGAAAAAAAGCAAATTAAGAAAATACTAAACATAGATACCAACGTTTAACATGAATAACGGAAAGCAGGGTGAGCAGCTATTGAAGGTATTAGGTGGTCACAGTGCTAGCTTGGACAGAACAAGTAAAATGCATAGGGCTAAGTGAACAGCCAAATTATACTCGGGTGGCCACTAAGCCATGCAGCATGCAACTCGTAATTGGAATAACTTAGGTTAGTGTGAACCACACCTTGGAGCGGTCACTTATAAATAACTGGGGGGGGGGGCTTAAACCGGTTTTACAGCTGGTGTTGTGCCGTGCGGCCCTAAAAAGTCTCCCCGTACATCATCCATAGTGCAGATTATATTTTCATTTAGGTCCTTTGAGATCAGGAAAGATATTCAGAGTGTTCAAAACATACTTCTAAACAATGTTTAAAATAGTTGACCCCATTTTGGAATGTATCTTTGATTTAGACTTCTCGTGTAAAGTTTTCGAAATTAAAGTATAAAAGTCTGGCTTTCGTTGCTGGATTTAATAGGGCTACTGATGAGGGATCATTACCCGAAATTGCGCAATATAGTCCATACTTTCCCCCTTTGAATGTTTTTACTGCTTCCAAAGGATCAAACTTATATTTTATTTACAGGTACCTAACCTCACCCTCAGCTTCTGCAGTGGCTTAAAATATTTAGTTAGTTGTTCGGTCCTTGTGGTGAATCTCTAACTAGTCAATAAATCATCTTTGACAAACAAATAAATCATGATAAATTCCATGATCAATCAAAAACGAGGACTCACAGATTGAGTAAGCTGCCCGACGATGGAGATCCCTGGGCGCCCAATAACTTACTAACTCCGGAGCAAAAGAAAAACACCAGTTGAACCCCCCCCCCCGGTGGGCCAAGCAACAGACGAGAAGCTCCGGTCCCAACCAAATAAAATGAATAGCTTTATGTCTGGGCCATCATAGAGTCTGACGCCCGACCCACCGGCTTGCAATTAAAGAAAGCAGCATAGTTATCAATCGTGATTGGGTTAAAAACAAAGCATACAGACTGTCGCATAATATTTAAGTTATATCCTATACGTCTGTATAGAAACTGCTTGGTCATTCAAAGCCAAATTTTATTTGAAACATCTATAGGAAGGGGAAACAATGAGCACATACATGTAAATAATCCAAGCTACATGATCAAGATGGTCGTAATGCCCATTTATTGTTACCAGAGGACCATTGGTCCTGAGAACGCTTACCTGAAGCCTGATCTTGGAGCATTAAGTCATAATGAAAAAACCTTGACCTTGAATACTCACACACGTTTAATTGACTTTATTGACTTGACATTATGGACGACGACGGATGACGATTAGAGTACTAAAATGTGTACATAAATTATGAGCCTGTGATGACTTTCAACTATTTTATGGCAAATACACAGGCCACCTATGCATTTGAATGGAAAACAAAAATGTTAGAATGACATTTGAAGGGAAAATCTTGGACTAAAGATTTATGATTCTTAAAAAAATGACCCCTAATCTCAATTTATTTTATTTTCGTCATATGTCAGGGTCAGATGTAACCTGCGATTGAAGGTCCGTTTCGAACATATACCATGTACCAAAATGCGTTAATAGCGTCTTCGCCTTAGGCGAGTGTAAGTTTTATTATGCATGGTCGTTGCGCATGCCTCACTGCACTTTACGCCATTAGCCAAGCCAGTCAATAGCGTATTCGCCGTAGGCGAGTGTAAGTTTTAATATGCATGATCGTTGCGGATGCCTCACTGCACTTTACGCAATTAACGCATATTGGTACATGGTATATAATCGAAACGGACCTTAAATCGCAGATTAAATCTGACCATGACAAGTGGACCCGAAGTTGGCCTGCCCCACCCTGTGACAATATGAATGTATATTATCTTCTTCACTCGGCTAATAAAAAAAAACAAACTTTATATGAAGCATCCAGGTCACGTGACCGAGCCGCAATTCCGAAATATGTCGAAAAGCCTTTTCAAAGTTTTCTTCTCCAGAACCAGTGGACCCATTATAAGGAAACTTGGCATGTAGCATCTGGTACAAGTATTACAATGTGTACATACATCTTGACGCTGTGCTGATTTGACCTATTTTATGGCTAGGTCAACAGTCATCCTTGTTAGATGCTTTGATGCGGAACCAGAAAATGCTCCGATCGATTTTCTTTCTCTAATTGGTTTAGAATCGATGTATATGGTAGGCATGTATTTCAATGATTGATACATAAATATTCTGTTATCTCAAGCAAATTTGATAACATTACACCTATTAGTAGAATGTATCTATAAATAGAATTTTGTTATTTGTTTGTTTGTTTGAATTGATGCTTTACGTTCCAGTCAACAGCAATGGTCATGTCGGGACGTTGCCTCCATTTTATGGGATTTTTACCCAACATTAGGATGCCATGACACTCAAAATTTGCTTCAAAAATGTAACCAACCAACTATGCCAATAAGTCTTATTTGTAAGGATGGTTTGACTAAACCAATTTTCCAGGGCAGGCTCAGACATGGGCGGTAAACCATTTACCAGATGTTCGGTCAGTAGATTAGAAGTTTTGCCTGGAGACACAAGCAGTCCATCTATTTCTCCGAGGCCCCAATGGGTGGAGACCCAAAATATTGTTGTCACCTCTGGGTCAATTGTCAGATGAAGTAACCTCGGCAAGCCAGAAGATGAAATCATCAGCTACCTCTAGTCCTAAACAAGCCACACCTGGTATGTTTTTACGAGTTTTTGTGTGAGCATGTGCGTGAGAAAACCGACAATTTGGGTTTCCGATCATGTCTGGAACGAAAAAAAAAATATCATGCGGTCGAAAGTGACGACGCCATTTTGATTTTCTATGATCCTTATCAACGACAGGATGCTTATTGAGACGCAGCTCCGAGGAATGTTGCGTAGGGCTTGCAAATACATGTAGTCATAAAGCACTTGATAGCGCTAGCCTTATGCAACGCAACCCCGTACTCTACTTCAGGTTTGGAAAAAGTCAAATTTACAGGAAGAAATATGACAAAAATAAAGAAAAATTGAGCCTTTGAGAAAACCAACAATTTGCATATGCGATAACAAAGATGCAGAACAGGTGTGCAGTAACTGCACAGCTTCGCCACACGGAAAGTAATATATCTTCTTATATCCAAAGTTTCAATTTACTAGCTTTATGCTGTGCCTGTATAGCCTGGTTTGTGTTGGACCTGATCGGAAACCCAAATTGTCGGTTTCCTCATGCACGTGATCAAATATCTCTATAAATATAGGTTATGTCAATCTGATACATATGTATTGGAGCCTACGCATGAGAAAACCAACAATTTGAATCTTGGACCTGGTCGGACACAAACCAGTCTGTACAGTTACAGAAGCAGGCTAGAAGCTTATCATTTTGGGTAAAATTAGAAGAGATATTGTACTACCTGTGTAGCAAAAATAAAGGCGCTGATCAGCAGTGCATTTACTGCACATGTGATCGTGCCTTTTTTTCACATAAGCATTTTGTTGGTATTCTCATGCAGTGGCGCATTTGTATAGGTACAGCTTTCAAAACGGCAGCAATCACAACGCTGTATAAGAAAACCAACAACATGCATATACGACAATAGAGGCGCAGATCAACTGTGCAGTTACTACACATCTGATCAACACTTTTGTTTTCACTACATGATTAGTGCATTTTCCCTTCTTCTTAAATTGGTAATCTAAAGCACCTAGCACGAAAAAAACCGTAGCACGCTCGGCCAAAAAGTGGTACGGCGCTCGCCTTGAATAGTTAAGGATTTTATTATAGCTTTGGGAGAAAAAACGTGTGGCTGACCCATATTCTCCTGTATCCCCTCTTTCTTCAGGTGCAGACAGAAAACGCGGGAAAATGCAGCAAGCCACTTACTTTGAAACAGAAATCCTTTTATTGATAAGAGAGGGAATATTCTCTACTCGTATTTTCATACATGCTGGCTATCCATTTTCCTTTTGTGGTTTTTATTTTTACAAAATGTACATCGATAAGAAAAAATTACCTAGGCATAATGTAAACACACCAGTTAACGTGAGGTTTTCATTTTTACGAAACAAAATGAATGAGACATATTATGCTTGAACAAAATCACTAGCAATCCGACGTCTTTCACTTTTCTATTGTTTTACATGTCTTGTGTCCACTTCGTGATTTTGAAGAGACATAAACGACATATGATTACACTCTGTGTCTTACCAGTGCTAAAACCCTTCAGAACAAGGGTTGTAGGGTGAACCAGCATACTCCACAGATCTGAACAGATTTGCTTGTATACCTGATATGGATATAAACCCCAAATTCAGGTTTTCTTAATACTGGGCTCATTAACATGTTGTGGAATTGTAGATGCTGTTTATGAAACACTGTAATGAAAACTCACCATATCGAGACTTTTTTCTGCTGTAAAAATTGAAAATTCCACTGTAAGAAATTTATATTTTTCTTATGTTTGCTCAAAAATATAAATTGTGGGTACTTGTTAGAACCGCCTCAGAAGCGGTTCTCACATGAATCCACAATCTATTTTTTGAACAAAAACAATAAAAACAACAAAATGTTTCAACTGTTTTTTTTTTATTTTTTAAAGCAGAAAAAAATACATGGTTGAGTTTTTAAATAATTGTGCTTTGGAATGGTCAAAATTATTTATGAAACAAGACAGTGATAAAGATGAAAGAAAATTTCAATACATTGTTTAATTGCTTGACTGCAAATAGCTATAATTGTCACGAGTCCCATCGATTGTTCGTGTTCCCGTGCGTGGACTTTTGCATTTAAGGTTTTAGAAGCCCATAACTTGACAGCCACTGTCAGACGAAAGTAGAAAGCAGTCATACTTGTCATATATGTATCCCGAAGGTTCAGGTTTTATTCCATGGCATTGACTCCCAAGGTCCTAACCAAGGGTTGGCGCTAGGGGTTATAATCTAGAACACAATTATTTCCTCTCCCCATTATCAGAAAGTATTGATAATTGGACCATTAATGCCCTGAAGATTTGACTTTCACTTCAGAGCATCGGAGCTCTGAGTCCTTGCTGAGTGTGTGGGACAAAAGGAAAACAAAACTAGAATACAGTCAAAGCTCATTTAGTCTGATTGTTGTATGATTTAAATGTCAGTGGCAACCAATTACTACTAGATGGCTTTCATACTTTGGACGTTGGTTCCCTCATTTTAAAAGGGTGACTCACTATTGAATACTGTAATAACGTAAATACAATTTTAAACCTTAAATGTTGTTAGCTCGATACATATACACCATTTTTAGCTCGACTGCACGAAGTGCATAGAGCTATTGCAGTCACCCCGGTTGTCCACGTTCCCGTTCCCGTGCGCCTGCGCGTCACACTTGCCATACAGTTTTCTAGAAGTCCATATCTTGACAACCACACACCAGAAAAAGGTACAAGTAGACAAAGATCAGGAAAAGGCGCAATCAGAAAAAAGATTCCCACTCCAAAAACCGAAGTGGGAAATAACCAGACTAACCATCAGGTACTTATACCATGAAAACATTTCGTAAGCCGAATGAACAGCTATTTTCCCAATAGGTGGCCACTCAGTTACCTAAACTTAACTAAAATATGAAAACATACATAAGGCGCCAACAGCCCTTGACCCTAAAGTAGTCCTAGGCCATTATGGCCTAATTTCACGGTTCAGTGATTTTCCCTTATATCTCGGCTCTCAATTGGTATATGAACATTCTGTTTTCACGATATGTTTGCTTATGACAAGACATTTGACTGTAAAGTATTCCTAGGTCACTGTGACCTTATTTCATGGTTCAGTGACTTTGCCTTTTATCTCGACACTCAGTTGGTATTTTTATACATCTTTCTGATTATGAATGAGTATGACCAGACCTTTAACCCAAACATAGTTTGTGGTCGCTATGACCATAATTTCATGGTTCAGTGACGTTGCTTTATATCGCAACACTCAATGGGTATATGATCATATTTCATTCACATTATGAGTAAGTATGACTAGACCATTGACCCTGAAGTACTTATAGGTCAGTGCGTTCTTATTTTGCCTTGTATCTTAGCACTCAGTTGATATATGAACACACTTTTTTCACAGTATGAGTGAGACATTTAAATCTTAGGTATTTATAGTTAACTCTCATGGTTCAATGATTTTGCCTTATTGCATCAAGGAAAAGAGATGTATGAGCATAATGCTTTGGTTACAGGTCGGGTTTGGCCCAATGTTTGACAAAGGTCAGAAGCAGTCGAGCGCGCTGTCCTGTGAAAGCTCGTATTTTGCATTATTTTCTGGTTAGCAGCTTACACATACTCAATATTGGAAATACAGGTAACCCCCGCCCCCCTCTAATAATCCAATGGAAGGTGTTTGGTTACCTGGATTTCTTATATTAATTTCAGTAAGCTGGGAGTTTGTAGAGAAATGCAAAAATGGTGAATTGGGACTGGTATCCTAGTGCTACATTCTGATAGCCGTGTTAGCCGGGACCAGCAACCTTATGTATGCTGCGCTTAATGTGCTAGACAAGGATACTTTAAATTCTCTATACTCCGGTACTCAAGTGTAATGACTTCCGCCCATAATGTGACTGCAAAAATATTTAGTAAGTGCACAATGTCTTACAAAATACACTTCAGAATGAATTTTTCCATGAACTGAAATAGTTGTAAATTAAGGGTTGAAATGTTATGTTGCTCTTAAGACAATAAAAGCGACGCTTCTGCGTCGCTCTTATGGTAGAACGTGGTAAAAATGTTCTGTTCTATTCTGTTCTAGAAAAAAAATCTTTCGTCAGTCGCCGGAACCGGAATTCGGGGTAGCCAATAGCAACAACTCTTCACGTCGAAACATTCGAACTATTGTGCTGACAAACTTTTTGTTCAACTGCGGCTGCCCTAATCATGCTAAATGGACGAATTAAACAAAGATACTTACTCAAGAATATCTGTCGTTTTAGTTCCCGATAGATCATGACATGACGTCACAGTTTTGCTTAGTATGACGTCACATGGTTGCGTTCGGTTAACTGCACAGTGCACGACCTTCGTCGCACCGAGCGACGAAGGTTCATATGAAACAAAACGACCTCCCTTATTTCGGAATGGTCTATCCTAAAAAAATACAGATCTAGAACATTATGTTGTACGGAAATCATTGTAAATTGTGCAAAAAGAAAAACTGAAGAATTTTATGGCCCATGCTTTTGTGTGACCATGATCATCAGGGTAAGGTCCTACCCGGTGGTTTTTTTTTACTGCCTGCTCTCTGAAAGAATATTGTTTTCCTTATTGCCAATTTCCTCTGCTCCCTAAATCTCCAAACGTAAGTGCTTGCTCCACAGATCCCTGAAAATAAATGACCTTCTCCCCAGGTCCGCAAGACACCTGGCAGGGCCCCAGGGTGAGGATGAGGAACTTATCAGCTTTTAAAATCATTGGCGCAATAGGATCAGAGCGTCGCGCCAAAGGTGGTGCCTTATTTCATATCAGTATGTATTTAAGATGTGGGATTCATTTAAATGATTCTGACTTTCACGAAAAAGGACAGCTATCCCAGAAGCTTCTCGTACGACAGAATTTACCAAACTCTTCGGCGGTTACTAGAAAGACCGGAAAACACCTAATGACCGGAAAACGCCGGAAAACACCGGAAAGTGCCGGAAAGCGCCGGAAAACACCAAACATATGCACGAAAACACTACGAAGAGGCATTTGTAGCATATTGATGCCATCATAAATGACATATGAATTAGATAAAAAAAACTCTTCGGTACGAAAAAAAAAAAAAAAAAAAAAAAAAAAAGATTTAAATAAATGACAAATGAAATAAACTCGAATAAACTCACGAATAAACTCACGATCAATCCATTTGTGACCAATGATACACCCATTATTTTATATTGACCGTGAGTCTACTTTTTCGAGGGTGATTTTTTCTGTCAAATTTCGATGAATTTCCGCATGCTGCAAACAGATAGCACCAGACGATATTCGTTCTGCGGCGTTACATACTTTAGTATAGCAGGCGAAGCTTATATGTGTCGAAACCGGATTTTCGCCTTCTGTGCGAAAACACGCAAATTAACAGTACAGAAACTGCACAGCCGATCAGCGCCATTTATTTCGCTTCACGGACTGTACACCTCCTCTTCATCTAATCCAAAATTTCAAGTTTCAATCCTTCTTCTGACACTGTTCAGGTCGGTTTATGTCGGACATAGTCGGAAACCTGTACAGGCCAGTTTATGTCAAACATAGTCGGAAACCTCAAGCAAGGAAGAGTTTCCGTCTCCAAATGACCTTAGTTGTTGGTGAGACGTTAAACACCAATCAACCAACCGATAATCATGACAGGATATTTTGCGTCGCCGCTCAGTTAATACTTAAAGTACTTTTGCAAGTGTTAAATTGTTCAACAAGGATGCTGACACGGTAGTACTTGAGCCACAGCATCGGAAAACCAACAGTCTGCATAGGCGAAAACAAAGGCGCAGATCACCTCGCAGTAACTGCGAAGCTGATCAGCGCCTTTGTTTTCGCCACACGGATAGTACAATTCCTTCTCTACTTGTATGTAAAATTTCAAGGCTCTAACCATCGTCTCTAATTGTACAGACCAGTTTGTGTCAAACCTGGTCAGAACCCAAATTGTTTGTTTTCTCAAGCACAGGCTCACTTGATACAACAATCGACGGAGATATCACGTGAGCCGCGACGCAAGAAAACCGGTCTTAGAGGTTTCCGATCAGTTCTGAGCTAAACCAGCGTGTGCAGCTATAGAAGTTGGCTAGAAGTTTGAAATTTCAGATTTAGGAAGAAGAGAAATTGATTGTACTATCCGAGTAGCGAAAACAAATGCGCTGATCAGCTGTGCGGTTACTGCACAGCTGATCGGCTCCTTTGTTTTCGCATAGGCAAACCTCCGGTATATTCATGACGCGGCTCACCGCCGGAAATCACGTCATGTTTATAAACCAGACGAAATATGATTATACCTTCAAGATCATTTTCGGTTACAGACCGCTAGTCCGAAGGCCAGTTAGTCCGAAGGCCCACTGTTCCGAAGGTCCGCTAGTCCGAGGGCCCGCTAGTCCGAAGGCCCACAAGTCCGAAGCTCCGCTGGTCCGAAGGCCCGCTAGTCCGAAGGTCCGCCAGTCCGAAGGTCCGCTAGTCCGAAAAAACTAATTTTGATCCCAATTATATCATTATTGCAGTTGTTGTATGAATGTCGCAATGATTTGAAAAAAAATCGTACACGTGCGTGTCGCCAGGAACAGCGGAAAAGTGATTAAAATTCATGTAAAATCACGCGAAAATCGTGCAAAATCAGCAGCCCACATATATCGTATAATTCACGCGACGATTTCTCACGCATAAAGCGTGGAGCTTGCATTGCGTCAACGAAGATCGATACTGCATGTAGTGAGAATAAACGGTTTAAAGCAATACATACAAAGTTTTATATACATGTACGGTCGGAAATGTTTTACGGCTACGTTTCGAGCCACCGTAAAACAAAGTTCCGACAGTGTCAAGGGTTGAACGCCACTTCTGATCATATACGTGTATTAGTCAAAAGTTGTAAACGGCCACAATGTTTTTTGTTGATTCTCGTCCTTGCCAAAGACCAATAAAAATGTTGTTTTTGCTTGTTTTTGAATACTCCAACATATCTGTAAAGGTTGCCACAAAACAACGTAGCATTAATTCCAAAACATACCACAGGGCTTTTATTTCCCGCCGAAATAGACGGTCACATTAATTCAAATCAGATATTAGCTGTAATTTTAACATTTGATTACTTAATGGTCATTATCTAATTGCAAATGTTTCTGTACTTTTATATGCAAAAATTTAAGCCCCTCTCTCATATCGTTTCATTAGAACAACTCTCAGCTGTTCTTCTACATTGTTTTCACTCGTCTCCGGGGAGCCGGGACTTTTAGCAGGGACTCGACCACAAATCTGACCCCGCGGTGCTGTTCTTTTAGCAGGGCTTTAATACCTAAAAAGTTACACACCCCGCTATTCCCCGGTCCCAGGGGGTGGGGGGATACACATGACTGGTGCATAAGACATCACATTATATGGTGGACTTAATATTGTATAACATTTTAGAAAACAATCTAAACATAAACACAGGCACAAAACAACGACCGCCCGACATCACTTCTTTTGACGTCACTCTGACGTACGTTGCGGGGGTGATTTAATGAATATACAACTATTTTATACCTGTGTAACAGTCAAAACTATTACCCCTCTGTGCTGTGGATGATCAGATGAACTGTTGCCCGAGGCCGAATTCGAGGGCAACAGTTCATCGAGTCATCCACAGCTCCGAAGGGTGATAGTTGAGGGTTAGAAATAGTTGTTTTATTACCAAACTCAAACATTCATTATATATACGTTATAATAGACACATACTATATAATACATGTAATAAGATTGGTTGTAACGATGAATTTTAAAATTGAAAATATGGATGACTTGTTAGTTTTGTTTTGCTTCTTAAGTCGTCTGGTTCATTTTTGTTTGTATGCTTGTTTGTTTGCTATGTTCGATTCTGTATTTTTTGCTTGTTTTTTTTTATTTTTTTTTTTATTTTTTTTTTTTTTTATTTATTTTTTTTTTTTTTTTGTTCAAGCTAGTTTTTTTAATTTATTGTTTGGTTGGTTTCTGTTTTCTAAAATTTAATCTATGCGTTCATTTTTAAATGTAGGGATCAACCATGGTTTTCAGTGTTCAAACATTCCGGCGATGGATCACGAGGAAGGTGTTTGAACACAAGGCTGCAGGCCGCGTGTTCAAACACCTTCCGAGTGATCCAGCGAATGTCTGAACACTGAAACAAACCATGGTTGATCGCTATTCTTGCATTTTCTGTCCAATCCACTTAAAATCTCTTGAAAATAACATTAACAACGTAAAAACGCACCGAAACCCGCGGAGCTTCTTCAACGTCGGCCATTTTGTTTCTATGAAATACATGACGTCACGTCACTTTGACCAATGACGTCGGCCAAAACCCATGTTCAAACGGCACGTGAATTTCATGATTTGAACATGGGTTTTGCGGTTTGAACACGGCTTTCGACCAATCAAAAACGGCTTCAAACAGCTATGCGCATAGATATCTATGCAAGAATAATGCTTTGTTGGATTTTTTTGTTTGATTTTGTTTGTTTTATGCTTGTTTGCTTGTTTTTGTTTGTTTGACCATATGTTTTCTTTATATGTTTGATTCATTTGGTTGGTTGCTTTTCATTAATTTTTGTTTTACAATAATTGCAGGTATGGTAAGGCAGTATAAAAGCATGCAAAACATATCACATGGCTGGGAATCAGTCAAAACTGTTTCCTGTGAAACATTTCGTCACATTACATGAAACAGTATATTGAAATTGGTTGGAACTGTTTTTTACTGAAATCGTTAAAAAAAAAAGAAAAGAAAACAGTCCAAAAATGTTTAATTACTATTTATATAGTATGTTGGGTAATAAAATAGTTTATTTCCTAATCTATGCCGTTCAAATGGGATCAAGAGCACAAGAATATGTAAACTTTGTGTACTATTGTAAACGTGAAAATGTATGTCTATGGAATGTATGGCGTTGTGACAATACTTTTTATCAATGCCTGCATATCTCCAAATTAATATCGACAACATCCATACACGGTAGGTCCTGTTAGCACGTTGAATGGTTTGTGTTTGCTGTCCCTGCTTTAACCGACGTCAGCTACTTTATCCAGACAGTTATTTCACGTGCTACATCATGTTAGTTTTCGAAACTAGGGAAAATTTGCTGAATACGCTGTTCACATGGCATAAGATACACCCGCTCAGGGATGCAAAAATACACCCAAGTACAAATGTTGCACATGAACACGGCTTAAGCCTAATATTGAGGTCATGGAAGGGTATTTTGGGATATAGGGATATCGGCAAAACAATTAAATGTATAAGGTATATTTTTGTCAAAACTTAAAGGGATATGGGATACTGAAGATGTCCTGCAAGTAAATTTAGGGATATTAGGATGCCAATTTTGGCGATACTTGTTCAAATCTAGGGAACATTTTTCGGAAACTTTAATAGAGGGATACGGGATACTTGGACATCCCTTCCAGGGCCTCAGTATTTAGTATCTAGGTGCCACCAATACGATTATCATGTAGAATATACGACATTCTGGATACAGAGGATTACTTGAATTTTCTTGCGTTTGTTTCAGTTTAAAACGGTAAAGATCGTAGCAACAAAATCAACAAATCATTTGCGGAAATGTGAGACATTAATATGATAAGTAGGTGCAGATTTCTCCTCTCTTTAGCAGAAGAAATGACGTTCGCTGCTTCAAAACAAACACAATGTAGATTGAAAGGAGACACTTCGTGGTGCCGTTACTGTGATATAGGCGCGCGGTAGGATCAAGTACAAATCAAAACTTTTAAAATATCTACAATGCTACTGTTATGTTGCCTTCTTTAATTGCACGCCGGTGGCTCGGGTAGACTATATTGGCCCCGACGTAAAGCTATTGATTTTAGTTGGTTGGGACAGGAGCTTCTTGTCTGTTGCCTGGCCCACAGGGGTTGAACTGGTGTTTTTCTTTTGCTCCGGATTTTCAGAGGATACACAGATCAAACTCAACGCACTTTTCAGTTGCTTGGCGCACAGTGAACTCCATCGTTGGGCAGCTAATTGCGACTCCTTGTTTTAAATTCATTGTGGTGATTATCATTATTTATTTGATGATTCATTGACTAGTTGGAGATTCGCCAAGAGAACCGAACAACAATTAAATGTTGTGGACAATTGCAGAAGATGCGCCTGTAAAACCGGTTTAGGACGCCAGTGCTTTTATATTACTGATCGTTCCAATGCGGTACTTCTGTTGTGGTCCTAATTGTTTTATGTTTTGGTGTCGATTTTTTTGTGCTCTTTGCACCATATGTATATCTTCATATTTTTAGTTTGGGTAACTGAGTGACCTTCTATTGGGAAATAGCTGCTCACTCGGCTTTCGATATATTGTCTTGGTTTAAAAGTACCTAACTGTTAATTTAGTTACTTCCCACCTTTGTTTTTGAGGTGGGAATTTCTTTCTGATTGCGCCATTTCCAGATCATTGTCTAGTTTTACCTATTTACTCTTGATTGATCAATCTGGAATGCCATTTCTTTCAGTGATCTTTGATGTACGGCAACATGCAGAAAACTCGAACTATGAAGAACCAAAATAATCTATTATTAAACTTCGTCAATGGCGTAACATATGAGCCACCTCGTGGGAAAACCAACAATGTGGTTTCCGAACAGGTCGGACACAAATCAGGCTGTACTGTCACAGAAGCAGGTTAGAAGCTTGAAATTTTGGATTTAGAAAGTAGAGGAATTGTACTATCCGTGTAGCGAAAACAAAGGCGCTGATCAGCTTCGCAGTTACCAGTTTTCCCATGGGGCGGCTCATATCTTGATTTTCCTCCTTGAATTTAAATGATCAATCTTACACGAAACTGTAACGATTTTACAAGGACGGAAAAGTACCGTGACACGTAATAGAATAAGCGCGAAATTCGCACGATTTTCACATAAAATGCATGGATTTTTTTTAATGTTTGTACGTGTATGTGAAGTCCGCGCGTGACGCAGAATTTTTAAGAAAATCCTGCTAACACTATTGGCAAACCGAAACCTATTTTATATCTGCATTGATATAATTGGAATAAAAAATAGTTTTTCGGACTAGTGGGCCTTCGGACTAGTGGGCCTTCGGACTGGCGGACCTTCGGACTAGCGGGCCTTCGGACTCGCGAACCTTCGGACCGGTGGGCCTTCGGACTAATGGGCCTTCGGACTATCGGGCGGTCACCATCATTTTCAAGGAATTCTTAAACTGGATTTTCCCAGATTAATTTTGATTCTCGGATTATGGGCGTAAAGGGGAGGCTCTACCGAGTGCTCTTTATCTAAACTTGTCGCACAGAAACAAGAAGAAACCCCGTACTTTAGTATAAACGATGTCATTCGACATTCAAACAACTGCAGTAAATTGCGAAGGCGGGATCGTACAATGACGTGAAGAAATGTCGTGTTTAATGTATACCACAGCCCGCACTAAGTTGTATCACTTTTAGATTATAGACGTTTAACATAAAATCGTATGAATTTCGTATATCATGAGTTCCATTATTTCTTAAAACAATCGGAAATTACATTATATGATAGAAGAAATTAAATATGATGGTCTTATCGTGAATTATAAGCTGACGATTCAAACTGTATTTATGTGTTTGGACTTTATATTGATGGTCTTATCGTGAATTTATAAGCTGACGATTCAAACTGTATTTATGTGTTTGGACTTTATAATGATGGTCTTACCGAGAATTATAAGCTGACGATTCAAACTGTATGTATGTGTTTGGACTTTATAATGTTGGTCTTTCCGTGAATTATAAGCTGACGATTCAAACTGTATTTATGTGTTTGGACGTTATTATATGATACTGTTCTTCGCCATCGTTTTCGTGTCCACATGAAAATGCTCCCAGGAAACGACAAAGGGATGCCTGGCTACCACTTCTGGAAAAGAGCTACCTAGTGAATATTTGATTAACCGTAAGTATCATTATCCTATTGTTTCCTTGTTCGCCAGAAATCCAGTGGTGTAGCTGTCAAAGAGCTACCTAGTAGATATTTAATTTATCGTAAGTATTATTATCCTATTGTTTAATTGTTCGCCAGAAATCCAGTGGTGTAGCTGTCAAAGAGCTACCTAGTAGATATTTAATTTACCGTAAGTATTATTATCCTATTGTTTCATTGTTCGCCAGAAATCCAGTGGTGTAGCTGTCAAAGAGCTCCCAAGTAGATAAGAATTATTATCCTATAGATTCACTGTTCGGTGTAGCTGTCAAAGAGCTATCTAGTAGATATTTAATTTACCGTAAGTATTATTATCCTATTGTTTCATTGTTCGCCAGAAATCCAGTGGTGTAGCTGTCAAAGAGCGCCCTAGTAGATATTTAATTAACCGTAAGTATTATTATCCTATTGTTTCATTGTTCGCCAGAAATCCAGTGGTGTAGCTGTCAAAGAGCTACCTAGTAGATATTTAATTTACCGTAAGTATTATTATCCTATTGCTTCTTTGTTCGCCTGAAATCCATTGGTGTAGCTGTCAAAGAGCTACCTAGTAGATATTTAATTTACCGTAAGTATTATTATCCTATTGTTTCATTGTTCGCCAGAAATACAGTGGTGTAGCTGTCAAAGAGCTCCCCAGTAGATAAGAATTATTATCCTATAGATTCACTGTTCGGTGTAGCTGTCAAAGAATGCCCTAGTAGATATTAAATTTACCGTAAGTATTATTATCCTGTTGTTTCATTGTTCGCCAGAAATCCAGTGGTGTAGCTGTCAAAGAGCTACCTAGTAGATATTTAATTTACCGTAAGTATTACTATCCTATTGTTTCATTGTTCGCCAGAAATCTAGTGGTGTAGCTGTCAAATAGCTCCCCAGTAGATAAGAATTATTATCCTATAGATTCACTGTTCGGTGTAGCTGTCAAAGAATGCCCTAGTAGATATTTAATTTACCGTAAGTATTATTATCCTGTTGTTTCATTGTTCGCCAGAAATCCAGAGGTGTAGCTGTCAAAGAGCTACCAAGTAGATATATAATTTACCGTAAGTATTCTACTGTTTCCCTGTTCGCCAGAAATCCAGTGGTGTAGCTGTCAAAGAGCTACCAAGTAGATATATAATTTACCGTAAGTATTCTACTGTTTCCCCGTTCGCCAGAAATCCAGTGGTGTAGCTGTCAACAGTGAGTGAGCACATTGTTGGACAAAATTTGCGCGTCAGTGGTAAGTATTTTGCATGTTTTCTGGTAATCGGATTTGTTTATGTGCCACCTTCACAACGTACTATAGGTATTGGTTTTGTTTTTTTAAGCCAACATATCCACAGTAAGTTACAAGTACATAGCAAATTTTAGGTACATGTATATGACCCGTTCTTAAATCTCTGTCACACATTCAAATATCAGCGGCAAAGTAGTATAGAGCGGCCTGTTGGGGAGATTGCCTGGCAGGGTGGCACGAACTTTGACGTGAGGTTCATAAGGAGGAGCGTGCGAACAATGGGGTTGGGTATCGTATAACCGCCCAAAAGCAATGGGGTGGCTCTCTCACGACTGTCCCCGTTCGTCGTCCAGAACGTTGACGTATGTTGTCATGGTCTATCCCACCAACGAGTCAATATTTTACAATTTAAACCTTCTGTCAACAAAATGATTCCTAAACGCGCCCTAAAGCCTTATTTCTTATCAACTTAAGATATTTCAAACTGATGATTACTTACCTGTATACATATTTTCTCTTTTTTCATTCCTGACAACTCGCTGTTTTAGTCAGAGTACCTTAACTCGGACAAATACACTGTAGACCCCGATCAAGTCGTGACAGGTTTGCGATTTTCTACACTCTTACATTTTTTTCTCGCGTGACCCATGCATTGTTCATTATAATGAAGCAATATCGTATTGTTCAATGCCTGAACGCACAACACTTGTTTATTGCACTGTAGGCGTTGAGCGTGAAAATTAAATTTCATAACAAAACAAAAACACTGAAAATGGATCTTAGCAAACATTGTGGATCCAGATCAAACGGTTCTGCAACAAGTCTGTCTGCGCTCATAACCAAACACTAAAACCCATGTCCAAAAATGTTCAAAGCTATAGCAAACATTGTGGATCCAGATAAGAGTCTGGGCACGGGTTACAGGCTGGTGCGGAGTTCTGATCAGTACGCTCGTTTGTAGCGTCGTTGTATTTGTACATAAAGTTTATGAATGCGGTTAAAGATTTTGTAGATGAATAGAAGTAGCAGACAATTTTTGTATACAATATTAAAGTACGTTTCACAGTTATGTTTTTTTGATATCGGATTTCACTCTATCGCAACTGTTGGTATATTTATTTGGGTTATCAGTTAGTGTAGTGGTATAACACGCAACTTCGATTCTGGATTATTTCCCTTAATTTATAAACGCTCTTTAATGAAAGCAAACAATAATTAAGTATACTACAAAGCTTAATATAACGGCACAAAACATGGCAGATCAAGCATTGCGACATTTATTATTCCACATCGTTAGCTTCGTTAAAACACAGAATTTGTTTCGTCGCTAACGTTTTGGCAACTTCTTTTATAATCTATATGAACCGCCTCAACACTCCAGAAAGATAGGTTTTGAATCAAGAGAGCTTCGAAATATTAAAACGGGTCAGATCTATCTGGAAAAAGAGGTCATATGTTAAAATAAAATCATACGCATCCGCAGTGCATATGTTTTTGTGTTTGTACCATAAATGGACAGATCTGGGTTAGAGTAACATAATAACACATCGCTAGTATACAATTATACATTTTATTGTATAAAAATGATTTATTCAGTAAACAATCATTTGAGACCATCATAATTTCTACAAACTTGACAATGTCATCATTTAAGTCACTATCAAGCGATCATTGCGCTTCTTATGTTGAATATTGAAGTCCCTTATTATGTTTTTCATAGTCGTTCATTGGTGTCATTTTATCACTTAATACGCGCAGTATATCCCGCATATGTTGGAGCTGGACTATTATAGCTGGCCGACGGTTTTGAGGTATTTCTTACGTAGGATCTACTCAAATCCTACACCATAGTACTCAGCTCTGTGACCCAAAGAGTCGAAAAATTCGAAAGGTCCTCGTTTCTGAAAATAGAATGTCACACAGTGTTGTCCTGGACCTTGACAAGTGTCTGTATTGGAAATGACGATTTCTCCTCTCTGCATTTTAAGTTGGTCCGCCGTGCATATAGTGACCGGATACCCGAGGAGCATATCGTTCACTGTTCAACTTTTCAATATGTACAGTCCCGGTAAAAAATCAACAACATATTCCTCTTTTCTCGGAGGACCCTAAGCTATTTTTCTCGGATAAAGAACGCTAAATTTCTCTTTTCATTAAGATATTTCGCGTTTCGTTTAGTTCGATTTCTCGGAGAAACACCGAGAAATTTCACAGCGACCGCAGGTATTAACCGGTGAAAATAGGTAAGTCCAGATTTACCTGTTCGCGGTGTTTCTCGGAGAAATATTGTGCACGATTGTGAAAATCGATTTTACCATATTTTTAATAATTAAAGAAGTTTTAGACCTTTAACTGATCAGTATTTATAAGTGTTTTTGTATATGACACCTCTAACAGTTTGACACGTTTTAATAAGGCACATTAATTACTGAGCAAACATTCCACAATCGTCTTCACTGGTTTCCGTTACGGTTGGTCAGGCATGACTCGACTCGCATTTGACATACAAATTAAGAAATACTTTGTTTCATCTCAATTATGTCTTTATCCAAGTAGTTTCATTTGTTTGAGCTAGGAAACATAAAAGCAATAGGCCATAAACATGTACGAGTATAATAGGTAACCATTTTGCGCATTCTTGAATTCATATTGTAATGAAATAAATGTTTTCTGGTTCTGGTTGTATGTCAAGCTATGGAAACGTGCATGTAGAATGAAATGGCATAATTTCATCACATTGTCAGCTTATGGAGCAAGCTATTTTTGTAAAATTTTATTGACCCGATTACCCTGCAGCGATCTCCTAACTCCTATATGAATATGCATTACAACATTCTCGATGATAAGGATACACAGTATTAGTTTTGTCAATACCTCTAAATCACTCGTTTATCAGGGGCACTGTTCGCATAAACACTTTTTTCATACCAAATTTATGACCAAATCTTCACATAAGAATAAGGCGGATAACGAAAAAACAATTTATAAACTTTTCTTTTTTTTAGCATCTGTTTTTCTTGCTAAATGCATAAACGCAAAACCTATTGCCATGCATAACGACAACTCCGCCATGAACATTTTGTGTTGGCGGCATGTTGTTTTTACAAGGTGCGGTCCGAAATGTCATGTGCATAGGAAAGTGCATGATATATGGTGAAAAATGACAAGTAAAGACAATTTATCAATTACTGATAATTGATAAATTAATTGATAATTAATCGAGTAAATTAACAAACGCATTTACATGTTCATATGCTTTAAACCCATATACATTGTATGAGGTATTCCTCAACATATTTACACACATCATGATAACATGTCCATGTAATGTATATCCCACTTTTATATGAGCCGCGTCATGAGAACGCTGGACTTATACTCATGCGATAATAAAGACACAGATCAACTGTGCAGTATCTGCACAGCTGATCAGCGCCTTTGTTTTCACTACTCGGCTAGTACAATCCCCCTACTTCTTTAATCTGATATTTCTGTACGCTGTGGCTTGGCTCGGCTGTACGTTACATGTAACGTGGCTGTACGTTACATGTAACGTACAGCCGAGCCAAGCCACAGCAAACCCCGTCGATGGAAAAGCATGCTCATCCACCAAGGGTGGTTTACTGCGATATATACCTAACACTTACTCGATTCACAAAGTCACGAGTTTGAAATTTGCATATTTCCAAGGGAAGCTATCCCGTCACATTACTTCCCCCTCCGAGAAGATTCGTCCCGGGTCTTGGCCTGGGGACTACATGAGTAAGGCAGCCCCGGTCTGGCGGTTGTCATCATCCCACCGCTGCCACCAAATGTAACGAGCGGCCGAGCCGAGCCACAGCAAACCCCGTCGATGGAAAAGCATGCTCATCCACCAAGGGTGGTTTACTGCGCTATATACCTAACACTTACTCGATTCACAAAGTCTCGAGTTTGAAATTTGCATATTTCCAAGGAAAGCTATCCCGTTACATGATCAAGATGTATAGATATGAATTTTTCGCCGTATTCGATCTAATAAGTGCACTTGTTCCAAAAATCGCACATCCTGATCGTTTCCGAAAAACTTGTGCAGCTCGACTAGCACACAGCTCAACTGGCGTATGGATATCGTACATCAAATTTACACGTTAAATCGCATTAAAACTTAACCTTTATTAATGTTTCCGTAGAAGGCAGGAACGGATACACTCATTTTACACGAAAACAAATACATGACCTTATATTTTGGTGTCAGTTTTAAAAATTACCGGGACCGTCTAAGTATACAAACTTTAATATGCATGTGAATGAATAGAAAAATCACTGCGCAATATTGCTGTTACTAACGTCCTTGTCCTCAGCCACGGTTATGTCGGTACGTTTTCGTCGCTTTATGGTACTGTACAAGATTGGGATGTCCTGACGTTCGAAATGGGCTACACAGCATTCGTATTTGTAAACCCTTCACTTACAAAAACTACCGAAACAGCATCCGACACGCTATGAACTGCAGATACTTGAGTATGTATGTTTTGTATGTTTGATGCATCCACATTTATATCTCGATGTCGTAACACAAATGACGACAAAATAATGGTGCATACGTAAAAGAAAAATAAAATAAAATTACTATCATAACCGACATTGTCCCAAATTTATGTACATGTAAAGAAAAGTTTGTATATTTCAGCCACTTACTTTGATGCACTGTGTGACATATCCTATACAAAAGTATTTGTTGCACATAATGCATTTTTCATCTAATAATATCAATCAGATTTAAAGAGGGAGCGAAATAAAAATTTAAGACCATTAAAATTTCTCGACTGTATATACATGTACATTTACGTGAATGTTCCATACAAACCGCAATTCTGCACAAGGTATAACAAACATGTAAATGTATTTATGAGGTTTTCCAATCTCTCTTTCCGAAAGCGTTGCTGCCTTTTGTGTCGATGATGTTTTAAAGAAATAATTTCATATACCGTAACTTTAAAATTACGAAAATATGCCCATGCAATATACAGAGATGTTTAAAGATGAAAAAAATAAAAATTGTCAGTAGAAAATGTTTGCTTTTTCTTATTCATGCTCAAAACATAGATTGTGGGTACACGTTATAACCGCCTCACCGAGGCGGTTCAAACTAGTACCCACAATCTTATGTTTTGGAGCAAAAGATAAAAAAAGATATACCCCTGCATACCCTAGTTTTGATTTTGATGGGATACACATTTTCCATGAAATGTTTTCCTGATGTAAAATGTTTGAACAAGAATGATTTTAATGATGCAAATGCATGTGCGTGAATAGCAATGTATGGACATGTACATTCATATCTACGTGATGTATTTAGCCGTCAATTGGGAGTAAGTCATATGACAGTGTTGGCTGCACGGTCGGCATTTTTATTTGCTTGACTTTTTATTTTACTTTACGGCAGACAGCTTCCTTATCATGTGAAGGAGCAGTGTCAGCTTCGTGTTCATTAGAGAATGTGACACAAGAACATGACTGTGTATGCCGAAACACACTTCCTGGTAATGCTGCAAATTCTACCACTTGGCCAAATCAGTCAACAGTGATTTCTGTAAATTTTGTTGACCATTTATGTATGTTAATACCATGCAATATTACGGGTGAAAGGGCATCAATTTAGGCGATCCCATAAGTTCATGATTTAAACGGCTTTGTGGTTGTTCATGGAGAATAACTTTTGATGCAAATTCTTTCCTACTACATGTAGTCTCGATCTAAAACATACAAGTATATATACATGTACATGTATATGTACGAATGCTCAAATTATTTGCGATTTATATGGAACCATAATCTGAATATTTGATAACGGTTACGTTAACAGCTTACCAAGAAATGCTGGCGGACAAGTAAGGTCCGAACATTTAATAAGACAGGCCGCGATGGTTTTACACGTATAGTGCGTTCGCTTCGAAAAAAAAAAAGTTGCGATTTCGATCTCCGGCCGGTATATTCATGTTATTTTGATGACTTGTGTTTATCCTGACATAATTAAAGTAAACCGCCCCCCCCCCCCATTGTACATAATTAAATACCTTTGATCAAATGTCATTAAACTTATTTATTCATTCAATGAAAATGATTCTGATTATCCACATAGTCACTAGAAGTGTGGTAATTTTATTCTTTGTTTGAAAGGACAATGCTCAAGGCGCGAATTTTTAATGACGCCCTTGATTTTTAAATGATTTTTCGCTTCCATTCTTCTGTTCAAAGATCGAATAATCATGGATGATGTGAAAAGCAACACAAGTGACAAAGGTCATCATAAATTTTAATGTAATCAAGAATATATTTATGTGGATTATAAGCCATCTAAACAAATACGTAACATCTGCAAGTTTCATACTTGCAAATACTTAAAATATTATTTTTTTTTAATTTATTGTTTTATATTTATTCAAAAATTATAAACATGCATTTGTCTTTTAAATTCCTCCGAAAAACTCCGAGAAAAAGTTTTATCGATAAATCCAGGTAATTACCTTTCTCGGAGAAACACCGAGAAATTTCATCGAGAAACACCGCGAAATTTCGCGCAGACGATTTCGTCTACCTGGCTTATTTCGCGGTGTTTCTCCGAGAAATAAAAATTTCGCGTTTGCCATGGTTGCGGAGAAACGCGGAATATGTTGTTACTTTTTTACCGGGAGTGTAAACGAATTCCGAATCGACCGACGATTTGTATTTCTTACGCCGATATTGCCTTCCCTCTACACCATTTCCCTTTTATCGTTCTCGCTTTATTTCGGATTTTGCCATCTATATGGCTTGAGCTACTGGACTAATAAATTTTACAATAGGTGTTTGCTGTTCACGCATATTGTTATATATAATTGATTCAATAATATTGATTCTTTTAAAAGCTATTACTTATAATTTATATATATATAATCAAAGGGGAGTAACTCAATTAATTAATATATATTTCTTTTTATGTTTCTACAATTTATTATCTAGAACTTTGTAGAAGAATGTCATTGATTATTTTTATCACTGTTATATAATTTAGAAGTATAGAAAATTCTATGAGCACTTTGTGGATAATTCCAGATGAAAATGGAATGAGTGTTTTTTTACCATAAGTTAAAAATATATTTGGACTATGTATACTGAGATCTCGAAGGGTCTAGTGGACTCTCGTTTAGTCTTGATGGTCGTTGCGGCCTTGAATTCTCTCTGGAGAATTCTAAATTCTCTTTGGAGAATTTAAAAGAACTTTCGTTTTGTTCGTTTCTTTTCTAGAGAAAAGTTTATTATATCATTCTCTAGAAACCTGGAGAATTTCCTTAGATGTATAAATATAGGTCCCAATTCAGTCGTAGGTATTCAGAAATTTGAAGTGATTTAAAGTATATAATTTTGGTTGTTTCACTAGTGTTTTGTGTGGATTAAAATATACATGTGCTCATATTCTGGTTACTGGATTGTGGACTTACATTTGAGGGACAAGGACTTATTTGACATTAACTTTGTAAGTTATTTATTTATTTATTTACTTATCTGTTTGTTTGTTTTTATGTATTTGCAGCATTTATTTGTTTGATTAAATATTGTTAAGTTTAAATTACTTGGTTGTTTTTCGCTGTACCTGTCTAGTTACGCTAGGTCGTTACAGATTTTGGGGGCTCGTCCGGGATTGAACATTTTGTGCACCTATTTTATTCTGAATTTGAAAAGATATTTATTGTTTGTCATACCAGCAAAAAGCAACCATGTTATTCAAACTTGAAGATTTCATTGCTGCGCCTTCTCAAGAGTTGTTAAACTTGGCCAAAAAGAGTGATCTTTTAGACATTGCTAGTCATTATAGCATACCTGATGTCAAAACATCTATGTTAAAACGTGAAATTAAGAATGTTATCATTCAGTTTCTTGTTGATGAGGAATTTTTTGAACCCTCAGCTACATCTCTTATTATGGTCTCACAAACCGACATACAGTTGAAAGAGTTAGAATTAAAAAGGCATCTTGAACTGGAAAAATTAAGATTAGAGTTTGAAGAAAAAAGAAGGGCAGATAAGGAAGAAAGGGAAGAAAAACTTGCAAGAGATAAGGCTGAAAGGGAGGAAAGAATACAAATAGAAAAGTTAGAGCTTGAAAAACAAAAGTTAGCATTTGAAGAAAGGGAAAGAGAAAAACAAAGAGAAATGGAAGAACGAGAGAAGGAAAAACAAAGAGAGTTAGAAGAAAGACTTGCAAAAGAAAAATTAGAGCAAGAGGAAAGAATTGAGGTTGAAAAAGAGAAAATGCATTATGAAATAAGAATGAAAGAGCTTGAATTAAGCAGTAAATCAATGCCTCCTGTGTCTTTTGATCCTAGTAAAGTATTTGATGTTACAAAGCATATCAGGCTCGTTCCTCCATTTCAAGATAAGTACTTTTTACATTTTGAGAAGGTAGCAGAAAATTTGAAATGGCCAAAAGAGCATTGGACCTTGCTTCTACAGAGTGTTGTTATTGGTAAAGCTCGAGAAATTTACACTCAGCTTCCACTTGATCAAAGTTCAGATTATGACACAGTCAAAAATCTGATTCTTAAGGCTTATGAGTTAGTACCTGAAGCTTATAGGCAGAAATTCAGAAATTGTAGGAAAGAACATGACCAAACCCATGTAGAATTTGCTAGAACTAAGGAGCAATTATTTGATAGGTGGTGTTCTTCAAAGGATGTAAAGTCTGATCATGCAAAATTAAGACAGCTCATGCTTGTTGAAGAGTTCAAACGATGCATACACTCTGATGTCAAATCTTTTCTTGACGAAAGGGAAGTAGAAACTTTAGATGTAGCAGCACGATTAGCTGATGATTATGCTTTGACTCATAAGGTGTCTTTTGTAAATAAGCCTTACAAGAAACCTTTTAACCCTCAATTTAAACCTAATACACCTCAGTCAAAACCATTTAACCCTCAACAGAGAAATAATTCTCCTCAACCTAATCCACAACCACAAGCTGGACTAACAGCTGATAGTTCCAGTCCTTCACATAATCCTAAAAATAAAGATACTAGTGAAAACAAAGGTCAAAGATCCTCATACTCACCCCGGCTGTTTTGCAATTATTGTAAAGGTGACGGTCACGTCATTTCTGAATGTGAAACTTTGAAAAGAAGAAAAGAGAGACAAAATCAAAATAATTCTAGACCAACAGGTCTTACTTCTTTAAGGTCAAAACCACAGTCGATTATTCAGGATGAAAATCCTATTTTGGCCAAAACGTCTGCGACTGATTGTATTATGGAGATTTATGAACCATTCTTATCAGAAGGTTTTGTGTCACTTACTAGTGATTCTGCCCAGTCTACCCCTATTAAAATCTTACGAGATACCGGAGCTTCTCAGTCTCTTATTTTAGCAGATACCCTGCCTTTTTCCGAGAAGACTTCAACTGGGACAAGTGTCCTTATTCAGGGAGTAGAGTGTGGATTTGTTAATGTACCGCTCCATAACATTTATTTGTCTTCAGACTTAGTTTCTGGTCCTGTGGCTGTAGGTATTAGGCCTTCTTTACCTTTTAAAGGTGTTCACTTGCTATTAGGCAATGACTTAGCCGGAGATAAGGTTGTGGTAAACCCACTTTTGACCAATACACCTTGTGAGGATCAATTGCCTGATCCCATTGAGCAGGAAATTCCTGATCTTTACCCTTCATGTGCCGTTACAAGGGCTATGGCAAAAAAAGTCAAATTGAATGATGGGATACAGGATATTGACTTAACTGACACTTTTATAGGTCAGTCTTTTCATGATGAGATTTCAAAATCTCTTTCTTCAAGTCAAACTGACTTCAACAATCAAAGGTCAGACAATGACCTTTCACCTTCAATTTTTGACCAAGGTCACGACCAAATGTCAAGGTCACAACTTTGTCAAGAACAGCACAGTGATCCTGAAATCTCGCCTTTATTTGAAAGGGCTTTAGATGAAAATGAAATTTCTCAGGTTCCTGTTTGTTTTTATGTCAAAAATGACATCTTAATGAGAAAATGGTGTCCTCCTGATGTTTCAGCGGAAGACGAATGGACCATAAATCACCAAATTGTGGTTCCTAAGGCTTATCGTCCTGAAATCTTAAACTTGGCCCATGAAACTCCCATGTCAGGTCATTTAGGGATAAATAAGACTTACCACAAAATTCTCAAGCATTTCTACTGGCCAGGATTAAAATCTGATGTTTCCCAACATTGCAAATCCTGTCACACTTGTCAAATGGTAGGAAAACCTAATCAGACTATTCCAAAAGCTAATTTACAGCCTATTCCTGCATTTGATGAACCATTTAGTAGGATTATCATTGACTGTGTAGGTCCGTTACCCAAGACTAAATCAGGTTGCCAATATCTCTTGACTATAATGTGTGCTTCAACACGTTTTCCTGAAGCAATGATGGACTCTATGATGGCCCCGACATAAAGCTATTCATTTTAGTTGGTTGGGGCCGGAGCTTCTTGTCTGTTGCTTGGCCCACCGGGGTCCAACTGGTGTTTTTCTTTTGCTCCGGAGTTAGTAGGTTATTCGGCGCCCAGGGATCTCCATCGTCGGGCAGCTTACTCAGTCTGTGAGTCCTGGTTTTTGATTCATCAGGATGTTTATCATGATTTATTTGTTTGTTCTTGATGATTCATTGACTAGTTAGAGATTCACCACGAGGACCAAATAACTAACTAAATGTTATGAACCACTGCAGAAGCTGAGGGTGAGGTTATGGCCATGTAAAACCGGTTTAAGCCCGCCAGTAACTTTGTGTTACTGATCGTTCCAAGTCGATACTTCTGTGGTGGTTCTTTTTGTTTTATGTCTTGGTGTATAAATTTTTTTTGTGCTGTTGGCGCCTTATGTATGTTTTCATATTTTTAGTTAAGTTAAGGTAACTGAGTGGCCACCTATTGGGAAAATAGCTGCTCATTCGGCTTACGATATGTTTCATGGTATAAGTACCTGATTGTTAGTTTGGTTTTTTCCCACCTCGGTTTTTGGAGTGGGAATCTTTTTCTGATTGCGCCTTTTCCTGATCTTTGCCTACTTGTACCTTTTTCCACTCAGGAATATCAGAACGAAAACAATAGTTAAGGCCCTTGTAAAGTTTTTCACACTTGTAGGTCTTCCAAAATCAGTCCAATCAGATCAGGGTTCCAATTTTATGTCAGGAACATTTCAGCAAGTAATGCATGAACTTGGCATTAAACAATACAAGTCATCAGCTTATCATCCTGAAAGTCAAGGTGCTTTGGAAAGATTCCATCAAACTTTGAAGAACATGATCAGATCTTACTGTTTTGACACCGAAAAAGATTAGGATGAAGGCATACATTTGCTATTATTTGCTGTCAGAGAGTCAGTACAAGAGTCTCTTGGGTTCAGTCCGTTTGAACTTGTTTTCGGACACACTGTTCGTGGACCTTTAAAACTTATGAAAGAGAAGTTTCTTTCAAGTAATGACAGTCCTTTGAACTTACTTCAGTATGTGTCTGACTTCAAAACTAGATTGACAAAAGCTTGGGAAGTTGCTCGGTCCAATCTTAAGTCAGCTCAGAGCAAAATGAAGTTGCATTTTGATGAAAATGCTCAGAACAGAAATTTTGACACTGGAGACAAGGTGATTGCTTTTTTGCCCATTCCTGGCAGGCCATTACAAGCTAGATATTATGGTCCATATACTGTTGAGAAAAAGTTAAGTGATGTAAATTACATTGTTAACACTCCTGGGAGGCGCAAGCAAAAACAATTATGTCATATTAACATGCTTAAAAAGTACATTGATAGGGATAGTGATAATGATAGTTCAGTTATTTCCTCAGTAAGCATAGTTAATTCTGTCCCTCATGAACAAAATCAGACAGACTTTGAAGAAATGAACTCTGTGAACTGTGAACCATTATCCTCAAAACTCCAGAATTCTGACATTCTGCATGACCTCGATCAGAAACTGTCACATCTAGATCCGGACAAGAAACATGAACTAAAACAATTAATTCTTGAATATGAGCACTTATTTTCGGACATTCCATCCAGAACCGATAAAATCTACCATGATGTAGACATTATTGAAGGAGCAAAACCGGTGAAACAACATCCGTATAGACTTCATCCTGAAAGACAACAATATCTCAGGAAAGAAGTTAAGTATTTGCTGGACAATGCTTTTATAGAACCTAGTCAAAGTGAATGGAGTTCTCCTTGTATACTTGTGCAAAAATCTGATGGGACATTTCGAATGTGCACAGACTATAGAAAAGTAAATTCTGTCACAAAAACTGACACATTTCCCATACCAAGAATTGATGACTGCATCGACAACATTGGTCACGCCAAATATGTGACGAAATTCGATCTTTTGAAAGGGTTTTGGCAGATTCCACTTACAGACAGAGCAAAGGAGATCTCGGCATTTGTTACTCCTGATGGACTTTATCAATATAAAGTGATGCCTTTTGGCATGAAAAACTCTCCAGCAACATTTCAGCGCTTGGTTAATAGTTTGATTTTCGGTCTGGATGGGTGTAAAGCTTACATCGACGATGCCATCATCTACAGTGAAGAGTGGAAACAACACCTGGAGATCATCAGAGAATTCTTCAAAAGACTCAGTGATGCTAAACTGACAATAAACTTACCGAAAAGTGAATTTTGCCATGCTAGTTTGACATTTCTAGGACATATTGTTGGACAAGGTCAGGTCAGACCTGTAGAAGCCAAAGTTGAGGCTATATCAGATTTTCCTGTACCTACAGGAAAACGGCAACTGATGCGCTTTTTGGGTATGGCTGGATATTACAGAAAGTTCTGTAATAATTTTTCAGTTATAGCTGAGCCTTTGACAAATTTACTTGGTAAGAAGGTCAGGTATGTTTGGTCTGAGGCTTGTCAGAAGTCTTTTGATCAATTAAAGGCCATACTTAAGAGTGCTCCAGTTCTATCAGCACCACGCTTTGACAGAGAATTCAAAATGGCGGTGGATGCAAGTGATGTTGGTGCAAGCAGTGTATTGTTACAAGAAGATGACAATGGTGTTGATCATCCTGTTTGTTACTTTTCAAAGAAGTTTGACAAACATCAAAGAAATTATTCTACTATAGAGAAAGAATGTCTATCTCTTATTCTTGCCCTTCAACACTTTCAAGTGTATCTGTCTTCTGCAAATTCACCAATTGTCGTCTTCAGTGATCACAATCCACTGACCTTCATACACAAAATGAAAAACAAGAATCAGCGTTTGCTCAGATGGAGTCTCATGTTGCAAGAGCACAATCTTGACATTAGACACATAAAAGGTAGAGATAATATAATTCCAGACACCCTTTCAAGAGCTTGACAGTTTTGCCTTGTATGTTTGCATATGAGTATTGCAAAAGAAAGTTTTATTTCACAAAACTTTCTTTTCGTTGAAGAGGGGAAGTGTTATATATAATTGATTCAATAATATTGATTCTTTTAAAAGCTATTACTTATAATTTATATATATATAATCAAAGGGGAGTAACTCAATTAATTAATATATATTTCTTTTTATGTTTCTACAATTTATTATCTAGAACTTTGTAGAAGAATGTCATTGATTATTTTTATCACTGTTATATAATTTAGAAGTATAGAAAATTCTATGAGCACTTTGTGGATAATTCCAGATGAAAATGGAATGAGTGTTTTTTACCATAAGTTAAAAATATATTTGGACTATGTATACTGAGATCTCGAAGGGTCTAGTGGACTCTCGTTTAGTCTTGATGGTCGTTGCGGCCTTGAATTCTCTCTGGAGAATTCTAAATTCTCTTTGGAGAATTTAAAAGAACTTTCGTTTAGTTCGTTTCTTTTCTAGAGAAAAGTTTATTATATCATTCTCTAGAAACCTGGAGAATTTCCTTAGATGTATAAATATAGGTCCCAATTCAGTCGTAGGTATTCAGAAATTTGAAGTGATTTAAAGTATATAATTTTGGTTGTTTCACTAGTGTTTTGTGTGGATTAAAATATACATGTGCTCATATTCTGGTTACTGGATTGTGGACTTACATTTGAGGGACAAGGACTTATTTGACATTAACTTTGTAAGTTATTTATTTATTTATTTACTTATCTGTTTGTTTGTTTTTATGTATTTGCAGCATTTATTTGTTTGATTAAATATTGTTAAGTTTAAATTACTTGGTTGTTTTTCGCTGTACCTGTCTAGTTACGCTAGGTCGTAACAATATCTATTTCTCTTTGACGTTCTTGAGCCTTCAACTCTATAAGTTTCCTGTACTATCTATCCTGCCACTTCCTACCATATAACGTTCCATGTGACCCCGCTCAACGTACCCATCGCGCAAGTCTATAAAGCGTTGGTACCATTTATTATAGTCTGGAATGTAGGGTACCCACTTATTCTGTTAAGCGTCGTATACCTTTATGGAACACATTGTTATTGTTCAGGTATGTCGCTTCATCGTTTTTACGTTATTAGCTCATCTGAGCCGAAGGCACACAGGTGAGCGTATAGTATAGTAGTCGAGCCGGCGTCCGTCCGTCCGTCCGTTCGTGCGAGCGTGCGTCCGTGCGTTCACATTTTCAAACTTGCATATCTCTAAGACAACACGGCCAATCGCGATCAAATTTTATCTAAAGCATCATTGAGGAGTGGAAAAGGTTGCATTAGGTTTTGGGCCAGGTCGGATCAGAACTCTGGTTTACATGGCAACATATAGCTCCCATTGAGTTATAATAGGGAAAAAGTTGTGGCCGCTCTAGCAGCTTCATTTTTGATTGGATCTTCTTCATTCTTGGAAATAACAAGAACAGCCATAACATCTAGAATGAGTCCGAATTTCGGCTAGGTTCGACCTCAGATTGCGGAGTTAGCTGCCCTTGTGCGTCAAACCCCAAATATACTTATAATGAGGAAAATGTTGTGGCAAATCTAGCGCCATTATTTTTCAGTGCATCTTCTTCATTCTTGCAGGTAACAAGGACAACTATGATATCTCGTATGTGTGCAAATTTCAGCTAGATCCGACTTCTGACTGTGGAGTTAGCTGTCCTTGAGTGTTTGAAAAATCATTATTTTGTGTTGTGGCCACTCTAGCGCCTTCAATTTTGATCGGATCTTCTTCATACTAACAAGGATAGCCAAACACCTCGGATGAGTTCGAATTTCAGCCAGATCTGACCCTTGACTGCAAAATTATCTGCACTTGACTGTGTGAAAAATCAATATCTAGTGTTGTGGCCACTCTAGCACCTACATTTTTATTCGGATATTTTTTATTCTTGGAAGTAACAAGGACATCTATATCATCTCGGATGAGTTCGAATTTCAACCAGATCCGACCTCTTACGGCGAAGTTATCTGCCTTTGAGTGTTTGAAAATCAGTATTTTGTGTTGTGGCCATTCTAGCGCCTTCAATTTTGATCGGATCTTCCTCATACTTAAAAGTAATTAGGATAGCCATAACATCTCGGATAAGTTCGAATTTCAGCCAGATCCGAACCTTGACTGCAGAGTTATCTGCCCTTGACTCTGTGAAAAATCAATATTTAGTGTTGTGGCCACTCTAGCGCCTTCATATTTATTGGGATCTTCTTTATTCTTGGAAGTAACAAAGACGTCCATAATATCTTGGATGAGATCGAATTTCGACCAGATCCGACCTCTGACTACAGAGTTATCTGCCCTTGAGTGTTTGAAAAATCAATTTTTTGTGTTATGGTCACTTTAGCATCTTTGTTTTTCAGTGGATCTCTTCTTCATTCTTGCAGGTAACAAGGATAACTACAAATCTCGGATGAGTTCGAATTTCGACCAGATCCGACCTTTTACTGCGGAGTTATCTGCCCTTGAGTGTTTGAAAAATCAATATTTTGTGTTATGGCCACTCTAGCATTTTTGTTTTTCAGTGGATCTTCTTTATTCTTGCACGTAACAAGAATAACTACAATATTTGGGATGAGTTCGAATTTCGGCCAGATCCGACCTCTGACTGCGGAGTAAGCTGTCCTTTAGTGCTTGAAAAATCAATATTTTGTATTATGACCACTCTAGCGCCTTCAATATTGATCGGAGCTTCAAAATGAGTTCGAATATAGCCAGATTCGACTCTGTACTGCGGAGTTAACTGCCCTTGAATGTTTGAAAAAACAATTTTTAGTGTTGAGGCCACTCCAGCATCTTCCATTTTCATCAGATCTTGTTGACTCTCAGGAGAGGGATCGTTGCCCTTGAGCTACTTGTTCATTTACGTTATTCATTGCGCTTCCGATTCTTCATTCTTACCTTGTTCATTCGAAGCTGTGCCCTCTATCGCCTTTTCTTCAACATTGTGATTTGGCCATTCTTGCACGTAACAAGAATAACTACAATATTTGGGATGAGTTCGAATTTCGGCAAGATCCGAACTCTGACTGCGGAGTTAGCTGCCCTTTAGTGTTTGAAAAATCAACATTTTGTATTATGGTCACTCTAGCGCCTTCAATTTTGATCGGAGCTTCTTTATTCTTGTAAGAAACAAGGATAATCATAACATCTTGGATGAATTCGAATTTGAGCCAGATTCGACCCTGGGCTGCGGAGATAACTGCCCTTGAATGTTTGAAAAATCAATTTTTAGTGTTGTGGCCACTCCAGCATCTTCAATTTTGATCAGATCTTGTTGACTCTCAGGTGAGGGATCGTCGCCCTTGGGCTACTTGTTCATTAATTTATTCATTGCACTTCCGATTCTTCATTCTTACGTTGTTCATTCGAAGCTGTGGCCTCTATCGCCTTTTCTTCAACATCGTGAGTTGGCCATAGGCTGACTATTAAATTCTTTCTGACGGCTTGCCTGATAGAGTCAGTCTGACTCATATCGTGTTGGTTCCTTAAAGTTCTAGACGAATCTAGCTAGAATTTGCAGCTGAACAGGATTTTCTTGTAATTAAGAACTGTGTCTGTCGATCGGATTGTTGAACAAGACCAAATATTGCATATTCAAAGCGATATCTCTGCAAGCTGTTCCTTTAGGAAATATATTTTATGTCAAATACATACAAAACAGGTTCCGGTGGTGACTTCCTCTCGTAAAGACGTCGGCTATCCTTTGATCGCATTTATCTTTGGTCATCAAATCGCCAAAGACTATAAGGTTTCTCTGACTGGGGTTGATGAACTGATGGTGACTTAAATACTCTGGAATACCGTACACAAGCTCTATCGACGGAAGTTTCTTCTGAATGTCCTCGTACAGGGGCTGCCATTGGCCATAATACCATATAATACGCTCGGAGGGAGGCTGTATTATCGTTGACAGTAACAGTTTGTTTTCGTCCATTCAGTTTTACCCGATGGGCTTGGACCAGTTACCATAATAGAAAAAAGGATATTAAAAGACCATATTTGTGTGTTGACGGCTATGGATCGGTTTCTTTGTCAAGACCGTATAAATTGCTCGAATGCCTTTGCACTACGTCACGCCTACTAAAACACTTCATTTCTTGTCGATGAAAAAAGGTGCAAGTAGGCAAAGATCAGGAAAAGGCGCAATCAGAAAAAAGATTCCCACTCCAAAAACCAAGGTGAGAAAAAAAACAAACTATCAATCAGGTACTTATACCATGAAACGTATCGTAAGCCGAATGAGCAGCTATTTTCCCAAAAGGTGGCCACTCAGTTACTTTAACTTAACTAAAAATATGAAAACATACATAAGGCGCCAACAGCACAAAACATTTTAAACACCAAGACATAAAACAAAAAGAACCACCACAGAAGTATCGACTTGGAACGATCAGTAACACAAAGTTACTGGCGGGCTTAAACCGGTTTTACAGGTACCTAACCTCACCCTCAGCTTCTGCAGTGGTTCATAACATTTAGTTAGTTCTTCGGTCCTCGTGGTGAATCTCTAACTAGTCATTGAATCATCAAGAACAAACAAAATAATCATGATAAACATCCTGATGAATCAAAAACCAGGACTCACAGATTTAGTAAGCTGCCCGACGATTTAGGGCGCTGAATAACCTACTAACTCCGGAGCAAAAGAAAAACACCAGTTAGACCCCGGTGGGCCAATCAACAGACAAGAAGCTCCGGCCCCAACCAACTAAAATGAATAGCTTTAAGTCGGAGCCATCATAGAGTCTGACGCCCGACCCAACGGCGTGCAATTAAAGAAGGCAGCATAGTTATCAACCATGATTGGGTTAAAAACTAAGCATGCAGACTGTCGCATAACATTCAAGTTATAACCTATACGTCTGTAACGTGTTATGATTTTTCTGAACTGAAAAGAAAAATCGTTTATTCCTTTAAGTTTCTTAAATTTGTAAACCAAGTCACCATAAAATTCAGGTTTCGAAATGCCCTCACTTAAAAGCGTCTTTAACCCAACATTATATTTGGAAATCAATTCATAGTGTCTACGATAAAATTTAGAAAAGGTTTTTTGAAGTTTATGATACCGATAGCCCTGTTGGAGAAGTTTTGCCGTTAAACATTTATTTTGAGCGTTGAAGTCTGTAACATGATTGCAGACTCTAGCAAACCTAATTAGTTGCGAAATGTATACACCATAAGAAGCACGACGAGGAACGTCACCATCCAAAAACGGAAAATTTACTATATCAAAATCAAAGTCATCGCGCTTATCATAAATTTTAGAAGAAACAAATCCATTTGCAGCAGAAAGATGTAGATCTAAAAGGGGGCTTCGGTATCTGAGATATTAGCTTTGTTCAACTGAAGTTCAGGTGGATAAATTTGATTGACCATACCTTCAAAATAAGGGTTGTCAATGTTCAAAAGGTCATTGAGGTACCTAGATGTGGAATTAAAAGCTTCGATAACATCAGATTGATTATCATGGTTAAGAGAATCCATGAAATCTCTTTCGTAGCAGTATAAAAATAAATCAGCTACGAGAGGTGCGCAATTTGTACCCACTGTTTAATAACATTCTTACACTTCAAAGCCTTCTTACGCTATCCATTTTTCTAAGTATACGCTTTTTGGATTATCATAGTCGTCACCACCACAACCACCACAGCCACCACCTGATCTGGATTCCAAATGTTTGGCTAAGAAATTTAACATGGGTATACCGCATTCACAAGCACAGGCGAGAACCTTGATGTACGAATACAAGGACGCTAAAAGCGAGCGTACTGATCAGAACTCCGCACCAGCTTGTAACCTGTGCCAAGACTCTGATCTGGATCCACAATATTTGCTATGTAATGGGTTTTAGTATTTGTTTTCGAGCGCAGACAGACTTTTCACAGAGCCGTTTGATCTTGGTCCACAATGTTTGCTAAGAACCATGTTTTTATTTTGTTATAAAATGTTTTCTTCACGCTCAATGCCTACAGTCTAACAAACAAAGTGGTGTGCGTTTTGGCATTGCACAATACGATCCTCCATTATATTGAACAATACAGGGTCACGCGAGTAAAAATTGTAAGCGTAAAATTGTAAAAAACGCAAACCGACTGTGACTTGTCACGATTTGATCGGGGTCTACAATGTATTCGTCCGAGCTAAGGTACGCTGACTAAAAACAGCGAGTTGTCAGGAATTGAAGAAGAGAAAATACGTATATGTATCAATAATTATCAGTTTAAAATACCCTAAGTGGATTATAAATAATCATAAAGTTCTACTTTAACGCATCAAGGAATCATTTTTTACAATATGTTTAAATTTCAAAATATTGACTCAAGGTCTACTCATTGGCAACCTTAAGAAAGTGGGATGGGTCATGGCGACACATGTCCACGTTCTCGACGACGGACGGGAGCAGTCGTGCGCGAGCCATCCAATTATTCTTGGGCGGTTATACGATACCCAACCCCATTGTTCGAACGTTCCCCCTTATGAGCCACACGTCAACGGAATTTCCCAGGACGTCATATCATACGATACCCTCCCCATTGCTCGTGTGCAGTCACGCGTGAGTAACCCCATTGTTCTTAGGTGGCTATTTGATTGTGCCACCGGTCAGGCATGTTCGTGCCACCGTGCTATGCAATCTCCCCAACGGGCCACTCTATACTACTGCCGTCTATGAGAATTTCGATACCGTAACGCCGATAACTGAGGCGTATTTTGTGCAAGTGACGTATGTATCACGTATGTGTGACGTTCCAGCTACGTTCTTGTGGCGTATCGTTGACGTTTCAGCATTTCACTTTCGTATGTACGGCGAATCCAGGCGAATGTGTTACGTACGTGTTAAGTAAGTGTGGCGTATGAAGCGTACGCGTGACGTTTCTACCACGTATGCACTACGTTTCATTTTTATCTGTGGCATGTTATCTGTATCCGTGGTGTATGCTTGTCATGCATTCATGTTGAAACCCTAAATTATTCTTTTACTTTAGGGGAGACCGGGGTTGAATGAATCATGGGTTTAATGAACCAGGCGGATAACTTTTGTTGACGCAAGTTAATTCATCCACCACCTGAAATATTAAATGCGCATTGTGCCTATCAGATGGATTGTCGAAAGTTATACCAATAGCCGTATCTTTATATCACGGAAAAACTGTTTTCTCGTATCCCAACTCATTTTAAAACGTTATTCGGCATTAAATAAGAAGTACTGCCTAGAACTAAGTACATTACATTTTAAGCTGAACAAATGTTCTGTCTATAATAATAACTGAAAGTTCTGTGTCCACATGGACTACCTCACGAGTCGACAAAAATGAAAAAGTGGTTCATTCAACCCCGGTCTCTCCTAGTGTGTCGTCATTTGCTTGTTTGTTAATGGCGTGTTTGTCATTCACATTTATTGGTGTCTTTAAAACATTATAGAAATCAGATATTAAGGATGCAAACAAAGACAACTGTTTCATTTCATTCATGCAACACATTCCAAACATATCCATTTCAACATCAGAAGCATCTTGATTTTATGAGAACAAGCAAATACTATTTGTATATCAAACTTATTAAATTTACATATCAAGAGACATTATGAAAGCTTAAAACCTGGAAGATACTCTTAGAACGACATTAATACTACTTGTACGCCAAACATGCGTCACAGCAACGAAACGTGCGAAGCTGATACGCGTAGCTGGTACAGCAAACATACGCCGCAGATACGCATTGGATACGAAAGGACAGTCAAATAAACGTCACATATATTCCACAGATAAATTATTGATCAAGATACGCCGTACACACATAACGGTTACGTGACAGGGCAATCGCTTAGCGTGTCAGGAGTATGATGTATGTATCTACGACGTACATGCTTTATCGCTTTCATATATGATACGTATGTGTGACGTATGCTCGGCGTATCGGACCCGCCACGTACGTGCTACGTATTTTAAGCACACATATAAAAATGAAGCACCTCGGTGTATGAAGAGTGTGGGCTACGTATCGAGGAGTATGAGTTACGTATGCTCACGTACATGTATGTACGAAGTACGTGTGCCTTACCATTCGTATCTTGATATGATGTAGATACGTGAATCGACACGCAAAAGTGTGGCAGCCCTATCAGGATTTGGACAGATGTGCAAAACGTTTCAAAATTATTGATCAAGATACACCATGGCTCAATGTGCTATTTATTATGCCCTCTACCTTTTAGGACACCACCACGAACACGTGAACTGTAGTTTACCAAAATATTGACAATGTGCCATATTCCAGGAGAAAACCTTATACGTTTGTAAATCGGTTAGAAAAAAATCTTGTCGGAGGTAATTTAGTGTCCAAACAATAAGTGAAACCAGGTCTATATTTTGTTTCGTAATGTAATGATGTTGACTACGTTGTAACTAGTTAGGGCCAACACAAACTGTCTGTAGCCGTGATTGTAAAGTACCGGCCGAGGTAACCACAAATTTCAGGTTCGAACATTTTTTGGCGATCCCGTGGCCGAGTGCTTAAGAGCGCTGATATTTCATTACCGCGCTTAATTATTTGATCATCTCACCGCTGTGTCTGGTGTGAGTACGAGCCGGGATAAGATTTTTCTACAATAAAGTACAGGTATATAGAAAATATAGTGTATATGACCCCTCCTAAGTATTTGGACGGATGTCCAACAATTTTCCAAAGTATTGATCTCGATGCACCACATATATGGCTCATGTGCTATTGAAGACTGTAGATTCGGAAATATTCGCGAATTGGTTGCCCCACGAATTCAAAGTTCACGGTAATAAAGAGTCACTAAAAACTCTACATGGAATACATGGACACTCAATCGCAAAATCGCAAACTCGCTAATAATTCGGAAATAGAAAATTCTCGAAATAACACTCACGCGATCATTTCCCGATTAACAGTATTCCCTTCATATTTCAGATCACTGCCACGAACAAGTGAACATTAGTTTGCCAAAATATTTACAATGTGCCCATATTCCAGGAGAAAATTTTACCTGTTTGTAAAACTTGTCGCAGGTAATTTAAACATCAATCACATATTAGCTTATAACCCAAACGCGCATCGGACGTATGAAAACACTACACGCTGAAGATTTTGGAAGTATAAAATTAACTTGTTCCTTTATCTAGCTTTACCATTCACACATTAGCGCGTGAATATGTCGTGTGCCGGACGTATAAACCAATTTCTGAGTTTTAGAATACTTTTGTGGTACGTCCCACGCTAACCACGCGCTACAGGCGCGCAGCAAGCGTTCACAAGCGTCTCACACACGCTTGGGCACGCTACTGAAGCAATATCTCAAAACATCGAAACGCGCATGTCGTATACACTAGCGTGTTTTAAATATACACCAAACGCGATTAAAGCGCACTCAGTGTGCCTGTAAGGCGCGTGGAACTTATTCGTAACACATAAGACGCACAGCCGGGACACGCCGAGATTCTAAACAAAAATGAGTATGTTTAAAACTTTTGGGAGCACAAACGCGCCGCGAGCGCGCAGGGACTTACAGCGACGCATATCGACGTACAACAAGCGTACACCAAACTTACAAAACGCGCATATAACGCGTTTTTAACGTGTCTCCGACGTATTTATGGGGTATGTTGAATTTTACATTTTTGTAAACACGCCCGGTGCGATTTTGGCTTATACGCTAATGTGTGACTGCCGTTTTAATGTTAAAATAAGTGAAACTTGATCTAAATATTGTTTCATTATGCAATGATATTGACTTCTTGTTAACCAATTCAGAAGTGTTCATAATTTTCCATACCCAGCTAGTACTATCAGTGGTCAGTATACGTACGTGTATGGTCTAACATAACATATCATGAAGTTGACTGACAAAAGTCTCCGTGGTCGTAATTGTAAAAAAAAAACAACAGATTAGATAACACAGATTGCCGGGACGATCCTTTCTTTGTGCTAAAATTTTGGCGCCCCCCCACTTGGCCGAGTGTTTAAGAGGGAGGTTGATATTTCATTCTCGCGCTTAATCATTCGTTCATCTCACCACTACGTCTGATGTCTGTATCGAGCCCCACACGGGGCAAATGTCAGACAGGTCAATCCTTACGCCAAAATTTCTACAATAAGTAATAGGTATATAACCCGTTCTTCGGATCTGGAGAGACGTCCGAAAATTCAAACTATTGATCTGGAGCGATGCACCACGCTGTATGGCTCAATGTGCTATTGAATTTTCCCTCTATCTTTCAGGTCACAGCCACGAACAAGTGAACTGTAGTTTACCAAAATATTGACCATGTGCCGTTTTCCAGAAGGAAATTTTGCACGTTTGTAGAACTTGTCGCAGGTAATTTAAACAGCAGTCACACTTTGGCGTTTAACCAAAACGCACGCCGGGCGTATGAAAACTCATCACGCTGAAGATTTAACTCGCTTTAGCAGTCTCACATTAGCGCGTGACTGAGGCGTGTGCTGGACGTATAAAGAATTTCAGACTTTCGAAGTACGTTTGCGGTACGTCCAACCAAGATAAGCGCGCTACAGGCATGCAATAAACGTTAAACGTCACATTCACACTTGAGGCACGCTACTAAAGCTATATCTCATACAATTGTTACGCTCATGTAGCGTACACTGGCGAGCCTAAAACGTGTGCCGAACACCTTTAAAGCGTACTCGGCGCACCTGTAACGCACATGAGACTTATTCGTAACGTATACGACACACGCCCGGGACACGCCGGGCTTCTAGAAATTTTAAGCATGTTTAAAATTGTTTAGAGCCCAAACGCACCTGGAAGGCGAGCGACTTACAGCGACGTACATCGGCGTACAGCAAGCGTACACCAAGCGTGCAAAACGCGCATGTAACGCGTTTCTAACTTGTCTCCGACGTGCTCATGACGTATATTGAATTTTGCATTTTTGTCAACACTCCCGGCTTATTCGCTTATGCGTGACTGCTGATTAAATGTTTAAAATAAGTTAAACCTCATCTTAATTTTGTTTCATAATGCAATGCTATTGCCTTCTTGGTAAACATTTCAGAAGTTTTCACACTTTCCTACAGATAGGCCATACCCAGCTAGTACAGTCAGTGATTAATATACAATCCATATGTTCAATCAAAATATCTTGAAGTGGATTGCCACAAGTCTCATTGTAAAGAACCGGCCTAGATAACAACAAGTTGCGGGTTCGATTCTCTCTTTGTTTTAAAATGTTGGCGCCCCCTTTGGCCGAGTGTTTGCATTCCCGCGCTAAATCATTCGTTCATCTTACCGCTACGTCTGTTGTGTGTATCGAGCTTCACACGGGGCAAATGTCAGACATGCCAGAGATTGACATGGTTCCTTAAGCCAAAATATCTACCATAATTTACAGGTATATAGTCAATATATGGTATATACATGTAGCCCGTTCTTTGGATTTGGAAGGACGTGCAAAACATTTCAAAACTATTCATCTGGAGCGTTGCACCACTCCATATGTCTCAAAGTGCTATTGAATATACCCTCTATCTTTCAGATCACCGCCACGAACATGTGAACTGTAATTTGCCAAAATATTGACAATGTGCCGTATATCAGGAGAAAGTTTTGCACGTTTGTAAAACTTGTCGCAGGTAAATTAATGCTTAAAATCAGTGAAACTAGATCTAAATATTGATTCATAATGCAATGATATTGACTTTTTGGTAACAAATTCGGAGTTTGTATTTTAATGTACTATAGTTAGCACAAACCCAGCTATGATAATGCAGTCAGTGATTTTGATATTTTCTAACAAAAACAGAATGAGAAAAAATTTTTTTTTAGTGTTTACAATAAATGAAACATATATCTATTTGTGTTTCATGAGAACATAAAAAAGGAACGAGCCGTGTCATGAAAAAATAAACGTTTTTTTCATGTGCGAAAATAAAGATGCAGATCAGCGTCTTTGGTTTCGCTGCCCTGATAGAACAAGTCCTTTTCTACATATACTCAAAATTACTAACATCTAGCATTCTTCTGTTACTGCACAAACCGGTTTGTGTCCTCGCGTCGCGGCTCAAATATCCTAAAGTTGAATGATATAAGTCTCGGTGGCCGTGATTGTAAAGTATCGACCTAGATGACCACAGATTATGGGTTCAAACTTCTCTTTGTGCTACACTTTTGGCGCACCCCGTGGTCGAGTGGTTAGGAGCGCTGCTATTTCATAACCAAGCTTAAACGGCAGTCGATCATCTCATCTCAGCGCTGTACATTATGTGGTTAATGTATCTATTTCACCATTTCAACACACTTGGGTTGGTAACTCCTCAATAGGCGGCCACTCAGCGCTGCACATTATGTGGTTACACTTTGGGCGTACCCCTGGTCGAGTGGTTAGGAGCGCTGCTATTTCATAACCACGCTTAAACGGCAGTCGATCATCTCATCTCAGCGCTGTACATTATGTGGTTTCGTGCCTGACAAGGGGCAAATGTGAGACATGCCGGGATTAGAATTTCTGCAATAAATTACAGGTATATAACTAATAATTTTGACATACTTCCAAAATTTTTCAAAACTACTGTATTCATCTTGAGCGATTCACCACACTGTATTGCTCAATGTGCTATTGAATATTCACTTTCAGGTCACCACCACGAACAAGTGAACTGTAGTTTGCCAAAATATTGACAATGTTCCATATTCCAAAAGAAAATCTTGGACGTTTGTAAAAGTTGTCGCAGGTAATTTAGTGTTCAAAATAAAATATTTTTTTATTCATTATGCAATAATATTGACATATTTTGTAACAAATTAAGTGTGTGTTTTTTTCCAATGTTCTAATCTAGTGTTCAAAATAAAATAATTTTTTATTCATTATGCAATAATATTGACATATTTTGTAACAAATTAAGTGTGTGTTTTTTCCAATGTACTATTGTTAGCAAATACCTAGCTAAAATAATACAATCGGTGATTAGAATAAGTTCTAACATAAAAATTGATCCGCGTCATGGGAAAAACGGAATTTTGGCTATGCTTAACAAAGACGCAGATCAGCTGTGCAGTAACTGCACTGCTGATCAGCGTTTTTGTTTTCGCTACACTGACAGTACAATTCCTTGTCTACTTATATCCAAAATTTAGCATCTAGCATTCTTCTGTTACTGCACAGGCCGGTTTGTGTTAGACCTGGTCGGTGTCCTCGCGTCACAGCTCAAATATCCTAAAGTTGAATGATTTAAGTCTCTGTGGCCGTGAGACATGCCAGGGATTGGTCTTGGTTTTTATCGCACCTGCGTATAGCAGGATGCGATATAGGAGTCCAAATTTCTGTCCGTCCGTACGTTCGTTCGTTCGTTCGTCCGTCAACATTTACGTCGAAGTTTGGTTTTCTCGACATCAATGATAGCTGTGAGTCTCAAACCTTGCATAGTAATTGTCCTTGAATACCCTTCAAGCACGCACATTGACCCGCTGACATTGACCCATATTTCACGGTCCATTGACTTTGACAAATTTTACGTCGAAGTTTGGTTTTCTCAACATCAGTGATAGCTGTTAGTCTCGAACCTTGCATAGAAATTGTCCTTGACATACCCTTCAAGCAGGCACCTTGACCCGCTGACCTTGACCCATATTTCACGGTACACTGACTTTGACAAATTGTACGTCGAAGTTTGGTTTTCTCGACATCAGTGATAGCTGCAAGTCTCAAACCTTGCATAGTAATTGTCCTTGACATACCCTTCAAGCACACACCTTGACCCGCTGACCTTGACCTATATTTCACGGTCCACTGACTTTGGCAAATTTTATGTCGAAGTTTAGTTTTCTCGACATCAGTGATAGCTACGAGTCTCAAACCTTGCATAGTAATTGTCCTTGACATACCCTTCAAGCACACACCATGAACCGCTGACCTTGACCTATTTTTCATGGTCCATTGACTTTGTTAATTTTCATGTGGAAGTTTTTTTTTTTTCTGCATCCATCATAGCCGCCAGTGTGAAAGCTTGCATAGTAATTGTCCCTGACATGCCCTTCAAGCATGCACCTTGACCCGGTGCCCTTGATCTATATTTCATTGTCCATTGACTTTGTTAATCTTTTCGTCAAAGTTTGGTTTTCTCTGCACCTGTGATAGCTGCAAGTGTGCAACCTAGTATAGTAATTGTTCTTGACCCTTTCAGAGCGCACCTTGACCTGGTGCCATTGACGTATATTTCACGTTTTTAGTTATTTTGCCCAATGCAGGTGCGATATCGACCTCCGCGGCGTTCTTGTTTAAGCCCAAATTTCTACGATAAATTACAGTTTAATAGCAAATATAAGGCATGTGACCCGTTTTTACAGATGTGCAAAACGTTTTAAAATATTATTCTCGATGCACCACTCGTTATACACACTGCTACAGTTTCTATGGTTAAAATCTTCTAAAGTCCAGCTTTTACCAGTGCAAAAGTGTCATCGCATAAGCCTTTGTCAATCTTAGCAAAGTAATATTGCTACATATTGCACTTCCGAGACGTGAAAAAAGAAATTATATTTGAGTATTTAGAAAAGGTACCGCACATCTGAAAAAAAAAGAAAAGTGACTGACATTAAAAGACTTTCAATAGAAACAAATGGTAACGATAAGGAAGTAGTGGTTGCATATTAGAAGCAATGGTAGTCGAAACGTTCGCTATTATATTCAATACCATATTTATTTTACCATTTCAAGACACTTGGGTTGGTAACTTCATTGCAACAGACACATAAGTAACATGTAAAGATGACTTTTAATGACAGAACACGAGTTTTGCAGTATGATACTGTAAGGTACTAACTTAGAAAAAGTAAAAGTAGGCATTCCCGCTCTACAAACCGAGGGATGGAAAACCAAAATTACATTTAGGTACCTGTACCAAGAAAACATACCGTTAGTCGAGTTAGCGGCTATTCCCCAATAGGCGGCCACTCAGTTACCCGAATTTAACTTAAATATGAAAACGCACATAAGGCTCAAACAGCATAAAAACTCGACTCCAAAGCACAAAACAATAAGAACTACAAAGGGAATATGGCCTTGGAATGAGCAGTAACTGACATATTATTAGACCCATATTTATGCAACTGTATCACAATATGATACATAAACTATAAGTACGGACTATTTCTGATCAGAAAACACTTAATTTTGAATTATACAGGCATAGAACTGCAATGTGTTAACAGATGGTAACCCTTTTGAATGTCATATTGAATTATGCATGTGGCACTGGGTTGACAAGATGACACCACCTCGGTTCTTGAGTAGAAAATCCTTCTTATACATGTACATCACCTGGGAAGTTATACTGCTGCAAAAATGACATTTGGTTCAGAAAATCATTTTTTAACGTTTGAAGACCATCTTGAATGCCATTTTTGTTTCAAACTGGCATATTAGACGCATCGAAGTGCAACCTTTTCACCATATGTTACATGTATAATGGTTTTGGGCTATTTCTGATCAGAAAATACAATTATTTTTTTTCTTGGTGGACCTAGTACTGTAAGCTCTTTAACAGACGACAACCATCTTGGATGCCATATTGAAGTGTGCGAGTTGCCCTAGAATGCCAAGGTGACATCATGTTGATTCGTGTTACTGAATATTTTGGCTATCAAAACGTTTTCTATATACCCCAAATCCAGATCCATCTCTGATTCTACCGGACTACTACGCTCAGGAACATTTATATAAATCACTATGCACAAAAACTTTATCATTTTGTTAGATTTCATATATATTTGTGCTCATCTTAACTAAAGCGGATATTTTTTATTGATATGGTGAGAACAGGGTCTGAGGTAAAAGACACGATGCATTTTTGGACACCATCCAAAAACGGAAAGTTTACTATATCAAAATCAAAGTCATCGCGTTTATCATTAATCTTAAACGAAACAAATCCATTTGCGATAGAAAGATGTAGACCAAAAAAGGGGGCTTCGGTATCTGTGGCGTTGACTTTATTCAACTGTAGTTCAGCTGGATAAATTTGATTGACCATGCCTTCAAAATAAGGATTGTCAATGTTACAAGTTAATCGAGGTACCTAGAAGTCGAATTAAAGGCTTCGATTACATCAGCTTGATTGTCATGGCTAAGAAAATCTATGAAATATGAAATCTCTCTCGTAGCAGTATAAAAATAAATCAGCTACGAGAGGGGCGCAATTTGTACCCATCAGAATTCAAACAATTTACCTGTAAAACTTTGTTCCGAATCAATAATATAAATATTATCTAGGAGATATGTAAAGGTATCGCATACATTCTGACATGACCAAAGAGTATATCGACTTTGGTCGTGGAAGTGAAAAAAACTTATCTGTCATTACAGGCCAAATAAAGTGAATCATAGTTTGTAATGCTCATTTGAAGTCCACTTTATTAGATCGAGAAGTTATTTTTAATCAGATTATGTGGCAATGAGGTATACAGAGTAGAAAAAAAATCGTATGCGGACAAGCTCTTCGCACGGAACCCTCTACATTTCAGTTTACTGAGCACTTCGCTAGACTGTTTTATTGACCAAAAAAGTTTTTGTTTGAAGCTTCATACGCGGTCTCACAGTATTTTATGACATGAGATTTTATAGTTGTAAGACAGGAAGTTAATGATTTAGAAAGGTCAGTGGTAGTACAAGGACTAGAATAAATCTAGCCTTATATGGTCTTTTGTGAAGCTTAGGCGACCAATACATCGTAGGAAGTCTGTGTTGGCTTTCTTTGACACAAACAAAAAACTTAACATGTAATTCGTTTAAGTGAGCATTAACTAAAGTCTCCTGGGACAACATAATCTTCTGTTTGATTCTGCATAGCTGTTTTTGGTCTATGATTCAACTCTCTACAAGTTATTCCCTTTACTGTAACCGTAATATTTGCTGGTATTGTAACGCAAGCAGACTCTGCACATCTAACCAGAGCTTTATAATTTGTATGTCGTTTCAATTCCCTCTTTCCTACAGTAATACACCTAAAAGCTAGATAACACGGTGTAAACAATGCAATAATTTGAAGGAAATTATCACCTTCTATGTCACTGCAATTTGCAAGAAATTCCTCAAGTACATTTGTACCAAGTAAAATTGGCACTTGTATTAGGAACTACCAACAAGATAGAACTCTGAATGTGTTCCGATGATACACCAACTGGTTTGACATCAACATGTATGTAATCAAAGTATGGCATATGTTCGCCATTTGCGCATTCTAGTCTAAAAAACCTGTCCAGTGGCAACATTTCTAAGCGGCCCCTGTGGCCGAGCGTTGAAGAACGCTGTTTCTTAATCGCTCGATCATCTCACCGCTGAGTCTGGTGTGTGTTTGAGCTCCGCACCGGCCACATGTGAGACAAGCCAAGTTCTGCTTGCGTGTGCGTCATGTGTTTTTTCTCGGGGTTCTCCCGTTTTCGCCCACTTACTGATTGGCCCGTCTAATATGAGCTGAAATAATCTTGACGTTTACCTGAATATAAAAAAAAATCCAAATTATTTTCCTGAAACTCTGATTTTCAATTTAGTTTCTTTCCCACCTCGGTTTTCGGAGTGGTAGTAATCTCTTTCTGATTTCGCCTTTTCCTGATCATTGCCTACTCTTTCCTTCTTACTACACGTGCTGACGCAACTTCCGGTGTCTAATAATGTTTTCATTTCAATTCCATTTATGAAAACAATTGACTCATTGCTTGTGCCAACAACTTCATTAATTTTGGGGGCATTTCCTTGCTGAACCTCCTAAAGACCATCCCCGTGTACTGTCTATAGGATTCTTCTAGTTTAAATGATTCCTACAATGGTCAAATATAGTCACGGGGCAACTCAATTGATAGCGATCGCTATGTTTGCAATTAAACATAACGGGTCTTTATCTCCCTCTGCACCCTGATACCTTTGACCTACCTATATTTTGACTTTGATCTACATTTTGACATTGCTGACACATATTTTGTGCTTGGGCTACCTTTAAAGTCTGTTGATCTGTTATTAAATTCTGATTCTGGTTCAAACGTTGAAACTGATTTGCAGTTTGATTGTGAAAAGCAGCAGCATTGTCATATTGGCCGTATGCTTGATAAACATGACTTTGCAATGTTAATTGCTGCCTGTAACCCTGATTCGGCTAATTTGTTTTATTATTATAAGGCTTTTGATATCTAGGACCATTGAAATTTCTTTGATTGTCATTTTGATAACGAGTCTTATTGTCATTTTGATAACGAGGCTTAGGGTATTTGTTATATTTGCCCATTTGACAACCCTGTTTGTTACCACGCTTATAATTTTGTTGACCATTTGACTCTTGTTTATTTATTTTTCTTTCTAAGTCCTTAACAGTACCATAAAGTTACTGTAACATAGATTTTATTCCTTTCATTTCCGACTTCTCATCTTTATTCTCAACTACAGACTTGATGCTTGTTTCGATGCTGTTACCAAAGTCGGACTTAAGTATTATCTTGTTCATTGTTTTCTAAGTTCAACTCGCAAAACATCAAAGTCCCTGTATTTTGTAACCCGAAATGTCCTTAAGCGAAGGTTTTAATAATTGTCAGAAAATATGTCTAAGCATGTCATCGCCATAGGCTTAATCATATTCTTCTTTTAAGCCATGGATATAATATCCTCAAGTCTCCTTGATCACTTCCAAACATCCTCACTCTGTTCTCGCTTGCAGTATAAAGCTTTGCCATGACATTTTCATTAGTAGCTACTGCCTCACACACATTTTTGAAATTTCTCTAATATTCGAGGTATTGTTGCCTCAGTACCTATACTTCTGAGAAGGTAACTGACTTCACCTCTCAATTACTTTCTGATAGTTTGTGCTAAAACTTCCGGTTTATACTGATTTTCTAAAAGCAAACGTTTCACCTCAAAATCAATTGAGGAAATAATAGCCACCTCTTTTACATTATTTTATATGAGGCATATGAAGCATCCTGAGGAACGGATATCCGATGTGTATACATGCAATCCAAATCGCATGACCAATTTGATCACCTTGCATATATGTGGTAAAAACACAACAGTTGCTGCTTTACTTTTATTATGATTTCCAGATGAGCAGTGGTCTTTTTTGTTTGCTTAAGGTCTTGAAATTCTAGGGCTGCACGGCTATTTTCAAGCCTCAACAAAAATAATCTTAAGTACAATGTAGTTTAGGAAATTTGTGTAAATTAAAGAAAAAAGCAAAATGATCTCTATGCATTAAGATACTGTGAGGCAGTGTATGAAACGTCACATAAAAATTGGTAAAAAAAATTCTGCCGAAGTGCTCAGTTAGTTTAAGTGTAGAGGGTTCCGTGCGACCAGCTTATCCACATGTACGATTTTTCTACTCTGTATACAACAGTGTCACATAATCTAATTAAAGAAAAAACTAGATTTGATAGAGTGGACCTTTGAAAGGACATTAAAGCTACATGTATGGTTCACTTTATTTGGCATGTAAAGACAGAAAAGGTTTTTTTCACTTCCTCTGACCAAAGTGTATACCTCTGACAAAAGTCGGTATGTGTGAATGTGTGCGACGCCTTATCCTATCTCCTGGATAATGTTTATATAAAATTAGGGTCCAAGTTATACAGACAAACTATTGGAATTCCGATGGGTACAAATTGCGGCCCTCTCATAGCTGATTTAATTTTATACTGCTACGAAAGAGATTCCATGGATTCTCTTAACCATGATAATCAAGCTGATGTTTTTGAGGCTTGAATTCGACTTCCAGGTACCTCGATGACCTTTTGAACATTGACAACCCTTATTTTGAAGACATGGTCAATTAAATTTATCCACCTGAACTACAATTGAAAAAAGCTAGTATCTCAGATACAGAAGCCCCCTTATAAGATTTCATCATTCCGTTGCAACAAGATTTGATTCTGCTAAAATTATAAGCGCGATGACTTTGATTTTGATATAGTAATTTTCCGTTTTCGGATGGTGACGTTCCTCGACGTGCTTCTTATGGTGTATACATTTCGCAACTTATAAGGTTTGCTAGAGTCTCCAATTATGTTACGGACTTCAACGTTCGAAATAAATTATTAACAGCCAAACCTCTTCAGCAGGGCTATCGGTATCATAAACTTGGAAAAACATTTTCTAAATTTTATCGTAGACACTATTAACTGATTTCCAAATATATTGTTGGGTTGAAGACACTATTAAGTGAGGGCCTTTCGGAACCAGAATTTTATGGTGACTAGGTCTACAAATTTAAGAAACTTATAGGAAGGAGTGATTTTTCTTTTCAGTTCAGAAAAATCATAACACTTACAGACGTATAGGTTATAACTTGAATGTTATGCGACAGTCTACATGCTTAGCTATTTAATACGATCATGGTTTATAACTATGCTGTCTTCTTTAATTGCACGCCGGTGGGTCGGGCATAAGCCTATGATGGCCCCGACATAAAGCTATTCATTTTAGTTGGTTGGGGCCGGAGCTTCTTATCTGATGCTTGGCCCATCGGGGTCCGACTTGTGTTTTTCTTTTGCTCCGCAGTTAGTAAGTAATTCGGCACCCAGGGATCTCCATCGTCGGGCAGCTAACTCAATCTGTTTGTCCTCTTTTTTATTCATCAGGATGTTTATCATGATTTATTTGTTTTTGTTTTTGATGATTCATTGACTAGTTAGAGATTTACCACAAGGACCGAAGGACTTACTAAATGTTATGAATCACTGTAGAAGCTGAGGGTGAGGTTATGGCCATGTAAAATCGATTTAAGCCCGCCAGTGATTCTATATAACTGTTCGTACCACGGCGATACTTCTGTGTTATTTATTTTTGTTTTATCTTTAGGTGTTTAAAATTTTTGTGCTGTTGGCCCCTTATGTATGCTTTCGTATTTTAGTTAAGTTTAGGTAACTGAGTGGCCACATATTAGAAAAATAGCTGCTCATTCGACTTACGATATGTTTTCATGGTATAAGTACCTAATTGTTAATTTAGTTTTTTTCCCACCTTGGTTTTTGGAGTGGGAATCTTTTTTTCTGAATGCGCCTTTTCCTGATCTTTGCCTACTTGCATCTTTCCCTTATCGATACATACGTCACTTTTAAAGACGAAAATGCGGATCTCTTTATTCTTGATGTATTCTGACATATTTTGAAAGTCAGTTACACTGTATTTATGTCAGTTTTAACATTAGTTTGGGAACTCGCACTTCTAAGCATAATGCAATACATATAGATCGAAAGCAAAGTTACTTTTAAACAGGAACTAAATCTTTCTTTATACATCAACAGAAACTAAATATGCTCACCTTGACACCGATTTAATAAGAAATACGACCATGAATGCTTACAATTCTACAGTAGATGTATTTAAAATCGTTCATTATAACAGCGCTTACTTTTAAGGATTGAAATTCAGATTTTAGCTTTCACTGGATGATGAAAAACATTAGGCTGTTTTAATGTCTGTGAAGCCCGAAAGGCTTCTCGGAGACATTAAAACACCTAATGTTTTTAGCTCACCTGAGCCGAAGGCTCATAGGTGAGCTTATAGTATACCCATGCTCCGGCGTCCGTCCGTCCGTCGTCGTTCACAATTTCAAAGATCTTCTTCTCTGAAACTGCTGCGCTGATTGTTCTCATATTACACATACACCATCTACAGGTAGGGGGAAAGAATAATTGTGTTTTTTGTTTTGATCGGATAAGGACTCTGGTTGCTATGGCAACTTATGCTTCCCATAGACTTATAATGGAAAAAAGTGAAAATTGCCAGTTTTTGCTGTCTTGTTGGAGATATTTGAATTTTGTTTTTGCAGAAATGTTTATTGAGTAGTCCTCTACGTTTCCTGTGACTTTTGTCCTAATCCTTCATTTTGATTGGTTGCAGGGGCCCCATATAGGGCAAAATTTCGAAAAACATTAAAAAATCTTCTTCTCAGAAACTGTCAAGGGGATGAAGCCTCTACTTTGTATACATGTTCCTGACAGTGGCCTCTACATAATTTGTGTTTTTTATTCCAGGCGGATAAGAACTCTGGTTGCTATGGCAACTTAAAGTTTCCATAGACTTATAATGGGAAAAGTGGAAATCGGCTATTTTTCCGCTAAAATTGCAGACATTTGAATTTTGTTTTTGCAGAAATGTTTATTGAGTAGTGTTTGACGTTTCTTGCGAGTTTTGTCCTAATCCTTTATTTTGATTGGTTACTGGGGCCCCTTAAATGGCAAAATTTGAAAAAAAAAACATTCAAAAATCTTCTCCTCAGAAACTGTCAAGTGGATGAATCCTGTACTTTGTATACATGTTCCTGACATAGCCTCTACATATTTTGTGTTTTTTATTCCAGTGGGATAAGAACTCTGGTTGCTATGGTAACTTTAAGTTTCCATAGACTTTTAATGTGAAAAGTGGAAATTAGCTATTTTTTGAAAACTATTGCAGCCTGAGATCTGAAAAGTGGTAGATGCAAACAACTAATGGATTAGATGAAGGTATATGATTAATTTAGGTCAAGGTCATCTCTTGACCTTGGCAGGTCTGTCGTCCATACACACTTTTCAAAGATTTTTTTCTCTGAAACCACTTGGCCAATCAAAGCCAAATTTTATATGAAGCATCTATAGGAAGTGGGAACCAGTGTATATGTAAATAATCCAGGTCACATGACCAAGATGGCTGCCATACCCATATATGGTAAAAACCCTTATAATATCTTCTTCTCCAGAACCGGTGAACCGATTTCAACGAAACTTTGCATGAAGTATGGATGACTCAAGAACTACAATGTACATATAAAACATGGCCATGTGGTGACCTTGACCTATTTTATGGCAAGGTCAACATAGGTCGTCAATGCATTTGAATGGGGAAAACTTTTAAAATGTCATTTTAAGTGAAAGTCTTGCAGGAAATGGGCAGTAGGACTGAAATTTAGTGATTCTGAAAATAATGGACCCCAGGGGCATATCTGCTTTTAAAATGTTATTTGAAGGGGAAAATCAGCAGGAAATTGGAAAATGCACAGAATATTGATTATTCTGAAAAAAGAAAATGGCCCAAGGGCTTCATCTGCCCCTGCACTGGGGTTAAATACCATAATATTCAAATATATTTATTGGTATATGAAGCAGGCAGATCTCAGGTGAGCGTTTACAGGACCATTGGTCCTCTGGTTCATCATTCAATGAAAGCTAAAATCTGAATTTCAATACTTATATTTACATTTTATATTATCAATCAAGTATCAGATTTTTAATTGCGCATATCACCGTTCATTTTCATATTATTTGACATTAAATCCCACTTAACGTAATTTTGGAACAGCCAAAACGTCAAATTTTCGCGCCTAACGTCATGGCGATACGCGACCAACGTCACAACAACAAGAGTAAACAAACAACGTCACTGGATGGGTTTTGATGTCGCTCCGCCCATAGGCGTGGCCTCTGGATCACGTGACTTAATGTTTTTCATTGGGAAATGAAGAACATCAAGAAAGATACTTTCATCTAAGGCGATTGCAATAAAAATGTAAATATTAGCTCATAAAAAACAGAACAATTATTTACTGTCGCCTTACTGACCCTGTTCCCCCCTTGACACAGGATGCAACTTTGATGATGTGTGAATGAAAAAAAAGACAAAAAAAAAAAAAAAAAAAAAAAAAAAAAAAACATATACTGGCGAAGGACAAGCTGTGTCTAGGGGGGGAACACACCTATGATTTCTATCTGTGATTTAGGGCCTTTTTACTGTCATTTTCTGTTTGTATATTTTCTGTTTGATTTTCAAAGACACAATCGCATATGTAAAATGCATATTTATTTACTCAAAAAATAACATTTTACTAAATATTTAACATAAAAGAGCAGTCACACATAGCATATAACCCAGGCACGCTAGGCACACGATATGGGGCACGCCTCACACATGCCTCAAAAATCGGAACGCGCGTGTAGCATATACTGTCGTGCCGAAAACGTACATCAAACGTGTTCAAAGCGTATTCAACGCACATGTAACACGTGTGGAACTTATTCAAAACGTATAAGATACACTACAGAGACACACCGAGCTTCCAAAAGAAAATAAGCATGCTTAAAAAGCTTTTGAGCTTAAACGCGTCCAGAACGCACACCGACCTACAACGTGTCAGCGATGTACATCAGCGTACAACAAGCGTACAAAACGCGCGTGTTGCAGGTTTCTAACGTGTATCCGGCGTGTTTCTGACGTACGTCGCTGACACGCTGTAGGTCGGTGCCTGTTCCATGCGCGTTTGAGCTAAAACAAATAGTTTTCTAGAAGCTCGGCGTACGCTAATGTGTGACAGCTGTTTTAGCTATTCGATTGGCATGTCTTGTAAAAACCCTGCTTATCGGCAGATCATCGGGCGGATAGCCAGTGTCCACAATTGCAATATTTAGTTTACTTATACATACACCTAAAGTAAAGAACTAACATATACTCGCTCTGAATCTGAATTGTTGAAAGTTATTCTGCTGATGTTCTTGTGTTGTCCTTGACTTAAAAAGCTGGTCAGGGCCATGTTTTTGCATTACGAAGTACAATTCCTCTTCTTCATAAATCCAACATTTCTAGTCTCTAGCCAACTTCTGCGCTTGTACAGCTCTGTTTATGTCGGGCATGTTCGGAAACCATATTGTTGGTTTTCACATAATGCGGCTCATTATATGAGTTTTAGCCCTATTTGTTATATATTTGTTCAGTGAATTGACAAAACTTGTCATTAGATGGAGGTTGGTTTGCGGGTTGTAAGGGGGCCAGATTGGAAATGGGGAGACCAGGACGATGGAGAAGGCCACATCGGCACCGTAGTGGGGATCTTCAAACCGGGCAGTACGATAGCGCCGGACAAGACTGTTGCTGTACAGTGGGACTCTGGCTACATAGATGTCTACAGTGTTGGGTATCAGGGGGTATATGATCTCAGGCTATACGATAATGCTGCAATTGGTAGGTTGTTTGCATTTAAGTTTTCACAGAATGGATGAATGTTTTCAGTAATTGCTTTCACTCTTTAAACAAAAGGAAAAGGAAACACAACGAAAATTTCCCCTTCCCCTTCTGGCCCCTTCAAGATAGAAGAGAACAATGAACCAATGATCACGTAGATAAGACTTTGATGTGTGCTATGCCCTTGAACAGTCTATTAGAGGTGATTAGATCTGGTCAATCCGGCTAAAGAAACACAATTATGTTTTTTTTAAGAAACTAAAGGAATAAAATACAAAGTATCCCCTTCCACAATCAAACATATAGGTATTATGCTGGTTCCAGTTACGAGCGTTTTTGTGATTGAACGTTATGTCTTTTACATGAAATTTAAAAAGGACAAAGCTTTCATCGTGGTGATTTTTAGATCAAAAAGAGTGCGCATGTGCAGTGCAACATTTTCCATTTTTGTGCTATTTTAGTCCACGCGGCTGTTTATTCAATTTATAACCGAAATGACAATCAGTTTAGTTTTGCATTTTGTACCTTCAAGGATCATACAGCACCAAACCCGAACAAAAATGTTGTTTGTAAATGTTTATCTTAGAATATCGAAAATACGCAGGCGAAGTATTGTTGTGATTCTTTTTTATCGTTCAGTATTTTTCATGTAGATATTGTTGGGGGATAGGGAATATTTTACTTTTTAATTTTGAATAACAACAGATCTCTGATTGTGGAATGACGGACCATGATTTAGTTCTGCTTTATAAATCCCAAACATTTATAATGATTTTTGCCTCCTGAGAAAAGCTTAATCTATAATTGCAACAAGTACAGATCATGATGCATTTACATACATGTATATAATAGAGCATAATATGAACTGGTCAAACTAGCTTATTCAATATTGTATATGCGACAAAAGAAAAATATCTGATCTGCGCCTTTGTCCTCCCTTTAAGAGGCGTTTAATCCGTCTTCTAATATTCCACAATGTCAAGCTTCTAGCCTTATTCTGTGACTATACAGCGCTATTTGTACCATACCTTGTCAAAAACTCATAACAACATTATCTGATATGATCATTCCACAGGTGTGCAGCATCCGAACATCATCTGTGATGCATGTGAGACACATGAAATCCAAGGTATGCGATGGAAGTGTACAGAATGCCATGATTTTGATCTATGTGGACCTTGTTATATGGCAGATAAACACGATCGCGACCACTCCTTCCAAAGATTTGATACAGCATCTTCAAAAGGGTAATTCAGAAAATAAAACGAATCAATATCTCAGTTTTATATGCACGTTATGGTTAGTATGGATGTTTGACGAATATCTATTTTATTACTGGTGACCATAGTATCTATAAACATTCTGTAAAAAGCTCATAGTGTGATATTCGTCATGTAAAATCGCATAACTCTGTCAGTTTTCCTGTTTAAACTTGATATGCATAGTGACAAAGGTATCGACTGTTGCTCCTATTTTACCTACATGTAGTTGTCAAAAATAGACCTTCCCGTAAAAATGGAACGAACCGGATATTGCACGTGACTGAATGGGTATAAGGAGAAAGCGAAGCGGCAATAGTCGTTATTGTAAAAGAATTCGGATGGAATAGATCGTAGAGACGATGAAGTAGTAAATAGTCTTCGAGCAGGGAACACATGTTTTGGGATAAGCAGAGATCATTGCGATAGCTCTTATTCCATAGTGTTGACTTTATTAGTTACTGTACTGAACAAACATTTGGAGACTGTTTGGCCACATAGATCATTGCGATAGCTGGACCTTGATCACAGTATCATTGCGATCACTTGAACAATCTGGAGTCTCAAATAGTAGTTCCTGGGAAGCCAGTGATACAGCCTATAATGGTATAGCTATCGAAACCAAAGCGGTTTCAAGCCGGCCAGTATTAAGCAAATGACAATGGAATTATGAGTAGCTAAACGTATATTGTGTTTGAAACCACTGAGTCATATATCAAGAATTGCATTAGAACTATTATCCAGCATAGTTAGGCAGTATTTCTAATACGACGTTTATGAACCACACCAATGCCTAGGGCGAGGTTTGGGATCCCGTAAAACCGGTTTAAGTACCCTAGTAAATGTATAACTAATCGTTCAAATGCGGTGTGGCTTTGTAGCAACGATAAGTGTCCATCAACGACTTCTGTTCACCATGGACAATAGTCGTTGCGGCCGCAACGACTTCTGTCCACTATCTAAATGAACAATAGTCGTTGAGCATGTAGATATAAAACTTATTTTCAACGACTACTGTTCATTTTCATAGAGCACTGCGAACAATGCTTATTACTGTTAAAACAGTTCTGTAAGTACATACCTTGACACCCATTTAGCAAGCAACATTCACAGATGGACCATAAGCACCCTTTATGATTGGCTTTCAGTCCATGGTAGGAACGCCTTGGTCGATGCCTTGGGTAGAGGTTTGATCCATGGATCCATGTCTGTGGGTGGGGCTAGAGAACACTTAAATATCGATGTACTGCTGTGTAGCATTTCTTTTTACAAAGAGTTCATATCTTGACAACAACTTATCATAAAACATTCATAGTTCATACAAATTAGGTTTCCTGACATCGGAAAACTGGGTCGGAGTCAGGGGTGGGGCTAGAGGTCAAAAAATAGAACTGCCCAAATATTGTTTTTACACAAAGGGCATAGAGCTATGGTATTCACCTCGGTCGTCCACGTTCCCGTGCGCGTGCGCGTTACACTTGCGTTTAAGGTTTCTGGGATCTTGACAACCACTCATCAGAAAGCATTGGCACTTAGACTATTGATACCCTGTAGGATCCTGTAGGGTTAGCTTTCATTCCATGGCATCGAGCCCCTAGGTCCAGTCCCGAGAGGGGGGGGCTGGAGGTTTAAAAATCTAACACACCGTTATTAGTAGTATAATAAGAACCGTATTCGCCTTCGTTGTGATTGTGGTTGATGACGTAATATTGCGTCACCTTTCGCGCATTTTCTTTTGGCGCCAATTTTATCTGATACGGATCCACCGAGGTTCCACTGCTTTCTGGTGACAATATTTATAACATAATGGCGTCATGCGTTGTATTGTTTTCTTGTTTCCATTTATAGAACCGCTGGCGCAATAGCCCAGAGCACAGGTCTGCGACTGGTTCTGACCTCTCGCAGACTTCCAGGATTCCGGTGCCAATCTAGTTAAACATTGTTTTTAGCTCCTGGGACACTTCCAAACTCAAAGCATTGGTCTGCAACTGGTTCTGACTACTAGCAGACTTCCAGGATTCCGGTGACAATAGAGTTTAAGCCTGATTTGACCTTCTCAGATCTGCGGTCTGCGAGACGTTCTGACTACTCGCAGACTTCCAGGATTCCGATTCCAATAGAGTAAAAGCCTGTTTAGACCTTTTCAAACCATATAACACCATTTGAAACGGTCTGCGAGACGTTCAGACTACTCGCAGACTTCCAGGATTCCGGTGCCAATATAGTTAAAGCCTGATTTGACCTTCTCAGACCATATAACACCATTTGAAACGGTCTGCGAGACGTTCTGCCTACTCGCAGACTTCCAGGATTCCGGTGCCAATAGCGTAAAAGCATGATTTGACATTCTGAGATCCTATCAGCGACAAGTTCTTGCTACTCGTAGTTTTCCAAGAATCCGGTGTCACAACTGTTGCTACCACACCTTGACTATCGTTCGTCCAAATACATCTTGATCCAATGTATATAGTACACAACTGCCCATAAACCATATAATAAACGGGGGGGGGGGTATTCGCTGAGTACTACAGTCACCGAAAAGCGTATTTTTCATACTTCTTTCAGATTGTGAGTGAGAATGACCAGACCTTTGACCCAAATATACTTACAGGTATAGGTCACTGTGATCAACCTAACGTCTGCTATGAACAGTTGTCGTTGAAAGCTCAACCCGTTCTGTCCATCATGTACAAAATCCTTTGAACTTGTCTCATACTAGTTCCGAACGCCAAGATTAATTGTTGTAAGATATTTTTTTTATCAGGAACTCTTATTGTGTTACGATTGACTGATTTATATGATTTTATCTGTCGTGAACAGAACGCGTTGAAAACGTAACGACTTCTGTCTCCTGTGAACAGTTGTCGTTGAAGCCTCAACCGGTTCTGTCCATCATGTACAAAAGCCTTTGAACTTGCCTCATACCATTTCAGAACGCCACGATTCATTGTTTTAAGATACATTTCTGTATCAGGAACTTTAATTGTTAAAAGATTGACTGACTAATGTAAATTCATCTGTCGTGAACAGAAAGCGTTGATAACGTAACGACTTCTGTCTGCTGTGAACAGTTGTCTTTGAAAACTCAACCGCTTCTGTCTATCATGAACACAAACCTTTGAACATATCTCATACTAGTTCAGAAAGCCACGATTTGGTGTTTTAGATAGATTTGTGTATCAGGAACTTAAAATTATATTAGATTGACTGACTTATATGATTTCATCGTTCGTGAACAGAAGTCGTTGACAACGTAACGACTTCTGTCTGCTGTGAATAGTTGTCGTTGAAAACTCAACTGGTTTTGTCCTGTCCATCATGTACAATAATCTTTAAGTTTGTCTCATGCTTGTTCAGAAAGAACATGATTACTTGGTTTAAGATATATTCGTGTATCAAGAATTTGAATCGTTATAAGATTGACTGATTTCTATGATTTCATCTGTCGTGGCGTGAACAGAAGACGTTGACAACGTAACGACTTCTGTCTGCTGTGAAGAGTTGTCGTTGAAAACTCAACCGGTTCTGTCCATCATGTACACAAACCTTTGAACTTGTCTCATACTAGTTCAGAAAGCCACGATTAGTTGTTTAGAGATAGATTTGTGTTTAAGGAACTTTAATTGATATTAGATTGACTGACTTATATGATTTCATATTTCGTGAACACAAGTCGTTGACAACGTAACGACTTCTGTCTGCTGTGAACAGTTGTCGTTGAAAACTCAACCGGTTCTGTCCATCATTTATCAAGATATATTCGGGTATGAAGAATTTTCATCGTAATAAATGATAAATGTCCATAATGTACACAAACATTTGAACTTGTCTCATACTAGTTCAGAAAGCCACGATTAGTGGTTTTAAGATAGAGTTGTGTATCAGGAACTTTAATTGATATTGGATTGACTGATTTCTATGATTTCATCTGTAGTGAACAAAAGTCGATAACAACGTAAAGACTTCTGTCTGCTGTGAACAGTTGTCGTTGAAAACTCAACCGGTTCTGTCCATCATTTACAAAAACCTTTGAACTTGTCTCTTTCTAGTTCCGAAAGCCACGATTAGTTGTTATAAGATAGATTCATGTATCAAGAACTTTGATTGTTATTAGATTGCCTGACTTATATGATTTAATCTGTCGTGAACAGAAGTCGTTGACATTTTAACGACTTCTGTCTGCTGTGAATAGTTGTAGATGAAAACTCAACCGGTTCTGTCCATCATTTACAAAAACCTTTTAAATTGTCTCATACTAGTTCAGAAAGCCACGTTTGGTGTTGTTCGAAAGATTTGTGTATCAGGAACTTTAATCGTTAAAAGATTGACTGACTTATGTGATTTCATCTGTCGTGAACAGAAGTCGTGGACAACGTAACGACTTCAGTCTTCTGTGAACAGTTGTCGTTGAAAACTCAACTGGTTCTGTCCATCATGAACACAAAATTTTGAACATGTCTCATACTAGTTCAGAAATCCACGATTTGTTGTTTTTAAATAGATTTGTGTATCAGGAACTTTAATTGTTATTAGATTGACTTCATTATGTGATTTCATCTGTCGTGAACAGAAGTCGTTGACTTCTGTATGCTGTGAACAGTTGTCGTTGCAAACTCAACCGGTTTTGTCCATCATGAACAAAAATCTTTGAACATGTCTCATACTAGTTCAGAAAGCCACGATTTGTTGTTTTTAGATAGATTTGTGTATAAGGAACTTCAATTGTTATTAGATTCACTAATTTATGTGATTTTATCTGTCGTAAACAGAAGTAGTTGACAACGTAACGACTTCCGTATGCTGTGAACATTTGTCGTTGAAAACTTAACCGGTTCTGTCCATTATGTACAAAAACCTTTGAACTTCTCTCATACTAGTTCAGAAAGCCACGATTAGTTGCTTTAAGATAGATTTTTGAATCAGGAACTTTAATTGATATTAGATTGACTGACTTATATGATGTCATCTTTCGTGAACAGAAGTCGTTGACAACGTTACGACTTTTGTCTGCTGTGAACAGTTGTCGTTGCAAACTCAACCGGTTCTGTCCATCATGAACAAAAATCTTTGAACATTGCTCATACTAGTTCAGAAAGCCACGATTTGTTGTTATTAGATTGACTTACTTATGTGATTTCATCTGTCGTGAACAGTAGTCGTTGACAACGTAACGACTTCTGTCTTCTGTGAACAGTTGTCGTTGAAAACTCAAACGGTTCTGTCCATCATGTACTAAAAACCGTTGAACTTGTCTCATACAAGTTAAGAAAGCTACGACTAGTTGTTTTAAGATAGATTTTTCTATCAGGAACTTTAACTGTTATTAGATTGGCTGACTTATATGATTTCATCGTTCGTGAAGAGAAGTCGTTGTCATCGTTACGACTTCTCTCTGCTGTGAATAGTTGTCGTTGAAAACTCAACCGGTTCTGTCCATCATGTGTAAAAACCTTTGAACTTGTCTCATACTAGTTCAGAAAGCCACGATGTGTTGTTTTTAGAAAGATTTGTGAATCAGGAACTTTAATTCATATTAAATTGACTGACTTATATGATGTCATCTTTCGTGGACAGAAGTCGGTGACAACGTTACGACTTCTGTCTGCTGTAAACAGTTGTCGTTGAAAACTCAACTGATTCTGTCCATCATGAACAAAAATCTTTGAACATGTCTCATACTTGTTCAGAAAGCCACGATTTGTTGTTTTAGATAGGTTTGTGTATTAGGAACTTTAATTTTTATTAGATTCACTTATTTATGTAATTTCATCTGTCGTGAACAGAAGTCGTTGACAACGTAACGACTTCTGTCTGCTGTGAACAGTTGTCGTTGAAAACTCAACCGGTTCTGTCCATCATGTACAAAAATTTTTGAACATGTCTCATACTTGTTCGTAAAGCCACGATATTTTGTTTTTAGATAGGTTTGTTTATTAGGAACTTTAATTGTTATTAGATTCACTTTTTTATGTGATTTCATCTGTCGTGAACAGAAGTCGTTGACAACGTAACGACTTCTGTCTGCTGTGAACAGTTGTCGTTGAAAACTCAACCTGTTCTGTCCATCATGTACAAAAACCTTTGAACTTGTCGGATACTAGTTGAAAAAGCCACGATTTGTTGTTTTTAGATAGATTTGTGTATCAGAAACTTTAATTGTTAAAAGATTTTCTGACTAATGTGATTTCATCTGTCGTGAACAGAAGTCGTTGACAACGTTATGACTTCCGTCTGCTGTGAACAGTTGTCGTTGAAAACTCAACTGGTTCTGTCCATCATGAACAAAAATCTTTGAACATGTCTCATACTTGTTCAGAAGGCCACGATTTGTTGTTTTTAGATAGGCTTGTGTATCAGGAACTTTAATTGTTATTAGATTCACTTATTTATGTGATTTCATCTGTCGTGAACAGAAGTCATTGACAACGTTACGACTTCTGTCTGCTGTGAACAGTTGTCGTTGAAAACTCAAGCGGTTCTGTCCATCATGTACAAAAACCTTTGAACTTGTCTCATACTTGTTCAGAAAGCCACGATTAGTTGCTTTAAGATAGATTTGTGAATCAGGAACTTTAATTGATATTAGATTGACTGACTTATATGATGTCTACTTCCGTGAACAGAAGTCGTTGACAACGTTACGATTTTTGTCTGCTGTGAACAGTTGTCGTTGAAAACTCAACCGGTTCTGTCCATCATGAAGAAAAATCTTTGAATATGACTCATACTAGCTCAGAAAGTCACGATTTGTTGTTTGTAGATAGATTTGTGTATTAGGAACTTTAATTGTTATAAGATTCACTTATTTATGTGATTTCATCTGTCGTAAACAGTTATCGTTGACAACGTAACAACTTCTGTCTGCTGTGAACAGTTGTCGCTGAAAACTCAACCGGTTCTGTCCATCATGAACACGAAACTTTGAACATGTCTCATACTAGGTCAGAAAGACACGATTTGTTGTAATTAGATAGATTTGTGTATCAGGAACTTTAATTGTTATTAGATTGACTTACTTATGTGATTTCATCTGTCGTGAACAGAAGTCGTTGACAACGTAACGACTTCTGTCTGCTGTGAATAGTTGTCGTTGAAAACTCAACCGGTTCTGTCCATCATGTACAAAAACCTTTGAACTTGTCTCATACTAGTTCATAAAGCCACGATTAGTTGTTTTAAGATAGATTTGTGAATCAGGAACTTTAATTGATATTAGATTGACTGACTTATATGATGTTATCTTTCGTAAACAGAAGTCGTTGACAACGTAACGACTTCTGTCTGCTGTGAACAATTGTCGTTGAAAATTCAACCGTTTCTGTCCACCATGTACAAAAACCTTTGAACTTGTCGCATACTAGTTGAAAAAGCCACGGTTTGTTGTTTTTATATAGATTTGTGTATCAGGAACTTTAATTGTTAAAAGATTTTTTGACTAATGTGATTTCATCTGTCGTGAACAGAAGTCGTTGACAACGTAACGACTTCTGTCTGCTGTTAACAGTTGTCGTTGAAAACTCAACCGGTTCTGTCCATCATGAACACAAAACTTTGAACATGTCTCATACTAGTTCAGAAAGCCACGATTTGTTGTTTTTAGATAGTTTTGTGTATTAGGAACTTTAATTGTTATTAGATTCACTTATTTATGTGATTTCATCTGTCGTGAACAGAAGTCGTTGACAACGTAACAACTTCTGTCTGCTGTGAACAGTTGTCGTTGAAAACTCAACCGGTTCTGACTAATGTGATTTCATCTGTCGTGAACAGAAGTCGTTGACAACGTAACGACTTCTGTCTGCTGTGAACAGTTGTCGTTGAAACCTCAACCGGTTCTGTCCATCATGAACAAAAACTTTGAAAATGTTTCATACTAGTTCAGAAAGCCACGAACAGAAGTCGTTGACAACGTAACAGTTGTCGTTGAAAACTCAACCGGTTCTGTCCATCATGAACAAAAACTTTGAAAATGTCTCATACTAGTTCAGAAAGCCACGAACAGAAGTCGTTTTCTATCATGTACTCAACCGGTTCTTTCCATCATGAAAAAACACTTTGAAAATGTCTCATACTAGTTCAGAAAGCCACGAACAGAAGTCGTTGACAACGTAACGACTTCTGTCTGCTGTGAACAGTTGTCGTTGAAAACTCAACCGGTTCTGTCCATCATGTACTAAAAACCGTTGAACTTGTCTCATACCAGTTAAGAAAGCCAAGACTAGTTGTTTTAAGACAGATTTTTGTATCAGGAACTTTAACTGTTGTTAGATTGGCTGACTTATATGATTTCTTCTGTCGTAAACAGAAGTCGTTGACAACGTTACGACTTCTGTCTGTGTGAATAGTTGTCGTTGAAAACTCAACCGGTTCTGTCCATCATGTACAAAAACCTTTGAACTTGTCTCATACTAGTTCAGAAAGCCACGATTTGTTGTTTTTAGAAAGATTTGTGTATCAGGAACTTTAGTTGTTAAAAGATTGACTGACTAATGTGATTTCATCTGTCATGAACAAAAGTCGTTGACAACGTAACGACTTCTATCTGCTGTGAACAGTTATCGTTGAAAACTTAACCGGTTCTGTCCATCATGTACTAAAACCGTTGAACTGGTCTCATACTTGTTCAGAAAGCCACAATTTGTTGTTTTTAGAAAGATTTGTGTATCAGGAACTTTAATTGTTAAAAGATTGACTGACTTACGCGATTTCATCTGTCGTAAACAGAAGTCGTTGTTAATATAACGACTTCTGTCTGCTGTGAACAGTTGTCGTTGAAAACTCAACCGGTTCTGCCCATCATGAACAAAAATCTTTGAACATGTTTCATACTAGTTCAAAAAGCCATGATTTGTTGTTTTTAGATAAATTTGTGTACCAGGAACACTCAAACTCTACCGGTTCTGTCCATCATGAACACAAATCTTTTAACATGTCTCATACTAGTTCAAAAAGCCGAGATTTGTTGTTTAAATAGATTTGTGTATCAGGAACTTTAATTGTTATTAGATTGACTTACTTATGTGATTTCATCTGTCGTAAATCTACATAAATCTATCTTATAACAACAAATCGTGGCTTTCGGGAACTAGTAAGAGACAAGTTCAAAGGTTTTTGTAAATGATGGACAGAACCGGTTAATTTTTCAACGACAACTGTTCACAGCAGACAGAAGTCGTTACGTTGTCAACGACTTCTGTTCACGACAGATGAAATCATAGAAATCAGTCAATCTTATAACGATGAAAATTCTTGATACACAAATATACAGTACAGTCAGCGTGATGTTTATATCCCTCACGCTTACGAACGTGGAATCTTTCATGTCACGTGACTTTTTTCCGTGGATTTTGCGTGGAATTAGCGTGGATTTTGCGTGAGTTTTGCGAGGAAGTAGCGTGAGTTTTGCGTGGATCTTGGACATGAGACGTGGAATTGCTTAACTGTAGCGTGAAACAAAACGTGGAAAGGATTAAGAGAGTTGCGTGAGATATCTACAGTCCCGCGCTCGCTCACGCTTTCCACGTTCGTTTCATGCTCAGGAAAAAAGGACATGAAAAAAGTGATTATTTTCACTTTATATATATGTATATGTCTCTTGTCAACCAAAATAAAACAGTGAAGTCATTTCCGTCGCTGAAAGTCTGGAATTTTGCCGTGTACGGACATGTACATGTACTAATCAGTATGGTGTGTTACATTTCCGAAACAAAGAAGACACACGCAAACATAGTTTTTGTTTGTATTTTCTATACTTTTTTTAACTTGTTTTTCTTTTTTGTTTTTCTGAAGTTTCAAATCTCAAAGATATGCTTGCATTTTATCACTTATCACACAAACTGAATTGTGTGTTTGTTTGATCAGGATAATTTATAACCTTATGCACCAAAGTAGAGTTGTTAATTATAACTTAGAGACTATGTCGCTTATAAAATTCTGTGTACAATAATTGTGCCGATACAAGAATAAAGAATACCTTGATTTTGTTGACTTTGGTAAATGCTTGAAAGATAAAAGTGAATCAGAATTCTCGCAGGGGCGTTGTACCAACTCTTAAGATGAAATTAAGATGAATTTATTGCATGTAAATTTAATCGTTACGTATTTCGTAATTTATGATTAAATGATACATGTACATGCAGCAAGGTGCTTGAACCGTATTACATGTAGGTCGAGCTTTTTTGACGTTTGACATCAAAGAGAATACGAAAGACGCATTTATTTGAGAGATGTTCTGAAAAACAACAAACCGAGGTGCTCATCTTGTCTTATGGCAAAAGTATCAAATATAAATGTATAATGTTATGCATCTAAAACCACGGCAGTCAAAAACGCACCACGCTGCCAAATAATATTTAAACATGAAATTTTCACTTAATCTACGATGATAATTGAATCAACACTTAATAACGTATCGCTCAGACTGCAACTCCTCAAAACATGCGTACGTGTATGTACTTACGTGCAGGCGCTTTGTCGTACAAGTGGTATGCATTTGTACAGGTTTACCATCATCATACTAAGTTGCCGACCTCGTACTAAGGATGAATAAATAAATATATATTATATATTTAATTTGGTCACAAAACTTTAACAATTTTACCCTTTTGAACAAGACGAAACGATAACCCTTTTCTCGCATGTCTCTTAATCCTTTCCACGCTTCTTTTCCTTAATGAACGTGGAAAGCGTGAGTAAGCGTGGAACTGCTGATATCTCACGCAACTCTCACGCTTCTTGCGAGGAATGAACGTGGACATAGCGTGGGACAAGCATGGATTTTGCGAGTAATGAGCGAGGGTTTTGCGTGTGTTTTGCGTGGAACTTAATTCTTTTTTCTTTCGTGCGTGAGCGCGAAGGATATAAACATCACGCTGACTGTACTGTATCTTAAACCAAGTAATTGTGATCTTTCTGAACAAGCATGAGACAAGTTCAACGTTTTTTGTACATGATGGACAGAACAAGCTGAGTTTTCAACAACAACTGTTCACAGCAGACAGAAGTCTTTACGTTGTCAACGACATCTGTTCACGAAAGAAGAAATCATTTAAGTCAGTCAATCTAATATCAATTAAAGTTCCTGATACACAAATCTATCTTGAAACAACTCATCATGGCTTTCTGAACTAGTATGAAACAAGTTCAAAGGTTTGCGTACATGATGGACAGAACCGGCTGAGTTTTCAACGACAACTGTTTACAGCAGACAGGAGTCGTTACGGTGTCAACGACTTCTGTTCAAGACAGATGAAATCACATAAGTAAGTCAATTTAATAACAGTTAAAGTTCCTAATACACAAATCTATCTAAAAACAAAATATCGTGTCTTTCTGAACTAGTATGAGACATTTTCAAAGTTTTTCATCATGATGGACAGAACCGGTTGAGTTTTCAACGACAACTGTTCACAGTAGACAGAAGTCGTTACGTTGTCAACGACATCTGTTCATGACAGATGAAATCACACCAGTCAGTCAATCTTTTAACAACTAAAGTTCCTGTTACACAAATCTTTCTAAAAACAACAAATCGTGGCTTTCTGAACTAGTATGAGACAAGTTCAAAGGTGTTTGTACATGATGGACATAACCGGTTGAATTTTCAACGACAACTATTCACAGCAGACAGAAGTCGTTACGTTGTCAACGACTTCTGTTCACGACAGATGAAATCATATAAGTCAGCCAATCTGATAAGAAATGAAGTTCCTGATACAAAAATCTATCTTAAAATAACTAATCGTGGCTTTCTTAACTGGTATCTGACAAGTTCAACGGTTTGTAGTGCATGATGGACAGAACCGGATGAGTTTTCAACGGCAACAGTTCACAGCAGACAGAAGTCGTTACGTTGTCAACGAATTCTGTTCACGACAGATGAAATCATATAAGTCAGCCAATCTAATTACAATTAATGTTCCTGATACAAAATTCTATCTAAAAACAACAAATCGCGGCTTTCTGAACTAGCATGGGGCATGTTCAAAGATTTTTGTTCATGATGGACCGAACCGGTTGGGTTGACAACGACTTCGGTTCACGAAAGATGAAATCATGTAAGTCAGTCAATCTAATATCAATTAAAGTTCCTGATACACAAATCTATCTTAAAACAATTAATCGTGGCTTTCTGAACTAGTATGAGACAAGTTCAAAGGTTTGCGTACATGATGGACAGAACCGGTTGAGTTTTCAACGACAACTGTTCACAGCAGACATAAGTCATTACGTTGTCAACGACTTCTGTTCACAACAGATGAAATCACATAAGTAAATCAATTTAATAACAATTAAAGTTCTTAATACACAAATCTATCTAAAAACAACAAATCGTGGCTTTGTGAACTAGTATGAGACATTTTCATAGATTTGTGTTCATGATGGACCGAACCGGTTGAGTTTTCAACGACAACTGTTCACAGCAGACAGAAGTCGTTACGTTGTCAACGACTTCTGTTCACAACAGATGAAATCACATTAGTCAGTCAATCTTTTAACAACTAAAGTTCCTGATACACAAATCTTTCTAAAAATAATAAATCGTGGCTTTCTGATCTAGTATGAGACCAGTTCATAGGTTTTTGTACATGATGGACAGAACCGGTTGATTTTTTGAACGACAACTATTCACAGCAGACAGAAGTCGACACGTTGTCAACCAGTCAGCCAGGCTAAGGCTTAAAAAATGTTATGTTTCCGATTTCCCGACCGACTGGTCAAAATCTGCCCCGACTGCAACTTTTCTAGCGCTCAGAAAAAAAAGTCGGCGACCGACACTGTTCAACGATTCCGGTTTTTATCAAAAGTCAAAGCCATTTCGTTACGAGAATTTGTCCGCGCCGATTTTCGGATATTTTCGGTCTTTAACAATTACGATCAAGAACAACAACATGGCTACTGTGTAGTGTGTTGACACGACCAAGCACATTAGTCGCCATTTATTTCGACAAATGTAGGCACATACCTGCTTCGAATGTAATAAAAGCCTTGCGGCACAATGCCCCGTTATCCCTGTTATACGAAGACGGCCATCCTCGGTGTAAAGGTTTCCGATTTGGAGTCAAATGTGCGGTAAGAAGAAAGTCTGGTCAAAAAAAAAAAAAATATACCTACCGACCCCGATTTTCCAAGGAAAAAATAAAGCCTACCTACCGACCCTATGCTAAATTTATGATGAAATCGGAAACATAGCATTTTTTTAGGCCTAATAACAATTAAAGTTCCTGATACAAAAATCCATCTTAAAACAACTAATCGTGGCTTTCTGAACTGGTATGAGACAAGTTCAACGGTTTTTAGTACATGATCGACAGAACCGGTTGAGTGTTGAACGACAACTATTCACAGCAGACAGAAGTCGTTACTTTGTCAACGACTTCTGTTCACGACAGATGAAATCACATAAGTAAGTCAATCCAATAACAATTAAAGTTCCTGATACACAAACCTATCTAAAAACAAAAAACCGTGGCTTTCTGAACTAGTATGAGACAAGTTAAAAGGTTTTTGTACATGATGGACAGAACCGGTTCAGCTTTCAACGACACCTGTTCACAGCAGATAGAAGTCGTAACGTTGTCAACCATTTCTGTACACGACAGATGAAATCATATAATTCAGCCAATCTAATAACAATTAAAGTTCCTGATAAAAAAAAAATTATCTTAAAACAACTAATCGTAGCTTTCTTAACTGGTATGAGTCATGTTCAAAGGTTTTAGTACATGATGGACAGAACCGGTTGAGTTTTCAACGACAACTGTTCACAGCAGACAAAAGTCGTTACGTTGTCAACGACTTCTGTTCACGACAGATGAAATCATATAAATCCGTCAGTCATATAACAATTTAAGTTCCCGATACATAAATCTATCTTATAACAACTAATCGTGGCTTTTGGAACTAGTAAGAGACAAGTTCAAAGGTTTTTGTAAATGATGGACAGAACCGGTTGAGATTTCAACGACAACTGTTCACGGCAGACAGAAGTCGTTACGTTGTCAACGACGTCTGTTCACGACAGATGAAATCATAGATACCAGTCAATCTTATAACGATGAAAATTTTTTATACACGAATATATCTTAAACCAAGTACTTGTGTTCTTTCTCAACAAGCATGAGACAAATTTAAAGTTTTTTTGTACATGATGAACAGAACCAGTTGCCTTTTTTAACGACAACTGTTCATAGCATACAAAAGTCGTTACGATGTCAACGACTTCTGTTCACGAAAGATGAAATCATATAAGTCAGTCAATCTAATTTCAATTAAAGTTCCTGATACACAAATCTATCTTAAAACAACTAATCGTGGCTTTCTGAACTTGTATGAGACAAGTTCAAAGGTTTTTGTACATGATGGACAGAACCGGTTGAGTTTTCAACGACGACTGTTCACAGCAGACAGAAGTCGTACGTCAACGACTTCTGTTCACGACAGATGAAATCATATAAGTCAGACAGTCTAATAACAATTAAAGTTCCTGATACACAAATCTATCTTAAAACAACAAATCGTGGCTTTCTGAACTAGTATCCAGTTCAAAGGTTTTTAGTACATGATGGACAGAACCGGTTGAGTTTTCAACGACAACTGTTCACAGCAGACAAAAGTCGTTACGTTGTCAACTACTTCTGTTCACGACAGATGAAATCACATAAGTAAGTCAATCTAATAACAATTAAAGTTCCTGATACACAAATCTATCTAAAAACAACAAATCGTGGCTTTCTGAACTAGTATGAGACAAGTTAAACGGTCTTTAGTACATGATGGACAGAACCGGTTGAGTTTTCAACGACAACTGTTCACAGCAGACAGAAGTCGTTACGTTGTCAACGACTTCTGTTCACGACAGATGAAATCACATAAGTAAGTCAATCTAATAACAATTAAAGTTCCTGATACACAAATCTATCTAAAAACAACAAATCGTGGCTTTCTGAACTAGTATGAGACATGTTAAAAAAATTGTGTTCATGATGGACAGAAATGGTTGAATTTTCAACGACAACTGTTGACAGCAGACAGAAGTCGTTTCGTTGTCAACGACTTCTGTTCATGACAGATGAAATTATATTAGTCAGTCAATCTTTTAACAATTAAAGTCCTTGGTACACAAATCTATCTTAAAACAACAAATAGTGGCTTTCACAATAGTATGAGTCAAGTTCATAGGTTTTGTACATGATGGACAGAACCGGTTGAGTTTTCAACGACAACTGTTCACAGTTCACAGCAGACAGAAGTCTAACGTTTTTAACGACTTCTGTTCACGACAGATTAAATTATATAAGTCAGCCAATCTAATAGCAATTAAAGTTCCTGATACAAAAACCGGTTGAGTTTTCAACGACAACTGTTCACAGCAGACAAAAGTCGTTACGTTGTCAACGACTTCTGTTCACGAACGATGAAATCATATAAGTCAGTCAATCTAATAACGATGAAAATTCTTGACACACGAATATATCTTAAACCAAGTAATCGTGTTCTTTCTCAAAAAGCATGGGACAAATTTAAAGTTTTTTTTTGTACATGATGGACAGAACCAGTTGAGTTTTCAACGACAACTGTTCAAGGCATACAGAAGACATTACGTTGTCAACGACTTCTGCTCACGAAAGATGAAATCATATAAGTCAGTAAATCTAATAACAATTAAAGTTCCTGATACACACATCTATCTAAAAACAACAAATCGTGGCTTTCTGAACTAGTATGAGACATGTTTAAAGATTTGTGTTCATAATGGACAGAACCAGTTGAGTTTTCGACAACAACTGTTCACAGCAGACAGAAGTCGTGACGTTGTCAACGACTTCTGTTCACGACAGATGAAATCACATTAGTCAGACAATCTTTTAACAATTAAAGCTCCTGATACACAAATCTATCTAAAAATAACAAATCATGGCTTTCTCAACTAGTATGAGTCAAGTTCATAGGTTTTTGTACATGATGGACAGAACCGGTTGAGTTTTCAACGACAACTGTTCACAGCAAGCAGACGTCGTAACGTTGTCAACGACTTCTGTTCACGACAGATGAAATCATATAATCAGCCAATCTTATAACAATTAAAGTTCCTGATACAAAAATCTATCTTAAAACAAGTAATCGTATCTTTCTTAACTGGTATGAGACAAGTTCAAAGGTTTTTAGTACATGATGGACAGAACCGGTTGAGTTTTTAATGACAACTGTTCACAGCAGACAAAAGTCGTTACGTGTCAACGAGTTCTGTTCACGACAGATAAAATCATATAAATCCGTCAATCGTATAACAATTTAAGTTCTTGATACATAAATCTATCTTATACAACTAACCGTGGCTTTCGGAACTAGTAGGAGACAAGTTCAAGGGTTTTTGTAAATGATGGACAGAACCGGTTGAGATTTCAACCACAACTGTTCACAGCAGACAGAAGTCGTTATGTTGTCAACGACTTCTGTTCACGACAGATTAAATCATAGAAATCAGTCAATCTTATAACGATGAAAATTCTTGATATCTTAAACCACGTAATCGTGTTCTTTCTGAACAAGCATGAGACAAATTTCATATTTTTGCACATGATGGACAGAACCAGTTGAGTTTTCAACGACAACTGTTAACAGCAGACAAACGTCGTTACGTTGTCAACGACTTCTGTTCACGAACGATGAAATCATATAAGTCAATCAATCTAATATCAATTTAAGTTTCTGATACACAAATCTATCTTAAAACAACTAATAGTGGCTGTCTGAACTAGTATGAGACAAGTTCAACGGTTTCTACTACATGATGGACAGAACCGGTTGAGTTTTCAACGTCAACTGTACACAGCAGACAGAAGTCTTTACGTTGTCAACGACTTCTGTTCACGACCGATGAAATCATATAAGTCCGCTAATCTAATAACAATTAAATTTCCTGATACAAAAATCTATCTTAAAACAACTAATCGTGGCTTTCTGAACTAGTATGAGACAAGTTCAACGGTCTTTAGTACATGGTGGACAGAACCGGTTTAATTTTCAACGACAACTGTTCACAGCAGACAGAAGTCGTTACGTTGTCAATGACTTCTTTTCACGACAGATGAGATTATAGAAATCAGTCAATTTTATAACGATGAAAATTCTTGATACACGAATATATCTTAAACCAAGTAATCGTGTTCTTTCTGAATAAGCATGAGACAAATTTCAAGATTTTTGCACATGATGGACAGAACCAGTTGAGTTTTCAACGACAACTGTTCACAGCAGACAGCAGACAAAAGTCGTTACGTTGTCAACGACTTCTGTTCACGAACGATGAAATCATATAAGTCAGTCAATCTAATATCAATTTAAGTTCCTGGTACACAAATCTATCTAAAAACAACAAATCGTGGCTTTCTAAACTAGTATCAGATATGTTCAACGGTTTTTAGTACATGAAGGACAGAACCGGTTGAGTTTTCAACGAAAACTGTTCACAGCAGACAGAAGTCGTTACGTTGTCAACGACTTCTGTTCACGACAGATGGAATGATATAAGTCCGCCAATCTAATAACAATAAAAGTTCCTGATACAAAAATCTATCTTAAAACAACTAATAGTGGCTTTCTGAACTGGTATGAGACAAGTTCAAGGGTTTTTGTAAATGATACATAAATCTATCTTATAACAACTAACCGTGGCTTTCGGAACTAGTAAGAGACAAGTTCAAGGGTTTTTGTAAATGATGGACAGAACCGGTTGAGATTTCAACCACAACTGTTCACAGCAGACAGAAGTCGTTACGTTGTCAACGACTTCTGTTCACGACAGATGAAATCATAGAAATCAGTCAATCCTATAACGATGAAAATTCTTGATACACGAATATATCTTAAACCAAGTAATCGTGTTCTTTCTGAACAAGCATGAGACAAATTTCAAATTTTTGCACATGATGGATAGAACCAGTTGAGTTTTCAACGACAACTGTTCACAGCAGACAAAAGTCGTTACGTTGTCAACGACTTCTGTTCACGAACGATGAAATCATATAAGTCAGTCAATCTAATAACGATGAAAATTCTTGATACACGAATATATCTTAAACCAAGTAATCGTGTTCTTTCTGAACAAGCATGAGACAAATTTCAAGTTTTTTGCACATGATCAACAGAACCGGTTGCGTTTTCAACGACAACTGTTCACAGCAGACAAAAGTCGTTACGTTGTCAACGACTTCTGTTCACGAAAGATGAAATCATATAAGTCAGTCAATCTAATATCAATTAAAGTTCCTGATACACAAATCTATCTTAAAACAACTAATCGTGGCTTTCTGAACTTGTATGAGACAAGTTCAACGGTTTCTAGTACATGTTGGACAGAACCGGTTGAGTTTTCAACGACAACTGTTCACAGCAGACAGAAGTCGTTACGTTGTCAACGACTTCTGTTCTCGAACGATGAAATCATATAAGTCAGTCAATCTAATATCAATTTAAGTTCCTGATACACAAATCTATCTAAAAACACAAATCTTGGCTTTCTGAACTAGTAAGAGATATGTTCAACGGTTTTTAGTACATGAAGGACAGAACCGGTTGAGTTTTCAACGACAACTGTTCACAGCAGACAGAAGTCGTTACGTTGTCAACGACTTCTGTTCACGACAGATGAAATCACATAAGTAAGTCAATCTAAGAACAATTAAAGTTCCTAATACACAAATCTATCCAAAAACAACAAATCGTGGCTTTCTGAACTAGTATGAGACATGTTAAAAAAATTTCTAAGTTTTGTGTACATGATGGACAGAACCGGTTGAGTTTTCAACGAAAATTTTCCACAGCAGACAGAAGGCGTTACGTTGTCATCTATCTAAAAACAACAAATCTCTCTTACAACAACTAATCGTGGCTTTCTGAACTACAAGTTCAAAGGTTTTTATACATGATGGACAGAACCGGTTGATTTTTCAACGACAAGTGTTCACATCAGACAGAAGTCGTTACGTTGTCAACGACTTCTGTTCACGACAGATGAAATCATATTAATCCGTCAATCGTATAACAATTAAAGTAATCGTGGCTTTCGGAACTAGTATGAGACAAGTTCAAAAGTTTTTGCACATGATGGACAGAACCGGTTGAGCTTTCAACGACAACTGTTCATAGCAGACAGAAGTCGTTATGTTGTCAACGACTTCTGTTCACGGCAGATAAAATCATAGAAATCAGTCAATCTTATTAAGGATTGAAATTCAGATTTTTAGCTTTCACTGGATGATGAAAAACATTAGGCTGTTTTAATGTCTGTGAAGCCCGAAGGGCTTCTCAGAGACATTAAAACAGCTAATGTTTTTCATCATCCAGTGAAAACTAAAATCTGAATTTCAATACTTATATTTACATTTTATATTATCAACCAAGTATCAGATTTTTAATTGCGCATATCATCGTTCATTTTCATATTATTTGACATTAAATCCGACTTAACGTAATTTTGGAACAGCCAAAACGTCAAATTTTCGCGCCTAACGTCATGGCGATACGCGACCAACGTCACAACAACAAGAGTAAACAAACAACGTCACTGGATGGGTTTTGATGTCGCTCCGCCCATAGGCGTGGCCTCTAGATCACGTGACTTAATGTTTTTCATTGGGAAATGAAGAACATCAAGAAAGATACTTTCATCTAAGGTGATTGCAATAAAAATGTAAATATCGATTATTAAAGTTCTAGATAAACGAATCTATCTTAAAACAAGTAATCGTATTCTTTATGAACTAATATGAGACAAATTTAAAGTTTTTGTACATGATGGACAGAACCGGTAGAGTTTTCAATGATAACTGTTGACAGCAGACAGAAGTCGTAAATTATCAACGATACCAGTTTGTGACAGATGAATTCCGTTTAACTTTTACAATTAAAGTTCCTGATACACAAAGCTATTTGAACATAACAAATCATGACTTTCTAAACTAGCATGAGACAAAGTCTAAGGTTTGTGTACATGACAGACATAATCACCTGTGTTTTCAACGACATCTGTTCACAACAGACAGGTCGTTAAATTGTCAACGATAACCGTTCACGACAGATAATACAGTGTAACCGCTTCTGTCTTTAATGAACAGTTATCTTAAAAACTTTACCTATTCTGTCTACCATCATCAGCAATCTTTTAATTTTGCCATAGACTGATGTTTAAAGCCGGAAACAATTGTTTAAACACAACAAAACAAAATAAGAACTGTTGTAAGCCAGCGCTCGAATGCTTCTGGCCTTTTTCAAAACTTAGGGCAAACTCGACTTATAACCACAAGCATCATGCCCAGTCATATTTTCGCCTCGACGCTATGAGGCAAAAATGAAATTAGGTCATAGTGAAGTATCACTATCTACGTTTCAAACGTCTCACTCATATTGTGATATACCAATTGAGTGCCGAGATACAAGGCAAAAAATCTGAATCACAGTGATATATAGTTACTTTATGGTCAACAGTCATAATGTGAAGAAAGTATGATGATATACCTAATGAGTGTTTAGGTAGTATAAAGCAATATCAATGAAAAATGACAGTGACCTATGATTACTTTGGGGTCAAAGGTTTAGTCACAAGTACTCATAATATAAAGAACTATTGTCATGTACTCAATGAATATTGGAATATAAGGCAAATCACTGAACCGTGAAATTAGGTCACAGTGACCTATGGTTAAAGGTATGGTCATATTGACATATAATATGAAAGGAGAATGAAAATATACTAATTGATTGTTTAGATATATAGAGGATATTTGCTTTTTTTTAGGTGAATGCCAAAAAATATTTCATCGAGTGAGTTGAAAACATCGGAATGAAATATATTTGGTATTCACCGAAAAAAAAGGCAAATTTTCTTTTTATTTTATACAACACACGGGCATTTTCCAAATCACAAGGCAGGCGGTGAAAATGCAAAAAACAAAAAACAAAAAGTTTTGAAAACACAAAAAATGGTACCACATTGTTCCTCACTTTCTTACTAAGAAAATGAATACCACACTTATGTTTTCGTTAATAAACTACGGAGCTATAGGCGATTGAATTTCTGAAGTGAGACACATTTAATGACGTCAAGTAAATGGAAACGTCAGAAGTAATCCAAAATCTACAGTGAAGATATAGGCTGATACCAGTCACTAGTAACTTTTGATACAGTGTATCAGTGAGATTTGATATCAGTGAAATTTCATATCAATGTAAATACCATTTTATCAAGTTTTGATATACACTGGTTTTCACTGTAAAGTATAAATTAAAAATCAGAATTACTGAAACATGAAATAAGGTCATAGTGACCTATACGTACTTTTTGTTCAATGGTTTGGTAACACTCATTTATAATCTGAAAGAAGTCTGAAAATTTACTGATAGCGTGTTAAGATATAAGACAAAATCACTTAACCATGAAATTAGGTCACAGGGACGTAAGACTAGTTTGTTGTCAAATGTCGGGTCATACTTACTCATATTGTGAAAGTTGTATGCCCATATACTAATTGAGTGATGTGATATAAGGCAAAATCACTGAATCATGAAATTAAGTCACAGTGACGTTGGATTATTTGTAGGTCAAAGGTCTGGTCATACGTCAACATATAGTGAAAAGAAAAACGTATAGCTGCTCATTCGGCTTACGATATGTTTTCATCGTATAAGTACCTGATTATTAATTTAGTTTTTCCCACCTCGGTTTTTGGATTGGGAATCTTTTTCTGATTGCGCCTTTTCCTCATCTTTGCCTACTTGTACTCTATCATATACCAGTTGAGTGCCGAGATACAAGGTTAAATCAGTGAACCGTGAAATAAGGTCACAATGACATATAAGTTATTTAGGGCCAAATTTCTGGTCATACCCACTCATAATCTGAATAAGAGCTGTCGCAGGACAGCATGCTCGACTGCTTCTGACCTTTGTCAAACATAGGGTCAAACTCGACCTGTAACCCAAAGCAATATGCTCATACATATTTTTGCCTTGATGTTATACAGAAAAAAATCACTCAACCCTGACAGTTAACCACTGGATGCTTCCTTCGTCCCGATATAAAAATGTTTTGTTTGACTTTTACTATAGGTCCCGATAGGATGTGGTTTTGTTTGATTCCGGTATCAAATTTTTTGTACAATAATTCCTAGAATTTTGTCAAAGATTTGATTTGATTCTTATTTATGACGTCATTGAAACACATTCAAATCATAATATTGTGCTTTGAATGCAATTTTATAGTAAGATTTCTTTTGTTTCGTTAATTGTGGAGTTAACTAAGCAATTTATGTTATTGACGACTGTTTCGTGGAGATTTACTGTGTTAAAGAAGTAGAACAAAATCCGTTACCAAAAAGTCAAACAAAACCTTTTTATATCGGGACCAAGGAAGCACCCAGTGGTTAACTATAACTTATAACTACTGAAGGTTTAAACGTCTCAATCATATTGTACATGAAGTATGTTAATACACCAACTAAGTGCCGAAATACAAGGCAAAATCACTGAACCGTGAAATAAGCTCACACTGACATATAAGTACTTTAGGGTCAAAGGTCTTATCATACTAACTCAAAATAATAAAGACGTATGAAAATATACCGAGTGTCAAGACATAAGGCAAAGTCACTGAAGCATGAAATTAGGTCACAGTGACCCAGAAATACTTTTTGGTCTAAGGTCTTGTCATACGCAAATATAATTAGTGAAAAAAAAAATATGTTCATATGCCAAAGAATACCGAGATAAAAGACAAAAACACTGAACCATGTAATCATGTCACAATGACCTAGGACTACTTTAGGGTCAAAGGTCTTGTCATACACAAACATAGTGTAAAAGAATTATGTTCATAAACCAATTGAGTGCAAAGATATAAGGCAAAATCACTGAACCATGAAATTAGGTCACAGTGACCTATAAGTATATTGTGGTCAAAGGTCTGTTCATACTCACTCATAAACTGAAGGAAGTATGAAAATATAATAATTGAGTGCCAAGAAGTAAGGCAAAATCACTGAAACATGAAATTAGGTCACACTGACCTATAAGTATGACGGGGTCAAAGGTCTAGTCAAACTAGCTCAAAATCTGAAAGAAGTACGAAAATATACTAATTGAGTGTCAAAATATAAGGTAAAATCTCTGAACCGTGAAATAAGGTTACAGTGACCTATAAGTATATTTGGATCAAAGCTCTGCTCATACTCACTGATAATCTGAAAGAAGTATGAAAATATACTAATTGAGTGGCAAAAATCACTGAGCCGTGAAATTAGGTCACAATGACCTATAAGTTTATTGGGGTCAAAGGTCAGGTCATACTCACTCATAATATAAAAGAAGTATGAAAATATACTAATTGAGTGTCAAAATAAAAGGCAAAATCACTGAACCGTGAAATTAGGTCATAGTTTCCTATAAGTATATTGGGGTCAAAGGTCTGGTCATACTCACTCATAATTTGAAAGAAGTATGAAAATATACTAATTGAGTGTCAAAATAAAAGGCAAAATCACTGAACCGTGTAATTAGGTGACAGTGACCTATAAGTTTATTGGGGTCAAAGGTCAGGTCATACTCACTCATAATCTGAAAGAAGTACGAAAACATACTAATTCAGTGTCAAGATATAAGCAAAATCACTGAACCGTGAAATTAGGTCACAGTGACCTATAAGTATATTGGGGGTCAAAGGTCTGGTCATACTCACTCATAATCTGAAAGAAGAATGAAAATATACTAAATGAGTGTCAAGATATAAGGCAAAATCACTGAACCGTGAAATTAGGCCACAGTGACCTATAAGTTTAATGGGGTCAAAGGTCAGGTCATACTCACTCATAATCTGAAATAAGTATGAAAATATACTAACTGAGTGTCAATATATAAGCAAAATCACTGAACCGTGAAATAAGGTCACAGTGACCTATAAGTATATTGGGGGTCAAAGCTCTGGTCATACTCACTCATAATCTGAAATAAGTATGAAAATATACTAACTGAGTGTCAAGATATAAGGCAAAATCACTGAACCGTGAAATAAGGTCACAGTGACCTATAAGTATATTGGGGGTCAAAGCTCTGGTCATACTCACTCATAATCTGAAATAAGTATGAAAATATACTAACTGAGTGTTAAGATATAAGGCAAAATCACTGAACCGGTAAATTAGGTCACAGTGACCTATAAGTATATTGGGGGTCAAAGCTCTGGTCATACTCACTCATAATCTGATATAAGTATGAAAATATACGGACTGAGTGTCAAGATATAAGGCAAAATCACTGAACCGTGAAATTAGGTCACAGTGACCTATAAGTATATTGGGGGTCAAAACTCTGGTCATACTCACTCATAATCTGAAATAAGTATGAAAATATACTAATTGAGTGTCAAGATATAAGGCAAAATCACTGAACCGTGAAATTAGGCCACAGTGACCTATAAGTTTAATGGGGTCAAAGGTCAGGTCATACTCACTCATAATCTGAAATAAGTATGAAAATATACCTACTGAGTGTCAAGATATAAGGCAAAATCACTGAACCGTGAAATTAGGTCACAGTGACCTATAAGTATATTGGGGGTCAAAGCTATGGTCATACTAACTCATAATCTGAAATAAGTATGAAAATATACTAACTGATGTCAAGATATAAGGCAAAATCACTGAACCGCGAAATTAGGTCACAGTGACCTATAAGTATATTGGGGATCAAAGCTCCGGTCATACTCACTCATAATCTGAAATAAGTATGAAAATATACTGACTGAGTGTCAAAATATAAAGCAAAATCACTGAACTGTGAAATTAGGTCACAGTGACCTATAAGTATATTGGGAGTCAAAGCTCTGGTCATACTCACTCATAATCTGAAAGAAGTATGAAAATATACTGAGTGTCAAGATATAAGGCAAAATCACTGAACCGTGAAATTAGGTCACAGTGACCTATAAGTTTATTGGGGTCAAAGGTCATGTCATACATACTCATTATCTGAAAGAAGTATGAAAACATACTAATTGAGTGTCAAGATATAAGGCAAAATCACTGCATCTTACTCAAGTTTCTGGATTTTTCAGAAATGGACAGTTATCGTTGACACTGCAGATCATATCTACCACGGCAACGACTTCTGTCTACAATGGACAGAAACGGTTGAAAAATCAACGATTACTGTCTAGTGGACAGAAGTCGTTGCGGCCGCAACGACTATTGTCCATGGTGAGCAGAAGTCGTTGATGGACACTTATCGTTGCTACATGGCTAATCTCGTTCAAACATCAATGCAGTAGTTTAGATAGCATCTAGCTCGATACATATTTCGAATTAAGTTATCGTAGTTTAAGATATACAGAAGTACAACGTTCGGTCGCTAAACCGTTACAGATGCTTTTTAATCGCTACTTTAAAATCGTCGGAGATACAGAAGACTTTGCTTTGTGTGGTGCAGACTGACAAAGACGGTGTGTTGTGTAGACTGCGCAGCCTGGACAGATTATAGACTGGTTGTCAGCAAACTCAACTTTAGAATCCAGCCTGCGAGGCGACCTCGAGGCACGAAAGCTCCTCGAAGACTGGATGTCTCAAAGCTGAATCAAGACAGCATGAGACAAGCTTTCGAATCGTATATATGCAACTAACTTGATGCAATCAGTCTCAGTTCAGAAAACCCCGAAGAAAATTGTCCAGTTTTCCAGAAAACAGTTCAATCTTCAGCTAGGACATCCATCTCGCAAAAATCAAGACTGGTTTGATGAGAATGCTAACGAAATTTAGAGGCTTCTTGAAGAAAAAAAAAACGATTGCACAAGGCACATCAAGATGATACTAACTCAGTATCTAAGAACGCGGCCTACAACAACATTTGTAAGACAGTCCGGACCAGGCTTAGGGACATGCAAGAATCCTGACTGCAGACAGAAAGGACATGAATAAATTTCATGATGCACTAAAAACCATTTATAGCCCAAAGTGTTCTGGAGCCACCACATTGCTCATTGCAGTTGGAAGCACTCTTCTCACAGATAAAGAGACTTTCTTGAAAATGTGGGCAGAACATTTCAATACTGTGCTAAATCGACCATCAAGCATCAATGAGGATGCAATCGACAGACTTCCACAGATGGAGTGCAATGTTCTATTAGATGAATTTCCAACTGTCATGGAAACAAGAAAAGCAGTTCAACAACTGTCATATGGCAAAACTATACAAGCGGATAGGAAACCCACAAGTCTGCGACAACCACAGATGCATCTCCCTCCTATACATTGCTGGGAAGATACTGGCAAATATTCTGTTGAACCGCCTGAATGTTCATCTTGATCAGAAAAGACTTATGCTAGAAAGTCAATGTGGATTCAAAAACGACAGCGGGACAATAGACATGATCTTCACAGCAAGACATCTTCAGGAGGGAGAAATGCCAAGAACAGAATGTACGTCTATACATGACGATTGTCGACATCACCAAAGCTTTTGACAAAGTTAGTCGTCACGATGATGGACTCCGGAAAATCATGGCAAAGTTTGGCTGTCCACCCAGATTCATAGCAATGGAGCGGCAATTTCATGATTCCATGCAAGCACGTGTGCAAAATGATGGAGAGTTCTCTGAACCCTTTGATGTAACGAATGGGGTCAAACAGGGTTGTTTTATGGCACCTGCCGTGTTCACTGATGTTTTCTGCTATGATCATTGATGCTTTTCAAGACAGTGACACCGGTTTTCCAATTAGGTACCATTTTGATGCAATATATTCAAACTTAGACGTTTGCAAGCCAAAACTTAGGTGCAGACTGATGTACTAGATGAGCTCCTCTATGCAGATGATTTGGCCATCTCGGAGGCAAAGAGCCATGGATCGTGTCTCACTGTCGTGTGATTACTATGATCTAACAATCAGCACAAAAAAACGAGGTTGTACACCAACCAGCACATGGAAACCGTACAATGAACCTACCATTACTGTGAATAGAGAAAAACTGAACGTTGTTGATAAATTCGCCTATCGGAAAGCACTCTTTCCAGAGCAGTGCACATTGATGATGAGGTCACTGCCAGAATTGCAAAAGCCAGTGTGGCATTCGGAAGACTCCGTGCAAATGTCTGGGAGCGAAATGGAATCAAGCTTAACAACAAGCTGAAAGTCTACAAGGCTGTGGTACTGTCAACCCTCTTGTATGCATGTGAGACCTGTACAGTATACCAGCATCATGCAAAGAGATCAAACAATTTCCACTTAATCTTTTTGACAAAGCTTTTAACAATCAAGTGGCAAAACAAGACCCCAGACACAGAGGTCCTGAAGCAAGCAGTGGTGCAAAGCATGCATAATGTCTTTAAGCTAGTACAGCTAAGGTGGACTTGCCAAGATATAAGAATGCCTGACGGGCGACTTCCAAAGAATGTTTTCTATGGAAAACTACAAAAAGGAAAGCGCTCTGAAGGTGGCCAGAAGATACGCTATATAGACACCCTCAAAGTCTCTCTGAAGAATTTCGACATACCAATTGGGTCTTGGGAACAGACTGCACAGGAACTATCAACGTGGCGAGGTCTCACCAACAAAGGAGCAGCTCTCTATGCAAAAAATATAATCTGTGAAGCTGAAAGAAAGCGCAGAGAACGCAAAGCCAATACCAATGGGCAACCGGCTGAGTCCACGACACTGACTTGCTCTACTTGCAACCAACAGTTTAGAGCTGGAATTAGCTTAATCAGCTATCAAAGAACTCTCCATCATACACGAACCTATTCAAGAAATAACGATGGTCTTTCTCAATAGTAAGAGACGAACAACCAAGTGTTTCTTTATAATACTGTTGCATTTGTTTTGAAATAAAACTAAAACATATCCTTTAAGAGCAGTAGTAATCATATTAATGAGAAAAAGGGATGGATCATACCGCGGGTTTGGCTACAGTGAGCAAAAGCAAAAGAGAATTACTGTAATTTTGCATCTTTTAACAACATAGTCGATACAAAGACTAGTAAAATCCAAATGGAACGTAGGTTAGAAAATGAATCTCAGCTGATTATAATTTTCTGATTTCTCAGAATACCCTCGCTGATCCCCTTAGCAGCCGCTTGAAAGTCAGAATATCAGGAGTTACACATACTTGTAAATCAGTGACTCTTTAGTCTCAGCCTATTAAATGTATTACTTGCCCGATAATCCTGGTAATAACAAACTAGATGAGTATTTTCACTGTCAATCTTTGCCGTTGAAATTTGATTGTGTACCTCGTTTTAAAGTTACAACAATGTACAAAAATACAGCAGTTTGTCACTGAGATTAATCATGTAATTCTGAAGTTAAACCGTAATGCTTTATGTATATGTTTCAGTGTCAAAGTATCAAAGCGTTGTGATAGCAGTAAGGTCCAGGTGATGGGGATCTTCACCGGTGCCCGGGTGATTAGAGGTCCAGACTGGGAATGGGGTGAACAGGATGGTGAGTCTCTCTAAAGTGTTTCGGACCAAACATAAAATATTATTGATTTGCTATGCTTCTACCTATCAACCCAAATTTGCCCAACCAAACTTTATTACAGGGTGAACAATCATGTGACTGAGATCGGTACTTCTGTACTAAAGTGTGTTTTCTGTCTGCATTTTTTAAATCTAGATTAAATATTTTCTTGGGGCAATCTAGCATTTAGTTTGTCGCCAAAAACAAAAAAAAAAAAAAAAAAAAAAAAAAAAAAAAAAAAAAAAAAAAAATATATCCATTGATAAATAATTTGTTCTTGTCAAAACATTTTTGAATAGCGATTTTTGTCCTTTACAGGTGGGGATGGGAAGGTGGGTATAGTGACGGCTGTCCAGGGTTGGGGCTCGGAATCTGGGCGAAGTGTGGCCGCTGTCACCTGGTCTTCTGGCTCCACTAACGTGTACAGGGTTGGCTACAAAGGGAAAGTTGACCTGAAGTACATACAGGCCGCTGGAGGAGGATATTACTACAGGGATCACTTACCTGTATTAGGTAGGGATATGTCTGGATTTTATTGGATTATGTTTTAGCTCACCTAACCCGAATACTCACAGGGTGAGCTTATACGATGGAATTCGAGCCGTTATTCGTCTGTCCGTCATGCATTTATATGTCCACACTTTCGAAAATGTATAACTCGGAATTGAGAAGGCCAATCACAATCACAACATTATCAAAAGCATCATTGGAGTGGAGATTGACTGCATACTAGAACTCTGAACGCTGGTTTTCATGGCAATATATAGCTTCTATATAATGGGAAAAACCTTGTCAACACTCTAGCACCTACATGTATGATCTGATCTTCTTCGTTTTTTCAAGTAACGATAACACATTTTCTATCTCGGACGTCTTCGAATTCCGACCAGATCCCATCACTGACAGTGGAGTTTGCTGCCCTTTAGCGTTTTTTGTTAAATCCTTATAGACTTGTAATGAGGAAAGTGGTGTTAACACATCTATTTTGTGTCGAATCTCTTTATCAATTAATCAAATCGTGCTACGTCTATAAAATCGTCACATGCAGATGCAAAGCTGATGCTTGGTTGTGGACCAAGATGCGTTCGGTTACAGTACATACGATTTTTGATATGGTTTTGATTCAGAAAGAGCCTAATAAATGCCTTCATGTACATGTCCACAAATTTCTGCGGGTTGCTACGAATTGTAACCGCAAGTATCGGCAGCGTACGTACATGTAAGTGCTAGTGTGACATAGGTCCTATCGGTGGGTACTCTACTTAGGCCTCTATGCTGAGGCTGAAGAGCCATCACTATATTGACGCCGAGAGAAACTTGCCCTAAAGTACACCATTACACTTGCGGCTAACCCATCAAATCCAGTTCATAAGATGCCCTTTCCGCCATACATTTCTGACGAAATCGTACAGCTTTTTGAAAATAAAGCAAAGATTATCCGGTCCTTTGGTTGACGATTTGCACTTTTAGAATCAGCTAACACCCATAAGGACAAAATAGAAGAACATGGTATTTCTGACATAGCGCGTAAGGCGACCAGTGATCGATCAGGGACCAGTGATCGATCAACTAGTGGTTATTGGCTATTAATTCTCAAAGGATACCTGACGTAAATCTTATGCTAGTCTCAACTTAAAGCACATTATATTACCTTACATACACTAATTTAAATTTATTTGGTAAGCTTTTTCTATCTTGCATTTTCTGGGACTTTACGAAGAGGGGGTCTTAGTTGTACTGCTTAAAAACGGCGATTGTTCAATAAATTCTTCAAGATGAAACAACCTGCATTCGTTCCGACTGGCTAAATATTTTAACTTTTCTGCATACTAAACAAATCTGATCCACACTCCAAATTGTATTGGATAACGCTGCGATTAATGGACGATTTCTGTGATTTTCGAGCTAGTTTTTCAACAGTTTTCCATTGTTTCTATGGACATGTATGCTTTTCGACCACCTCATTTCGCTGCTTTATTTCTTTTAACTCAATGAAAATTTCCAAACTTTGTTTCGTGGCTAGAGGTAAACGATAATTATTCTTTCTAAAAATGTACATACCTTCCAAGTTAGCCGCGGTTTTTGAGAGAAAAAGGAGGTGATCGATCACTGGTCCACCTGACCCTGATTCACGCTGTATGATGGTGGGTGTGTTAAAATGACGTCGCTGAGAACGTGACGTGATGACGTCATAAATTGACATATTGAAAAACATGACGAAGGTTCAAGCTTTGATATGGTATGTACACATGCATTCTTCAATGCATGTCTGATCCGTAAATCTATCAAACATGGCTATTTTTGATCGATCACTGGTCCCTTTACGCTACGTGTACCATCATGGTATATTAGAAAATCATAAATTTATTTGATTCTACATTCAGGGAAAAATCCGAATCAAATCCACACCGTCGGTATAGCGAATATTAACGCATTTATACTGATAGTTTAAAAGAAGAACTGTGCATTGATTAGACGGATTATTTCCATCGGTATTCCGTTAAACCTCTCCATACCGACGGAAATGGGATATATTCAGTCCTTGGTCGAAAATGAAAATTCAGCAAAACTGCAAAACTGTGTTATTCTAACTTATGTTTAGGGAGCGCGGTGGCGTAGTGGTAGAGCGTCGGACTCCGAATCGTGAGGTCCTGGGTTCGAACCCCACAAGCGTCACCGTGTTGTGTCCTTGAACAAGGCACATCTACTCCCTACAGTACTGGTTAAACCCAGGAAGCGTTGGCTCCGTCCCGACATGACTGAAAAATTGTTGACTGGGACGTTAAGCCTCAACACAAACAAACAAATAACTTATGTTAGATCTTTTCTTGCATATATGACATAAACTATAAAGATTCTAGTTGTTAAAGAACGCAAAATTGTATAATATTTCATTTTTTTCTATGGAAAATTTCAAAGATGTCTATAAATAGATCAGGGGAGACTACTGTAGAATTTTTATACATCGATGTAAACGTTGTAGGCAATCGTATGTGTTTACTGGCAGATCTTCGGCACTGGTACAAATGCATAACAAAAATAATACGATTAATAGCAAAAAAAAACATTGCTGCAAGTCGCTTACGAAGTCCACAGTCAGTTCGACATTGGTTTAAATGCAACCTATGCTAAGCTGTCAAGGAAGTGGAACGAGGTACCGAAGTGGAGCGGAGTGACAGTTAGCCAGCTGATCTATGCATTATCATCTGCTGGGCGCCGATGGAGGCGTTGAAACCTGTGCATGAAATACATCTCAGAAAGAACATGTTTGATCGTTATTATTGCATTATACAACTACTTCATGCGAAAATTTGGAGAAATTGTCCAGATTTTTCAAACATTAACGAACCTAAATTGGCGCGGAAAAATAGATTAGTTAACGACGTTTTGAAAATGCTGTTTTCAAGGTTATCACGACAAAATAACTTGACATCAAATGCACGTGCCGCGATGTTGTTTTTGTTGTTGTACATAAATTCTGCCCGTCTCGGCACACCTCCTCTCGGAGTAGTTTGGGGAATGTCTAAGTTCTAAAATGGTTCACACTTCCACCACTCTATTTACAGCTTAGGAAAGTCTCTATTTACAACTTAAAAGGTCTCTAAAAGAACTCTATTTACAACAACTTATGTGGGGAACGGATTGCCTCTGGGAACTTCTAGGTTTTACAGTTTCTTTTCATTTCCACTGACGTTTCGGCACTAGAGACAACAGTTTATAACGTTCTTTGTTTAAGACATGACACAGCCCTCTGCACTGAAATTCTATACTATGTAATTGTCCATGAGAATCGTCAGACATGTAGCAGTTCAGATATTATTACATGGCTTTCTACTAATAAATACATGTATATGGCTGTTAATATTGCGTGATGCGGGTATTCATGCAATAATAAACATTCAAACAAATTGTAAAAAAGAATTTTAGGGATAAAGCTGATACTGTACATGTGTGCCTGACAAAAATCTATGCATTTTAATTCTGGTGTGACTAATGATTGTGGTTGCTATAGTTCATGTCGAATGGGAATCTCGTGCGATTTTTTTGACGATTTATGACGACCTATATAAATTTATCTATGGGGTATATGTATAACATTAAACCTGTTCGTCGCACTTACATCCGCGTCAGAGTCGATTTATGACGTCATCAATATGGCGGCTATTTGACTATATACGTATTATTCGTATTTCCATCAAAATCAATTGAAAACATCGTTTTTTGCAAAGAAAAATTATGAAATGCATCTGATTATACACACGATAGACGAATAAAGTCGATGGATTAAAGAATTTTGCTTTATCCGTTCGTATGTTTGTTCGTGCATACGTTTTACATACGTTTTTCTTCCAAAACTGCCCACAACCTAAGCGGTCCATGACCCAATACCGTAAATTTTGGGGGTCGGTACCATCTGGCCTGAACAAATCCCCTTATGGTTTTCATGTAGGACTATGTTTGTAGACTTGTAAAAAATCGGGGGGACTTGCATTGCTGGTAGCTTTAATGGTGAAACGACACGTTATTTACGATACCCCATAATTAAAAAAAAACACGTCATTTTAACACAAAAAACGGTAGGGAATAGTCTTCTAGCTATCTATATCCCCCTTTCCTCCCAAAGGGAAATTTCTACACTATTATTCTCTAAAAGAACATTAAAAAAGCTATCAAATCTTGTTTTCTGATATCTGAAAGTCGAGGCGTTTGCGTTTTACGCTATGTTTTATTAAATTACTCTAAATATTCAATTTTTGCGTCAATAATGGGGGTACACATAGAAAATTGAAAATATCTCAATTGTTTTTTATCCTAGACCATTGAACTTGGTCTCATTCTTAAGCCTAGACATATCCCTTTTATCCTATGATAAGTAATGAAAATTATCTTACTTGCATATTCATGATTTTGCATTAAAACATTAAAATGAAAAAAAAAAAAGTTAAAAATCAATTATCCCATAAAAACTAATTTCAGGCCTAAACTATCATTGTGGCTCCTTGTTATTGTATCAATTATTCTATTTGACAAACTTGTTGATGCCATGGGCCTAAATGAAAATCATCTCATTTGCATTTTCATGAATATTAATGAAAATGACGAAAATCAGGATTTACAAAGGGAAAATAATTATATTGCCATTTGAAGGGTTTGGTTTGGGTTATAGGATGTAATTTGAACCCTTAGAAAAAAAGTTCAAGGGTGCCAGTTTGGTCAGAGGATCACTTTAATGCCCATTTGTGTCACCTAAAATCACAGAGCGTTCAATACAACCCCTAATAAGCGCAGATAGTAAGGTACACCTATATTACCACATGTATCTTGGCTACTGATAGACATAGAAAGCAGAAAAAGGTATCAAATGATTGCTTTTGCAATGCTATATAACTATGTAATAGGATATAATTATCAAACTGACTTCCTGGTGTTCGAATATTAATGAAAACTTCATGTATTAGACTAAAATCACTGAAAATGGAGAATACCAGCACAGTTGTTTATATCTCAGCAACCAAAAGCTCTAAACAGCTTGAATTGGTATCAAATGATTGCTATGACAATGCTCTATAACCATGTAATAAGATATATAAACAAGCTGGCTATCTTAAGGCTCAAATATTAAAAAAAGAACTTCAGATATTAGAGAAAAATAACAGATAAACGAAGGGGAAAAATCAACGAAATTCAGATATCTCAGCGACCAAAAACTCCAAAGACTTGAAATTTGTATTGAATTATTGTTATGATAATGTTCTGTATTAATGTGAAAAAATACAGAATGATTTTGACCTTCTTGGTGTTCAAATATTGATGAGAACTTTCAATTTTAGAGACAAATCACAGACCAATGTAGGGGGTATACCTACAGAAACGTATATAGCTCAGCAGCCAAAAGCCATAGAGAGCTGAAGTTTGTAACAAATGATTGCTTTGATAACATTCTAAAACGACATAATAAGATACATTAATAGTCAGACTTTTGTGCTGTTCAAATATTGAGGAAACTTTAAATATTAGATAAAAATCACAGAAAATGGAGGGGGTATACCTACGAAAACGTGCATTTTTCAGCAACCGAAAGTCATAAAGAACAGAAATTGGTATCAAATGATTGCTATAACAATATTTTATAATTGTACAATTAGATATACAGTGTATCAATAAGCTGACTCTCTTGTAGCGCAAATACTTAAGGAAACTTCAGATTGAGCCTGTCCATGGGAAAAGGTACAAGTTGGTCACAAAATTCAAAATTTACTTTTTTGCATAATACAGTAGTTGAATATCATAAGATTAATTTTTAGGTAATTTCAAAGCAATATTTTCAAAATAACCAGTACATGACGCCATCAAACAAGATCACCATGGTGACGTTTTTACGACGTTTTATGAAACTTTAAAGAAGACTTTAAAACAGTACATTTCAGGTGTCAGTGACCTCATTGCATCCATAGAATATGTATTATGATTGTCAAGTTGGATAGTGGAACCAATTAGCTATTGAAACATTTAACAGTTTTACTTGATATCTTATCGTTTCCATAGCAACACTGATTAATTTTGTAAAATTGATAGACTTTTAGGTATAAAATCGTTAACTATGTGTCTATTCAATGATTTAACATCATTGGAATCGAATTAAAGCAATTTGAACAAGCACCACCACTGTCACAGCTGTTACTAGTATTTCTGTTTATGCAAATATGCTCATTTGAATATTTAAAAAAAGTATTGTCATTAATATTCATTAAATTCATCTTCCGACCTCACTTTTTTTCTGACAAATGACATCACACTTGGATTACATGAGCACACACTTTAGTGCTTATTTTATCTGCATGCATGTTGCTAATGGTGTCACATGTTTCAAGTAATAAAACTGCAACAACAACAACAACAAGGTAAAGTTAAAGTTCTTTTACCTGGTCGTTGCCATGGTAACCTTAGATTGTCATTTATTTATAGAAAAGAAAATCTCATGAAAGTTGTCAATATACCACAGTCTATACTACAGTCTAATCTTGTTTTATAGCACCCTTAGTAACAAGACTGATACCAAACATAAGCTGATAATGCTTTCAAAAATCAAGATGTGCCAATACAGATATGTAAATTAGCTCATTTGAATATTCATATATAAGCGTTTAAGTACATGTATTCAAAACCTTACAAAATCTCAATGTTGAAATGTAAAAATTATGGATTTTTGTTGGACTTTTTGCCTATCACGGAGGGGACATCTCTGATCCCGTGATCATCAATCTCCCAAAATAAATGTTTAGGTGAATAAATTTATACAACTTGACCTCAGAAATAGGATAAGGTTTTCATTATTAATATAACAAAAAAACAAAAAAAAATCTGGTAGGATAGGTTAGCAAGACAGATTGTCTGATAATTAATTCTATGCAAATTTGCACTTTTTGGTGCTTGTATGACGCCTTAAACACGGATATTAGGTGACTCATTCTTTGCATGTGGTGTTAATCTGTAAGAAAACATATAATGGCATATATGCACTATATTTTGCTTTAATTCTAATGTGCACCAGAATCCAAAGGAATGGTGTTTCACAAAGCCAATATCACTTGTGCTGCTTGGTATAGTTCTTAATTCTCTACTAGCTAATAGAGAGGTTGAGAAAATGAACTTGTAACTTGTACGTGTACGTGTAGAACAGTTTTATCCCCAAACTTCGTCATTTATTACAAGTTCAAAATACTCGCTACACGTTGAGAATCAGTTAGGCTGTGAATGAAATAAATTTGCGACTTGTAAGTTTTCTTTATATGTTTCCATCGATAGGTCAGGTAGGTACAAGCAGAAACGAAGTTCGATGAAGCGTTGCCAAATCGTTTTGCACGTGCAGCCGAAGTATATCTGACCAAATGCGAATCGACGTACATGTGACCATATATGTATGTAGGTATGTACTTTCTGACGTTTGTGGTAACGCAATTTAATTTGTTTATAGGGTATTTAGCCGCGTTTTAGTTTCCGACCAGGTCCGAGATAAACCAGGCTAACAATAAATCATCCATATTTACTTTCATATATCAACACATGTATAAACAATAAAAAATTCAGCTGTATATACTTTATGAAATCTACACGTACACGTTCAATTTTCTCAAACGATTTTACACTCAAAACGATCGTGTACGGGTAAATAAAGCTACAAGTACACGTACACGTTACAAGTTTATTTTCTCAACCTCTCTAATAATTGATAATTTATCAGTGATTTACTTTTAAGATGTGTTTATCTGCGAAACTCCATGCATACTTACTCATTACTTGTCGCAATTTGATTTGTTGTGTGATTTCTCGGGTCCAAATTGATGTAAGAGCAGATATACTAAAAATTGACAAATGAAAGTGAAACTTTAGATTTTCAGTGAATGTTGGCGCCCAGGGATCTTCATCAGCGAGCAGCTTGTTGTATCTTTTGGTCCTCGTTTTTAAATCATCATGGTGGTTACCATGATTAATTTGTTTGTCCTGGATGATTCATTGGCTAGTTAGAGATTCACCACGACAACCGAAAAAGTAACTAACTGTTGTGAACCATTGTAGAGGATGAGGGTGAGGTTAGGCATATGTGAAACTGGTTTAATACCACAGAAGTCTTTTGATCGTTCCAAGGCGATACTTCTGTGGTGGTTCTTTTTGTTTTATGTCTTGGTGTTTAAATTTTTTTGTGCTGTTGGCGCCTTATGTATGTTTTCATATTCTTAATTGAGTTAAGGTAACTGAGTGGCCACCTATTGGGAAAATAGCTGCTCATTCGGCTTACGATATGTTTCATGGTATAAGTGCCTGATTGTTAGTTTGGTTTTTTCCCACCTCGGTTTTTGGAGTGGGAATCTCTTTCTGATTGCGCCTTTTCCTGATCTTTGCCTACTTGTACCTTTTTATATTACTGATCGATCCAAAGTGGTTCTTCTGTTAAAGTTCTAATTGTTATATGTTTCAGTGTTGACTTGTGCTGTTTGCACGTAACTACTCGGCTTATGATATGTTTCTTCAGTATAAGTTCATGTATCTAATTGTCAATTTATTGTTTTCCAACCTTTGCTTTTGGGGAGGGGATTTATTGCTGATTATGTCATTGCCTAATCATTGCCTACGTTTACCTTTTCATCCACCAGCTTGTAACGACATTGAACGATAATCGCTAAATGTTTAGTATATAGGCTGTTCTAGCCCGTCGATGAGCCCGTAAAACGAATGCTTTCCTGAATGTTTTGCATTAATTGACTTTTATATAAATCAGGATCATCTAGGTCTTATGTTGGTATTAATTTTCTTGCGTTTATTAATATGTATTATTGTTGATTTTATTGTTTTAATCTGCTCATACATAAAACAAATTGTGTCACAATCTGAAGTGAAATTTCATAGCTTCGTGAATACCATCTACCTTATGACCAACAATGTCCCTACTTGCATCTCTCTGTAATTGGAATATTTTGAGTGTAATGCTCCAACAAGCTAAGAAACTCCCCAAAAGTTTCTATAAGAATTATACAGAGTCTTGTGGGAGTTTGAAGTCTTGCTTTAATTTTTCACATACTCTCTTGCACGCACCACGGCATATAATAATCAGATATAAGAATGGCGTAGTATTTATAGATATATACATAGGAATTAATAAAGTAATGATTAGACAAAATGTTGTCTTTTGAAAATGCAGGAAACAGTAAGTTCTTTTACGTATTTGGATAATCAATTGAAAAAAAAATGTCAATAAACTTTGATAATGTATCGGCTATGTAATACAAAGTGAAAAAAGACAATAGCAAGTAGTCGTGTGTATCATTAGCATGTCTTTCGAAACATTGGTTGCCATGGAAACAAAAATGCTTTAATGCTGCTAAAATAAATATTCATTCTTTCTCTTGTTAAGCATCAAAGCAACTTTTAAATCTTAGCATTTGGGTGATTTCGTACAAAGGTTTGGTATGATATTTGCATTTAATTACACTTCTTAATACTAAGGTTCATCTTATAATCAAAAATCATTAATGGCATAAGGGCCATGTTACAATGAATAGTCATGATTATGCAAATGAGTTTATTTCTTCATGTTGACGTACTGAGAATGGAAAATGTATTATCTTTAATCTGACACCAGTTTTGCTAAAGTGAGTCGGGTATTAGATAAGTTATGGTTAAAGATTTATATGCTATGTCAGCTCTGTCTTTGAAGTATTGGTTACCATGGAAACAAAATGCTTTATGCATGAAATATTACCTTTCTTGTTTATCTTATATTTTGCAATGGGCAATGTCCTGAATTATTAATGCAATAGTGTAGTTGGTATTCAAGTACTGGTGGCTTGTTTAAGTCTAAAGTTATAATAAAATGTTGAAGTTGGAAGAAAAAATGAATTATTAATGAATATTCATGAATATGCAAATGAGCTTATTCAAATTTATTATCAAAATAATAAAGAACGTTTCCTGAGCTTTCATTCGACACTATTTTTAAGAAAATATATTAAGTACAAGTAAAGATATCACAGTTTTTATTTGCAATATCACTTCTAAAATTGCGCTACTGATTACCATGGCAACGCAAATAATCTCATGTTGCTAATAGTAACAGACATAATCTCACTCAGATTTACATCCCGAACAATATCTGCATCAATATCAATAAATTTCAAAGGTTCAAAGGTATTTTTGATAAAAATATGACCAATGAATGACATTAAATCTTTTGAAATGAATTTTTAAGAAAATGTGGATTTGTGCCAACTTGTACCTTTTCTCACGGACAGGCTCAGATATAGGTGAAAAATCACTGGCAAACGAAGGGATATACAAATAAAACTGCCGATATCTCAGTGACCAAAAGCTCTAGAGAGCTAAAATTTGAATCAAATGATTGTTAGACTTATGTTCTATAATCATTAGATAAGAAACATAATTAATTTGTCTTTCTCATTGTTGGAATATAGATGAGAACTTTAAATATTAGATAAAAATCTCAGAAACATATAGGGGGTATGCCAACGGAAACGTATATATCTCAGCAACCAAAAGTCATAGACAGCTGAAATTGGTATCAAATGAGTGCTATGACAATATCCTATAACCATGTAAAGGGTATATAAATAAAATGTCTTTCTTGTTTCTCGAATATTTAAGAGAACTTAAGCTATAGAAGAAAAAACATTTGCAAACGAAGGGGGTATACCAATAAAACTGCTGATATGTCAGTGACTAAAAGCTCTAGAGAGCTAAAATTGGTATCAAATGATTGCAAGAATAATCTTCTATACACATAAGATAAAGAACATAAATAATTCGACTTTCTCATTGTTAGAATATAGATGGAAATTTTAAATATTAGATAAAAATCTCAGAAAAATATAGGGGGTATACCAACGGAAACGTATATTTCTCAGCAACCAAAAGTCCGAGACAGCTGAAATTGGTATCAAATGATTGCTATGACAATACACTATAACCATATAAAGGATATATAAACAAAATATGTTTTTTCTTTCTCGAATATTTAAGAGAACTTAAACTGTAGGAGAAAAAAACATTGGCAAACGAAGGGGGTATACCAAGAAAACTGCTAATATATCAGTAACCAAAAAATCTAGAGAGCTTAAATTGGTCTCAAATGATTGCTAGAATAACTTTCTTTAATCATGTGATAAAAAACATAAATAATTTGACTTTCTCATTGTTGAAATAGTGATGAGAACTTTAAATATCGGATAAAAATCTCTGAAAAATGTAGGGGGTATACCAACGGAAACGTTTATATCTCAATAACAAAAAGTTCTAGAGACTGAAAATGCCACAATGTGATTGCTTTGACAATATTCTATAACCATGTAACAAGTATATAAACAAACTGACTTTCTTGTTGCTCAAATATTTAAAAGAACTTAAGATATAAGAGAAAAATCACTTGCAAACGAAGGGGGTAGACCAATAAAACTGCTAATATCTCATCGACAAAAAGCCCTAGAAATTGGTATCAAATAATTGCTAAAATAACGCTTTAAAACCACTTGGTTAATCACTTAAACAATCTGACTTACTTTTTTTGAATATTGAAAAAAAACTTTAAATATTAGAGAAAAATCACAGAAAAATTGAGGGGGTATACCACGAAAAAACTTAATACATCAGCAACCAAAAATATATGGAGCTTAAATTGGTATCAACTGATTGCTATGGTAATGTTCTATAATCATAACATAAGATTTATGAAAAATTATACTTTCTTAGTGTTTTAATATTGATGAAAACTTAAAATATTAGATAAAAAATCACAGAAAAATATAGGGGTACACCAAAGGAAACATTTTTATCTCAACAACCAAAGGTACTAGAGAGCTGATATTGGTATCAAATAATTAATATGACAATATTCTATGACCATGTAAAAGGTGTATAGCAAGCTGACTTTTTGCTGCTCAAATATTTGAGAAAACTTAAGATATAGGAGAAGAATCACTGGCAAAGAAAGGGGTATATCAATAAAATTGCTGATATCTCAGTGACCAAAGGCACTACAGAGCTGAAATTGCTATAAAATGATTGCTATGACAATATTCTATAACCATGCAACAAGTATATAAACAAGCTGACTTTCTTGTTTCTCAAATATTTAAAAGAACTTAAGGTATAAGAGAAAAATCACTTGCAAACGAAGGGGGTATACCAATAAATCTGCTACTATCTCAATCACAAACAGCTATAGAAAGCTGAAATTGGTAAGATAATGTTCTAAAATCACGTGGTAAGACACACAAACAACCTGACTTACTTTTTTGGAATATTGATAAACACTGAAACGCTTTCCAAAATAAAAAGGGAAATTCCAGTTGTTTCCCCTTTTCGCGACCTTATTCTGCATTTTCGATGTAAGAAAATTCTGACCAGTTGGCTCATTTGTTTCAAAAATAGCAACATCACGCTTACGCGGTTGCCATGCATTCAAACAACTTGTACGTGAAGTTGAAATAAAGACAACCTTTTCTCTGCAAAATGTATTACTTATTATCGATTGTAAGAAATTTCTTACGTTTTTCCTATGTTTAATCTTAAGCATGACCTCTAAATAAAATGTATGAAATTTCATACAATTTCTTGAAGAAGTGTCAATGCAATTTTGTTATACATATACCAATGTGTGAAATTTCATACATATGTTTTTCAATATAATAAAAAAGCAACTATCATTTGTTTGAAATATCCCTTACAATCTCTCTTCTGTAAACATATTCGCTACATAATTGTATGAAATTTCATACATCTTTGTTCATTATAATAAGCAGTGACAACTTGTTTTTGCATTTATGCGCCAGATGAAAATGTATGTCTTATTACCAAATGTAAGAAATTTCATACAATCGTTCCTATATTTAATCTTAGTCAAATGTATGAAATTCCATACAGTTTCGTGAACTAGTATCAATGCGACTTTGTTAAATATACAATTGTAAGAAATTTCTTACATTTGTCTTACATTTCATCTTAAGCATAGTCTCTTAATAAAATGTATGAAATTACATACCGTACAGTTTCGTGAACTAGTATCAATGCGACTTTGTTACATACACATTTGTAAGACATTTCTTACATTTGTCTTACTTTTCATCTTAAGCATGGCATCTTAATAAAATGTCTTTCTTTTTACCAATTGTAAGAAATTTCATACAATCGTTCCTATTTTTCATCTTAGTCGTAGCCTCTTAATAAAATGTATGAAATTTCATACAGTTTCGTGAACTACTATCAAAGCAACTTTGTTACATATACAATTGTAACATTTTTTTACAATTTTTCTTACATTTCATCTTAAGTTTCATCTTAAGCATGGCCTCTTAATAAAATGTATGAATTTTCATACAGTTTCGTGAACTAGTATCAATGCGACTGTTACATATACGATTGTAAGAAATTTCTTACATTTCAACTTAAGCATGGTATGAAATTTCATACAGTTTCTTAAACTAGAATCAATGCGACTGTTACACATATACAATTGTGTGAAATTTCATACATTTTTTTTTTCAGTATAATAACAATAAGCAACTATAAATTTGTTTATTTGTGTACGATATCTTTAAATAGTAATTATCTAATACAATTTGTAAGAAATTTCATCCATTCTGTGCAGCCTACTATATTTAAAATTCAAAATTCGGTGTTAATCGTATGATAAAAAGTATCTTTCTGAATTTGTATGAAATTTCTTACAATCTCTCTTCAGTGTTTAACTTTGAACATAGTCGCTTTATATTTGTGAGAAACTTCATATATTTTGTTTTCATTATACTACAGAAGATAGCCAGTGACGTCTTTGTTTATCTCTAACATTATCTGCCTTAAATTTGTATGAAATTTCCTACAATTTGTTATTTGCATCTATGCGCGTGGTGAAAATACTTGATCATGATTCCTAAAGCCGTCAGATACAGAACGGTTAGTTCCATTCAAAAGAGAGAGTGAATGTGTGAAATTTCATACAAATCCAGTCCCATACTTTCCAATGAAAAACGAAGAGAAAATCAGAATATACATGTAGGTACTTGTCGACGTGCAATTGTACGAAATGTCCTACAATCTTTCCTCTGTCGCTATATATATATGTGTGAAATCTCACATATATTTCAGTGTGAAAACAATACGCAACTTTTATCGTCGTTACAGGTGTACAATGCCTGATAAATAGTAGGAAATTTCACACATTCTATATCTTAAATCTTATATCAATTCATTATCTATCTAAATTTGTATGAATTTTCTTTTTTTTCTGCATTTATGCTTGTGATGAAAATAGTTGCTGCATATCTAAACTCGTCATAAAGTGAAGAGAGGTTTTCATGTAGGTACCGGTCCTACTGAATCATGAGCAATGACAATTAACGTTCTTGTTACGGACGTCGGTATTGACATTACGAATTCCCACAAAAGTCACGGTTAATACACTTGTGTTCATAACATCTAAAAGTGAAGTTTTAATTGGATAGACTAGACATGTTTTGACGAATCACAAGTCATTTTGAAATATCGTCGTCAGAAAGAATTGAAATATTCAGGCATGGATTTATGTTTTGCTTTCGAACGAAACGAACGAAATAATTCCAAGCCTTTCGACACACATGTACATGTAGCTACATGTAACAATCACTTTTATTTATTTATTTATTTATTTATTTATTTATTTATTTTTGTTTGTTTGTTGTTATGCATTGAGCATGGGCATACAATATGAAACAGAAGACTGGGCTAATACCGGCGTAAGCCGAATGGACAGAACTTTGTTTAACAAAACAAACCGACTCGAGACCTTTAAAATGTAGATTTATTTGTGCAAAATAAAAGTTTATCAATAAGTTATCATTCCTATCTCAATATTATTATATATTTGTCTTGTACTAGCCGGTATGTGCAAGTTATGCAACTCTGATCCTCATTGATTTCAAGTGCAGTATGTGTTTTGCCTTTGCCTTTAAAAGAAATTATAGACTTAGTCTGATTTCAGAGGTACATGTTCATGCCTATCATGTGTCCCTTTATTCCATCCACGTGGCATCGAGCCCCGCTCAGGCCACATGTGGAACATGCGAGTGTTTTCGTTCATGCTTCTCTCGATAGCGGACGTAAAACCGAAAATGCATGGTTAATGTTGAAATTCAAAGAAATAACACAATTAGAATTGATGAATGCCATTTGGCATCATTTTTTTTTTCGAACAAAGTAGGTTTACAAAATAAAATAAATGCATGCATCATCGCAAAATAGAATCAATGTTTTGAAAGTATGTCTAATTGATAGTATGTAAACCTTATCACTGCAACATACAAATAAATTTCAAGAAATAATGTTTTGATTGTTTACATGATTGCAAAAATCCTTGTGATGAAGTATCCCATGTTTTATTACGAGCTTCGGGCTATTGTATTGACGCATGCATTTGTCGAATTATTAATATATCGTCAAGTATATTTCAAATTATGCCCAATATACATGACAGTCGGTTTCCAAAATTGAAAGTTTAAGCCGTCTTATTATTCTATATATGTTCCAAATTCATGTACATGTAACTAACTCCATTCTACATTTTAATGCAGCAAAAGTCGCAAGTCTTTGAACATTGCCAAAAACGCTTATACCAGATATATGTACATGTAAATAAATGTTTGCCAATGTTATTCGAATATCAAAACGCCTTATACCCGAACAACTGGGGTATACAGGGGCATACCTATTTTTCTTATTTTTGCTCCAAAACATAAATAAGTGGTACAAGTTAGAAACGCCTCGATGAGGCGGTTCTAACGTGTACCTACAATCTATGTTTTGGGCAAAAATAAGAAAATATACATAAACAAATCCTATGAAATTTTCCATTTTTACTGCTGAAAGAAATGTCTGTAAATGGCAAGGGCAAGTTGTCATTATGAAAAGTGCAACACATTTCCTGCGTAGTAAAAGCAATTAAATAAAACTTGAAATAAGAACAAAGAAATGTTCTGTGACTTGCATTCAATTTGTGCAATAATTTTCATAATCAAATGAATGATAAGGTCAATAACATGACCTTATACAACTCTCCACCCCTGATAAACGTTAGCCAATCAAATTTCAGAGAAATTTGCTTCTTTGGTTAAACAGGTAAATATGGGCGGAGCATAATTTGACACCTGGATTAAGATTGTTTCTATTTATTATTGAGCAATGTCAAATAGAATAATATTTAGACGACAATCATGTTTAATTTTTCGAAAGAATCGCATGATTCTAAAATGTTTAAATTTCAGTCATAAAACAAAAAAATTTGAGACGCAACTTACTACCGCAACAGCGTTTGAACCGCTAAAAAGAAAAGAAAGAAATAAAGAAAACGAAAAGGAAACGCAATAGGTTCATAGAAAATTTATCGTTTGTTTAAATTCTTTCACACTCCCGAATGCTTTGGTTAGCCTCTTCGGAACGAACATTCTTAATTGACTATGTAAAATTATTTCGAATTTAAATCAAACCGGTCTGATCCGATATAGCAATTTTGGATCCGAGTCACTTTAAAGCTAGCACGTGCGTAAAGAGCAACTTGTGCTGCTCAAGCCGTGTCGGTTAGCCTAAAACGCAAGATTTGCCTCCTGTATGTACAAGTAGCTGAAATGTATTGATCGTGTCTGGGTGATTTGGCGCATGTCCAAAATTCATGATTTTGCATGCCCAAAATTCATGGGGCATGCACTGAAATGCCCTTACTGGTAATGTTATGGCTTTAAATTAACTATACACATTCTCTCTCTCTCTCTCTCTCTCTCTCTCTCTCTCTCTCTCTCTCTCTCTCTCTCTCTCTCTTATGAATCTTAAATTTTTTGTGAAGATTCAGTTACCGTCATGTTCTAATGAAATATCCGAAAAATCGTATGCTATATGCGTCAATCAGTTTCTCAAAATATATAATTTGCTATGTTTTTTAACATTTTGAAATCATGCATTTTTTCAAATTATAAATAAATGTTTTTCACCAACGCATTTATATAATGGTAATCTGTATAAAAATGAATATAAGATTTCTGTTTCCGAAATTAAAATCATATTGCGTGTCTGTTACGAAGAATAAATAAATAAATAAATAAATAAATAAATAAATAAATAAATAAATAAATAAATAAATAAATAAACACTCGGTATATTAAAACAAATAGTCCATTGAAAATCACAACTCACTATCATTTCACTTTTTGCCAAATGAGTCGCTGTGTTTAGGTTTACGCCTATTTGATAACGCGCTGGAATGTGTGCCTTTTGGGCCCCGACATAGGTCTTAAACGAACCTAGATGTACACTTGAATGAAATTTTGGGATTAGGGGAAATAAAGGCATTAGTTAAAACAAAGACGCTGAAAAGCTGTGCAATAAAAGCATAGCTAATCTGCGCATAAGTTTTGCATGTCCAACAAGACACTGGCTATCCGCACGACGGTCGTGCCGATAACGCCACTTATCGGCACGACCGTCGTGCGGATAAGCGGCGTTATCCGCACGATAGGGACATCGATATCCAAATGCTATAAATGTTAAGAAATTGATACATTTTAAGGTAAAGAACCACAAAAACCGTGGCGCTTAAAGGTCCGTGCGTCGCGAAGGACGAAATGCTATAACGTCGCGCCAATGACGTCGTTTTCAAGATGGCGTCGGCTGTAGGTGTGCGATCCGAACACACAGTAAAGATCGGCGGAAGCAAAGAAACGGATTGCTTTTGAAGTTTATTTTACGAACAGACACATTATGTAATGGAGAGAAAATGATGACGACGATAGTCGAATGCCGTTTCCAATTTTATGCATATTTCTTTAGGCATGTTTTAGATTACCAGCGTGTGCTTTCGGTTGTTGACATAATGACAAAAAATGAATTTATAGAATTTCCAGAAAGCCAGTGTACGTGATTTCGTACACCCATCGGCATTTCGGACGGCTTTATCATCACTCAGGAAAATATGTCCGTGAAATGAATACCCCATTAAACCCCACTTTTATATAGTAAAACTGGTGTATGCAGGGGTATACTTATTTTTCTTATTTTTGGTTCAAAACATAGATTGTGGGTTCTAACGTGTACCCACAATCTATGTTTTGGGCAAAACTAAGAAAAATATCAAAATTTTTCAACTGAAAATGTTCAATTTTTACAACTTTGGAAAAATCTGTATATTGCATGGGCATGTTTTCGTAATGTGTGGAAGGTGATGTGCGGGACTCGAGGACCGAACCCGCCAAAGCCTCATCCGTTGAAGTTATTATCGTTCATTCGCCTGATAATTTATCTATTTTTATTAAATTTTATCTATTAATTTATTTATTTATTTAATTTATTTATTCATTTATTTATTTATTTATTTATTTGTGGTGTTTTAATGGCTTATGCGATCGCGCTTTCAAGCCTCGTGGAAGGAACTTGAGCTTTGGAATGAGCCTCTGAATGAGAAAGCCAACAATCGGGATTTCCGACCTGGTCCCGAGGTTATAAAACTATTTTTCAAGCTCAGCTCAGCTAAGCATGAAATTTCAACTGCTCATAAATGTTTTGATAGTCAAAATGTGTGGAAAATTCAGGTTCAAAACTCAAAAACTATTACTTTATCCTGCTTATAAATGTTAAAATGCCAACAATTGTTGTCATTTTAACATTTTGCCAACAATTGTTAGCATTTTAACATTTATTAGTAGGATAAATTTTAGTCTCAGCTGAGCTGAGCATGAAAAAAGTTTTATAACCTCGGGGCCAGGTCCGACACAATCCAGACTGTACAGCTACAGAAGCAGGATAGAATCTTTAAATTTTATAAATTAAGTAGAAGAGAAATTGCAATATCCGAGTAACGAAAACAATGGTGCTGATCAGCTGTGCAGTTACTGCAGATTGTTTGTTTTCTGGTGCAGCGGCTCGCATATAAGTTTAAAGGTACAGAAGAGCGAGACACTTTTAAAATGATTTTTTCTCTCCCACCCTCGATTGTAATAAGTCACGCAAGGAAAAAAAATAATACAAAAACAGACACATTATATACTTTACAAGCAATGGTTTATACTAAAAGAAAGACAGACCTTACATCGCATGCCTTGCGCGTTTGATGAAATGATATATTTGTTGAACAATTGAATAAGTTGGATTGAAGGCCATCTGATTACTGGTTAACCGCTCAGGTTTGAGCCTGACCAGGAAATTAAAGTGGTTTCAAGTCAAACCGCAAATACATATACGCATTATTGGCTTAGTTGGGTGGTTATATTTTAAGCCCTAATTTTGACATCCTAATTTTGGGTAAAAGTCCAGTAAAATGGAGGCAACGTCCCGGGATGACCATAGCTGTTGACTGGGACGTTAAGCGTCAATTCAAACAAACAAACAAACACATTTGATTGAAATTTAGGGTCAAAGATTTTGGACAGTACCGCTATACATACTGTTGAACTTAGGCCGGATTTTAACCATTCACCGTTCGTGATATGACTGAAAGGTCATTCGAGTTGAAAATCAGTCAGATACAAGCACACGTCAATGATTTAAAATTCGCCACCTAAAGCCCATTTCAATAAACCAAATGCCGAACGTTTATGAAACACGTCCGAAAAGTCTAAAGGCTCCATTTTCATGAAGTCAACGTCACTTACGTAAAATTAAATTTTTTAGCTTACCTATCTTCATGCGTTGACAAATACCGCCGAAACCAACCTGGTAGTCAAGGACTTTTATTTTACTTTTTGACTCACAATATAAAAACGAGACTATATTTAGTTTTTTAAAAAAATCTATGGATTAGTTTTCTTGTAAACGGCGCTCATGTGCTAAAAGCTACGCGATTTATTACTTTCCTATTACGTCACATACAAATAAATGCATTTTTAGCCATTTTAGGGGAGCGATTTGCAGGAAAACCAACCTGGTAACCATGTTTTTTTATTACACGAATCGATAGATATAAATATTTTCTCTAAAGTATCAAAAAATGAAAAAAATCTATGGATCAGCAACATAATGGTTCTTTACCTTAAGTTGATAAATATTATACACTGGCTTCAAAACTGAAACAGAATATTACCCATGCAGGATTTTTTTACTTTTAATTACCAAAATTATTATTTTTTTGAAATTGGCTTACCTATGAATTTACCTGTAAAATCAGCCATGCGTATGCGTAAATGAGAAAGTAGTTATCGCAACCTAAATAATAAAAGAATGTGGCAATCCAAAATGATTTTAACAATGGAGTATGGAAACATATCAGCAGCACAATTAAAAAGCATTTATATTGGTTATATTTTTCTCCCCTGTTAGAAATCTAAAGTTATTCAGTTTAAATCAGCTGGAATAATCAAATCAAATTAGTTCTCTTATTCATAATTAACAAAAATGTTGATTTTGAATGTATTTCACTAGCTAAACACATAATTAATTTATTTAATGACAATTTGATAGTTAAATGCATACGTAAGCTCGTTAGACAAAATCTCATACTCCCGTCGTGCCGATAGCCAATACCTGTAGCATTGGCTATCAGCACGACGGTCGGGCCGATAACGCCGCTTATCGGCACGACCGTCGTGCGGATAAGCGGTGTTATCAGCACGACCGTCGTGCGGATAGCCTCAGCCGTCCAACAATCAGAATTTCTCGTGACACTGTAAAGAAGCCTTGACAAATTTTGATGCTGCGGCATCTTTGAAGTAAAACCAGACACGCTTCTACCTAACCTGCCGCAGGCGCCGCTATCGTCACCGGTTTGCACTTGACAGTTCGTGTTTTGAAACCGATATGGACTATGCTTAAATCATGAAGGATTATTGGAATTTATTACTTAAATTATTATTATAATTATTATTATTATTATTATTATTATTGTAAACATAATTATTTTCTGTAAAGAATGATAATCATAATGTAAATGTACCTGTCAATACGTGTTAGCAAATATCAATATTCATGCATAGAAAAAAATGAATGTAAGAAGTTGAGATTAGTTCTCTAAACATTGCGAAAACTTGCCCATGCAATAAACAGAGATTTTTTTATCTTTAAAAATTGAAAAAAAAATATGATTTTTTATTTTTCTTATTTCTGCTCAAAACATAGATTGTGGGTACACGTTAGAACCGCTTCGTCGAGGTGGTTCTAACGAGTACCCACAATCTATGTTTTGGAGAAAAAATAAAAAAAAGAAATAAAAAAAAGTAGGTATACCCCTATGAACCCCTGTTTTGTTATATAAGAGTTGGGTTCAAGGGGGTATACATTACACGGACATGTTAACCTGTTGAGTCAGCACATAGTACGTATCTCTGTTTCATGTTTTCCGTTTTGGTTCTTGGAACCTGCAAGATTTCTGCGTTTATGACTGAGCTTGGCTCCGTGACTTTTTTTTTCGTGACTGTTTTTCCTGTGGCTTTTTTCGCCCACCGGTTGGGTTTCGCAAATCCAAAGCCGTTTCTGTTTTGACTGCTTTATTTTGCGACGCTACTTTCACGTCATGAAAACTAGTTCGCGTAATGTATACCCCCTTGAACCCCACTTTTATAATTTAAAAGCAAAACTGGGGTAGACATATTTTTCTTACTTTTGCTCCAAAACATAGATTGTGGGTACTCGTTAGAACCGCCTAGGCGAGGCAGTTCTATTGTGTACCCACAATCTATGCTTTGAGCAAAGAATAAGAAAAATGTATTGCATGGGCAAGTTTTCATAACGATACATGCATAATGCATTCAAATATACGTAATCGAAGGCCTAATCCCACTGTGCTTCGCTATTTTGAGGTCATTTCTTTGACCCCGATAGGCAAATTTATTAAGAAAGCAGAAGACTTGAAAGCATTTTACAAATCTTGCTACGATTCAGGGTCTAGCACGTAACAAACCTGAACTAATAATTAAAGTACTGCATCAGAAAACAAACGATCTGCATATGCGAAAAACAAAGGCGCAGCTCACTGAACTGTGCAGGCAGTAACTACACAGTGATCAGCGCCTTTGTTTTCGCCACAGGGATAGTGCAACCCCTCTTCTTACTAAAAAAATAGATCAGTAAATTCAAGCTTCTAGGTCATGTCTTTGACTGTGCAGCCCGGTTTGTGTCGGACCTGATCGAAAACCCAGTTTGTTGGTTTTCTCATTCGAAGGCTCAAATATTATATGTAAAGAAATGCATGTAAAGGAAAACGACATAAATCTGTATCCATTTCAAATGGTGAATATATATGTCTAAAATTTATCTTACATGTATTACAACTAAAAACTTTCCAAACTAGCAATATTTCTGAGCCAAAAGAAAATCATAGTTATAACACTTGCATCAAATCAACATTTTGTATAGAAATTAAACTTTTCATTAGAAAGCCTAAATTTTGAATCTTTCAATCTGCGGTAGTACATATACTGCTATAGTTAACATGTCTATATTAGCAATTTTATGTTGTCAAATGCTTATATATGAGTCAATGTCAAAATTCGTCAAAATTCTTGTCTTCTCAATATTTTATGAAAACCACTTACCAGATCGTGATTTGAATTTTTTCATATGATACTACTGATTATGCTTAATAATAGTAAATAATAAGACAGTATTTGATTGGTGTAAAAATACCTGTTTTCTAGATTTAAAACCTCATTTTTCATCATTTTTGCCTGTCCCTCGAAAAAAATTGAAGATTCAGCACAACTTTTGAAAGCCGCTATTAATTTTTTGGTAGTTTTGACTGGGTGTATCAATAAGACCATTATTAAGGTAAATATAACAGGTTTCAAAATGGGATATTTCATTTAATTTTTCATATTTTTTGGCAATAATAAATCCGTCCCTGGATTTATGTCCTTACCGTAACGCAGTGATAAATTGCAAAAAAATAATACAGGATCCATCATGTTGGCAAAGCTGGTTATCTGTCATGCTTATTGGACACTTTCTATTTGCATGTGTTTTAAAATGCTGCTACTAAACTGTACAATGAAAATACTGTTTCAGTGAGTAAGCCCAGTAGAGTATATTTTTGTGTGTCCACTGACCGTAACAAGATATTAGCACAATGAATACTTTGAAAAAGGTATGATTCTGACATATTGATCCAGTTACATTTCTCAATAGCAAACCACTTTTGGTTCCATGTTTTAATGCATAAATTTTATTTAAGATAGAAATAACTTAAAATAAGTCCTTACCGTAACAGTCCTTACCGTAACAATATAAAATGTTATGGTAAGGACTCATTTTGTTACGGTATGGACATCTGCTGTAAAACAGCAAAATAAATCAACCTGTATGTTATTGATGTAGATACATTTGCTATGAGAAACTGTAACTTGTTGTAATAAGAGTAATAGGATTATAAAAACCCAAATTTATAAATGAATTTTTAACACAAATACGTTCATAGGAATTATTCCGTTACGGTAAAGACATTTTGTTGAAATACCATGGCTTTTTGGAAAATCATTTGGAAATCAAAAACAGAAGCAATACAATTGTAAGTCATATAAAATATATTATTTTATTGAAAAAGATAGCTATCAGGATTATGATTGAGAACAATTATTTCCTACAAAATGTGTTTTGTCCATACCGTAACATGCTGGTCCATACCGTAACGATATCTCAGAATAATTAACTGTACCAGAAAACTTACAATACTTATTAGACTTAAATCACCATAGAAGATACCAAAATATTTAATACTTATTATATCATTCAATCACACTTGCCTGTATTGCTGTCAAAAAGGCAAGCAATGATATTTATACTAAAAATGTCCATACCGTAACAATTTTATCAATATTAGATCTTGTCCATACCGTAACAGAGAATGTCGATACCGTAACAACATCAGAAAAGTATTTACTGTGTAACATTTTATTAGTTACTTTTCTGTGTTTACCTTCTTTTGCATTCACACCAAAAGGATTTATCAGTGAAAATAAATAAAGATCTTTCTGAATCACTGTCTTCATTTAGCAACAAATTAGTGCGCAAAGTCAAAAATGTCCATACCGTAACGTGCATCTTGTCCACTACCGTAACGGTAATAAATTTCTGAAAATAAGTTCTTTATAAAGACTATATGTGGATTATAACCACACAATCATTATTATCAAGATGAATAACTTGTCTGCAGTATTGTTGTTGTCTAGCAACATGTGTTTTAAAAATGTTATTAATAGCGGAAAACATCTAAAATCTGTAAAAAGTCGTTTTTGCTTGTATGGTCATTGTTTTTTTCTACTATCATTACAGCTGTACATTTTTTTCTTCAGTACATGTGTAGAAACATTCTGTTTATGAGATTGCATACATCAGAAATAAAAAAAATGTTGCACATTTAGAAGAAAAACACAATTTAAAATTTGTTACGGTATGGACATTTTTCCTGGTCATGTGACTTTTGACGATCTATTAAAGCAATCTGATTGGTTGTTAAGATTACCTTTAGTTTGTTTTAATTATTTTAGGGTTAGCTTGTTACTATCAATAAAAAAAAAATAACTTTCTTTTAGTTGCTTTTTATTTTTTTCACACATTCAAAATTTGACGAATTTTGACATTGACTCATATATGTACAACCGCATCGCATTTTCTACCGTTCAAGTGCAGTCACGAATTAGCGTATCAGACACACCATCAGGAAAACGTATACCCCCTTGATCCCCAGTTTTATATAGAAAATCTAAGGTTTGCAGGGGTATACCTAATTTTCTTATTTTTGATCAAAAGCATACATTGAGGGTACTCGTTAGAAACGCCTCGGCGAGGCAGTTCTAACGTGTACCCACAATGTATGTTATGAGCAAAAATACATGTATTAAATATATATAAAAAAAAAACCTCCATTTGAAAATTTCAGTTTTTACAGCCTAAAAAATCTCTGTATATTGCATGGGCGTGTTATCGTAATGGTTTCCGCCGTAGACACGTTAACAACTGCATGTGTGTTACGAGGTATTGGTTTTATTGGGGGCTTGCCGAACGCGTCAGTAACGTGTCCCAAGCATGTGGGAGACGCGCACCGGTTTTGATTCGCGCATAGCGTGCGCTTTTCGTGTCTGGGACGTAATATAAACGTACGAGTACTTGAACACTTTCAGCGGGTTGAGATTCTTATACGCCCATTGCGCGTGCCAGAATATTTTTTTTTTTTTTGAATTGATGCATAATATCCCAGTCAGCAGTAAGGGTCATGTCGAGAATTCTCTCCATTTTATGGTACCTCTACCCAAAATTAGGAAATCATGAGACTCAAAATGTGCTTCATAAATATAACCACCCAAGCAAACCGATATGTATGGATGGTTTGTCTAAACTACATTGCCTAGGCAGGCTTAGACTTTAACGGTTCATGGTTGGTCAATAGTTTTGAAGCTTAACCTGGAGGCACGAGCAGCCAATCTACTTTTCCTAGGCCCAAATGGACGGGGGGCATATTCATTATTTGTCTTATACGCTAATTTATAACTGCACTTTCTGGCTGTATTAGAGTGGTTTAATGACCAAGAGTTGTTGGAAGCTAGAGGATTTATGGGAAGGCTTTCCCGAAAGGTCACGCCCATGCCATTCAGCATTTGTTTTTTCAATCAAAACTTCTTAATTTTCAAGTTTATATCAAATCAATATCAAACCAATGGTACGTTGACGATTCGGACCTTGGCTAATTGGAACCTTGGCTAATTGGAACCTGATTCGGACCTCTGCTGTGGACAATTCGGGCCTTTGCTAATTCGGACTTTTGTTTGCATTGAGGCTTAACGTCCCAGTCAACAAATTTTCAGTCATGTCGGGACGGAGCCAACTCTTCCTGGGTATAACCAGTACTGTAGGGAGTTGATGTACTGTAAATTCGGAAATTTTCGCGTGACTTTTATTTCGCGAATTTTCTATTTCCAAATAATCAGCGAGTTCTTGAATTCGCGAGTGAGTGTCCATTTATTCTATAAAGTTTATTGTGACTCTTTCTTAGCGAGAACTTTGAATTCGCGAGGCAACCAATTCGCGAATATTAGCGAAAATTAAGTTCTCGCGAATATTTCCGGATTTACAGTATCTTGCTCAAGGACACAACACGGTGACGCCTGTGGGGATCGAACCCAGGACCTCTCGATTCTGAGTCCGACGCTCTACCACTACGCCACCGGACTAATTCAGACCTCTTCCACTGGTCAATTCGGACCCCGCAAATTCGAGGTCGGAACTGACCAAAGTTTATTTTGAAATAAATTCAAATAAGCCAATTCTGTTTAATAAGGTCCGAATCTGTTTAATAAGGTCCGAATCAGCTTATGTCAGAATTGGTTCGCGATCAGTCCACTCGATCGATCAATCTTTCGAACTATCAATCAATCACCTGATGGATCAATCAATCAATTGACCAATCACTCGATTGATCGATCGCGATCAATCACTCGATCGATCATTAGATTAATCAATCGTGAACAATCGATCGATCAAATCAATACATCAATTGCTATCGATCAGTCAATACATCGATCACTCGATCGATCGCGAACGATATCGATCAATCTATGGATAAGTCAATTGATCAAAGACTCGCGATCGGTCACTCAATCGATCGATTGCGATCGATCAAGTTTTGCGATCGATCAATTGATTGCGATCGATAACTTGATCGATCAATCAATAAATCAATATGTCACTAAATTGATCAATCACTCGATCGATTTCGATTACTCGATCGATTCGATCGATCAATCAATCGGTCGTGAGAATTCTAATTACCAATCATCCACTTAATCGATCGATCAATCGCTCAATCAATCGATTAATCAATCGATTGATCAATCACTCGATCAATCGCGATTGATCACGTGATCGATCAATCAAAATATCAATCGATCGATCAATCAATAGATCACTTGATCGATCATTTAAGAAATCGATCGATCGATCAGTCACTCGATCGATCAATCACGAAATAAAATCAAATGGAATCAATCAATCACTCAATCAACAAATCACTCGATCGATCGCAATTAATCAATAGATCGAATGTACATGTGGAGAGGGCAGAATGAAATTATTCATGACGAAAATTGTGCATGTGAACGGAGCTTAATGAACAGTGTTCAAGAGAACAAAACAACCTGATAACTGACTTTCAATTTACCACTAACCAGAGAAACGACTGCTATCTTTCAAACATGGACGAGCCTTCCTTCTAAAAGGAACTTTTATTTTTGTTTGAACGATATGCTTAAAAACGCAAACAACGACGTGAAAGCGGAACTGTTCAACATAACGTTTAGCACGTCGACCATGACCATAAAGACAAGCTGGCATCAGTTTCAAACGAGCTTTGGCACTAGCAAATCCTATGCTTTCAATAAGATGTGGATGCTCTGCATGCATAGCGACAAAATGTTATTTATTGCAACTTTAGAATCTAAGCTGAAACAGAGTTATCTGTATATTGTATAGGCATGTAATGATAGAGCGATGATATGCCTTGGTATGACCAAGATTGTAAGAAATTTCATACCATTGTAGGTCAATACTGAATCAAGAATATCCTGATTCTCACTGCTACCTTGTTGGAAAATAATTAGACTAAGTTTGTATGAAATTTCACACATGAATCTCTTTCTGCTTAAAACGTTTTTTATCTGAAAGCTTTAGAAATTCAGCAAGTATAAGGTATTGTACACCTATAAACATAATGAACATCTTTTTTATAATGAAAGGAATGTATAAAATCTCACATAATTATGTACCGAATATGCTCAAAGTTAAACTTAGAAGAAAGATTGTACGAAAATTCATACAAATATGGATTTACGTATATTGAATATAATACGATTTACTCTTGGTTTTAGTGCTGCATTAATTTTGTATGAAATTTCACACATTCATTTTCGGAATGAAAATGTTTTACAATCATAAAGCGACGTTATGAACGTTAAATACGATGGAAATATTGTAAGACATTTCTTACATTTGTAGGTCAATAATGAAGTATATTCTGATTCTCTCTTCTATTTTATTGGAAATGATTGGACTAAATTTGTAAGAAATTTCACACATTTAGACTCTCTCTCTCTCTCTCTCTCTCTCTCTCTCTCTCTCTCTCTCTCTCTCTCTCTCAATGAAAATAGCGGTTCTATATATCTCGGCGTAAGCTGTTCAGCAAGTTTTGCTCATCACACTCATCAATGCAAAAAAAATGTATGAAATTTCATACAAACTGAATTGAATGCTTATTGTTTTAAGATATGTTGTTTATCTTTTTATGATATTAAAAAATGTATGAAATTTCACACAATTATTTAGCGACTAAGAAAAAAAGTACAAAAATCATACAAATTTAGATAATGCTACGTAAGGGATAGTATACGATTTATTCTAACCTTTGATTTTTGCGTTACATTATTTTTGTATGAAATTTCATACAATTATGTAGCGACTATGTTCAAAGTTAAACCTAGATAAAAGATTGTAAGAAATTTCATACAAATTTAAAGAGAAAATGAGTATTATACGATTGCTTCTAACCTTCGATTTTAGCGTTACGTTTTGCATTAAATTTCACACTGAAAATATTTGTTCAGGATCTGATATAATGAACACATAGTGGATTTTCATGATAGTAGGCTGCCCAGATTGTATGAAATTTCTTACAAACTGTATCGAACACTTGCTGTAATAAGGTACTGTAAACATAAAACCTCATATTCTCTGTTGTATTACAAAATGTATAAAAATCACAATTATAAAGCGATTTTGTTTAAAGTTAAATACAGCGGAAAGATAGTAAGACATTTTATACATTTGTAGGTCAATTAGAAAGAATATTATGCTTATCTCTTCTATTTTTATCGGGAATGATTGTACTTAATCTGTATGAAATTTCACACAGTCTCTCTCTGAGTGAAAATATCCGTTTTACATCTCTCGGCGTTAGCTGCTCAGCGTTTTATTCATCAAAAATGTAAGAAATTTCATACAAATCTATCTTTAATTGGAAATGATTGGACGAAATATGTATGAAATTTCACACATTTAGTCTCTCTCTGAATGAAAGCCGTTTTATTTCTCTCGGCGTTAGCTGCTCAGCAAGTTTTATTCATCAAAAATGTAAGAAATGTCATACAAATCGCTTTTGTTTTATTGGAAATGATTGGACTATGAAATTTCACACATTTAGTCTCTCTCTGAATGAAAATAGCCGTTTTATAACTCTCGACGTTCGATGTTCAGTCAGTTTCATTCACCAAAAATGTAAGAAATTTCATACAAATTCCAGACAGATAATACCTATAATAAATTTTACTCCAACCTTTAGTTTGGCGTTACATTATATATGTATGAAATTTCACACATTGACACATTCATTTTTGGGATTTTCACCAGAATGTGTGAAGTTTCTAACAAATTAAATTGTATGATTACTGTTTAAAAGTTTTGTACATACATAAACAAAATGAAAGTTGCTTATTTGTATTATTTCGAAAATAAATGTATGAAATTTCACACAATTGTAGAACAAAACTGCATTGGTACTGGTTAAAGAAATTGTATGAAATTTCATACATTTTATTTGTATGATCTATAGCAAACGAGTATGCTATGCGTGCTGTTGCTATTTTAGAAACAATTGAGCCAGCTGGTCTGAATTTTCTTACATCTAAAATGTAGAATAAGGTCGCGAAAAGGGGAAACAACTGGAAATTCCCTTTTCATTTTGGAACGAGTTCAGTGTTTATCAATATTCCAAAAAAGTAAGTCAGGTTGTTTGTGTGTCTTACCACGTGATTTTAGAACATTATCTTACCAATTTCAGCTTTCTATAGCTGTTTGTGATTGAGATAGTAGCAGATTTATTGGTATACCCCCTTCGTTTGCAAGTGATTTTTCTCTTATACCTTAAGTTCTTTTAAATATTTGAGAAACAAGAAAGTCAGCTTGTTTATATACTTGTTGCATGGTTATAGAATATTGTCATAGCAATCATTTTATAGCAATTTCAGCTCTGTAGTGCCTTTGGTCACTGAGATATCAGCAATTTTATTGATATACCCCTTTCTTTGCCAGTGATTCTTCTCCTATATCTTAAGTTTTCTCAAATATTTGAGCAGCAAAAAGTCAGCTTGCTATACACCTTTTACATGGTCATAGAATATTGTCATATCAATTATTTGATACCAATATCAGCTCTCTAGGACCTTTGGTTGTTGAGATAAAAATGTTTCCTTTGGTGTACCCCTATATTTTTCTGTGATTTTTTATCTAATATTTTAAGTTTTCATCAATATTAAAACACTAAGAAAGTATAATTTTTCATAAATCTTATGTTATGATTATAGAACATTACCATAGCAATCAGTTGTTACCAATTTAAGCTCCATATATTTTTGGTTGCTGATGTATTAAGTTTTTTCGTGGTATACCCCCTCAATTTTTCTGTGATTTTTCTCTAATATTTAAAGTTTTTTTTCAATATTCAAAAAAAGTAAGTCAGATTGTTTAAGTGATTAACCAAGTGGTTTTAAAGCGTTATTTTAGCAATTATTTGATACCAATTTCTAGGGCTTTTTGTCGATGAGATATTAGCAGTTTTATTGGTCTACCCCCTTCGTTTGCAAGTGATTTTTCTCTTATATCTTAAGTTCTTTTAAATATTTGAGCAACAAGAAAGTCAGTTTGTTTATATACTTGTTACATGGTTATAGAATATTGTCAAAGCAATCACATTGTGGCATTTTCAGTCTCTAGAACTTTTTGTTATTGAGATATAAACGTTTCCGTTGGTATACCCCCTACATTTTTCAGAGATTTTTATCCGATATTTAAAGTTCTCATCACTATTTCAACAATGAGAAAGTCAAATTATTTATGTTTTTATCACATGATTAAAGAAAGTTATTCTAGCAATCATTTGAGACCAATTTAAGCTCTCTAGATTTTTTGGTTACTGATATATTAGCAGTTTTCTTGGTATACCCCCTTCGTTTGCCAATGTTTTTTTCTCCTACAGTTTAAGTTCTCTTAAATATTCGAGAAAGAAAAAACATATTTTGTTTATATATCCTTTATATGGTTATAGTGTATTGTCATAGCAATCATTTGATACCAATTTCAGCTGTCTCGGACTTTTGGTTGCTGAGAAATATACGTTTCCGTTGGTATACCCCCTATATTTTTCTGAGATTTTTATCTAATATTTAAAATTTCCATCTATATTCTAACAATGAGAAAGTCGAATTATTTATGTTCTTTATCTTATGTGTATAGAAGATTATTCTTGCAATCATTTGATACCAATTTTAGCTCTCTAGAGCTTTTAGTCACTGATATATCAGCAGTTTTATTGGTATACCCCCTTCGTTTGCAAATGTTTTTTCTTCTATAGCTTAAGTTCTCTTAAATATTCGAGAAACAAGAAAGACATTTTATTTATATACCCTTTACATGGTTATAGGATATTGTCATAGCACTCATTTGATACCAATTTCAGCTGTCTATGACTTTTGGTTGCTGAGATATATACGTTTCCGTTGGCATACCCCCTATATGTTTCTGAGATTTTTATCTAATATTTAAAGTTCTCATCTATATTCCAACAATGAGAAAGACAAATTAATTATGTTTCTTATCTAATGATTATAGAACATAAGTCTAACAATCATTTGATTCAAATTTTAGCTCTCTAGAGCTTTTGGTCACTGAGATATCGGCAGTTTTATTTGTATATCCCTTCGTTTGCCAGTGATTTTTCACCTATATCTGAGCCTGTCCGTGAGAAAAGGTACAAGTTGGCACAAATCCACATTTTCTTAAAAATTCATTTCAAAAGATTTAATGTCATTCATTGGTCATATTTTTATCAAAAATACCTTTGAACCTTTGAAATTTATTGATATTGATGCAGATATTGTTCGGGATGTAAATCTGAGTGAGATTATGTCTGTTACTATTAGCAACATGAGATTATTTGCGTTGCCATGGTAATCAGTAGCGCAATTTTAGAAGTGATATTGCAAATAAAAACTGTGATATCTTTACTTGTACTTAATATATTTTCTTAAAAATAGTGTCGAATGAAAGCTCAGGAAACGTTCTTTATTATTTTGATAATAAATTTGAATAAGCTCATTTGCATATTCATGAATATTCATTAATAATTCATTTTTTCTTCCAACTTCAACATTTTATTATAACTTTAGACTTAAACAAGCCACCAGTACTTGAATACCAACTACACTATTGCATTAATAATTCAGGACATTGCCCATTGCAAAATATAAGATAAACAAGAAAGGTAATATTTCATGCATAAAGCATTTTGTTTCCATGGTAACCAATACTTCAAAGACAGAGCTGACATAGCATATAAATCTTTAACCATAACTTATCTAATACCCGACTCACTTTAGCAAAACTGGTGTCAGATTAAAGATAATACATTTTCCATTCTCAGTACGTCAACATGAAGAAATAAACTCATTTGCATAATCATGACTATTCATTGTAACATGGCCCTTATGCCATTAATGATTTTTGATTATAAGATGAACCTTAGTATTAAGAAGTGTAATTAAATGCAAATATCATACCAAACCTTTGTACGAAATCACCCAAATGCTAAGATTTAAAAGTTGCTTTGATGCTTAACAAGAGAAAGAATGAATATTTATTTTAGCAGCATTAAAGCATTTTTGTTTCCATGGCAACCAATGTTTCGAAAGACATGCTAATGATACACACGACTACTTGCTATTGTCTTTTTTCACTTTGTATTACATAGCCGATACATTATCAAAGTTTATTGACATTTTTTTTTCAATTGATTATCCAAATACGTAAAAGAACTTACTGTTTCCTGCATTTTCAAAAGACAACATTTTGTCTAATCATTACTTTATTAATTCCTATGTATATATCTATAAATACTACGCCATTCTTATATCTGATTATTATATGCCGTGGTGCGTGCAAGAGAGTATGTGAAAAATTAAAGCAAGACTTCAAACTCCCACAAGACTCTGTATAATTCTTATAGAAACTTTTGGGGAGTTTCTTAGCTTGTTGGAGCATTACACTCAAAATATTCCAATTACAGAGAGATGCAAGTAGGGACATTGTTGGTCATAAGGTAGATGGTATTCACGAAGCTATGAAATTTCACTTCAGATTGTGACACAATTTGTTTTATGTATGAGCAGATTAAAACAATAAAATCAACAATAATACATATTAATAAACGCAAGAAAATTAATACCAACATAAGACCTAGATGATCCTGATTTATATAAAAGTCAATTAATGCAAAACATTCAGGAAAGCATTCGTTTTACGGGCTCATCGACGGGCTAGAACAGCCTATATACTAAACATTTAGCGATTATCGTTCAATGTCGTTACAAGCTGGTGGATGAAAAGGTAAACGTAGGCAATGATTAGGCAATGACATAATCAGCAATAAATCCCCTCCCCAAAAGCAAAGGTTGGAAAACAATAAATTGACAATTAGATACATGAACTTATACTGAAGAAACATATCATAAGCCGAGTAGTTACGTGCAAACAGCACAAGTCAACACTGAAACATATAACAATTAGAACTTTAACAGAAGAACCACTTTGGATCGATCAGTAATATAAAAAGGTACAAGTAGGCAAAGATCAGGAAAAGGCGCAATCAGAAAGAGATTCCCACTCCAAAAACCGAGGTGGGAAAAAACCAAACTAACAATCAGGCACTTATACCATGAAACATATCGTAAGCCGAATGAGCAGCTATTTTCCCAATAGGTGGCCACTCAGTTACCTTAACTCAATTAAAAATATGAAAACATACATAAGGCGCCAACAGCACAAAAAAATTTAAACACCAAGACATAAAACAAAAAGAACCACCACAGAAGTATCGCCTTGGAACGATCAAAAGACTTCTGTGGTATTAAACCAGTTTCACATATGCCTAACCTCACCCTCATCCTCTACAATGGTTCACAACAGTTAGTTACTTTTTCGGTTGTCGTGGTGAATCTCTAACTAGCCAATGAATCATCCAGGACAAACAAATTAATCATGGTAACCACCATGATGATTTAAAAACGAGGACCAAAAGATACAACAAGCTGCTCGCTGATGAAGATCCCTGGGCGCCAACATTCACTGAAAATCTAAAGTTTCACTTTCATTTGTCAATTTTTAGTATATCTACTCTTACATCAATTTGGACCCGAGAAATCACACAACAAATCAAATTGCGACAAGTAATGAGTAAGTATGCATGGAGTTTCGCAGATAAACACATCTTAAAAGTAAATCACTGATAAATTATCAATTATTAGAGAGGTTGAGAAAATAAACTTGTAACGTGTACGTGTACTTGTAGCTTTATTTACCCGTACACGATCGTTTTGAGTGTAAAATCGTTTGAGAAAATTGAACGTGTACGTGTAGATTTCATAAAGTATATACAGCTGAATTTTTTATTGTTTATACATGTGTTGATATATGAAAGTAAATATGGATGGTTTATTGTTAGCCTGGTTTATCTCGGACCTGGTCGGAAACTAAAATGCGGCTAAATACCCTATAAACAAATTAAATTGCGTTACCACAAACGTCAGAAAGTACATACCTACATACATATATGGTCACATGTACGTCGATTCGCATTTGGTCAGATATACTTCGGCTGCACGTGCAAAACGATTTGGCAACGCTTCATCGAACTTCGTTTCTGCTTGTACCTACCTGACCTATCGATGGAAACATATAAAGAAAACTTACAAGTCGCAAATTTATTTCATTCACAGCCTAACTGATTCTCAACGTGTAGCGAGTATTTTGAACTTGTAATAAATGACGAAGTTTGGGGATAAAACTGTTCTACACGTACACGTACAAGTTACAAGTTCATTTTCTCAACCTCTCTATTAGCTAGTAGAGAATTAAGAACTATACCAAGCAGCACAAGTGATATTGGCTTTGTGAAACACCATTCCTTTGGATTCTGGTGCACATTAGAATTAAAGCAAAATATAGTGCATATATGCCATTATATGTTTTCTTACAGATTAACACCACATGCAAAGAATGAGTCACCTAATATCCGTGTTTAAGGCGTCATACAAGCACCAAAAAGTGCAAATTTGCATAGAATTAATTATCAGACAATCTGTCTTGCTAACCTATCCTACCAGATTTTTTTTGTTTTTTTGTTATATTAATAATGAAAACCTTATCCTATTTCTGAGGTCAAGTTGTATAAATTTATTCACCTAAACATTTATTTTGGGAGATTGATGATCACGGGATCAGAGATGTCCCCTCCGTGATAGGCAAAAAGTCCAACAAAAATCCATAATTTTTACATTTCAACATTGAGATTTTGTAAGGTTTTGAATACATGTACTTAAACGCTTATATATGAATATTCAAATGAGCTAATTTACATATCTGTATTGGCACATCTTGATTTTTGAAAGCATTATCAGCTTATGTTTGGTATCAGTCTTGTTACTAAGGGTGCTATAAAACAAGATTAGACTGTAGTATAGACTGTGGTATATTGACAACTTTCATGAGATTTTCTTTTCTATAAATAAATGACAATCTAAGGTTACCATGGCAACGACCAGGTAAAAGAACTTTAACTTTACCTTGTTGTTGTTGTTGTTGCAGTTTTATTACTTGAAACATGTGACACCATTAGCAACATGCATGCAGATAAAATAAGCACTAAAGTGTGTGCTCATGTAATCCAAGTGTGATGTCATTTGTCAGAAAAAAGTGAGGTCGGAAGATGAATTTAATGAATATTAATGACAATACTTTTTTTAAATATTCAAATGAGCATATTTGCATAAACAGAAATACTAGTAACAGCTGTGACAGTGGTGGTGCTTGTTCAAATTGCTTTAATTCGATTCCAATGATGTTAAATCATTGAATAGACACATAGTTAACGATTTTATACCTAAAAGTCTATCAATTTTACAAAATTAATCAGTGTTGCTATGGAAACGATAAGATATCAAGTAAAACTGTTAAATGTTTCAATAGCTAATTGGTTCCACTATCCAACTTGACAATCATAATACATATTCTATGGATGCAATGAGGTCACTGACATCTGAAATGTACTGTTTTAAAGTCTTCTTTAAAGTTTCATAAAACGTCGTAAAAACGTCACCATGGTGATCTTGTTTGATGACGTCATGTACTGGTTATTTTGAAAATATTGCTTTGAAATTACCTAAAAATTAATCTTATGATATTCAACTACTGTATTATGCAAAAAAGTAAATTTTGAATTTTGTGACCAACTTGTACCTTTTCCCATGGACAGGCTCAATCTGAAGTTTCCTTAAGTATTTGCGCTACAAGAGAGTCAGCTTATTGATACACTGTATATCTAATTGTACAATTATAAAATATTGTTATAGCAATCATTTGATACCAATTTCTGTTCTTTATGACTTTCGGTTGCTGAAAAATGCACGTTTTCGTAGGTATACCCCCTCCATTTTCTGTGATTTTTATCTAATATTTAAAGTTTCCTCAATATTTGAACAGCACAAAAGTCTGACTATTAATGTATCTTATTATGTCGTTTTAGAATGTTATCAAAGCAATCATTTGTTACAAACTTCAGCTCTCTATGGCTTTTGGCTGCTGAGCTATATACGTTTCTGTAGGTATACCCCCTACATTGGTCTGTGATTTGTCTCTAAAATTGAAAGTTCTCATCAATATTTGAACACCAAGAAGGTCAAAATCATTCTGTATTTTTTCACATTAATACAGAACATTATCATAACAATAATTCAATACAAATTTCAAGTCTTTGGAGTTTTTGGTCGCTGAGATATCTGAATTTCGTTGATTTTTCCCCTTCGTTTATCTGTTATTTTTCTCTAATATCTGAAGTTCTTTTTTTAATATTTGAGCCTTAAGATAGCCAGCTTGTTTATATATCTTATTACATGGTTATAGAGCATTGTCATAGCAATCATTTGATACCAATTCAAGCTGTTTAGAGCTTTTGGTTGCTGAGATATAAACAACTGTGCTGGTATTCTCCATTTTCAGTGATTTTAGTCTAATACATGAAGTTTTCATTAATATTCGAACACCAGGAAGTCAGTTTGATAATTATATCCTATTACATAGTTATATAGCATTGCAAAAGCAATCATTTGATACCTTTTTCTGCTTTCTATGTCTATCAGTAGCCAAGATACATGTGGTAATATAGGTGTACCTTACTATCTGCGCTTATTAGGGGTTGTATTGAACGCTCTGTGATTTTAGGTGACACAAATGGGCATTAAAGTGATCCTCTGACCAAACTGGCACCCTTGAACTTTTTTCTAAGGGTTCAAATTACATCCTATAACCCAAACCAAACCCTTCAAATGGCAATATAATTATTTTCCCTTTGTAAATCCTGATTTTCGTCATTTTCATTAATATTCATGAAAATGCAAATGAGATGATTTTCATTTAGGCCCATGGCATCAACAAGTTTGTCAAATAGAATAATTGATACAATAACAAGGAGCCACAATGATAGTTTAGGCCTGAAATTAGTTTTTATGGGATAATTGATTTTTAACTTTTTTTTTTTTTCATTTTAATGTTTTAATGCAAAATCATGAATATGCAAGTAAGATAATTTTCATTACTTATCATAGGATAAAAGGGATATGTCTAGGCTTAAGAATGAGACCAAGTTCAATGGTCTAGGATAAAAAACAATTGAGATATTTTCAATTTTCTATGTGTACCCCCATTATTGACGCAAAAATTGAATATTTAGAGTAATTTAATAAAACATAGCGTAAAACGCAAACGCCTCGACTTTCAGATATCAGAAAACAAGATTTGATAGCTTTTTTAATGTTCTTTTAGAGAATAACAGTGTAGAAATTTCCCTTTGGGAGGAAAGGGGGATATAGATAGCTAGAAGACTATTCCCTACCGTTTTTTGTGTTAAAATGACGTGTTTTTTTTTAATTATGGGGTATCGTAAATAACGTGTCGTTTCACCATTAAAGCTACCAGCAATGCAAGTCCCCCCGATTTTTTACAAGTCTACAAACATAGTCCTACATGAAAACCATAAGGGGATTTGTTCAGGCCAGATGGTACCGACCCCCAAAATTTACGGTATTGGGTCATGGACCGCTTAGGTTGTGGGCAGTTTTGGAAGAAAAACGTATGTAAAACGTATGCACGAACAAACATACGAACGGATAAAGCAAAATTCTTTAATCCATCGACTTTATTCGTCTATCGTGTGTATAATCAGATGCATTTCATAATTTTTCTTTGCAAAAAACGATGTTTTCAATTGATTTTGATGATAATACGAATAATACGTATATAGTCAAATAGCCGCCATATTGATGACGTCATAAATCGACTCTGACGCGGATGTAAGTGCGACGAACAGGTTCAATGTTATACATATACCCCATAGATAAATTTTATATAGGTCGTCATAAATCGTCAAAAAAATCGCACGAGATTCCCATTCGACATGAACTATAGCAACCACAATCATTAGTCACACCAGAATTAAAATGCATAGATTTTTGTCAGGCACACATGTACAGTATCAGCTTTATCCCTAAAATTCTTTTTTACAATTTGTTTGAATGTTTATTATTGCATGAATACCCGCATCACGCAATATTAACAGCCATATACATGTATTTATTAGTAGAAAGCCATGTAATAATATCTGAACTGCTACATGTCTGACGATTCTCATGGACAATTACATAGTATAGAATTTCAGTGCAGAGGGCTGTGTCATGTCTTAAACAAAGAACGTTATAAACTGTTGTCTCTAGTGCCGAAACGTCAGTGGAAATGAAAAGAAACTGTAAAACCTAGAAGTTCCCAGAGGCAATCCGTTCCCCACATAAGTTGTTGTAAATAGAGTTCTTTTAGAGACCTTTTAAGTTGTAAATAGAGACTTTCCTAAGCTGTAAATAGAGTGGTGGAAGTGTGAACCATTTTAGAACTTAGACATTCCCCAAACTACTCCGAGAGGAGGTGTGCCGAGACGGGCAGAATTTATGTACAACAACAAAAACAACATCGCGGCACGTGCATTTGATGTCAAGTTATTTTGTCGTGATAACCTTGAAAACAGCATTTTCAAAACGTCGTTAACTAATCTATTTTTCCGCGCCAATTTAGGTTCGTTAATGTTTGAAAAATCTGGACAATTTCTCCAAATTTTCGCATGAAGTAGTTGTATAATGCAATAATAACGATCAAACATGTTCTTTCTGAGATGTATTTCATGCACAGGTTTCAACGCCTCCATCGGCGCCCAGCAGATGATAATGCATAGATCAGCTGGCTAACTGTCACTCCGCTCCACTTCGGTACCTCGTTCCACTTCCTTGACAGCTTAGCATAGGTTGCATTTAAACCAATGTCGAACTGACTGTGGACTTCGTAAGCGACTTGCAGCAATGTTTTTTTTGCTATTAATCGTATTATTTTTGTTATGCATTTGTACCAGTGCCGAAGATCTGCCAGTAAACACATACGATTGCCTACAACGTTTACATCGATGTATAAAAATTCTATAGTAGTCTCCCCTGATCTATTTATAGACATCTTTGAAATTTTCCATAGAAAAAAATGAAATATTATACAATTTTGCGTTCTTTAACAACTAGAATCTTTATAGTTTATGTCATATATGCAAGAAAAGATCTAACATAAGTTATTTGTTTGTTTGTGTTGAGGCTTAACGTCCCAGTCAACAATTTTTCAGTCATGTCGGGACGGAGCCAACGCTTCCTGGGTTTAACCAGTACTGTAGGGAGTAGATGTGCCTTGTTCAAGGACACAACACGGTGACGCTTGTGGGGTTCGAACCCAGGACCTCACGATTCGGAGTCCGACGCTCTACCACTACGCCACCGCGCTCCCTAAACATAAGTTAGAATAACACAGTTTTGCAGTTTTGCTGAATTTTCATTTTCGACCAAGGACTGAATATATCCCATTTCCGTCGGTATGGAGAGGTTTAACGGAATACCGATGGAAATAATCCGTCTAATCAATGCACAGTTCTTCTTTTAAACTATCAGTATAAATGCGTTAATATTCGCTATACCGACGGTGTGGATTTGATTCGGATTTTTCCCTGAATGTAGAATCAAATAAATTTCTGATTTTCTAATATACCATGATGGTACACGTAGCGTAAAGGGACCAGTGATCGATCAAAAATAGCCATGTTTGATAGATTTACGGATCAGACATGCATTGAAGAATGCATGTGTACATACCATATCAAAGCTTGAACCTTCGTCATGTTTTTCAATATGTCAATTTATGACGTCATCACGTCACGTTCTCAGCGACGTCATTTTAACACACCCACCATCATACAGCGTGAATCAGGGTCAGGTGGACCAGTGATCGATCACCTCCTTTTTCTCTCAAAAACCGCGGCTAACTTGGAAGGTATGTACATTTTTAGAAAGAATAATTATCGTTTACCTCTAGCCACGAAACAAAGTTTGGAAATTTTCATTGAGTTAAAAGAAATAAAGCAGCGAAATGAGGTGGTCGAAAAGCATACATGTCCATAGAAACAATGGAAAACTGTTGAAAAACTAGCTCGAAAATCACAGAAATCGTCCATTAATCGCAGCGTTATCCAATACAATTTGGAGTGTGGATCAGATTTGTTTAGTATGCAGAAAAGTTAAAATATTTAGCCAGTCGGAACGAATGCAGGTTGTTTCATCTTGAAGAATTTATTGAACAATCGCCGTTTTTAAGCAGTACAACTAAGACCCCCTCTTCGTAAAGTCCCAGAAAATGCAAGATAGAAAAAGCTTTCCAAATAAATTTAAATTAGTGTATGTAAGGTAATATAATGTGCTTTAAGTTGAGACTAGCATAAGATTTACGTCAGGTATCCTTTGAGAATTAATAGCCAATAACCACTAGTTGATCGATCACTGGTCCCTGATCGATCACTGGTCGCCTTACGCGCTATGTCAGAAATACCATGTTCTTCTATTTTGTCCTTATGGGTGTTAGCTGATTCTAAAAGTGCAAATCGTCAACCAAAGGACCGGATAATCTTTGCTTTATTTTCAAAAAGCTGTACGATTTCGTCAGAAATGTATGGCGGAAAGGGCATCTTATGAACTGGATTTGATGGGTTAGCCGCAAGTGTAATGGTGTACTTTAGGGCAAGTTTCTCTCGGCGTCAATATAGTGATGGCTCTTCAGCCTCAGCATAGAGGCCTAAGTAGAGTACCCACCGATAGGACCTATGTCACACTAGCACTTACATGTACGTACGCTGCCGATACTTGCGGTTACAATTCGTAGCAACCCGCAGAAATTTGTGGACATGTACATGAAGGCATTTATTAGGCTCTTTCTGAATCAAAACCATATCAAAAATCGTATGTACTGTAACCGAACGCATCTTGGTCCACAACCAAGCATCAGCTTTGCATCTGCATGTGACGATTTTATAGACGTAGCACGATTTGATTAATTGATAAAGAGATTCGACACAAAATAGATGTGTTAACACCACTTTCCTCATTACAAGTCTATAAGGATTTAACAAAAAACGCTAAAGGGCAGCAAACTCCACTGTCAGTGATGGGATCTGGTCGGAATTCGAAGACGTCCGAGATAGAAAATGTGTTATCGTTACTTGAAAAAACGAAGAAGATCAGATCATACATGTAGGTGCTAGAGTGTTGACAAGGTTTTTCCCATTATATAGAAGCTATATATTGCCATGAAAACCAGCGTTCAGAGTTCTAGTATGCAGTCAATCTCCACTCCAATGATGCTTTTGATAATGTTGTGATTGTGATTGGCCTTCTCAATTCCGAGTTATACATTTTCGAAAGTGTGGACATATAAATGCATGACGGACAGACGAATAACGGCTCGAATTCCATCGTATAAGCTCACCCTGTGAGTATTCGGGTTAGGTGAGCTAAAACATAATCCAATAAAATCCAGACATATCCCTACCTAATACAGGTAAGTGATCCCTGTAGTAATATCCTCCTCCAGCGGCCTGTATGTACTTCAGGTCAACTTTCCCTTTGTAGCCAACCCTGTACACGTTAGTGGAGCCAGAAGACCAGGTGACAGCGGCCACACTTCGCCCAGATTCCGAGCCCCAACCCTGGACAGCCGTCACTATACCCACCTTCCCATCCCCACCTGTAAAGGACAAAAATCGCTATTCAAAAATGTTTTGACAAGAACAAATTATTTATCAATGGATATTTTTTTTTTTTTTTTTTTTTTTTTTTTTTTTTTTTTTTTTTTTTTTTTTTTTTTTTTGTTTTGTTTTGTTTTTGGCGACAAACTAAATGCTAGATTGCCCCAAGAAAATATTTAATCTAGATTTAAAAAATGCAGACAGAAAACACACTTTAGTACAGAAGTACCGATCTCAGTCACATGATTGTTCACCCTGTAATAAAGTTTGGTTGGGCAAATTTGGGTTGATAGGTAGAAGCATAGCAAATCAATAATATTTTATGTTTGGTCCGAAACACTTTAGAGAGACTAACCATCCTGTTCACCCCATTCCCAGTCTGGACCTCTAATCACCCGGGCACCGGTGAAGATCCCCATCACCTGGACCTTACTGCTATCACAACGCTTTGATACTTTGACACTGAAACATATACATAAAGCATTACGGTTTAACTTCAGAATTACATGATTAATCTCAGTGACAAACTGCTGTATTTTTGTACATTGTTGTAACTTTAAAACGAGGTACACAATCAAATTTCAACGGCAAAGATTGACAGTGAAAATACTCATCTAGTTTGTTATTACCAGGATTATCGGGCAAGTAATACATTTAATAGGCTGAGACTAAAGAGTCACTGATTTACAAGTATGTGTAACTCCTGATATTCTGACTTTCAAGCGGCTGCTAAGGGGATCAGCGAGGGTATTCTGAGAAATCAGAAAATTATAATCAGCTGAGATTCATTTTCTAACCTACGTTCCATTTGGATTTTACTAGTCTTTGTATCGACTATGTTGTTAAAAGATGCAAAATTACAGTAATTCTCTTTTGCTTTTGCTCACTGTAGCCAAACCCGCGGTATGATCCATCCCTTTTTCTCATTAATATGATTACTACTGCTCTTAAAGGATATGTTTTAGTTTTATTTCAAAACAAATGCTACAGTATTATAAAGAAACACTTGGTTGTTCGTCTCTTACTATTGAGAAAGACCATCGTTATTTCTTGAATAGGTTCGTGTATGATGGAGAGTTCTTTGATAGCTGATTAAGCTAATTCCAGCTCTAAACTGTTGGTTGCAAGTAGAGCAAGTCAGTGTCGTGGACTCAGCCGGTTGCCCATTGGTATTGGCTTTGCGTTCTCTGCGCTTTCTTTCAGCTTCACAGATTATATTTTTTGCATAGAGAGCTGCTCCTTTGTTGGTGAGACCTCGCCACGTTGATAGTTCCTGTGCAGTCTGTTCCCAAGACCCAATTGGTATGTCGAAATTCTTCAGAGAGACTTTGAGGGTGTCTATATAGCGTATCTTCTGGCCACCTTCAGAGCGCTTTCCCTTTTGTAGTTTTCCATAGAAAACATTCTTTGGAAGTCGCCCGTCAGGCATTCTTATATCTTGGCAAGTCCACCTTAGCTGTACTAGCTTAAAGACATTATGCATGCTTTGCACCACTGCTTGCTTCAGGACCTCTGTGTCTGGGGTCTTGTTTTGCCACTTGATTGTTAAAAGCTTTGTCAAAAAGATTAAGTGGAAATTGTTTGATCTCTTTGCATGATGCTGGTATACTGTACAGGTCTCACATGCATACAAGAGGGTTGACAGTACCACAGCCTTGTAGACTTTCAGCTTGTTGTTAAGCTTGGTTCCATTTCGCTCCCAGACATTTGCACGGAGTCTTCCGAATGCCACACTGGCTTTTGCAATTCTGGCAGTGACCTCATCATCAATGTGCACTGCTCTGGAAAGAGTGCTTTCCGATAGGCGAATTTATCAACAACGTTCAGTTTTTCTCTATTCACAGTAATGGTAGGTTCATTGTACGGTTTCCATGTGCTGGTTGGTGTACAACCTCGTTTTTTTGTGCTGATTGTTAGATCATAGTAATCACACGACAGTGAGACACGATCCATGGCTCTTTGCCTCCGAGATGGCCAAATCATCTGCATAGAGGAGCTCATCTAGTACATCAGTCTGCACCTAAGTTTTGGCTTGCAAACGTCTAAGTTTGAATATATTGCATCAAAATGGTACCTAATTGGAAAACCGGTGTCACTGTCTTGAAAAGCATCAATGATCATAGCAGAAAACATCAGTGAACACGGCAGGTGCCATAAAACAACCCTGTTTGACCCCATTCGTTACATCAAAGGGTTCAGAGAACTCTCCATCATTTTGCACACGTGCTTGCATGGAATCATGAAATTGCCGCTCCATTGCTATGAATCTGGGTGGACAGCCAAACTTTGCCATGATTTTCCGGAGTCCATCATCGTGACGACTAACTTTGTCAAAAGCTTTGGTGATGTCGACAATCGTCATGTATAGACGTACATTCTGTTCTTGGCATTTCTCCCTCCTGAAGATGTCTTGCTGTGAAGATCATGTCTATTGTCCCGCTGTCGTTTTTGAATCCACATTGACTTTCTAGCATAAGTCTTTTCTGATCAAGATGAACATTCAGGCGGTTCAACAGAATATTTGCCAGTATCTTCCCAGCAATGTATAGGAGGGAGATGCATCTGTGGTTGTCGCAGACTTGTGGGTTTCCTATCCGCTTGTATAGTTTTGCCATATGACAGTTGTTGAACTGCTTTTCTTGTTTCCATGACAGTTGGAAATTCATCTAATAGAACATTGCACTCCATCTGTGGAAGTCTGTCGATTGCATCCTCATTGATGCTTGATGGTCGATTCAGCACAGTATTGAAATGTTCTGCCCACATTTTCAAGAAAGTCTCTTTATCTGTGAGAAGAGTGCTTCCAACTGCAATGAGCAATGTGGTGGCTCCAGAACACTTTGGGCTATAAATGGTTTTTAGTGCATCATGAAATTTATTCATGTCCTTTCTGTCTGCAGTCAGGATTCTTGCATGTCCCTAAGCCTGGTCCGGACTGTCTTACAAATGTTGTTGTAGGCCGCGTTCTTAGATACTGAGTTAGTATCATCTTGATGTGCCTTGTGCAATCGTTTTTTTTTTCTTCAAGAAGCCTCTAAATTTCGTTAGCATTCTCATCAAACCAGTCTTGATTTTTGCGAGATGGATGTCCTAGCTGAAGATTGAACTGTTTTCTGGAAAACTGGACAATTTTCTTCGGGGTTTTCTGAACTGAGACTGATTGCATCAAGTTAGTTGCATATATACGATTCGAAAGCTTGTCTCATGCTGTCTTGATTCAGCTTTGAGACATCCAGTCTTCGAGGAGCTTTCGTGCCTCGAGGTCGCCTCGCAGGCTGGATTCTAAAGTTGAGTTTGCTGACAACCAGTCTATAATCTGTCCAGGCTGCGCAGTCTACACAACACACCGTCTTTGTCAGTCTGCACCACACAAAGCAAAGTCTTCTGTATCTCCGACGATTTTAAAGTAGCGATTAAAAAGCATCTGTAACGGTTTAGCGACCGAACGTTGTACTTCTGTATATCTTAAACTACGATAACTTAATTCGAAATATGTATCGAGCTAGATGCTATCTAAACTACTGCATTGATGTTTGAACGAGATTAGCCATGTAGCAACGATAAGTGTCCATCAACGACTTCTGCTCACCATGGACAATAGTCGTTGCGGCCGCAACGACTTCTGTCCACTAGACAGTAATCGTTGATTTTTCAACCGTTTCTGTCCATTGTAGACAGAAGTCGTTGCCGTGGTAGATATGATCTGCAGTGTCAACGATAACTGTCCATTTCTGAAAAATCCAGAAACTTGAGTAAGATGCAGTGATTTTGCCTTATATCTTGACACTCAATTAGTATATTTTCATACTTCTTTCAGATAATGAGTATGTATGACATGACCTTTGACCCCAATAAATTTATAGGTCACTGTGACCTAATTTCACGGTTCAGTGATTTTGCCTTATATCTTGACACTCAGTATATTTTCATACTTCTTTCAGATTATGAGTGAGTATGACCAGAGCTTTGACTCCCAATATACTTATAGGTCACTGTGACCTAATTTCACAGTTCAGTGATTTTGCTTTATATTTTGACACTCAGTCAGTATATTTTCATACTTATTTCAGATTATGAGTGAGTATGACCGGAGCTTTGATCCCCAATATACTTATAGGTCACTGTGACCTAATTTCGCGGTTCAGTGATTTTGCCTTATATCTTGACATCAGTTAGTATATTTTCATACTTATTTCAGATTATGAGTTAGTATGACCATAGCTTTGACCCCCAATATACTTATAGGTCACTGTGACCTAATTTCACGGTTCAGTGATTTTGCCTTATATCTTGACACTCAGTAGGTATATTTTCATACTTATTTCAGATTATGAGTGAGTATGACCTGACCTTTGACCCCATTAAACTTATAGGTCACTGTGGCCTAATTTCACGGTTCAGTGATTTTGCCTTATATCTTGACACTCAATTAGTATATTTTCATACTTATTTCAGATTATGAGTGAGTATGACCAGAGTTTTGACCCCCAATATACTTATAGGTCACTGTGACCTAATTTCACGGTTCAGTGATTTTGCCTTATATCTTGACACTCAGTCCGTATATTTTCATACTTATATCAGATTATGAGTGAGTATGACCAGAGCTTTGACCCCCAATATACTTATAGGTCACTGTGACCTAATTTACCGGTTCAGTGATTTTGCCTTATATCTTAACACTCAGTTAGTATATTTTCATACTTATTTCAGATTATGAGTGAGTATGACCAGAGCTTTGACCCCCAATATACTTATAGGTCACTGTGACCTTATTTCACGGTTCAGTGATTTTGCCTTATATCTTGACACTCAGTTAGTATATTTTCATACTTATTTCAGATTATGAGTGAGTATGACCAGAGCTTTGACCCCCAATATACTTATAGGTCACTGTGACCTTATTTCACGGTTCAGTGATTCTGCTTATATATTGACACTCAGTTAGTATATTTTCATACTTATTTCAGATTATGAGTGAGTATGACCTGACCTTTGACCCCATTAAACTTATAGGTCACTGTGGCCTAATTTCACGGTTCAGTGATTTTGCCTTATATCTTGACACTCATTTAGTATATTTTCATTCTTCTTTCAGATTATGAGTGAGTATGACCAGACCTTTGACCCCCAATATACTTATAGGTCACTGTGACCTAATTTCACGGTTCAGTGATTTTGCCTTATATCTTGACACTGAATTAGTATATTTTCGTACTTCTTTCAGATTATGAGTGAGTATGACCTGACCTTTGACCCCAATAAACTTATAGGTCACTGTCACCTAATTACACGGTTGTCTGAGTGTCAAGATATAAGGCAAAATCACTGAACCGTGAAATTAGGTCACAGTGACCTATAAGTATATTGGGGGTCAAAACTCTGGTCATACTCACTCATAATCTGAAATAAGTATGAAAATATACTAATTGAGTGTCAAGATATAAGGCAAAATCACTGAACCGTGAAATTAGGCCACAGTGACCTATAAGTTTAATGGGGTCAAAGGTCAGGTCATACTCACTCATAATCTGAAATAAGTATGAAAATATACCTACTGAGTGTCAAGATATAAGGCAAAATCACTGAACCGTGAAATTAGGTCACAGTGACCTATAAGTATATTGGGGGTCAAAGCTATGGTCATACTAACTCATAATCTGAAATAAGTATGAAAATATACTAACTGATGTCAAGATATAAGGCAAAATCACTGAACCGCGAAATTAGGTCACAGTGACCTATAAGTATATTGGGGATCAAAGCTCCGGTCATACTCACTCATAATCTGAAATAAGTATGAAAATATACTGACTGAGTGTCAAAATATAAAGCAAAATCACTGAACTGTGAAATTAGGTCACAGTGACCTATAAGTATATTGGGAGTCAAAGCTCTGGTCATACTCACTCATAATCTGAAAGAAGTATGAAAATATACTGAGTGTCAAGATATAAGGCAAAATCACTGAACCGTGAAATTAGGTCACAGTGACCTATAAGTTTATTGGGGTCAAAGGTCATGTCATACATACTCATTATCTGAAAGAAGTATGAAAATATACTAATTGAGTGTCAAGATATAAGGCAAAATCACTGCATCTTACTCAAGTTTCTGGATTTTTCAGAAATGGACAGTTATCGTTGACACTGCAGATCATATCTACCACGGCAACGACTTCTGTCTACAATGGACAGAAACGGTTGAAAAATCAACGATTACTGTCTAGTGGACAGAAGTCGTTGCGGCCGCAACGACTATTGTCCATGGTGAGCAGAAGTCGTTGATGGACACTTATCGTTGCTACATGGCTAATCTCGTTCAAACATCAATGCAGTAGTTTAGATAGCATCTAGCTCGATACATATTTCGAATTAAGTTATCGTAGTTTAAGATATACAGAAGTACAACGTTCGGTCGCTAAACCGTTACAGATGCTTTTTAATCGCTACTTTAAAATCGTCGGAGATACAGAAGACTTTGCTTTGTGTGGTGCAGACTGACAAAGACGGTGTGTTGTGTAGACTGCGCAGCCTGGACAGATTATAGACTGGTTGTCAGCAAACTCAACTTTAGAATCCAGCCTGCGAGGCGACCTCGAGGCACGAAAGCTCCTCGAAGACTGGATGTCTCAAAGCTGAATCAAGACAGCATGAGACAAGCTTTCGAATCGTATATATGCAACTAACTTGATGCAATCAGTCTCAGTTCAGAAAACCCCGAAGAAAATTGTCCAGTTTTCCAGAAAACAGTTCAATCTTCAGCTAGGACATCCATCTCGCAAAAATCAAGACTGGTTTGATGAGAATGCTAACGAAATTTAGAGGCTTCTTGAAGAAAAAAAAAACGATTGCACAAGGCACATCAAGATGATACTAACTCAGTATCTAAGAACGCGGCCTACAACAACATTTGTAAGACAGTCCGGACCAGGCTTAGGGACATGCAAGAATCCTGACTGCAGACAGAAAGGACATGAATAAATTTCATGATGCACTAAAAACCATTTATAGCCCAAAGTGTTCTGGAGCCACCACATTGCTCATTGCAGTTGGAAGCACTCTTCTCACAGATAAAGAGACTTTCTTGAAAATGTGGGCAGAACATTTCAATACTGTGCTGAATCGACCATCAAGCATCAATGAGGATGCAATCGACAGACTTCCACAGATGGAGTGCAATGTTCTATTAGATGAATTTCCAACTGTCATGGAAACAAGAAAAGCAGTTCAACAACTGTCATATGGCAAAACTATACAAGCGGATAGGAAACCCACAAGTCTGTGACAACCACAGATGCATCTCCCTCCTATACATTGCTGGGAAGATACTGGCAAATATTCTGTTGAACCGCCTGAATGTTCATCTTGATCAGAAAAGACTTATGCTAGAAAGTCAATGTGGATTCAAAAACGACAGCGGGACAATAGACATGATCTTCACAGCAAGACATCTTCAGGAGGGAGAAATGCCAAGAACAGAATGTACGTCTATACATGACGATTGTCGACATCACCAAAGCTTTTGACAAAGTTAGTCGTCACGATGATGGACTCCGGAAAATCATGGCAAAGTTTGGCTGTCCACCCAGATTCATAGCAATGGAGCGGCAATTTCATGATTCCATGCAAGCACGTGTGCAAAATGATGGAGAGTTCTCTGAACCCTTTGATGTAACGAATGGGGTCAAACAGGGTTGTTTTATGGCACCTGCCGTGTTCACTGATGTTTTCTGCTATGATCATTGATGCTTTTCAAGACAGTGACACCGGTTTTCCAATTAGGTACCATTTTGATGCAATATATTCAAACTTAGACGTTTGCAAGCCAAAACTTAGGTGCAGACTGATGTACTAGATGAGCTCCTCTATGCAGATGATTTGGCCATCTCGGAGGCAAAGAGCCATGGATCGTGTCTCACTGTCGTGTGATTACTATGATCTAACAATCAGCACAAAAAAACGAGGTTGTACACCAACCAGCACATGGAAACCGTACAATGAACCTACCATTACTGTGAATAGAGAAAAACTGAACGTTGTTGATAAATTCGCCTATCGGAAAGCACTCTTTCCAGAGCAGTGCACATTGATGATGAGGTCACTGCCAGAATTGCAAAAGCAAGTGTGGCATTCGGAAGACTCCGTGCAAATGTCTGGGAGCGAAATGGAATCAAGCTTAACAACAAGCTGAAAGTCTACAAGGCTGTGGTACTGTCAACCCTCTTGTATGCATGTGAGACCTGTACAGTATACCAGCATCATGCAAAGAGATCAAACAATTTCCACTTAATCTTTTTGACAAAGCTTTTAACAATCAAGTGGCAAAACAAGACCCCAGACACAGAGGTCCTGAAGCAAGCAGTGGTGCAAAGCATGCATAATGTCTTTAAGCTAGTACAGCTAAGGTGGACTTGCCAAGATATAAGAATGCCTGACGGGCGACTTCCAAAGAATGTTTTCTATGGAAAACTACAAAAGGGAAAGCGCTCTGAAGGTGGCCAGAAGATACGCTATATAGACACCCTCAAAGTCTCTCTGAAGAATTTCGACATACCAATTGGGTCTTGGGAACAGACTGCACAGGAACTATCAACGTGGCGAGGTCTCACCAACAAAGGAGCAGCTCTCTATGCAAAAAATATAATCTGTGAAGCTGAAAGAAAGCGCAGAGAACGCAAAGCCAATACCAATGGGCAACCGGCTGAGTCCACGACACTGACTTGCTCTACTTGCAACCAACAGTTTAGAGCTGGAATTAGCTTAATCAGCTATCAAAGAACTCTCCATCATACACGAACCTATTCAAGAAATAACGATGGTCTTTCTCAATAGTAAGAGACGAACAACCAAGTGTTTCTTTATAATACTGTAGCATTTGTTTTGAAATAAAACTAAAACATATCCTTTAAGAGCAGTAGTAATCATATTAATGAGAAAAAGGGATGGATCATACCGCGGGTTTGGCTACAGTGAGCAAAAGCAAAAGAGAATTACTGTAATTTTGCATCTTTTAACAACATAGTCGATACAAAGACTCGTAAAATCCAAATGGAACGTAGGTTAGAAAATGAATCTCAGCTGATTATAATTTTCTGATTTCTCAGAATACCCTCGCTGATCCCCTTAGCAGCCGCTTGAAAGTCAGAATATCAGGAGTTACACATACTTGTAAATCAGTGACTCTTTAGTCTCAGCCTATTAAATGTATTACTTGCCCGATAATCCTGGTAATAACAAACTAGATGAGTATTTTCACTGTCAATCTTTGCCGTTGAAATTTGATTGTGTACCTCGTTTTAAAGTTACAACAATGTACAAAAATACAGCAGTTTGTCACTGAGATTAATCATGTAATTCTGAAGTTAAACCGTAATGCTTTATGTATATGTTTCAGTGTCAAAGTATCAAAGCGTTGTGATAGCAGTAAGGTCCAGGTGATGGGGATCTTCACCGGTGCCCGGGTGATTAGAGGTCCAGACTGGGAATGGGGTGAACAGGATGGTGAGTCTCTCTAAAGTGTTTCGGACCAAACATAAAATATTATTGATTTGCTATGCTTCTACCTATCAACCCAAATTTGCCCAACCAAACTTTATTACAGGGTGAACAATCATGTGACTGAGATCGGTACTTCTGTACTAAAGTGTGTTTTCTGTCTGCATTTTTTAAATCTAGATTAAATATTTTCTTGGGGCAATCTAGCATTTAGTTTGTCGCCAAAAACAAAAAAAAAAAAAAAAAAAAAAAAAAAAAAAAAAAAAAAAAAATATCCATTGATAAATAATTTGTTCTTGTCGAAACATTTTTGAATAGCGATTTTTGTCCTTTACAGGTGGGGATGGGAAGGTGGGTATAGTGACGGCTGTCCAGGGTTGGGGCTCGGAATCTGGGCGAAGTGTGGCCGCTGTCACCTGGTCTTCTGGCTCCACTAACGTGTACAGGGTTGGCTACAAAGGGAAAGTTGACCTGAAGTACATACAGGCCGCTGGAGGAGGATATTACTACAGGGATCACTTACCTGTATTAGGTAGGGATGTGTCTGGATTTTATTGGATTATGTTTTAGCTCACCTAACCCGAATACTCACAGGGTGAGCTTATACGATGGAATTCGAGCCGTTATTCGTCTGTCCGTCATGCATTTATATGTCCACACTTTCGAAAATGTATAACTCGGAATTGAGAAGGCCAATCACAATCACAACATTATCAAAAGCATCATTGGAGTGGAGATTGACTGCATACTAGAACTCTGAACGCTGGTTTTCATGGCAATATATAGCTTCTATATAATGGGAAAAACCTTGTCAACACTCTAGCACCTACATGTATGATCTGATCTTCTTCGTTTTTTCAAGTAACGATAACACATTTTCTATCTCGGACGTCTTCGAATTCCGACCAGATCCCATCACTGACAGTGGAGTTTGCTGCCCTTTAGCGTTTTTTGTTAAATCCTTATAGACTTGTAATGAGGAAAGTGGTGTTAACACATCTATTTTGTGTCGAATCTCTTTATCAATTAATCAAATCGTGCTACGTCTATAAAATCGTCACATGCAGATGCAAAGCTGATGCTTGGTTGTGGACCAAGATGCGTTCGGTTACAGTACATACGATTTTTGATATGGTTTTGATTCAGAAAGAGCCTAATAAATGCCTTCATGTACATGTCCACAAATTTCTGCGGGTTGCTACGAATTGTAACCGCAAGTATCGGCAGCGTACGTACATGTAAGTGCTAGTGTGACATAGGTCCTATCGGTGGGTACTCTACTTAGGCCTCTATGCTGAGGCTGAAGAGCCATCACTATATTGACGCCGAGAGAAACTTGCCCTAAAGTACACCATTACACTTGCGGCTAACCCATCAAATCCAGTTCATAAGATGCCCTTTCCGCCATACATTTCTGACGAAATCGTACAGCTTTTTGAAAATAAAGCAAAGATTATCCGGTCCTTTGGTTGACGATTTGCACTTTTAGAATCAGCTAACACCCATAAGGACAAAATAGAAGAACATGGTATTTCTGACATAGCGCGTAAGGCGACCAGTGATCGATCAGGGACCAGTGATCGATCAACTAGTGGTTATTGGCTATTAATTCTCAAAGGATACCTGACGTAAATCTTATGCTAGTCTCAACTTAAAGCACATTATATTACCTTACATACACTAATTTAAATTTATTTGGAAAGCTTTTTCTATCTTGCATTTTCTGGGACTTTACGAAGAGGGGGTCTTAGTTGTACTGCTTAAAAACGGCGATTGTTCAATAAATTCTTCAAGATGAAACAACCTGCATTCGTTCCGACTGGCTAAATATTTTAACTTTTCTGCATACTAAACAAATCTGATCCACACTCCAAATTGTATTGGATAACGCTGCGATTAATGGACGATTTCTGTGATTTTCGAGCTAGTTTTTCAACAGTTTTCCATTGTTTCTATGGACATGTATGCTTTTCGACCACCTCATTTCGCTGCTTTATTTCTTTTAACTCAATGAAAATTTCCAAACTTTGTTTCGTGGCTAGAGGTAAACGATAATTATTCTTTCTAAAAATGTACATACCTTCCAAGTTAGCCGCGGTTTTTGAGAGAAAAAGGAGGTGATCGATCACTGGTCCACCTGACCCTGATTCACGCTGTATGATGGTGGGTGTGTTAAAATGACGTCGCTGAGAACGTGACGTGATGACGTCATAAATTGACATATTGAAAAACATGACGAAGGTTCAAGCTTTGATATGGTATGTACACATGCATTCTTCAATGCATGTCTGATCCGTAAATCTATCAAACATGGCTATTTTTGATCGATCACTGGTCCCTTTACGCTACGTGTACCATCATGGTATATTAGAAAATCAGAAATTTATTTGATTCTACATTCAGGGAAAAATCCGAATCAAATCCACACCGTCGGTATAGCGAATATTAACGCATTTATACTGATAGTTTAAAAGAAGAACTGTGCATTGATTAGACGGATTATTTCCATCGGTATTCCGTTAAACCTCTCCATACCGACGGAAATGGGATATATTCAGTCCTTGGTCGAAAATGAAAATTCAGCAAAACTGCAAAACTGTGTTATTCTAACTTATGTTTAGGGAGCGCGGTGGCGTAGTGGTAGAGCGTCGGACTCCGAATCGTGAGGTCCTGGGTTCGAACCCCACAAGCGTCACCGTGTTGTGTCCTTGAACAAGGCACATCTACTCCCTACAGTACTGGTTAAACCCAGGAAGCGTTGGCTCCGTCCCGACATGACTGAAAAATTGTTGACTGGGACGTTAAGCCTCAACACAAACAAACAAATAACTTATGTTAGATCTTTTCTTGCATATATGACATAAACTATAAAGATTCTAGTTGTTAAAGAACGCAAAATTGTATAATATTTCATTTTTTTCTATGGAAAATTTCAAAGATGTCTATAAATAGATCAGGGGAGACTACTGTAGAATTTTTATACATCGATGTAAACGTTGTAGGCAATCGTATGTGTTTACTGGCAGATCTTCGGCACTGGTACAAATGCATAACAAAAATAATACGATTAATAGCAAAAAAAAACATTGCTGCAAGTCGCTTACGAAGTCCACAGTCAGTTCGACATTGGTTTAAATGCAACCTATGCTAAGCTGTCAAGGAAGTGGAACGAGGTACCGAAGTGGAGCGGAGTGACAGTTAGCCAGCTGATCTATGCATTATCATCTGCTGGGCGCCGATGGAGGCGTTGAAACCTGTGCATGAAATACATCTCAGAAAGAACATGTTTGATCGTTATTATTGCATTATACAACTACTTCATGCGAAAATTTGGAGAAATTGTCCAGATTTTTCAAACATTAACGAACCTAAATTGGCGCGGAAAAATAGATTAGTTAACGACGTTTTGAAAATGCTGTTTTCAAGGTTATCACGACAAAATAACTTGACATCAAATGCACGTGCCGCGATGTTGTTTTTGTTGTTGTACATAAATTCTGCCCGTCTCGGCACACCTCCTCTCGGAGTAGTTTGGGGAATGTCTAAGTTCTAAAATGGTTCACACTTCCACCACTCTATTTACAGCTTAGGAAAGTCTCTATTTACAACTTAAAAGGTCTCTAAAAGAACTCTATTTACAACAACTTATGTGGGGAACGGATTGCCTCTGGGAACTTCTAGGTTTTACAGTTTCTTTTCATTTCCACTGACGTTTCGGCACTAGAGACAACAGTTTATAACGTTCTTTGTTTAAGACATGACACAGCCCTCTGCACTGAAATTCTATACTATGTAATTGTCCATGAGAATCGTCAGACATGTAGCAGTTCAGATATTATTACATGGCTTTCTACTAATAAATACATGTATATGGCTGTTAATATTGCGTGATGCGGGTATTCATGCAATAATAAACATTCAAACAAATTGTAAAAAAGAATTTTAGGGATAAAGCTGATACTGTACATGTGTGCCTGACAAAAATCTATGCATTTTAATTCTGGTGTGACTAATGATTGTGGTTGCTATAGTTCATGTCGAATGGGAATCTCGTGCGATTTTTTTGACGATTTATGACGACCTATATTAAATTTATCTATGGGGTATATGTATAACATTAAACCTGTTCGTCGCACTTACATCCGCGTCAGAGTCGATTTATGACGTCATCAATATGGCGGCTATTTGACTATATACGTATTATTCGTATTTCCATCAAAATCAATTGAAAACATCGTTTTTTGCAAAGAAAAATTATGAAATGCATCTGATTATACACACGATAGACGAATAAAGTCGATGGATTAAAGAATTTTGCTTTATCCGTTCGTATGTTTGTTCGTGCATACGTTTTACATACGTTTTTCTTCCAAAACTGCCCACAACCTAAGCGGTCCATGACCCAATACCGTAAATTTTGGGGGTCGGTACCATCTGGCCTGAACAAATCCCCTTATGGTTTTCATGTAGGACTATGTTTGTAGACTTGTAAAAAATCGGGGGGACTTGCATTGCTGGTAGCTTTAATGGTGAAACGACACGTTATTTACGATACCCCATAATTAAAAAAAAAACACGTCATTTTAACACAAAAAACGGTAGGGAATAGTCTTCTAGCTATCTATATCCCCCTTTCCTCCCAAAGGGAAATTTCTACACTATTATTCTCTAAAAGAACATTAAAAAAGCTATCAAATCTTGTTTTCTGATATCTGAAAGTCGAGGCGTTTGCGTTTTACGCTATGTTTTATTAAATTACTCTAAATATTCGATTTTTGCGTCAATAATGGGGGTACACATAGAAAATTGAAAATATCTCAATTGTTTTTTATCCTAGACCATTGAACTTGGTCTCATTCTTAAGCCTAGACATATCCCTTTTATCCTATGATAAGTAATGAAAATTATCTTACTTGCATATTCATGATTTTGCATTAAAACATTAAAATGAAAAAAAAAAAAAGTTAAAAATCAATTATCCCATAAAAACTAATTTCAGGCCTAAACTATCATTGTGGCTCCTTGTTATTGTATCAATTATTCTATTTGACAAACTTGTTGATGCCATGGGCCTAAATGAAAATCATCTCATTTGCATTTTCATGAATATTAATGAAAATGACGAAAATCAGGATTTACAAAGGGAAAATAATTATATTGCCATTTGAAGGGTTTGGTTTGGGTTATAGGATGTAATTTGAACCCTTAGAAAAAAGTTCAAGGGTGCCAGTTTGGTCAGAGGATCACTTTAATGCCCATTTGTGTCACCTAAAATCACAGAGCGTTCAATACAACCCCTAATAAGCGCAGATAGTAAGGTACACCTATATTACCACATGTATCTTGGCTACTGATAGACATAGAAAGCAGAAAAAGGTATCAAATGATTGCTTTTGCAATGCTATATAACTATGTAATAGGATATAATTATCAAACTGACTTCCTGGTGTTCGAATATTAATGAAAACTTCATGTATTAGACTAAAATCACTGAAAATGGAGAATACCAGCACAGTTGTTTATATCTCAGCAACCAAAAGCTCTAAACAGCTTGAATTGGTATCAAATGATTGCTATGACAATGCTCTATAACCATGTAATAAGATATATAAACAAGCTGGCTATCTTAAGGCTCAAATATTAAAAAAAGAACTTCAGATATTAGAGAAAAATAACAGATAAACGAAGGGGAAAAATCAACGAAATTCAGATATCTCAGCGACCAAAAACTCCAAAGACTTGAAATTTGTATTGAATTATTGTTATGATAATGTTCTGTATTAATGTGAAAAAATACAGAATGATTTTGACCTTCTTGGTGTTCAAATATTGATGAGAACTTTCAATTTTAGAGACAAATCACAGACCAATGTAGGGGGTATACCTACAGAAACGTATATAGCTCAGCAGCCAAAAGCCATAGAGAGCTGAAGTTTGTAACAAATGATTGCTTTGATAACATTCTAAAACGACATAATAAGATACATTAATAGTCAGACTTTTGTGCTGTTCAAATATTGAGGAAACTTTAAATATTAGATAAAAATCACAGAAAATGGAGGGGGTATACCTACGAAAACGTGCATTTTTCAGCAACCGAAAGTCATAAAGAACAGAAATTGGTATCAAATGATTGCTATAACAATATTTTATAATTGTACAATTAGATATACAGTGTATCAATAAGCTGACTCTCTTGTAGCGCAAATACTTAAGGAAACTTCAGATTGAGCCTGTCCATGGGAAAAGGTACAAGTTGGTCACAAAATTCAAAATTTACTTTTTTGCATAATACAGTAGTTGAATATCATAAGATTAATTTTTAGGTAATTTCAAAGCAATATTTTCAAAATAACCAGTACATGACGTCATCAAACAAGATCACCATGGTGACGTTTTTACGACGTTTTATGAAACTTTAAAGAAGACTTTAAAACAGTACATTTCAGGTGTCAGTGACCTCATTGCATCCATAGAATATGTATTATGATTGTCAAGTTGGATAGTGGAACCAATTAGCTATTGAAACATTTAACAGTTTTACTTGATATCTTATCGTTTCCATAGCAACACTGATTAATTTTGTAAAATTGATAGACTTTTAGGTATAAAATCGTTAACTATGTGTCTATTCAATGATTTAACATCATTGGAATCGAATTAAAGCAATTTGAACAAGCACCACCACTGTCACAGCTGTTACTAGTATTTCTGTTTATGCAAATATGCTCATTTGAATATTTAAAAAAAGTATTGTCATTAATATTCATTAAATTCATCTTCCGACCTCACTTTTTTTCTGACAAATGACATCACACTTGGATTACATGAGCACACACTTTAGTGCTTATTTTATCTGCATGCATGTTGCTAATGGTGTCACATGTTTCAAGTAATAAAACTGCAACAACAACAACAACAAGGTAAAGTTAAAGTTCTTTTACCTGGTCGTTGCCATGGTAACCTTAGATTGTCATTTATTTATAGAAAAGAAAATCTCATGAAAGTTGTCAATATACCACAGTCTATACTACAGTCTAATCTTGTTTTATAGCACCCTTAGTAACAAGACTGATACCAAACATAAGCTGATAATGCTTTCAAAAATCAAGATGTGCCAATACAGATATGTAAATTAGCTCATTTGAATATTCATATATAAGCGTTTAAGTACATGTATTCAAAACCTTACAAAATCTCAATGTTGAAATGTAAAAATTATGGATTTTTGTTGGACTTTTTGCCTATCACGGAGGGGACATCTCTGATCCCGTGATCATCAATCTCCCAAAATAAATGTTTAGGTGAATAAATTTATACAACTTGACCTCAGAAATAGGATAAGGTTTTCATTATTAATATAACAAAAAAACAAAAAAAATCTGGTAGGATAGGTTAGCAAGACAGATTGTCTGATAATTAATTCTATGCAAATTTGCACTTTTTGGTGCTTGTATGACGCCTTAAACACGGATATTAGGTGACTCATTCTTTGCATGTGGTGTTAATCTGTAAGAAAACATATAATGGCATATATGCACTATATTTTGCTTTAATTCTAATGTGCACCAGAATCCAAAGGAATGGTGTTTCACAAAGCCAATATCACTTGTGCTGCTTGGTATAGTTCTTAATTCTCTACTAGCTAATAGAGAGGTTGAGAAAATGAACTTGTAACTTGTACGTGTACGTGTAGAACAGTTTTATCCCCAAACTTCGTCATTTATTACAAGTTCAAAATACTCGCTACACGTTGAGAATCAGTTAGGCTGTGAATGAAATAAATTTGCGACTTGTAAGTTTTCTTTATATGTTTCCATCGATAGGTCAGGTAGGTACAAGCAGAAACGAAGTTCGATGAAGCGTTGCCAAATCGTTTTGCACGTGCAGCCGAAGTATATCTGACCAAATGCGAATCGACGTACATGTGACCATATATGTATGTAGGTATGTACTTTCTGACGTTTGTGGTAACGCAATTTAATTTGTTTATAGGGTATTTAGCCGCGTTTTAGTTTCCGACCAGGTCCGAGATAAACCAGGCTAACAATAAATCATCCATATTTACTTTCATATATCAACACATGTATAAACAATAAAAAATTCAGCTGTATATACTTTATGAAATCTACACGTACACGTTCAATTTTCTCAAACGATTTTACACTCAAAACGATCGTGTACGGGTAAATAAAGCTACAAGTACACGTACACGTTACAAGTTTATTTTCTCAACCTCTCTAATAATTGATAATTTATCAGTGATTTACTTTTAAGATGTGTTTATCTGCGAAACTCCATGCATACTTACTCATTACTTGTCGCAATTTGATTTGTTGTGTGATTTCTCGGGTCCAAATTGATGTAAGAGCAGATATACTAAAAATTGACAAATGAAAGTGAAACTTTAGATTTTCAGTGAATGTTGGCGCCCAGGGATCTTCATCAGCGAGCAGCTTGTTGTATCTTTTGGTCCTCGTTTTTAAATCATCATGGTGGTTACCATGATTAATTTGTTTGTCCTGGATGATTCATTGGCTAGTTAGAGATTCACCACGACAACCGAAAAAGTAACTAACTGTTGTGAACCATTGTAGAGGATGAGGGTGAGGTTAGGCATATGTGAAACTGGTTTAATACCACAGAAGTCTTTTGATCGTTCCAAGGCGATACTTCTGTGGTGGTTCTTTTTGTTTTATGTCTTGGTGTTTAAATTTTTTTGTGCTGTTGGCGCCTTATGTATGTTTTCATATTTTTAATTGAGTTAAGGTAACTGAGTGGCCACCTATTGGGAAAATAGCTGCTCATTCGGCTTACGATATGTTTCATGGTATAAGTGCCTGATTGTTAGTTTGGTTTTTTCCCACCTCGGTTTTTGGAGTGGGAATCTCTTTCTGATTGCGCCTTTTCCTGATCTTTGCCTACTTGTACCTTTTTATATTACTGATCGATCCAAAGTGGTTCTTCTGTTAAAGTTCTAATTGTTATATGTTTCAGTGTTGACTTGTGCTGTTTGCACGTAACTACTCGGCTTATGATATGTTTCTTCAGTATAAGTTCATGTATCTAATTGTCAATTTATTGTTTTCCAACCTTTGCTTTTGGGGAGGGGATTTATTGCTGATTATGTCATTGCCTAATCATTGCCTACGTTTACCTTTTCATCCACCAGCTTGTAACGACATTGAACGATAATCGCTAAATGTTTAGTATATAGGCTGTTCTAGCCCGTCGATGAGCCCGTAAAACGAATGTTTTCCTGAATGTTTTGCATTAATTGACTTTTATATAAATCAGGATCATCTAGGTCTTATGTTGGTATTAATTTTCTTGCGTTTATTAATATGTATTATTGTTGATTTTATTGTTTTAATCTGCTCATACATAAAACAAATTGTGTCACAATCTGAAGTGAAATTTCATAGCTTCGTGAATACCATCTACCTTATGACCAACAATGTCCCTACTTGCATCTCTCTGTAATTGGAATATTTTGAGTGTAATGCTCCAACAAGCTAAGAAACTCCCCAAAAGTTTCTATAAGAATTATACAGAGTCTTGTGGGAGTTTGAAGTCTTGCTTTAATTTTTCACATACTCTCTTGCACGCACCACGGCATATAATAATCAGATATAAGAATGGCGTAGTATTTATAGATATATACATAGGAATTAATAAAGTAATGATTAGACAAAATGTTGTCTTTTGAAAATGCAGGAAACAGTAAGTTCTTTTACGTATTTGGATAATCAATTGAAAAAAAAATGTCAATAAACTTTGATAATGTATCGGCTATGTAATACAAAGTGAAAAAAGACAATAGCAAGTAGTCGTGTGTATCATTAGCATGTCTTTCGAAACATTGGTTGCCATGGAAACAAAAATGCTTTAATGCTGCTAAAATAAATATTCATTCTTTCTCTTGTTAAGCATCAAAGCAACTTTTAAATCTTAGCATTTGGGTGATTTCGTACAAAGGTTTGGTATGATATTTGCATTTAATTACACTTCTTAATACTAAGGTTCATCTTATAATCAAAAATCATTAATGGCATAAGGGCCATGTTACAATGAATAGTCATGATTATGCAAATGAGTTTATTTCTTCATGTTGACGTACTGAGAATGGAAAATGTATTATCTTTAATCTGACACCAGTTTTGCTAAAGTGAGTCGGGTATTAGATAAGTTATGGTTAAAGATTTATATGCTATGTCAGCTCTGTCTTTGAAGTATTGGTTACCATGGAAACAAAATGCTTTATGCATGAAATATTACCTTTCTTGTTTATCTTATATTTTGCAATGGGCAATGTCCTGAATTATTAATGCAATAGTGTAGTTGGTATTCAAGTACTGGTGGCTTGTTTAAGTCTAAAGTTATAATAAAATGTTGAAGTTGGAAGAAAAAATGAATTATTAATGAATATTCATGAATATGCAAATGAGCTTATTCAAATTTATTATCAAAATAATAAAGAACGTTTCCTGAGCTTTCATTCGACACTATTTTTAAGAAAATATATTAAGTACAAGTAAAGATATCACAGTTTTTATTTGCAATATCACTTCTAAAATTGCGCTACTGATTACCATGGCAACGCAAATAATCTCATGTTGCTAATAGTAACAGACATAATCTCACTCAGATTTACATCCCGAACAATATCTGCATCAATATCAATAAATTTCAAAGGTTCAAAGGTATTTTTGATAAAAATATGACCAATGAATGACATTAAATCTTTTGAAATGAATTTTTAAGAAAATGTGGATTTGTGCCAACTTGTACCTTTTCTCACGGACAGGCTCAGATATAGGTGAAAAATCACTGGCAAACGAAGGGATATACAAATAAAACTGCCGATATCTCAGTGACCAAAAGCTCTAGAGAGCTAAAATTTGAATCAAATGATTGTTAGACTTATGTTCTATAATCATTAGATAAGAAACATAATTAATTTGTCTTTCTCATTGTTGGAATATAGATGAGAACTTTAAATATTAGATAAAAATCTCAGAAACATATAGGGGGTATGCCAACGGAAACGTATATATCTCAGCAACCAAAAGTCATAGACAGCTGAAATTGGTATCAAATGAGTGCTATGACAATATCCTATAACCATGTAAAGGGTATATAAATAAAATGTCTTTCTTGTTTCTCGAATATTTAAGAGAACTTAAGCTATAGAAGAAAAAACATTTGCAAACGAAGGGGGTATACCAATAAAACTGCTGATATATCAGTGACTAAAAGCTCTAGAGAGCTAAAATTGGTATCAAATGATTGCAAGAATAATCTTCTATACACATAAGATAAAGAACATAAATAATTCGACTTTCTCATTGTTAGAATATAGATGGAAATTTTAAATATTAGATAAAAATCTCAGAAAAATATAGGGGGTATACCAACGGAAACGTATATTTCTCAGCAACCAAAAGTCCGAGACAGCTGAAATTGGTATCAAATGATTGCTATGACAATACACTATAACCATATAAAGGATATATAAACAAAATATGTTTTTTCTTTCTCGAATATTTAAGAGAACTTAAACTGTAGGAGAAAAAAACATTGGCAAACGAAGGGGGTATACCAAGAAAACTGCTAATATATCAGTAACCAAAAAATCTAGAGAGCTTAAATTGGTCTCAAATGATTGCTAGAATAACTTTCTTTAATCATGTGATAAAAACATAAATAATTTGACTTTCTCATTGTTGAAATAGTGATGAGAACTTTAAATATCGGATAAAAATCTCTGAAAAATGTAGGGGGTATACCAACGGAAACGTTTATATCTCAATAACAAAAAGTTCTAGAGACTGAAAATGCCACAATGTGATTGCTTTGACAATATTCTATAACCATGTAACAAGTATATAAACAAACTGACTTTCTTGTTGCTCAAATATTTAAAAGAACTTAAGATATAAGAGAAAAATCACTTGCAAACGAAGGGGGTAGACCAATAAAACTGCTAATATCTCATCGACAAAAAGCCCTAGAAATTGGTATCAAATAATTGCTAAAATAACGCTTTAAAACCACTTGGTTAATCACTTAAACAATCTGACTTACTTTTTTTGAATATTGAAAAAAAACTTTAAATATTAGAGAAAAATCACAGAAAAATTGAGGGGGTATACCACGAAAAAACTTAATACATCAGCAACCAAAAATATATGGAGCTTAAATTGGTATCAACTGATTGCTATGGTAATGTTCTATAATCATAACATAAGATTTATGAAAAATTATACTTTCTTAGTGTTTTAATATTGATGAAAACTTAAAATATTAGATAAAAAATCACAGAAAAATATAGGGGTACACCAAAGGAAACATTTTTATCTCAACAACCAAAGGTCCTAGAGAGCTGATATTGGTATCAAATAATTGATATGACAATATTCTATGACCATGTAAAAGGTGTATAGCAAGCTGACTTTTTGCTGCTCAAATATTTGAGAAAACTTAAGATATAGGAGAAGAATCACTGGCAAAGAAAGGGGTATATCAATAAAATTGCTGATATCTCAGTGACCAAAGGCACTACAGAGCTGAAATTGCTATAAAATGATTGCTATGACAATATTCTATAACCATGCAACAAGTATATAAACAAGCTGACTTTCTTGTTTCTCAAATATTTAAAAGAACTTAAGGTATAAGAGAAAAATCACTTGCAAACGAAGGGGGTATACCAATAAATCTGCTACTATCTCAATCACAAACAGCTATAGAAAGCTGAAATTGGTAAGATAATGTTCTAAAATCACGTGGTAAGACACACAAACAACCTGACTTACTTTTTTGGAATATTGATAAACACTGAACTCGTTCCAAAATGAAAAGGGAATTTCCAGTTGTTTCCCCTTTTCGCGACCTTATTCTACATTTTAGATGTAAGAAAATTCAGACCAGCTGGCTCAATTGTTTCTAAAATAGCAACAGCACGCATAGCATACTCGTTTGCTATAGATCATACAAATAAAATGTATGAAATTTCATACAATTTCTTTAACCAGTACCAATGCAGTTTTGTTCTACAATTGTGTGAAATTTCATACATTTATTTTCGAAATAATACAAATAAGCAACTTTCATTTTGTTTATGTATGTACAAAACTTTTAAACAGTAATCATACAATTTAATTTGTTAGAAACTTCACACATTCTGGTGAAAATCCCAAAAATGAATGTGTCAATGTGTGAAATTTCATACATATATAATGTAACGCCAAACTAAAGGTTGGAGTAAAATTTATTATAGGTATTATCTGTCTGGAATTTGTATGAAATTTCTTACATTTTTGGTGAATAAAACTGACTGAACATCGAACGTCGAGAGTTATAAAACGGCTATTTTCATTCAGAGAGAGACTAAATGTGTGAAATTTCATAGTCCAATCATTTCCAATAAAACAAAAGCGATTTGTATGAAATTTCTTACATTTTTGATGAATAAAACTTGCTGAGCAGCTAACGCCGAGAGAAATAAAACGGCTTTCATTCAGAGAGAGACTAAATGTGTGAAATTTCATACATATTTCGTCCAATCATTTCCAATTAAAGATAGATTTGTATGAAATTTCTTACATTTTTGATGAATAAAACGCTGAGCAGCTAACGCCGAGAGATGTAAAACGGATATTTTCACTCAGAGAGAGACTGTGTGAAATTTCATACAGATTAAGCACAATCATTCCCGATAAAAATAGAAGAGATAAGCATAATATTCTTTCTAATTGACCTACAAATGTATAAAATGTCTTACTATCTTTCCGCTGTATTTAACTTTAAACAAAATCGCTTTATAATTGTGATTTTTATACATTTTGTAATACAACAGAGAATATGAGGTTTTATGTTTACAGTACCTTATTACAGCAAGTGTTCGATACAGTTTGTAAGAAATTTCATACAATCTGGGCAGCCTACTATCATGAAAATCCACTATGTGTTCATTATATCAGATCCTGAACAAATATTTTCAGTGTGAAATTTAATGCAAAACGTAACGCTAAAATCGAAGGTTAGAAGCAATCGTATAATACTCATTTTCTCTTTAAATTTGTATGAAATTTCTTACAATCTTTTATCTAGGTTTAACTTTGAACATAGTCGCTACATAATTGTATGAAATTTCATACAAAAATAATGTTACGCAAAAATCAAAGGTTAGAATAAATCGTATACTATCCCTTACGTAGCATTATCTAAATTTGTATGATTTTTGTACTTTTTTTCTTAGTCGCTAAATAATTGTGTGAAATTTCATACATTTTTTAATATCATAAAAAGATAAACAACATATCTTAAAACAATAAGCATTCAATTCAGTTTGTATGAAATTTCATACATTTTTTTTGCATTGATGAGTGTGATGAGCAAAACTTGCTGAACAGCTTACGCCGAGATATATAGAACCGCTATTTTCATTGAGAGAGAGAGAGAGAGAGAGAGAGAGAGAGAGAGAGAGAGAGAGAGAGAGAGAGAGAGAGAGTCTAAATGTGTGAAATTTCTTACAAATTTAGTCCAATCATTTCCAATAAAATAGAAGAGAGAATCAGAATATACTTCATTATTGACCTACAAATGTAAGAAATTTCTTACAATATTTCCATCGTATTTAACGTTCATAACGTCGCTTTATGATTGTAAAACATTTTCATTCCGAAAATGAATGTGTGAAATTTCATACAAAATTAATGCAGCGCTAAAACCAAGAGTAAATCGTATTATATTCAATATACGTAAATCCATATTTGTATGAATTTTCGTACAATCTTTCTTCTAAGTTTAACTTTGAGCATATTCGGTACATAATTATGTGAGATTTTATACATTCCTTTCATTATAAAAAAGATGTTCATTATGTTTATAGGTGTACAATACCTTATACTTGCTGAATTTCTAAAGCTTTCAGATAAAAAACGTTTTAAGCAGAAAGAGATTCATGTGTGAAATTTCATACAAACTTAGTCTAATTATTTTCCAACAAGGTAGCAGTGAGAATCAGGATATTCTTGATTCAGTATTGACCTACAATGGTATGAAATTTCTTACAATCTTGGTCATACCAAGGCATATCATCGCTCTATCATTACATGTCTATACAATATACAGATAACTCTGTTTCAGCTTAGATTCTAAAGTTGCAATAAATAACATTTTGTCGCTATGCATGCAGAGCATCCACATCTTATTGAAAGCATAGGATTTGCTAGTGCCAAAGCTCGTTTGAAACTGATGCCAGCTTGTCTTTATGGTCATGGTCGACGTGCTAAACGTTATGTTGAACAGTTCCGTTTTCACGTCGTTGTTTGCGTTTTTAAGCATATCGTTCAAACAAAAATAAAAGTTCCTTTTAGAAGGAAGGCTCGTCCATGTTTGAAAGATAGCAGTCGTTTCTCTGGTTAGTGGTAAATTGAAAGTCAGTTATCAGGTTGTTTTGTTCTCTTGAACACTGTTCATTAAGCTCCGTTCACATGCACAATTTTCGTCATGAATAATTTCATTCTGCCCTCTCCACATGTACATTCGATCTATTGATTAATTGCGATCGATCGAGTGATTTGTTGATTGAGTGATTGATTGATTCCATTTGATTTTATTTCGTGATTGATCGATCGAGTGACTGATCGATCGATCGATTTCTTAAATGATCGATCAAGTGATCTATTGATTGATCGATCGATTGATATTTTGATTGATCGATCACGTGATCAATCGCGATTGATCGAGTGATTGATCAATCGATTGATTAATCGATTGATTGAGCGATTGATCGATCGATTAAGTGGATGATTGGTAATTAGAATTCTCACGACCGATTGATTGATCGATCGAATCGATCGAGTAATCGAAATCGATCGAGTGATTGATCAATTTAGTGACATATTGATTTATTGATTGATCGATCAAGTTATCGATCGCAATCAATTGATCGATCGCAAAACTTGATCGATCGCAATCGATCGATTGAGTGACCGATCGCGAGTCTTTGATCAATTGACTTATCCATAGATTGATCGATATCGTTCGCGATCGATCGAGTGATCGATGTATTGACTGATCGATAGCAATTGATGTATTGATTTGATCGATCGATTGTTCACGATTGATTAATCTAATGATCGATCGAGTGATTGATCGCGATCGATCAATCGAGTGATTGGTCAATTGATTGATTGATCCATCAGGTGATTGATTGATAGTTCGAAAGATTGATCGATCGAGTGGACTGATCGCGAACCAATTCTGACATAAGCTGATTCGGACCTTATTAAACAGATTCGGACCTTATTAAACAGAATTGGCTTATTTGAATTTATTTCAAAATAAACTTTGGTCAGTTCCGACCTCGAATTTGCGGGGTCCGAATTGACCAGTGGAAGAGGTCTGAATTAGTCCGGTGGCGTAGTGGTAGAGCGTCGGACTCAGAATCGAGAGGTCCTGGGTTCGATCCCCACAGGCGTCACCGTGTTGTGTCCTTGAGCAAGATACTGTAAATCCGGAAATATTCGCGAGAACTTAATTTTCGCTAATATTCGCGAATTGGTTGCCTCGCGAATTCAAAGTTCTCGCTAAGAAAGAGTCACAATAAACTTTATAGAATAAATGGACACTCACTCGCGAATTCAAGAACTCGCTGATTATTTGGAAATAGAAAATTCGCGAAATAAAAGTCACGCGAAAATTTCCGAATTTACAGTACATCAACTCCCTACAGTACTGGTTATACCCAGGAAGAGTTGGCTCCGTCCCGACATGACTGAAAATTTGTTGACTGGGACGTTAAGCCTCAATGCAAACAAAAGTCCGAATTAGCAAAGGCCCGAATTGTCCACAGCAGAGGTCCGAATCAGGTTCCAATTAGCCAAGGTTCCAATTAGCCAAGGTCCGAATCGTCAACGTACCATTGGTTTGATATTGATTTGATATAAACTTGAAAATTAAGAAGTTTTAATTGAAAAAACAAATGCTGAATGGCATGGGCGTGACCTTTCGGGAAAGCCTTCCCATAAATCCTCTAGCTTCCAACAACTCTTGGTCATTAAACCACTCTAATACAGCCAGAAAGTGCAGTTATAAATTAGCGTATAAGACAAATAATGAATATGCCCCCCGTCCATTTGGGCCTAGGAAAAGTAGATTGGCTGCTCGTGCCTCCAGGTTAAGCTTCAAAACTATTGACCAACCATGAACCGTTAAAGTCTAAGCCTGCCTAGGCAATGTAGTTTAGACAAACCATCCATACATATCGGTTTGCTTGGGTGGTTATATTTATGAAGCACATTTTGAGTCTCATGATTTCCTAATTTTGGGTAGAGGTACCATAAAATGGAGAGAATTCTCGACATGACCCTTACTGCTGACTGGGATATTATGCATCAATTCAAAAAAAAAAAAAAAAATATTCTGGCACGCGCAATGGGCGTATAAGAATCTCAACCCGCTGAAAGTGTTCAAGTACTCGTACGTTTATATTACGTCCCAGACACGAAAAGCGCACGCTATGCGCGAATCAAAACCGGTGCGCGTCTCCCACATGCTTGGGACACGTTACTGACGCGTTCGGCAAGCCCCCAATAAAACCAATACCTCGTAACACACATGCAGTTGTTAACGTGTCTACGGCGGAAACCATTACGATAACACGCCCATGCAATATACAGAGATTTTTTAGGCTGTAAAAACTGAAATTTTCAAATGGAGGTTTTTTTTTTATATATATTTAATACATGTATTTTTGCTCATAACATACATTGTGGGTACACGTTAGAACTGCCTCGCCGAGGCGTTTCTAACGAGTACCCTCAATGTATGCTTTTGATCAAAAATAAGAAAATTAGGTATACCCCTGCAAACCTTAGATTTTCTATATAAAACTGGGGATCAAGGGGGTATACGTTTTCCTGATGGTGTGTCTGATACGCTAATTCGTGACTGCACTTGAACGGTAGAAAATGCGATGCGGTTGTACATATATGAGTCAATGTCAAAATTCGTCAAATTTTGAATGTGTGAAAAAAATAAAAAGCAACTAAAAGAACGTTATTTTTTTTTATTGATAGTAACAAGCTAACCCTAAAATAATTAAAACAAACTAAAGGTAATCTTAACAACCAATCAGATTGCTTTAATAGATCGTCAAAAGTCACATGACCAGGAAAAATGTCCATACCGTAACAAATTTTAAATTGTGTTTTTCTTCTAAATGTGCAACATTTTTTTTATTTCTGATGTATGCAATCTCATAAACAGAATGTTTCTACACATGTACTGAAGAAAAAAATGTACAGCTGTAATGATAGTAGAAAAAAACAATGACCATACAAGCAAAAACGACTTTTTACAGATTTTAGATGTTTTCCGCTATTAATAACATTTTTAAAACACATGTTGCTAGACAACAACAATACTGCAGACAAGTTATTCATCTTGATAATAATGATTGTGTGGTTATAATCCACATATAGTCTTTATAAAGAACTTATTTTCAGAAATTTATTACCGTTACGGTAGTGGACAAGATGCATGTTACGGTATGGACATTTTTGACTTTGCGCACTAATTTGTTGCTAAATGAAGACAGTGATTCAGAAAGATCTTTATTTATTTTCACTGATAAATCCTTTTGGTGTGAATGCAAAAGAAGGTAAACACAGAAAAGTAACTAATAAAATGTTACACAGTAAATACTTTTCTGATGTTGTTACGGTATCGACATTCTCTGTTACGGTATGGACAAGATCTAATATTGATAAAATTGTTACGGTATGGACATTTTTAGTATAAATATCATTGCTTGCCTTTTTGACAGCAATACAGGCAAGTGTGATTGAATGATATAATAAGTATTAAATATTTTGGTATCTTCTATGGTGATTTAAGTCTAATAAGTTTTGTAAGTTTTCTGGTACAGTTAATTATTCTGAGATATCGTTACGGTATGGACCAGCATGTTACGGTATGGACAAAACACATTTTGTAGGAAATAATTGTTCTCAATCATAATCCTGATAGCTATCTTTTTCAATAAAATAATATATTTTATATGACTTACAATTGTATTGCTTCTGTTTTTGATTTCCAAATGATTTTCCAAAAAGGCATGGTATTTCAACAAAATGTCTTTACCGTAACGGAATAATTCCTATGAACGTATTTGTGTTAAAAATTCATTTATAAATTTGGGTTTTTATAATCCTATTACTCTTATTACAACAAGTTACAGTTTCTCATAGCAAATGTATCTACATCAATAACATACAGGTTGATTTATTTTGCTGTTTTACAGCAGATGTCCATACCGTAACAAAATGAGTCCTTACCATAACATTTTATATTGTTACGGTAAGGACTGTTACGGTAAGGACTTATTTTAAGTTATTTCTATCTTAAATAAAATTTATGCATTAAAACATGGAACCAAAAGTGATTTGCTATTGAGAAATGTAACTGGATCAATATGTCAGAATCATACCTTTTTCAAAGTATTCATTGTGCTAATATCTTGTTACGGTCAGTGGACACACAAAAATATACTCTACTGGGCTTACTCACTGAAACAGTATTTTCATTGTACAGTTTAGTAGCAGCATTTTAAAACACATGCAAATAGAAAGTGTCCAATAAGCATGACAGATAACCAGCTTTGCCAACATGATGGATCCTGTATTATTTTTTTGCAATTTATCACTGCGTTACGGTAAGGACATAAATCCAGGGACGGATTTATTATTGCCAAAAAATATGAAAAATTAAATGAAATATCCCATTTTGAAACCTGTTATATTTACCTTAATAATGGTCTTATTGATACACCCAGTCAAAACTACCAAAAAATTAATAGCGGCTTTCAAAAGTTGTGCTGAATCTTCAATTTTTTTCGAGGGACAGGCAAAAATGATGAAAAATGAGGTTTTAAATCTAGAAAACAGGTATTTTTACACCAATCAAATACTGTCTTATTATTTACTATTATTAAGCATAATCAGTAGTATCATATGAAAAAATTCAAATCACGATCTGGTAAGTGGTTTTCATAAAATATTGAGAAGACAAGAATTTTGACGAATTTTGACATTGACTCATATATAAGCATTTGACAACATAAAATTGCTAATATAGACATGTTAACTATAGCAGTATATGTACTACCGCAGATTGAAAGATTCAAAATTTAGGCTTTCTAATGAAAAGTTAAATTTCTATACAAAATGTTGATTTGATGCAAGTGTTATAACTATGATTTTCTTTTGGCTCAGAAATATTGCTAGTTTGGAAAGTTTTTAGTTGTAATACATGTAAGATAAATTTTAGACATATATATTCACCATTTGAAATGGATACAGATTTATGTCGTTTTCCTTTACATGCATTTCTTTACATATAATATTTGAGCCTTCGAATGAGAAAACCAACAAACTGGGTTTTCGATCAGGTCCGACACAAACCGGGCTGCACAGTCAAAGACATGACCTAGAAGCTTGAATTTACTGATCTATTTTTTTAGTAAGAAGAGGGGTTGCACTATCCCTGTAGCGAAAACAAAGGCGCTGATCACTGTGTAGTTACTGCCTGCACAGTTCAGTGAGCTGCGCCTTTGTTTTTCGCATATGCAGATCGTTTGTTTTCTGATGCAGTACTTTAATTATTAGTTCAGGTTTGTTACGTGCTAGACCCTGAATCGTAGCAAGATTTGTAAAATGCTTTCAAGTCTTCTGCTTTCTTAATAAATTTGCCTATCGGGGTCAAAGAAATGACCTCAAAATAGCGAAGCACAGTGGGATTAGGCCTTCGATTACGTATATTTGAATGCATTATGCATGTATCGTTATGAAAACTTGCCCATGCAATACATTTTTCTTATTCTTTGCTCAAAGCATAGATTGTGGGTACACAATAGAACTGCCTCGCCTAGGCGGTTCTAACGAGTACCCACAATCTATGTTTTGGAGCAAAAGTAAGAAAAATATGTCTACCCCAGTTTTGCTTTTAAATTATAAAAGTGGGGTTCAAGGGGGTATACATTACGCGAACTAGTTTTCATGACAGCATCAAAATTTGTCAAGGCTTCTTTACAGTGTCACGAGAAATTCTGATTGTTGGACGGCTGAGGCTATCCGCACGACGGTCGTGCTGATAACACCGCTTATCCGCACGACGGTCGTGCCGATAAGCGGCGTTATCGGCCCGACCGTCGTTCTGATAGCCAATGCTACAGGTATTGGCTATCGGCACGACGGGAGTATGAGATTTTGTCTAACGAGCTTACGTATGCATTTAACTATCAAATTGTCATTAAATAAATTAATTATGTGTTTAGCTAGTGAAATACATTCAAAATCAACATTTTTGTTAATTATGAATAAGAGAACTAATTTGATTTGATTATTCCAGCTGATTTAAACTGAATAACTTTAGATTTCTAACAGGGGAGAAAAATATAACCAATATAAATGCTTTTTAATTGTGCTGCTGATATGTTTCCATACTCCATTGTTAAAATCATTTTGGATTGCCACATTCTTTTATTATTTAGGTTGCGATAACTACTTTCTCATTTACGCATACGCATGGCTGATTTTACAGGTAAATTCATAGGTAAGCCAATTTCAAAAAAATAATAATTTTGGTAATTAAAAGTAAAAAAATCCTGCATGGGTAATATTCTGTTTCAGTTTTGAAGCCAGTGTATAATATTTATCAACTTAAGGTAAAGAACCATTATATTGCTGATCCATAGATTTTTTTCATTTTTTGATACTTTAGAGAAAATATTTATATCTATCGATTCGTGTAATAAAAAAACATGGTTACCAGGTTGGTTTTCCTGCAAATCGCTCCCCTAAAATGGCTAAAAATGCATTTATTTGTATGTGACGTAATAGGAAAGTAATAAATCGCGTAGCTTTTTGCACATGAGCGCCGTTTACAAGAAAACTAATCCATAGATTTTTTTAAAAAACTAAATATAGTCTCGTTTTTATATTGTGAGTCAAAAAGTAAAATAAAAGTCCTTGACTACCAGGTTGGTTTCGGCGGTATTTGTCAACGCATGAAGATAGGTAAGCTAAAAAATTTAATTTTACGTAAGTGACGTTGACTTCATGAAAATGGAGCATTTAGACTTTTCGGACGTGTTTCATAAACGTTCGGCATTTGGTTTATTGAAATGGGCTTTAGGTGGCGAATTTTAAATCATTGACGTGTGCTTGTATCTGACTGATTTTCAACTCGAATGACCTTTCAGTCATATCACGAACGGTGAATGGTTAAAATCCGGCCTAAGTTCAACAGTATGTATAGCGGTACTGTCCAAAATCTTTGACCCTAAATTTCAATCAAATGTGTTTGTTTGTTTGTTTGAATTGACGCTTAACGTCCCAGTCAACAGCTATGGTCATCCCGGGACGTTGCCTCCATTTTACTGGACTTTTACCCAAAATTAGGATGTCAAAATTAGGGCTTAAAATATAACCACCCAACTAAGCCAATAATGCGTATATGTATTTGCGGTTTGACTTGAAACCACTTTAATTTCCTGGTCAGGCTCAAACCTGAGCGGTTAACCAGTAATCAGATGGCCTTCAATCCAACTTATTCAATTGTTCAACAAATATATCATTTCATCAAACGCGCAAGGCATGCGATGTAAGGTCTGTCTTTCTTTTAGTATAAACCATTGCTTGTAAAGTATATAATGTGTCTGTTTTTGTATTATTTTTTTTCCTTGCGTGACTTATTACAATCGAGGGTGGGAGAGAAAAAATCATTTTAAAAGTGTCTCGCTCTTCTGTACCTTTAAACTTATATGCGAGCCGCTGCACCAGAAAACAAACAATCTGCAGTAACTGCACAGCTGATCAGCACCATTGTTTTCGTTACTCGGATATTGCAATTTCTCTTCTACTTAATTTATAAAATTTAAAGATTCTATCCTGCTTCTGTAGCTGTACAGTCTGGATTGTGTCGGACCTGGCCCCGAGGTTATAAAACTTTTTTCATGCTCAGCTCAGCTGAGACTAAAATTTATCCTACTAATAAATGTTAAAATGCTAACAATTGTTGGCAAAATGTTAAAATGACAACAATTGTTGGCATTTTAACATTTATAAGCAGGATAAAGTAATAGTTTTTGAGTTTTGAACCTGAATTTTCCACCCATTTGGACTATCAAAACATTTATGAGCAGTTGAAATTTCATGCTTAGCTGAGCTGAGCTTGAAAAATAGTTTTATAACCTCGGGCCCAGGTCGGAAATCCCGATTGTTGGCTTTCTCATTCAGAGGCTCATTCCAAAGCTCAAGTTCCTTCCACGAGGCTTGAAAGCGCGATCGCATAAGCCATTAAAACACCACAAATAAATAAATAAATAAATAAATGAATAAATAAATTAAATAAATAAATAAATTAATAGATAAAATTTAATAAAAATAGATAAATTATCAGGCGAATGAACGATAATAACTTCAACGGATGAGGCTTTGGCGGGTTCGGTCCTCGAGTCCCGCACATCACCTTCCACACATTACGAAAACATGCCCATGCAATATACAGATTTTTCCAAAGTTGTAAAAATTGAACATTTTCAGTTGAAAAATTTTGATATTTTTCTTATTTTTGCCCAAAACATAGATTGTGGGTACACGTTAGAACCCACAATCTATGTTTTGAACCAAAAATAAGAAAAATAAGTATACCCCTGCATACACCAGTTTTACTATATAAAAGTGGGGTTTAATGGGGTATTCATTTCACGGACATATTTTCCTGAGTGATGATAAAGCCGTCCGAAATGCCGATGGGTGTACGAAATCACGTACACTGGCTTTCTGGAAATTCTATAAATTCATTTTTTGTCATTATGTCAACAACCGAAAGCACACGCTGGTAATCTAAAACATGCCTAAAGAAATATGCATAAAATTGGAAACGGCATTCGACTATCGTCGTCATCATTTTCTCTCCATTACATAATGTGTCTGTTCGTAAAATAAACTTCAAAAGCAATCCGTTTCTTTGCTTCCGCCGATCTTTACTGTGTGTTCGGATCGCACACCTACAGCCGACGCCATCTTGAAAACGACGTCATTGGCGCGACGTTATAGCATTTCGTCCTTCGCGACGCACGGACCTTTAAGCGCCACGGTTTTTGTGGTTCTTTACCTTAAAATGTATCAATTTCTTAACATTTATAGCATTTGGATATCGATGTCCCTATCGTGCGGATAACGCCGCTTATCCGCACGACGGTCGTGCCGATAAGTGGCGTTATCGGCACGACCGTCGTGCGGATAGCCAGTGTCTTGTTGGACATGCAAAACTTATGCGCAGATTAGCTATGCTTTTATTGCACAGCTTTTCAGCGTCTTTGTTTTAACTAATGCCTTTATTTCCCCTAATCCCAAAATTTCATTCAAGTGTACATCTAGGTTCGTTTAAGACCTATGTCGGGGCCCAAAAGGCACACATTCCAGCGCGTTATCAAATAGGCGTAAACCTAAACACAGCGACTCATTTGGCAAAAAGTGAAATGATAGTGAGTTGTGATTTTCAATGGACTATTTGTTTTAATATACCGAGTGTTTATTTATTTATTTATTTATTTATTTATTTATTTATTTATTTATTCTTCGTAACAGACACGCAATATGATTTTAATTTCGGAAACAGAAATCTTATATTCATTTTTATACAGATTACCATTATATAAATGCGTTGGTGAAAAACATTTATTTATAATTTGAAAAAATGCATGATTTCAAAATGTTAAAAAACATAGCAAATTATATATTTTGAGAAACTGATTGACGCATATAGCATACGATTTTTCGGATATTTCATTAGAACATGACGGTAACTGAATCTTCACAAAAAATTTAAGATTCATAAGAGAGAGAGAGAGAGAGAGAGAGAGAGAGAGAGAGAGAGAGAGAGAGAATGTGTATAGTTAATTTAAAGCCATAACATTACCAGTAAGGGCATTTCAGTGCATGCCCCATGAATTTTGGGCATGCAAAATCATGAATTTTGGACATGCGCCAAATCACCCAGACACGATCAATACATTTCAGCTACTTGTACATACAGGAGGCAAATCTTGCGTTTTAGGCTAACCGACACGGCTTGAGCAGCACAAGTTGCTCTTTACGCACGTGCTAGCTTTAAAGTGACTCGGATCCAAAATTGCTATATCGGATCAGACCGGTTTGATTTAAATTCGAAATAATTTTACATAGTCAATTAAGAATGTTCGTTCCGAAGAGGCTAACCAAAGCATTCGGGAGTGTGAAAGAATTTAAACAAACGATAAATTTTCTATGAACCTATTGCGTTTCCTTTTCGTTTTCTTTATTTCTTTCTTTTCTTTTTAGCGGTTCAAACGCTGTTGCGGTAGTAAGTTGCGTCTCAAATTTTTTTGTTTTATGACTGAAATTTAAACATTTTAGAATCATGCGATTCTTTCGAAAAATTAAACATGATTGTCGTCTAAATATTATTCTATTTGACATTGCTCAATAATAAATCGAAACAATCTTAATCCAGGTGTCAAATTATGCTCCGCCCATATTTACCTGTTTAACCAAAGAAGCAAATTTCTCTGAAATTTGATTGGCTAACGTTTATCAGGGGTGGAGAGTTGTATAAGGTCATGTTATTGACCTTATCATTCATTTGATTATGAAAATTATTGCACAAATTGAATGCAAGTCACAGAACATGTCTTTGTTCTTATTTCAAGTTTTATTTAATTGCTTTTACTACGCAGGAAATGTGTTGCACTTTTCATAATGACAACTTGCCCTTGCCATTTACAGACATTTCTTTCAGCAGTAAAAATGGAAAATTTCATAGGATTTGTTTATGTATATTTTCTTATTTTTGCCCAAAACATAGATTGTAGGTACACGTTAGAACTAGTCCAGTTGCCAAACATGGATTTGGCCTGTGACCTGGAAATGTGTGCCGCATAAAATGTTTTTATGGATTTCACTTCTTGATACCTGTTAGATGACGAATCCGAGTGATGCCACCTTGGCATCATTGAGCATTTTGAAATATTCAAAAATTCAAAATGGCCGACAAATGGCGGAAAATATTTCAAAAATCAACATAATACATTTATGTGAAGCAAAAAGCTGACTTCTCTTATTGTCCTTACTGTCTTCTTCTGGATCATCAGACCATGCCAGTTCAAAAACTGCATCATGAATTGTTTGAAAAATCAAAAATCAAGATGGCGTCCAATATGGTTGGCATCAACAAGAAAACAGCATCCTAGAGTTGCATTTACTCAATGTTTTGTGATTAAAATGCTCATTTTATGTTCTTATTAACAAAAACACCATAATTTAGTTTTGTGTATGTTTTGACGCACCAATCATAATAAAAGGGCAAGATGGTGACCAAGATGGCCGCCGAAAAAATGATATAGAGAACTTGGTCTCTAATAAACTGTCTAAACTGTCTTATTTTTGACTTTACTTTATTTTGTTAACAGTTCAAGTTTGAGATTAGTTCTGACCCAACATCATAACAATGATGCAAGATGGTGGTCAAAATGGCCGCCTTAATCTTAGTATAAGGGAAAATGGCCTCTGATTCAAAAAGCTTATCTAAATGTATATTTGTTAAGTTTTAAGTACGTAGAATAAACAGAGGGATGCAAATCTACATCATATAATGAAAGATAGAATAGACACTTTATTCTAAAACCGAGATTAGGTATTCGTCTGTGTCATTACCATTGTAATACTTAGCAAAGTCATCAGCTATTTTGTTGAACTATTGCAAAATCGTTTCTTCAATTCAAGTGCATTTGCAAAATACTGTACAGGCTAATTGATTTATGAAACGCCTCTATTTCGATGATGAGCATGGTTGTTCAGAAGCATACCCACAGCAAATCATTCTACTTGAAGTATACTATCCGTTGCTGGAGCCAGACTGTCTACTGTTGTAATTGGCATAAGCGCTCAGAACCCTTCACCATTATTTCGACCACCTTACTTAAGTTGGATATAAGATCATGCACCCTTGACAAAGCGTGGATTGTCAATGGATGTCTGGACATGTATTGGTTTCTCATTATTTTGCGTATATGGTGATTATATGCATTAAGTTTGGGAGTGTTTATTAGCCTTTGCTTACCATTTTTACATTAAACCATATATCTTACAGAAATAATTCTACGTTGCTGCCATAACATCCCCCAAAAGCGATAATATCTGGTAAAGGCTTACTCATTTTAAGCTTGTCAGGTATGAAACCCTTTGACATTAATTTCAAACTGGACTGCAAGAAGACTACGATATGATGTTTTACCACAACCCAATATTTACGGTCCTTCAAATATCCCTTTTATATGGCCCATTCCCTTTCGCATTAATGTTTTCTCTGCTCTTAAAGGGACTTGGTTTTACTTTTTTTTTTCGGTTTACATTTATTGTAGATATTTAATCTTGAGCAATACGTAGACGTTTGTGTATGACGCTTACATATTTTCCATAATGGTTCGCAACCATCTCACTTCTTGCCACTGTTATACTATGTCTACACTATGTCTCACCTGAACTGCGTAAGCGTTAGGTCCGAACACGATCGGCGTGTGTGCTTTTGATCAGTCTGTGATATCACAGCCCTTCTTCAATGTGAGATGGTCACAGTTGCATGCACAATCATGAAATATCTAAATCATCGTAATTATTTCCAACATTGGTTTTAGAGATGTCATCTGCTGAGAAGTACGAATAGTGTTGATAGAATGCTAGTGCTTTTTGTCAAACCTCTTTTCTTGCTGAAGAAGTTTTGGTTATGCTTTTAATGCTACAGTCAAAGTGACAATGGGTCGTCCACAGAATAGCACAGCCCATCGGTGACGACTGTATCAGGCCAGCGCAGTGTATGTGGATCAACTTGTACATTTTGCTTCCAAACATATTATGTGTTCGTAATCCTCTTGTCCCCGCTGTCCCCCAACATTAAAGAATGTTGTGAGCCAACTCCTGAGGGTATACCATGGCAAGGTAAATCTACCTGGAAGTGTCTTGAATAAATAATATTTGCTTCAAATGCGTTTGTGGCTTTTACTTAAATGAGTTTGCGTACCGCCATTGTAATAGCCATAGAAGTGATCAAGTGATAATCGTTTTGAAACTTACCAGCCAACTTTTTCAAGTTCATCCATCAATTTAAATCCATGCGCTAAGAAGTTTACACGTGTATTTATTTAAAATGTGACAACACCACATTATATATAAAGCTGTGATGTTGTATTTCCCAATATTCAGAGTTTCTATGCACGTTTTAAACTTTTCTGTTCTTAGCATTAGCGCCAGTTCGACTCTTCCTTTCATCTTTGTGAACCAGCTTTATATGCGTTTCTCAGTCTGTTACATCCTTTCCGAATATGCTTCAGATCAAGCGCCTAGCGTTTTAGGGCTCTGCTGAAGGATTCACTAAATTATCTTTTCTTTAAAAATGCAGTCCTCTTTTCTTCTTTATTATATTTAAACTGTAAATGTTACGAGTACTTTTATTTAGTGGTGTAGACTGATTTGCTTCCCACCCTTTATTGTGCTAAATCTATACACATTATACTAAGGTTTTGTTCAGTAAAGAAGATCTCAGTCGTATTAAAATTTCGCAAGACGCATACGACCCAGCATCATTTTGCAGTTTCAAAACAAAACACGAACATTAAATTGTGATGTTTACACCATAAAATGATCATTTCAAATACAAGTCATTCAGTATTAGCAGCACTGGAATGCTGCTGTAGCCAAAGAACATTAAAGCATGAACATGATGATCCTCTTGGTCACCATCTTGTTTTATTGTTATCAAGTTGGGTCAAATAATCAAAAACAGTTCATTTGTCAACATAATTTGAACATTTGAAGTACAAAACATTGAGCAAAAAAAAAAATGCAGCAATGGAATGCTAATTCAATCAGAAATTATATACTCATATATTATGATTATGGCTGCCGTCTTGGCCACCATCTTGGCTCATTTTATAATGTGGGAATAAACAATAAACCATGCTGCTCACAACATTATATGAGCATTGCAAACGCGTTACATTTAGTATATTCTGCACAGGAATGGTGTTTTAATCTGAGAACACAACCTTTTAAGTTATAATTATGGCGGCCATTTTGATCGCCATCTTTTTTGCTGTGATGATGTGGGATCATAATCGAAAACCAAACACTTACGTATTATGTGTACAACAAAAATGGACTTCGAAGCACAATACACTGTTTTATGTAACACTTGAATGCCGTTTTATTAAGAAAATAGTGTTTCAGTATGATTGTGGCAGCCATCTTGTCCGCCATCTTGCCTCATAATAATGACATGGGGGTCAAATCTTAGAGTTATCTTTTTAATATTGTTTACAGCGTAAATTGAGCATTTTAAACACAGATAAATGAGTTTATTAAACCCTGGGTTGCCGTTTTCTTGTTTATGGCGACCATCTTGGACGCCATCTTGATTTTTTCAAAACGCTCAATGATGCCAAGGTGGCATCATGCAGTTTCTGAACTAGAATGGCCCAGTGAACTGGAAACCACAATAAAATTTCATGCGGCACCATCTTCCAGGTTATGCTGATGGCTACTGGACTAAACCGCCTCATCGAGGCGTTTCTAACTTGTACCACTTATTTATGTTTTGGAGCAAAAATAAGAAAAATAGGTATGCCCCTGTATACCCCAGTTGTTCGGGTATAAGGCGTTTTGATATTCGAATAACATTGGCAAACATTTATTTACATGTACATATATCTGGTATAAGCGTTTTTGGCAATGTTCAAAGACTTGCGACTTTTGCTGCATTAAAATGTAGAATGGAGTTAGTTACATGTACATGAATTTGGAACATATATAGAATAATAAGACGGCTTAAACTTTCAATTTTGGAAACCGACTGTCATGTATATTGGGCATAATTTGAAATATACTTGACGATATATTAATAATTCGACAAATGCATGCGTCAATACAATAGCCCGAAGCTCGTAATAAAACATGGGATACTTCATCACAAGGATTTTTGCAATCATGTAAACAATCAAAACATTATTTCTTGAAATTTATTTGTATGTTGCAGTGATAAGGTTTACATACTATCAATTAGACATACTTTCAAAACATTGATTCTATTTTGCGATGATGCATGCATTTATTTTATTTTGTAAACCTACTTTGTTCGAAAAAAAAAATGATGCCAAATGGCATTCATCAATTCTAATTGTGTTATTTCTTTGAATTTCAACATTAACCATGCATTTTCGGTTTTACGTCCGCTATCGAGAGAAGCATGAACGAAAACACTCGCATGTTCCACATGTGGCCTGAGCGGGGCTCGATGCCACGTGGATGGAATAAAGGGACACATGATAGGCATGAACATGTACCTCTGAAATCAGACTAAGTCTATAATTTCTTTTAAAGGCAAAGGCAAAACACATACTGCACTTGAAATCAATGAGGATCAGAGTTGCATAACTTGCACATACCGGCTAGTACAAGACAAATATATAATAATATTGAGATAGGAATGATAACTTATTGATAAACTTTTATTTTGCACAAATAAATCTACATTTTAAAGGTCTCGAGTCGGTTTGTTTTGTTAAACAAAGTTCTGTCCATTCGGCTTACGCCGGTATTAGCCCAGTCTTCTGTTTCATATTGTATGCCCATGCTCAATGCATAACAACAAACAAACAAAAATAAATAAATAAATAAATAAATAAATAAATAAATAAATAAATAAATAAAAGTGATTGTTACATGTAGCTACATGTACATGTGTGTCGAAAGGCTTGGAATTATTTCGTTCGTTTCGTTCGAAAGCAAAACATAAATCCATGCCTGAATATTTCAATTCTTTCTGACGACGATATTTCAAAATGACTTGTGATTCGTCAAAACATGTCTAGTCTATCCAATTAAAACTTCACTTTTAGATGTTATGAACACAAGTGTATTAACCGTGACTTTTGTGGGAATTCGTAATGTCAATACCGACGTCCGTAACAAGAACGTTAATTGTCATTGCTCATGATTCAGTAGGACCGGTACCTACATGAAAACCTCTCTTCACTTTATGACGAGTTTAGATATGCAGCAACTATTTTCATCACAAGCATAAATGCAGAAAAAAAAGAAAATTCATACAAATTTAGATAGATAATGAATTGATATAAGATTTAAGATATAGAATGTGTGAAATTTCCTACTATTTATCAGGCATTGTACACCTGTAACGACGATAAAAGTTGCGTATTGTTTTCACACTGAAATATATGTGAGATTTCACACATATATATAGCGACAGAGGAAAGATTGTAGGACATTTCGTACAATTGCACGTCGACAAGTACCTACATGTATATTCTGATTTTCTCTTCGTTTTTCATTGGAAAGTATGGGACTGGATTTGTATGAAATTTCACACATTCACTCTCTCTTTTGAATGGAACTAACCGTTCTGTATCTGACGGCTTTAGGAATCATGATCAAGTATTTTCACCACGCGCATAGATGCAAATAACAAATTGTAGGAAATTTCATACAAATTTAAGGCAGATAATGTTAGAGATAAACAAAGACGTCACTGGCTATCTTCTGTAGTATAATGAAAACAAAATATATGAAGTTTCTCACAAATATAAAGCGACTATGTTCAAAGTTAAAAACTGAAGAGAGATTGTAAGAAATTTCATACAAATTCAGAAAGATACTTTTTATCATACGATTAACACCGAATTTTGAATTTTAAATATAGTAGGCTGCACAGAATGGATGAAATTTCTTACAAATTGTATTAGATAATTACTATTTAAAGATATCGTACACAAATAAACAAATTTATAGTTGCTTATTGTTATTATACTGAAAAAAAATGTATGAAATTTCACACAATTGTATATGTGTAACAGTCGCATTGATTCTAGTTTAAGAAACTGTATGAAATTTCATACCATGCTTAAGTTGAAATGTAAGAAATTTCTTACAATCGTATATGTAACAGTCGCATTGATACTAGTTCACGAAACTGTATGAAAATTCATACATTTTATTAAGAGGCCATGCTTAAGATGAAACTTAAGATGAAATGTAAGAAAAATTGTAAAAAAATGTTACAATTGTATATGTAACAAAGTTGCTTTGATAGTAGTTCACGAAACTGTATGAAATTTCATACATTTTATTAAGAGGCTACGACTAAGATGAAAAATAGGAACGATTGTATGAAATTTCTTACAATTGGTAAAAAGAAAGACATTTTATTAAGATGCCATGCTTAAGATGAAAAGTAAGACAAATGTAAGAAATGTCTTACAAATGTGTATGTAACAAAGTCGCATTGATACTAGTTCACGAAACTGTACGGTATGTAATTTCATACATTTTATTAAGAGACTATGCTTAAGATGAAATGTAAGACAAATGTAAGAAATTTCTTACAATTGTATATTTAACAAAGTCGCATTGATACTAGTTCACGAAACTGTATGGAATTTCATACATTTGACTAAGATTAAATATAGGAACGATTGTATGAAATTTCTTACATTTGGTAATAAGACATACATTTTCATCTGGCGCATAAATGCAAAAACAAATTGTCACTGCTTATTATAATGAACAAAGATGTATGAAATTTCATACAATTATGTAGCGAATATGTTTACAGAAGAGAGATTGTAAGGGATATTTCAAACAAATGATAGTTGCTTTTTTATTATATTGAAAAACATATGTATGAAATTTCACACATTGGTATATGTATAACAAAATTGCATTGACACTTCTTCAAGAAATTGTATGAAATTTCATACATTTTATTTAGAGGTCATGCTTAAGATTAAACATAGGAAAAACGTAAGAAATTTCTTACAATCGATAATAAGTAATACATTTTGCAGAGAAAAGGTTGTCTTTATTTCAACTTCACGTACAAGTTGTTTGAATGCATGGCAACCGCGTAAGCGTGATGTTGCTATTTTTGAAACAAATGAGCCAACTGGTCAGAATTTTCTTACATCGAAAATGCAGAATAAGGTCGCGAAAAGGGGAAACAACTGGAATTTCCCTTTTTATTTTGGAAAGCGTTCCTGTAAATATTAGAGAAAAATCACGGAAAAAAGTGGAGGGGGTATACCCCCCAAACCAAAAGTTATAGAGAGCCGAAATTGGTATCAAATGATTGCTATGGTATTGCTCTATAATCAAAGGATAAGATTTATGAAAAACTAGGCTTTCTTAGTGTTGGATATTGATGAGAACTTAAAATATTAGATAAAAATGACAGAAAAATACAGGGAGTATACCAACAGAAACGTTTATATCTCAGCAGCCAAACGTCCCAGAGAGCTAAAGTTGGTATCAAATGATTGATATGACAATAATTGATAGCCATGTCATATAATAAGACATATGAACAAGCTGACTATTTTGGTCCAAAAATTGAAGAAAACTTAAGATATAAGAGAAACATACACACAAATGAAGGGGGTATACTAGAATAAACTCGAAGATTTTAACCATAAAGCTACCACCTAGAAAAGTCCCCCCGATTTTATCTAATTCTCTACATGCCAAAATTGTGAAAAAGTGCGGGGGGATCTGTTCAGGTCAGGTGGTACCGACATCTTAAATAGCTCATGGACCAAAGTACCCCGGGAGCTAATTTGATGCACCCCTAGGACAATTTTTCATGGGTGCCAAATCATTGGGATCATAAAAATGCAAAAAATGTTTCGTCCACAAAGATAAACTCAAATGCACTTTGAAACAATGCATTGTTTCCATGGCAACCGTTAACGCGATTCTTGAGGATGGGGGTATACATACAAAATTGTTCATATCTCCACTGCTACCAATCCTAAACTACTGAACATGGTATCATTTTAAAGCTTTGATATAGTCCTTTCTTCCAATGGTAAGTAATGCAAATCATGTTATTTGCATATTCATTAATTTTAATTAAAATATGAAAAATGGCAAAAAAAAAGTCTTTAAAAACCCATAAATGAACTAGTTTCAAGCCCAAACTGCCATTGTGACACTTTGTTATTGAACCAGTAATATCATTTGACAAATTTATTGATGACCTGGTCCTATATGAAAATTATCCCATTTGTATATTCATGAAAATCAATAAAAATGTCAAAAAGTGAGGAAAAAACGAGGTAAAAACTATATCCATTGCAAGGAATTGCACATTGCAAGGAATTGCATATGTTATAATGCGACAAATTCTCAAGGTTGTTAGTGTTGTCAGAGGGACCACCTTAATGCCATCAAATAGTGTTCCTCAGCAATAAAATCATTTGCATGATGTAAAATTACATAGTTTCCACACCCACCTCTCATGCGATTCTAAAGAATAGGATCAAACCATTATGTTTTATTTACATAAATACTCATATCACCAGAAGTATGCCCTAGAATACTACGTATAATTGGTCTGATAGCTATGTATGAACTTAACAATTTAACCTTGGTACCTAATATATAAATCATTGAATTTATTTATTCATGAAAATTAATAAAACACATTAAAAATTTAGAAGAATTGTAGAAACATAGGGGGTATATGTACAAAATTGCTTGTACCAGAGCTGTTTATCAACCCAGGATGCTCAAAGAGGCATCAAATAAATGCTATGGCAATGTTCTATGGTCCTAAAGTATGATATAAGAATAATCTGATTTTCAATTTCATGGATTTAAATGAAACTAAAGAAATTTTAGAGAACAGAAAATGAAAAAAAAAAAAAAATACAAAAATAAATAAATGACTAAACCTACATAATGACTTGTATCTCGACAATCAAAAGTCCTATAGTGCTGAAAATGGCATCTAATGGTGTCTAGGGCAATATCATTACATCCTGAACTACAATGTTTGAGTCATTTGGTTTAAGGGTTAGGGATATTATCAAATAAAATTAAAACTGAGATCCTTTAAGAGCAGTGAACATATTAATGAGAAAGGGGATGGGCCATACCGCGGTTTCGACTATTAAAGTCTCGTCAGTGACCCTTTAGAATTTGGCAACATGAAGCCAAAGAGAATAACTGAAATTTTGCAACTTTCAACAGGGTAGTCGATACAAAGACTAGTATTATCTAAATGAGACCAAATATATTAAACATTGGTTAAAATGAACTTAACCGATAATAAAAAGGTACAAGTAGGCAAAGATCAGGAAAAGGCGCAATCAGAAAAAGATTCCCACTCCAAAAACCGAGGTGGGAAAAAACCAAACTAACAATCAGGTACTTATACCATGAAACATATCGTAAGCCGAATGAGCAGCTATTTTCCCAATAGGTGGCCACTCAGTTACCTTAACTTAACTAAAAATATGAAAACATACATAAGGCGCCAACAGCACAAAAATTTTTAAACACCAAGACATAAAACAAAAAGAACCACTACAGAAGTATCGACTTGGAACGATCAGTAACACAAAGTTACTGGCGGGCTTAAACCGGTTTTACAGGTACCTAACCTCACCCTCAGCTTCTGTAGTGGTTCAGTGATAAACAAGAAATAAGAAATCATATTAAGAAAATACTAAACATAGATACCAACGTTTAACATGAAAAACGGAAAGCAGAGTGAGCAGCTATTGAAGGTATTAGGTGGTCACAGTGCTAGCTTGGACAGAACAAGTAAATGCAGAGGGCTAAGTGAACAGCCGTTATATTCGGGTGGTCACAAAGCAATGCAACATGAAACTCGTAATTGGAATAACTTTGATAAGTGTGAACCAGAACAGCAGTACCGCCTTGGTACGGTCAGTTATAAAATAACTGGGGGGCTTAAACCGGTTTTACAGGTACCTAACCTCACCCTCAGCATCTGCAGTGGTTCACAACATTTAGTTAGTTCTTCGGTCCTCGTGGTGAATCTCTAACTAGTCAATGAATCATCAAGAACAAACAAATAAATCATGATGAACATCCCGATGAATCAAAAACCAGGACTCACAGATTGAGTAAGCTGCCCGACGATGGAGATCCCTGGGCGCCGAATAACCTACTAACTCCGGAGCAAAAGAAAAGCACCAGTTGGACCCCGGTGGGCCAAGCAACAGACAAGAAGCTCCGGCCCCAACCAACTAAAATGCATAGCTTTAAGTCGGGGCCATCATAGAGTCTGACGCCAGACCCACCGGCGTGCAATTAAAGAAGGCAGCATAGTTATCAACCATGATTGGGTTAAAAACTAAGCATGCAGACTGTCGCATAACATTCAAGTTATAACCTATACGTCTGTAACGTGTTATGATCTTTCCGAACTGAAGAGAAAAATCATTTATTCCTTTAAGTTTCTTTAATTTGTAAACCAAGTCACCATAAAATTCAGGTTCCGAAAGGCCCTCACTTAAAAGTGTCTTTAACCCAACATTATATTTGGAAATCAATTCATAGTGTCTACGATAAAATTTAGAAAAGGTTTTTCGAAGTTTATGATACCGATAGCCCTGTTGGAGAAGTTTTGCCGTTAAACATTTATTTCGAGCGTTGAAGTCTGTAACATGATTGCAGACTCTAGCAAACCTAATAAGTTGCGAAATGTATACACCATAAGAAGCACGACGAGGAACGTCACCATCCAAAAAAGGAAAATTTACTATATCAAAATCAAAGTCATCGCGCTTATCATAAATTTTAGAAGAAACAAATCCATTTGCAACAGAAAGATGTAGATCTAAAAAGGGGGCTTCGGTATCTGAGATATTAGCTTTGTTCAACTGAAGTTCAGGTGGATAAATTTGATTGACCATACCTTCAAAATAAGGGTTGTCAATGTTCAAAAGGTCATCGAGGTACCTAGATGTGGAATTAAAAGCCTCGATAACATCAGCTTGATTATCATGGTTAAGAGAATCCATGAAATAAATTTCTGATTCTCAGAATATCCTCGCTGATCTCATAGGACCAAAAGGAAAATATAACCTGCACTATGGATGATGTACGGGGAAACTTTTTAGGGCCGCCACACGGCACAACACCAGCTGCAGTAATAGCAAATAAAATTAAAACTGAGATCCTTTAAGAGCAGTGAACATATTAATGAGAAAGGGGATGGGCCATACCGCGGTTTCGACTATTAAAGTCTCGTCAGTGACCCTTTAGAATTTGGCAACATGGAGCCAAAGAGAATAACTGAAATTTTGCAACTTTCAACAGGGTAGTCGATACAAAGACTAGTATTATCTAAATGAGACCAAATATATTAAACATTGGTTAAAATGAACTTAACCGATAATAAATTTCTGATTCTCAGAATATCCTCGCTGATCTCAAAGGACCAAAAGGAAAATATAACCTGCACTATGGATGATGTACGGGGAGACTTTTTAGGGCCGCCACACGGCACAACACCAGCTGCAGTAATAGCAAATAAAATTAAAACTGAGATCATTTAAGAGCAGTGAACATATTAATGAGAAAAGGGATGGGCCATACCGCGGTTTCGACTAGAATTTAGGGAGTTGGGAATACGGAACAATTAAGGGTGTATACGTGAAAAATGCACGTATCTTAGCTACTGAAAGACATATACATGTAGAGCTATAATTGGCATCAAATGATCGCCAGGGCAATGTTCTGTAACCATATAATCAGCCATTTTTGTTGTGTGGATATTACTGAGATCTTCATAAATAAGAAGAAAAAAATCAACGAAAAATGAACGGGTACACCAAGCAAAATCGCTCATTTCTCAACTGCCAATATCCTTAGAATGCTGAAATTGGTACCAATGGAATGATGGGAGAATGTTCTACCGCCATGTAGTCCGGTATTTTAACAACATGTTATTAAATGTTCTGAAAGTTTCGAAAATAGTGAAAATGACAGAAAGTTGAAGGCTGTGCTTCACCAAAATGTATTAAATCTTGCTCGCAAGAAAGCATTGTTTAAATATCTGAGCTTATGACAATAAAACATTGTCCAAGCAATAAATTGATGCCATTTTGAGTTCTCTACAGCTATTGGCAACTGAGATGTAAGCGATGTTGTTGGTGTAACCCTTCATGTTTCATTGTTTTTGCTCTTATTTATTAAAATCTCATTAATATTAATACAAACAAATAGCTGAAGCTTGAGTAGCATACCCATATACGTACTCATTTATATGTTTACTGGCTCTTAAAGGATTTCCGTTTTACTCTTGTTTTACTTTATATATCTGATTATATGGAAACAGAGTATTGTCCTAGCGAACATTTATTACCAGTTTCAGCAGCCAAGATATATGCGTTTTTTCCGTAGTTTTTCTCTAAGTTCAAAAGGTTTTGTTAATTTTCTTAAAACTTAAACCAAATGACCCATACAGGATGGTATAGTAATGCCCTAGACACCATTTGATGTCATTTTCAACACCATATGACTTTTGATTGCCGATATACAAGTCATTTTGTAGGTTAACTCATTTATTTATTTATTTGTTTATTTCATATTTCCACTTTCTAAAATTTCGTAAGTTTTCATTAAATTCGTGAAATTGAAAATCATATTACTCTTATACCATACTTTGGGGTCATAGTACATTGTCAAATCATTCATTTAATACCTTTTCAGCATCCTGTGTTAATTAACAGCTCTGGTACAAGCGATCTTGTACAAAAACCCTCTATTGTTCACATTTTTTCTTCAATTCTTTGTTTGTTTTATTGATTTTCATGAATAAGTAAATTCAATGATTTAAATAAGGTATCAAGGTTAAATTGTTAGGTTCATTCATCACTTTCAGACCTGGAGACCGATTGTAGAGCGTTCTAATGTTGAAATGTAAGTATTTTTGTAAGTACATCCTGTTCTTTGGAATTGCTTGAGGAGTGGTGTGGAAACTAAGTTATTTTACATCATGCAACTTTTTTTTATTGATGAGGACAATATTTGAATACATTAATGTGGTCCCTCTGAAAACACTAAGAGTCTTAAGAAGGACTAGGGCATTTAACGCCTGATTTTGGCCTCAGATTTTGCTAAAAAATAAATTTTGGAATTTAGCATTCCTTAAAACAACCATATGTCTCCTCTATTAAAAACAAGAGCAAGTATTTCATTTATCCTACAAGCGTTGCCATGGCAACGCCCAGAAGAACCATAGATAGAGCACATTCTGCACGTTTTGGTCTATTTTTGACCATTTCTGAACACATTTTTTTAATTTTTAAGTGCCAGCCCACACTCCGAACAAAATAGATAGATTGAATCTTATAACCTATCCATTACCTTGTGATGGATATAGTTTTTCTCTCGTTTTCCTCACTTTTTGGCAGTTTTATAAATATTCATAAATATGCAAATGAGTTAATTTTCATATAGGACAAGGTCACCAATAAATTCATCATATGATATTACTGGTTCAATAAAAAAGTGTCAAAACGACAGTTTAGGCCTGAAATTAGTTCATTTATGGATTTAAAAAAAGTTCTGCCATTTTTCAGGTTTTCATGAAAATTAATGAAAATGCTAATTAGATAATTTGCATTACTTACCATGTCTTAGCTTTAAAATGAGACCATAATCAATAATCCAGTATTAGCAGCAGTGGAGATATTGATCAATTTTGTATGTATACCCCATCCAGAAGAATCACGTTAACGGTTGCCATGGAAACCGTGTATTTTTTCATAGTGCAATTGAGTTTGGGGACATTTCATTTTTGGCGTCCCAATAAATGATTTGGCACCCTTGAAACATTGTCTTGGGGGATGCAAAGTAGGTCAAATTAGCTACCGTTGAACTATGCAAAGATTGGCACTTTGTATGCAGATTTTGTCGTGAAGTGGCTAATATTTTCAGAGCTATGCTCCTTGTGAGAGATTCTTTTGTGCTAAAATAGCTTTTATAAATACAATTGGCAAAAAGCACCCATTTAAAAACAGCGAGAAGCTGAAAATCAAATTTTATATGACAAGCATAGTATGAAAATGGCCGTTTAAAATGCATATTATGAGTGCGCTGGTCGCCATTTTGATGACGTCATATCTCAGCCCAGACGCGGGTCTCAGGGCGACGAACTGGTTTAAATTGTTGCATATGCCCCAAAGTTTGATTTAAGGTAGGTCGTCAAAAATCGTCACGAAATTCCCACGGGACGATTTTTTATTGCCCATTCGACATGGACTACTATGCTAATTTAAAGGTTGGCTGAGAATAGGCTGACGGTATTGTCGATAGTTCTTGCACGCTAAATTTTTCTTGAGCAAATACCTTCTATGATGTGACAAGGTTTATTTTTGAATTTGGCGTTGTTAAATAGCTTTTTGATATATGTTCAAACTTAAAAGTGTCGATAATAAAATCTGCAATATTGATAATCATTCAAGCTTATATTGTTTTTTTTTTTTTTATTTTTTATCCATATGAGCTGAAGATTTCTCCTTCAAGGTTTTTGTTAATGCTTCTATTCTGTCTTTTAACCTGTCTGTCTTTATTTCTGTTCGTTAGTCCATATAAACATGAGCAAATAAATAACCTTCGTTTTTGCCAGTACATAATCTCCAGCCTCTGGTTTATGTCTATGGAAACGCAGTGGTCACGGATATAACATATACAAAATTTACATAACTTTGAGGGTGTCTCTGAAGATTGGTGCATCAAACGAGCGTCCATGTTCACTTATGTTAGGTATACACTGGGCCACGTTCTAAACACGTCCTTACCACGTCCTAAAATGCAAGAATGTGTCGAGGCGAGGGCGTGGTCAAAATGAAACAACTGGTTGTTTCTAAATTCACACTACGTCAAGACTACGTCCCTGCCACGTCCTTACTACGTCCGCACCACGCCCTTACTCGGTATTTTACACTGCCACTATGTCCTTACTACGCGCTCATCATCATCATCATCATCATCATCATCATCATCATCATCATCATCATCATCGTCATCATCATCATAATCATCATCATCATTTTCATAGCTCATAGCTAAGGGCGCAACCAGCAAAATTTCTTCCTATTTTGCGAGTGCACCGAGTAAGTTTTGGTGTTATTGAAGGAGAGCGAATTGCAACAGTACTTCTCGGTTCATTTTTATTTTAAAATGACTGACGCGCACACTATTGCTTGCGAGAACGAGGTTAATTAAACGCGGAGGAAGTGGTAAGAACCAGTTACCTACAGAGGACGTGTTTGGAACTGCAAGGACGTGATGAGAACGCAGTGAAGTGAGAATAGAGGGATCAGGAACCGATGCAATTAAATTCAAAGTTCCAACATAGACACCAGCTGGGAAAGAACATACATAAGACACAACAAAACATTTTCCCAACACACTCGAAGAGCATAATGACTAGCTCTTTCCAAACAAGATAGTCATCTGGCTAAGTTTCAACAGGAACGACAGAAAACGAGCACGACAGAAAGACAGGTACAATAAACAGTAGTATAATAAAGACCAATCACTTTTCCTGGGACATCGACGGGACATCCTCGAATTCATAAAGAAAGACAATTAAATAAAACAAAAGTAGTGATCAACTGGCGAACACATGAAACAAAACGTTTGATGTAATTAATTTAAAATTCCAACCACTTAACCGGGAATACAGCGATTATCATTAACATTAATAAAACCAGTTTTACTAGGACAGCGAAATTACCATTTATATCAGTAAAGCGAAAATGTATTAGTGATAATTAAAAACGGATTGGAATAAAAAATAAACAAAGATCTCAACTGGCTTACACATGTATTGCATAATGTTGCTGCAAATAAAGCCAAAACCTCGACCCAAAGATACTAATCTTCGAGGACGTGGTATGGACGTTCGAGAAGCGCGGTAAGGTCTTACCGAGAACCTGATGGACGCAGCGCGGACGTAGTGAAGACGTAATAAATATCTGCAACATGTTCGTATACCACGTCCATGAAGATTTAAGTACGATTGCACCTTTCTTCGTTTGCATTGCCTTCTAATTGCATCCTACAAGTTCCTACTACGTCCCTACCACGTCCTTTCTACGTTCTTACTATATTCTAATTCCACCCCGTCCTCGCCACGTTTCTTTTGTGCATGTTCAAAATTTGAGCAAGACCTCCACGTCCGCCAAGACCTCGCTACGTCCTTACTACGTTCTTATTTTTAGCTCACCTTTTTAAGCCGAAGGTCATGCTCCGTCGTCCGTCCGTCGTCCGTCGTCTGCTCACAATTTCAAAGATCTTCTTCTCTGAAATCGCTTGGCCAATTAAAGCCAAAATTCATGTCGATCATCCTTAGGAAGAGGGAACAAAAGTTTCGATTTATTGTCCAGGTCACATGACCAAGATAACCGCCATGCCTATGTATGGTAAAAACCATAAAAAATCTTCTACTCAGGAACCGGTAGACCGATTTCAACGAAACTTTAACTGTAACATCGGGAGCTCTGGCCCATCATAGTTTATATAAATCATGACTTTTGTTTGGCCTTGACCTATTATACGGCAAGCTCGAATATGGTTACATAGGCTTTACAATGGAAAAAAAAGTAAAAGTTTTGTAGCCTGTGACCTGAAGGATGGTAGTTACAGACAACATGTTGAGCTAATGAAGTGCTGTGTGTATAAAAGGTCAAGGTCATATCTTGACCTTGGCCAAAGGTAATTTACAAATAAAATTTTAAACTTAGTTTTCTCAATAACCACTGGACTAATCGAAGCCAAAATTTATATGCGCATGTAGTATCCTTGGGTTGGAGGAACAACAGATAATATAAATGGTCAAGGTCACATGACCAAAATGGCCGCAATGGTTATAAATAGCAAAAGTTTTTAAAAATATTTTTCTCCAGAACCAGAAGGCCCATGCTTTTGAAACTTGGCATGAATCATCAGGGGGAGGATCTCTACAAAGTATATATAAATCATGACCCTGTGGTGACCTTGACCTCTTTTACGGGAAGGTCAATATAGGTCGCCCATACATTTGAATGTGGAAAATTGTCAAAATGTCATTTGAAGGGAAAAACATAAAGGAGATGGGCACATTGACAGAATAATTATGATTCGGAAAAAATGATCATAGAGGCCCCGGGACAATATACATATATATTACCATAATATTCAAAGATCTTCTTCTATTCTCTGAAACCGTTTTTCCAATCAAAGCCAAACTTCGTGTGGAGCATTCTTAGGAAGGAGACTGAAAGTTTATATGAATGGTCAAGGTCACATGACCTAGATTGCCACCATGGCTATAAATAGCAAAAACCTCCAGAACCAGAAGGCCTATGATTTTGAAACTTGGCATGAAACATCAGGGAGAGGAGCTCTACAGAGTTTATATAAATCTTGGCCTTCGGATGACCTTGACATATTTTATGGCAAGGCCAATATTGGTTGCTCATGCATTTAAATGAGGAAAATTATAAAACGTAATTAAATGGAGTGAAACTTGCTGGGAGTATGCAAATCGACAGAAGATTTAAAAAAAAAATATGAAAATCATGTCCTCAGGTGATTGTCTGCCCCTGCCCAGGTGCTATATATATGTACCTGTATATGACCATAATATTGAAACATCTTCTACCCTAAAACCGCTTGGCCAGTCAAAGTTTAACTGTTTGTGGAGCATCTTTAGGAAAAGAGAATGAAAGTTAATATAAATGGTTCTGGTAAAGTGACCAAGATGGCCGCCATGGCTATAAATAGCAAAAGCCTTAATAACTCCTATTCTTCAGATCCGAAAGACCTGTGATTTTGAAACTTTGCTTGAAGCATCAGTAAATAGATCTCTACAAGTTTGTATAAATCATGACCCCGGGATGACTTTGACCTATTTTATGGCAAGGTCAGCTTAGTTCGCCTATCCCATATCTAATGTGAGCGTTTATAGGACCATTGGTCCTCTGGTTTTAGGACGTAGTAAGGACGTGATGAGGACGTGGCCCAGTGTAGACGTAACATTACATGCACTTGTCACTTCTGCAGACGGGTAGGACGCCAAAATATTTGTCCAACGTTAAAGATAGAGAATAGGAAGTTTTAAAGTCGCGAGGATTTGATGAAATCCGACTTTGTCATTATATACTCATCAAAAGAAGTTTTGCACCAGTTAATATTTTTCTCATTTTAAAATAATGTCTAGTATAGATATTTTTCAAATTAACTTTTAAAACTTGATACCATCTTAAAGGGCTGGACTTCCTAAATGTCAAATCAATATTTTTTCTTAAAAAGATTAAATAAAAAATGTGCAAAAATGCATGTTTTTGAAAACACCAAAATTTGGGGTGCAGCAAAAAGCCCACATCTTTATTTCTGGGCTTTCAAACCCAAATTCGTTTCACCTCCTCATTCGGGATACTGAAAGCAATCATTTAAAGCAAAAAAATAAAAATTGATTTTTTTTGACAAAATCACTATTTTTGACCAAAAATAACGATTTTTGAGATTTTGTTTAAATTCTCAGATAAAGCTTAGTAACTCATCTCTCCAATAAAATGGGTTGTTTGTCTTACAAACACAGCATGCAGCACTCATTAATGTTTAACTGAAGGTACTGGTTTTCAACCCATCCAAATTCAGAATTTTTAAAAAGCTGCATGTCAAAAAAGTACTCATGCAACATCTTTGACATGAGATTGCCTTTAACAGAAAGAAAACAGGCGGCAATTTTTGGTGTCAAAACATCTCATAGTGATCAAAAATTGAAATGAATTTCGATTTTACTCATTTTTTCCAATATTAATCATTTTTTCACAAAAATTGCAATTTTGTCAAAAAATGAAATTTTACTAAAATTTTGAGATTTTTAAAATTGTTTTTAGGCTTGATCATTAGCTTTGGAGCTCTTGTGTGTAAATTTGAAAACAAAAATGTGTTCTTGATGCTGTGTCATTTTTTGTGGAATTTTTTCGATTTTCCAATTTTCAGCATTTACAGAAAATTGGAATTTTCAATTTTTTCTAAAATCGTTTCCGCAACAATTTTTGGTCTTATCACACACATTATCAAACTCTTTCAGACTGTGCAAATTCAAAAAGCTAACTTAAAAATTTATTAGTTAAACTGTCACTTAAGAAAAAATCTAAATGGTGCAAAACTTTCAAAAAATCTGCCCTATATGCTTTGATAAAACTTGCTCATGTAATTCTTGAAAAGCTGTAGTTAAAACATACTATGTCTCAGCTATCTGAATAAGATCGTTTATGGTTGATATTGAGACCTAACTATAATTGTGAAATTGTATCACATTAGACACACTGCATGGGAAAGATGAGGGACTCAGTAGTTTTTGTCATTTACGTTTTCGTGAACGTAGTAAAGCCAAAACGCGCCACACTGTTTTGAAGGTTTTCAGGGAGGACACGGTTGGTATGGCTCGACGACATACCTCATGCTGTATTTTTTTTCGATTTGAACGTGGTGAAAATAAAAGCGACTGCATAAAGCTTATTTGCTTGTGTGCGCGTATGATTTGTTCTTTACCGTCATATTCAACAGTATTTGTCATGTCGGGATGTCGTTTAAATTTTGTCACGACTTCTATCCAATTTTTGGGTGAAACGGCACCCGAATGTGTGAGTCACACCTCATAAACAGCAACTTAGTTTTATTTATTTTTACATTTATATTTAATTGTTTCCTTCAGGCGCATACCTCTATCCATCACTAGAACCCGAACAGAGACTCAAGTTGGAAGAGTATTTTCAACGTATAATTTCGAATGCAACAATTGATTTTACTAAAGACGAGATGAAAGATATACAAGCTGCCATGAAAACAATGTTAGAGAGAATACGGACCAGAGTGAACAGGCGGGGTATATTCAACATTGCCAGTGTAGTGCCAGCGGGGAGTATGTGTGAACAAACTTCTCTCTGGAAGTTTAATTGGTACGCGAAAGGAGCTCATTTTATCGAGTTTGATTTTCTTGCACAGTTAAATAATTTGACCCATCAGTGTACAAAGCAAACTGCAGAAATTGAATGCAAAGGATGCATCAAAATAGTAAAGCCACCTGTGGATTTAGAACGAGTGCGACAATGTTATAGTGACAGACAAAACGAATTCAATGCAGAATCTCTGGAAGATAAGGAAGTGATCAGCAATCTCTTTCTGAATGAAATAAATTATTGTTTAACTACAGCGTGCAACTGCCTCACCTTCAAGTGCAAGAAAGATGACTATGGACTTTATTTGATCTCACTACGACCATCATCAGAACACCACAAACAAGGCTGTGGAGAGTGTACAGTAGATATGCCTACTGGTACCCTGCACTGCAACATTGTGACGGGTATCGACCAGAACTCAGTTGGTCCAAACAAGTGCTCCTTGATTTTCCAGTGGACAAGCAAGGCAAAGTCTCTATCAGCTCCTGACGAGCTGTTGTTACAGGAGCCACAGCCAGTCTCTCAACTACCAATATATGTGGACTTTCTACCGGCACTGGAATCACTGACACCATCTCCCTCTGGTGCTGGAGAGGAACATGACTTTTTTATTGTTCCTAAAGGTTGTAATGTTTGTAATAGTTCTGCTTATGAATACAGGTGGCGGAAGTCTTGGTGCATAGCTGAACTGAATGCTTTCACCACAGAAATGTCTAACAAACATAGACGCTGTTATCAGATCATTAAGTATTTTTCTGAGATTCCAAAATCTAATTTTCCGATTAACAAATTACCCAGCTACCATATTAAGACAATAGTCCTACGTCACCACACAGAATGTACTGATACAACAGATGAGTTAGTACAGTGTGTATTGAATATGTACCAGGATCTTCACCAGGCATACGAAACAAGGAATTTACTGTCGTATCAGTCAAACCTTAACTTATTGAAAAAGTTCTACTCGTACTCCGATAAAAAGAAGAGATGTGAGAAGTTCATTAATACGCTGTGTTCTGTGTCAGTGACTGACACATGGGAGACATTCATCCAGAAGATAAGTTATTTATGAGAAACACTTAGCCCTTGTACAGCATGATCTTAATACGTCTATAAATGATTTGAATATTGTGCAAAGGTGCGAAAAGTAATTTACTTGTGCAACCATTCCACTTGTTAAAAAAATGAGCCGCCTCATGGGAAAACCAACAATCTGCATATGCGAAAACAAAGACGCAGATCAGCTTCGCGGTGACCACGAAGCTGATCAGCGTCTTTGTTTTCGCTACTCGGATAGTGCAATTCCTCTTCTACTTAAATCCGAAATTTCAAGCTTCTAGCTCTTTCCTGTGCTTGTACAGGCTGGTTTGTGTCAGACCTGTTCGGAAACCTCATTGTTGGTTTTCCAACGAGGCGGCTCAAATCTCAATTAAGTTCATCTCGTGTTTTTGGTATTGTATTATGTAAAATGACATATGGGGCCTTGTCATGAGAAAATCGAGTTTTTTTGCCTATGCGAAAAGAAAGGCGCAGATCAGCTGTGCAGTAACTGCACAGCTGATCAGAGCCTTTGTTTTCGCAACTCGGATAGTACAAATCCTCTTCTTTCTAAATCCGAAATTTCGTGGTTCTAGCAATCTTCTGTAGTTGCACAGGCCGGTTTGGGTCAGACCTTGTTGGAAACCCCAAAGACCGGTTTTGCGCGTCGTGGCTCCTAAGGAGAATACTAGGGAGCCTTCACATGAGAAAACCATCAATTAGGTTTCCGACTATGACTAGCACAAACCAGACTCTACTGTCACAGAAGCAGGATAGAGGCTTGAAGATTTGAATTTAGGAAGGATTGTACTGTACTATTTATGGGCCGACAACAAAGGCGTTATTTAGCTGTGCTATTTCTGCACAGCTGATCTACGTCTTTTTATGCAGATGGTTAGTTTTGTTATGCGGCGGCTCAGTTTTGCTGGATTATAAAACTAAACTGTGGCTGTGATAAGGAACCGATATCATAGAAAACAGCAATTTAGGCATTCTTCTTTTGTAGGAGAGACTGTCCCCTGCGGACCGTGTCCATGGGTCTAAATAAATAAATAGATAAATAAATGATTTTGAGCCAGTGTGTGAGAACACCAACAATTTGGGGCTCAGACCAAGTCTGGCACAAAGCCGCATGCACAGTCACAAAAGAAGGCTAGAGGCTTCAAATTTTGGATATACGAGCGTAAGTAAACGAGGAGTTTTGCTATCCGTGTAAGTGCTGATCAGCTATTCAGTTATCTCACAGTGGATCTGCGACTTTGTTTTTGCATTGACAAATTGTTGCTGTAGATGCTGATCAGCTGTGCAGTTATCTCACAACGGATCTGCGCCTTTGTTTTTGCATTGACAAATTGTTGCTATCTGTGTAGGTGCTGATCAGCTGTACAGTTATCTCACAACGGATCTTCGCCTTTGTTTTTTACATTGACAAATTGTTGGTTTTCTGGTGCGGCGGCACAATTATGTATATAAAAACATGGATCTATAAAGATATTAAATGAGTCGCCTCATGGGAAACCCAACAATCTGCATATGCGAAAACAAAGAAGCTGATCAGCGCCTTTGTTTTCGCTACTCCTCTTCTACTTAAATCCGAAATTTCAAGCTTCTAGCTCTTTTCTGTGCTTGTACAGGCCGGTTTGTGTCGGACCTGTTCGGAAACCACATTGTTGGTTTTCCCACGAGGCGGCTCATTAATGAAATAATCATTAATATTTTTGAGTATAAATTTGTTGATTTACGCGACATATAACGATTCAGAAAGTTTTCATTCTGAGTCTAGATGTAGCACGTATCAAACTAAAACCTATATTGATGCATATTTTACTTTTGATGCATTTTTGACACTAATACCTTTCGTTGCAGTTTTGATTATTTTTGCATGCTTTTGGCGAATGTGAGGTGTAAAACACCAAGCATCTCAAAAAAGGATTTCGGCATTTTAAAGTCAAACCATGATGTGAATTATAAAAAAATGGCCCCGTCATGAGAAAACCGGACTTTTGCCTAGGCGAAAACAAAGGCGCAGACCAGCTAATCGGCGCCTTTGTTTTCGCTACTGGGATAGTACAATTTATCTTCTTCTTAAATAAAAAATCTAAAGCTTCTAGCCTTCTTCTCTGACGGTACTGGCTGATCAAACAAGGTCGGAAACCCCGAAGACCGGTTTTTTCGCCTCGCTGCTCAAATTATAAAAAAAAATGTATGCAAAAGAAACAGTATAAAATTTGTGTCCAACAAAATCATCCATATTCTTGGTAATACTAAAATGTAGTTCAAAATTTTGACAAGGAAAACGTGTCCGTGAAAAATATACCCCATCATACCCCACTTTTATAAAGCAAAACTGGGGTATGCAGAGGTGTACCTATTTTTCTTATTTAGCTCAAAAACATAGATTGTGGGTACTCGTTTCAACCGCCTCGCCGAGACAGTTCTAACGTGGACCCGCAATCTATGTTTTGAGCAAAAGTAAGAAACATATCAAAACTATCCCAATGAAAATTTCAATTTAACACATGAAAAAAAAAAAATGTTTATTGCATGAACTACATGTAGCCTGTTTTCGTAATACATGGAAACTTATGCCAATTACAGGTTGAAATATCAAAATCTTTGGACAAACACACCACGTACCTTTCCACTCAGACTAAAACAAAATAGTTGGCATGAAAGGTTATTTTTTCAGAATTTCAATATAAGGGGCTAAGATTATAGACATCGCAGCCTAGACTATATTCTATAGGGAGATTGGTGGCATAGATGTAGAGCATCGTATTGTGTCCTTGACCAAGGCACAGTCACTCCCTACCGTACTGGTTAAACCCAGGAAGAGTTGGCTCCGTCCCGACATGACTGAAAAATTGTTGACTGGGACGTTAAGCCTCACGATTAATAAACAAATAAAGATTACATGGTATAACATGTTGCATCTATCCTGATACATTCGACTTTTGCTTCCTAAACCTTGTCGAACTTCCGTTACGAAAACTCGCCCATATAATAAATGGCATGATTTTTTTTGCCAGAATTTCAGTAAAATGGGTTAAAATCATAGTCATCACAACTTATTAAAGCCTGGACTACATGGTATATCATGTTGCTTCTGTCTTGACACATTCGACATTTGCTTCATAAACATTGTAGAACTACCATTACGAAAACTCGACCATGCAATAAACATATATTTAGCTTTAAAAATTAAAAATGTTTTGCTGAACAATTTTGATTTTGTTTCTTATTTTTGCTCTAAACATAAATTGTAGGAACACATCAGAACCGCCTCGCCGAGGCGGTTCTAACGAGTACCCACAATGCATGTTTTGGATCAAAAGTAAGAATAATAGGTATACCCCTGCATACCCCAGTTTAATGGGTGCACAGACATACATTTGTTTTTGTTGTTTCCAGAAGAAAGGAAATAATTTTCTTCCAACTACATTAACATGGTTTTGGCGTTATCATTTTGAGTTTACCTTGAACAATGGGTTTTGCTAATTTGCGAAAACAAAGACGCAAATAAGCAGCACAATAACTAAACAGATGACCAGGGACATTGTGTTTCTCCGTTGATAGTGCAGTTCTGCTTCCCTCTAAATGTTAACAAACATAAACACATGCTCCCTGTGTGCAAAACACCGATAATCTCAATGCCGGTTTTCCGCATTTTAGAGTCACCTAACACCAGGATTGTAAACTTAAAAAATGTTTGTCCCACAAAAAACAACCGTATCTCTTGTATGCACCCAGCCATAGCCTAATGGTACTCACAACTGTTTGTGCACTAACTGTGTATAATGTAGATCGCCCGTTTGTCTTTTTATAATTATGTTAGTTTGCTTGTTTGGTACATTTGTTCTATTTTTAGCTCACCTGTGCCGAAGGCTCACAAGGTGAGTTCTTGTAGGATAAACACGCTCCGGCGTCCGTCTATCGTCGTCCGTCAACAATTTCAAAGATCTTCTCATCTAAAACCCTTGGCAAATCCTTATTAAGGGGCAAAGAAAGTTTATATATAATTCTGTTTGTTTATATATATATATATATATATATAACGTAGTAACTAAGTATATAACTATATATATAGCGTAGTAACTAAGTAACGTCGTCACGACCAAGATGGCTGCCATAGATAAAAATAGCAAAAACATTTTAAAACTCTTTTTCTCCAAAGCCAGAAAGCCTATAATTTTGAATCTTGGCCTGATGCATCAGAGAGAGGAACTTTACAAAGTTTACATGAGCCTGGGATGACCTCGACCTATTATACGGCAAGGCCAACCCGCATAGGTCGCCCATGCATTTGAATGGGGAAAATGGGCAAATGGATTGACGATTTATAATTCTGAAAAACATGTACATCGTGGGGCTGGTTTGCCCCTAGCTGACATCTACAAGTCCGACATCTACTCCGAGCCGGGTACCATTCTCTTCAGCTTTGTCAGTGGAGTTCACGACCGACAAAATAAATGAATTGAACGGAACGAAAACCCAATTGTCGGACTAGTCTACCCCCGTCCTTGTGCAATATTTCTATGTTACCATAGAATTAAAGAATATTCTTCTTTGAAACCGCTTGGCCTATCAAAGCCAGACTTCATGAGGAGCATTCTTATGAAGGGGGAACGAAAACTTATATAAATAGTCAAGGTCCCATGATACATGATGGCCACCATGGCTATAACTAGAAAATCCTTCTTCTCCAGAATCAGAAGGCCTCTGATTTTGAAACTTAGCATGAGGGATCAGGGAAAGGAGCTCTACAAAGCTCATATAGATCATGACCCTGGACTGACCTCTACCTATATTACGACAAGGTCAACATAGATCGCCTATGCATTTGAATGGGGAAAATTGTCGAACGTTCATTTAAAGGGAACCACTGGAAGACAATGGGCAAATGGACTGAAGTTGTATGATTCTTAAAAAAGCGTCGAAGGAATTGGTCTGCCTCCAGACTGGGGCAATATACTTGTTTCCATAACATTCAACGAGTTTCTCTGACAGTTCTTGACAAATAAAAGCCAAATTTAAGATGAAACATCTATATAAAGGGGTAACCAATGTGTATATAAATAATCAAGGTCACATGACCAAGATCGCCACCATGTCCATATATGGTAAAATTCCTTCAAAAATGTTCTTCTCTAAAACCGATGCACTGATTTCAACAAAACTTGGCATGGAGCATAGGGGACTAGCGTTCTACATAGATAAATATCATGTAATGAACCTGACCTATTTAACAGCAAGGTCAGCTTAGGTCGAGTATGTAGTAAATTATAAAAATGTCATTGTAGGGAAAACCTTCCAGGAAATAGTCAAACGGACAGAATATTGATGATTCTGAAAACAAAGTTAACCCCAGGGGTCATCTGTCCCTGCCCTGGGACTTAATACATGTATCAGACCATAATAGTCAAACAAGTTTACTGGTATACCTGTACACCCCAGATCTCAGGTGAGCGTACACGACCATTGGTCGTCTGTTTGTATATTTTGTCAGTATTGTATACATGTATGTTGTATCCTGCTTGTCGCTGCAGCAAGGCAATGTTGGAACTATATTACATGTAAGACAAACATGTGTAGTTTGATTTATTAAGCTTAAATGAGAACCTGTGTAGGTCTTTCCTGTATTAGGATCTATGAAAATTGCTGATATTTTACTATACTGATTTCCATAGCCGAATCAACTCGTCATTAAGATTTCAATAAATTTCTGTGGTTTCAGTAGATTCATCTGAAACTCCGCATATACAGAAGGTGGACAACAGTATTCGTCACTTTTGAAAACTCCATAGACTTCAATGTATTTTCATGTTTACAAGTAACATTGTCCTGCCTCTTCTGGTCAACATATTTTCACGATTTTGGTGTCATTTGGAAGTTAAATAAATAAAGCAATAAATAAAGGTCATTTGACGAAGTTCCGACATTGCATTTTCCAAAACAACAGTTTAAAATTTCAGGAAATTTTGAAAAAGTCATTTTCTCATTGACGTCAATGGTGACGTCGCCCAAAAATTGTCAAAAAATATTTCACAACTTTTTAAAAATTTATAGCTTGAAAACGATTGCATGAAATTAAATGAAAATACCTTGTTTATTGCTTTATTCATTTACCTTTCAAATGACACAAAATCATTAAAATACGTTAACTAGGAGAAGCAGGATAATTTTTTTCTCGCAAACATGAAAATACATTGAAGTCAATGGAGTTTTACAAACGCGACGAATACTTTTGCCCACCTTCTGTATGTAGCCTAACTATTTTCAAAAACGACCTGAGATTATCAAACTTCAAACGCTTTTCTTTCGCCTAAAATTGCGTAAAAATGACGAAGGGGTCAGTTTCAAAAATGAAGGAAATCAGCCATTTTGACGAATTGCTTGCTAAACTGTGCTAGCTACCCTATTCTAAAGCAGCAAAACACAGTGAAATACAAATTTACCATAACTGCAGTACACTTTATTCGATAAGGCTAGGTTGCCAACAGAAAATAAACATATGGTTGGTATCTGAGGTGACGTCGACCACCTAACCGAGTGACGTTGAACGGCGGACGACCTTCCGATATTTACATTGGTTACATTGTTTTGAAAAACAAAAATTCGAGCCCGCGCTTGCGATGCACAGAAAGTGCACTTCTGTACCTTGAGGCATATGCACGAGCATGCGCACCAAATAACTTTGGATTTGGTAACACACAAAGATTTTCGTGTCATTTTGATGCTTTTTGGGCACAAAGGTGTTCAAATAATTTGCCAATTTAAAAGACGAGATGAACAAATACTGTTGCAATGGCTGTGGAACTCAGTATTGACCATATATACATTAATTGCTGGTTTTTAGCTTACAAATAATCTATATTGGAAAACCAGGTAACAAGATAAAACCCCTCAGTTGGTCATTGGTCAATATTTGAAGGTGTGTCCAATATTGACCAATGGCTAACTGAGGGTTTTTTTACTGGTTACCTGTATTTCCAATATTGATTAAGTATGTATTAATGTGATGTCTCTCAGTATTATTGAGTAGGAAACTATCTTGTCTATTGTATCTAAGTGTATATATTTGTGTTATGTTATTTGATGCACATGTACACTAGAATGTCAGAGAAATATGTGCATACATGTATGTAATAATATGGAACACCAAAGCTGTCTGGTGGTAAGGAATAAAAACATTTGATTCATCATCGTCATTATATCCTGCTTACATTTAATAATGATAAAAGTCCATTATATGTTGGACCAGGTTCTTTTTATTTTGAAAATTTTCATTATATGATGAGTAAACATCTTTATTTTATGGTAGACTTACATTATATGATGGATAAACATCTTTATATTATGGTAGACTTACATTATATGCTGACACAACCTCATTATATGATGTGACAACTACATTATATTATGGGCTATTGTCTTTATATGCATCAAGTTGATTATATGGTTCGATAACTTCATTATATGCACAAACTTCATTATATGCGCAAACTTCATTATATGATGTGACAACAACATTATATGATGTGGACGATTTTGCGAGAAGAAGAATTACATTGACACCGTTTAGAGAGTTATTGTATACATGCCGGGACTACCGGACATACTGCTGATTCTATCTATCTATCTATCTATCTATCTATCTATCTATCTATCTATCTATCTATCTATCTATCTATCTATCTATCTATCTATCTATCGATCTATCTATCTATCTATCTATCTATCTATCTATCTATCTGTCCGTCCGTCCGTACGTCCGTCAGTCCGTCCGTCCGTCCGTCCGTCTATCTATCTATCTATCTATCTATCTATCTATCTATCTATCTATCTATCTATCTATCTATCTATCTATCTATCTATCTATAATCATCATGATCACGATTAATCATCACCATCATCATCATCATCATCGTAATTATGATCTATTATCATCAATATCGATCATCATCATCATCATCATCATCATCATCATCATCATCATGATCGATCTTCATCATCATCATCATCATCATCATCATCATCATCATCATCATCAGCATCATTATGATCGATCATCATGATCGATCATCATCGTCCTCGATCATCACCATGATGATTTTTGTCGATCATCATTAAGATCGATCATGATGATTGATCATCATCATGATCGATCATCATCATGATCATCATCATGATCGATCACCATCATGGTCCATCATGATCGATCATCATGATCGATCATCATCATCATGATCGATCATTATCATGACCGATCATCATGATCGATTATCATCGATCATCATCATGATCGATCATAATCATTATCATCATGATCGATCTTGATTATCGATGATGATCGATCATGATTATCATTATGATGATGATGATGATGATGATGATGATGATGATGATGATGATGATGATGATGTTGATGATGATTTAGATAGATAATGATGATGATGATGATGATGATGATGATGATGATGATGATGATGATGATGATGATCGATTATGATGATCATAAGGATCGATCATGATGATCGATCATGATGACCGATGATGATCGATCATGATGATGATGATAGATAGATAGATAGATAGATAGATAGATAGATAGATAGATAGATAGATAGATAGATAGATAGATAGATAGAATCAGCAGTATGTCCGGTAGTCCCGGCATGTATACAATAACTCTCTAAACGGTGTCAATGTAATTTTTCATCTCGCAAAATCGTCCACATCATATAATGTTGTTGTCACATCATATAATGAGGTTTGTGCATATAATTAAGTTTGCGCATATAATGAAGTTATCGAACCATATAACCAACTTGATGGATATAAAGACAATAGCCTATAATATAATGTAGTTGTCACATCATATAATAGGGTTTACTCATCATATAATGTAAGTCTACCATAATATAAAGATGTTTACTCATCAAATAATGTAAGTCTACCATAATATAAAGATGTTTACCCATCATAAAATGAAAATTTTCATAATATAAAGAACCTGGTCCAACATATAATGGACTTTTCTCATAATATAATGCACACTATACAACATATAATCAAATGTGAGCAGGATATAATGACTATGATGAATCAAATGTTTTTATTCTTTACAACCAGACAGCTTTGGCGTTCCATATAATAAGATTATAGATCTTTTTATGATCTATGAAAGATTGTGATAGTTTATAATTCTGAAGGGAACTGTCTTGTGTATTGCATCTTATTGTATACATATATGTGTTTTGTTATTTGATGTACACTAGAATGTGACTTATATTATATGGTTATTCACTTATGCCATAACACAATGATGGGCTTTCAACTCCCAACATATTATTATATGCTTTTTAATGCAACAATTTTTGTTAGAATTTTCTTATAATGCAGATCCTGTGCGTGTCGGAAAGCGGCCTTTGTAGGACCATCCCCTTTAAGGCAGTTTCTCGACTCATACCCGCTGTTCTGTTATTTCTAAACTTTCTCTATACCAGATTATGTGTGGTTGAGGTCCACGTTGTGGGGGATTAAGGTCCACGTTGTGGGGATAGACGTCTACGTTGTTGGGTTAAAGTCCATGTTACGGGGGATGGAGGTCCATGTTGTGGGGGATTAAGGTCCATGTTGTGGGGAATGGAGGTCCACGTTATGGGGGATGGAGGTCCGCGTTGTGGGGAATGGAGGTTCACGTTATGGGGGGTGGAGGTCCACGTTGTGGAAAATGGAGGTCCACGTTTTCGGGGGATGGAGGTCCACGTTGTGGGGGTGGAGGTCCACGCTCTAGTGGATGGCGGTCCACGTTGTTGGGGATGGCGGTCCACGTTGTGGGGGATGGAGGTCCACGTTGTAGAGGATAGAGTTCCAGGTTGTGAGAGATGGAGGTCCACGTTGTGGGGATTTAGGTCCACGTTGTGGCGATGGAGGTCCACGTTGTGGGGGATGGAGGTCCACGTTGTGGGGGATGGAGGTCCACGTGCGGGCTGGAGGTCCACGTTGTGGGGATAGAGTTCTTAGTTGTGGGAGATGGAGGGCCATGTTGTCGGGGATGGAAGTCCACGTTGTAGGGATGGAGGTCCACGTTGTGGGGGATGGAGGTCCACGTTGTGCGGGATGGAGGTCTACGTTCTGGGGGATGGAGGTCCACATTGTGGGGTTAACATTTCGCTGTGGGGGATGGAATCACATGTTGAGCGTCCATGGGAAAGGGATGATGAAAGTTTGTTCACTGGATCCTAGTCACATGACCAAGATGGCAGTCACGCCGATATATGTAAAAATCCCTTCGAAAATCTTCTCCAGAACCTGTGTGCCGATTTCCACGAAACTTAGTATGTAGCATCGGGGACTCCAGCCCATCATAAATTGTTCAAATGATGACCCTATTTTATGGCAAGGTCAAGGTTGGAAACATAGACTTTTAAATGGGTAAAGGTGAAAACAATGGATATTTTGGAAACTGTAACAGCCTGAGACTTGAACGTTGCTATATAGATACAGACAACTATTAGAGTCAATGGAGGTATTTAATTAATTAAGGTCGTTTCTTGACCTTGACCAAAAGTCATTTAAATAGCAAAGTTAAGATAACGGTTTTCGCAGAAATTGCTTGACCGATCAAGTTGATTTTTTAATTTATGGCGTACACATGTCTTATTGTTTTGGACTCCGAGATGCCTTTCACTCTGCCTGAGATGAAAGGTATCTCGGGTACAGATGGTGCAAATTACAAAGTAATAAAATAATTACCTCCCCCAGTGCTTATGCGGTCATTATACAAATTTTGCTATGGTTATCTTGTGATTAATTATATGTTGATAATTGATATACCTATATAAAAATCAGAATATTTAATTCTACATTTTAGACCAAAACAAAGTAAAAATTCATAATTAACATAATCTTTTGAATAAAATTGCATTTTCAATCCGTTTTCTACATGAAATATGAACGATTTTGCACATTGATGAAAACAGTTTTTTTATCTGACATGATCAGCTAATTACACACCCCCCTGCAGTGAGCTGCCGCATCAGCAACACTTTATTGCCCAGTTTTATAGCTGAAACCATATGCCAACTTCATGGTTCAGGGAAGAAAAAATGCACAGAAATTTTATAAGAGATGTGTACGCTATGTCAGATTTACGTCCCTCTCAAGATTATTTCAGTTCATATGAGACGGGCCAATCAGTGGGTGTGTGAAAACGGGAGAATCCCGAGAAAAAAACACCTGACACACCCGCAAACAGAACTTAAGGTCACGGTAATATATTGGTATATATCCCAGACCTCAAGCGAACGTTTACAGGACCATTGGTCCTCTGCTTGGATATTGTGTCAGTAGTGTATGCATGTATTCGTATCCTGCTGGTCTCTGTCTCAAGGCAGTGTTGGAACTATCTTGCATCTCAGGGAAACATGTGATTTAAGCTTTAATAAGAACCTTTATAGATCGTTTCTGTTGAAGAATCTATGAAAATTGTTGAAATTTTACTATACATTACGAAAACTTGCCAATGCAATATGCAGAGATTTTATTTCAGAAGAAGTTTTCATTGGAAAATGTTTGATTTTTGAACATTTTCGCTCAATACATACATACCATTACGAAAACAAGCCCGTGCAATATACACAGATTTTTTCAGATCTAAAAATTGAAAATTTTATTGGAAAATATTTGATTTTTTTTCTTATTTTTGATCAAAACATAGATTGTGGGTGAACGTTAGAACCGCCTCGCCGATGCTGTTCTTACGAGTACCCACAATCTATGTTTTAAGAAAAAATAAGAAAAAATAGGTATACTCCTGCATACCCCAGTTTTACGATATATAAGTGGGGTTCAAGGGGGTAAACATTATATGGACATGTTTTCATGATGATTGTCTGTACACGCGAGAACCGCATCACCAAGGCAGTTGAAACGAGTGACGACAATGTATGTCTTGAATCAAAATTACGAAAATAAATATACCCCTCCAAAAATAAGATATACCCCTCCAAACCCCAGGTTTTCGAATATAAAAGTGGGATATAAGAGGGTTTACATAGCACGGGCATGTATTAGTGATGTGTTTATTTTCAAGTTTGTCTTTTTGTAATGTCTCTCAGTATAATTCTGTAGGGAATTGTCTTGTGTAAAAGTAAATCTGATATGTGTTTCGTTATGTTATTTGATGCTATTTTTTCCAGTTTGTAATTTGTGTTGTTTCTCAGTATTATTGTGTTGGAAACTGTCTTGTGCATTGTATATGATTATATATATGCTATGTTTTTTTTCATGCACATGTACACTAGAATTATGTAATAAGATTATTGAAGCCATAATGAAAATCTTGGTCGATTTTGTATGATATATGAACGTTGTTGGTAGTTCATAATTCTGTAGGGAACTGCCTTGTGTATTGCATCTGATTGCATATGTGTTCTGTTATTTGGTGTACAGTATGATGAGACTTATGTTATGTCTCTCAGTACAATTCTGTAGGTAATTGTCTTGTGTATTAAGTAAATCTGATATGTTATTGTTTTCCAGTTTGTATTTTGTGTTGTTTCTCAGTATTATTATGTCGGAAACTGTCTTGTGTATTGTATATGATCATATATATGCTATGTTTTTTTCATGCACATGTACACTAGAATGTCAGAGAAACATGTGCATATGTAATAAGATTGTTTAAGCCATAATGAAAACCTTTGTAGACTTTTTATGATCTATGAAAGTTGTTAATAGTTTATAATTCTGTACGGAACTGCCTTGTGTATTGTATCTGATTGGATATGTGTTCTGTTTTTGGTGTACAGTAGAATGAGACTTATATGATCTACGCAATAATGGACCCTTAACTCCAACAAATTAGTATATTTTTAGCTCACCAGAGCCGAAGACTCATAGGTGAGCTTATAGTATACCCATGGTCCGACGTCCGTCGTCCGTCTTCGTCCGTCCGCCATCCGCCGTTCACAATTTCAAATATCTTCTCCTCTGAAACTACTAGGCCAATCAAAACTTCATATGGAGCATCCTTAGCAAGGGGGTACGAAAGTTTATATTGTAACGTACAGCCGAGCCAAGCCACAGCAAACCCCGTCGGTGGAAAAACATGCTTATCCACCAAGGGTGGTTTACTGCGCTATATACTCAACACTTACTCGATTCACAAAGTTCCGAGTTTGAAATTTGCATATTTCTAAGGGAGGCTATCCCGTCACAATATAAATGGTCCAGGTCACATGACTAAGACGGCCGTCATGCCCATATATGATAAAAAACATAAACAAATCTTCTTCTTTGGAACTGGTTGAATAATTTCAACGAAACTAGTAATGTATCTTTGGGGAGTCTGGCCCATCATAGAATATATAAAAACCATGATCTTGGGTTGATCTTGTCCTGTTTTATGGCAAGGTCAATTTTGGTTTCGTAGACTGTTTAATGGAAAAAAAAGTGAACACATTGAAAGTTTCAGGAAGTATTGTAGCCTGTGACCTGCAACTTGACAGATATAGACAACATGTTGAGCTAATGAAGTGTTGTGAGTATTAAAAGTCAATGTCATTTGACCTTGGCCGAATGCCATTTACAAACTCAATGTAAAACAACTTTATGGAAATGGGCAAATGGACTGAAAATTTATGATTCTGAAGAAATGGAACTCAGGGGCAGGTTTGCCCCCACTCCGGGGCAATATACATGCATATTACCATAATATTAAAAGATCTTCTTCTCTGAAACCGCTTGGCAAATCAAAGTCAAACTTCATGTGGAACATTCTTAGGAAGAGAGAATGAAACTTTATGTAAATGGTTAAGGTCGCATGACCAAGATAGCCGCCATGGCTAAAAAAAGCAAAAACCAGAACCAGAAGGCCTATGACTTTGAAACTTGGGAGTGAAGCTCTACAAAGTCTATATAAATCATGACCTTGGGATGACCTTGAACTATTTTATGGCTGAGATTGCATATCCCAGATCTCATGTGAGCGTTTACATGACCATTGGTCCTCTTGTTTTTCTATTGCAAAAACATTTGTTGTATTTTCTTTTAAATACATCATTTTGGTGTGTTTGGAAGCGGTCTTTGTAGGACCATTCCCTATAAGACAGATTCTAGTAGCATACCCGATGTTCTGTTGTTGCTGAAGTTCTCCGTACCAGATTAAGTTGGGTTAAGGTCCATGTTGTGTTGGTGAGAGCACAAGAATCGTGGTTTTAAGGTTCGTTTTATTTTGTACATTTATATATTTGATGTATGTTTATATGTAGAGATCAATTTAATTGTATTTGTATTCATTGGGTGTTTTGCAGGAAATCGTGTCACTTGTAGAAGTCATCCAATCACTTGTGGCACGATTAATCAGCTGCGCGCACTTGAGTGACTCAGCAAGCTGTTATATTACAGTGTCCGCAAGCAATCTGAAACATGTTTTCCATTTCTGTATATATGTTTCATACAGAGATGCGTTTAGTTATTAATATAGCCACGCAATATTTAGAAATAAATTGACAACTCTTCTTGCCTCTTGCAGGAAATTAATTTCTGGGGTATTCGTTCAGTATGAGGTTAAATATTAACATTGTATATTAAACTTTCAGATCCTGTAATGCTTAATGCCTAATTGGGTTACATAATATATGAAGCCTAATTTTTTCATATTAAATAGTTGTTATTCAAGTTTCAAACAATGCACAAGGAACCCTGCTGAACGATTTGTAATTTTACTTGTTATTTATGAAAGGATAACCATTTAGCTTACAGGAGTCGTTTGGCTCACTGGGTAAGCTTATAGAGTATCAATGCTCCGTCGTTATAGTTGTCGCTGTTCTTGTCCACAATGGTCAAACATCCTCTCTAAAACCGCTGGGCCAATCAATTATAGAGTATCCATGCTCCGTCGTCCGTCGTTGTTGTAGTTGGCGTTGTTCTTGTCCACAATGGTCAAACATCCTCTCTAAAACCGCTAGGCCAATCAAAGCCAAACGTTATGTGGAAAATTCTTAGGAAGGGGTAACGAAAGTTTGTATAAATTATCTAGTTCACATGACCAAGATGGCCACAATGCCCACATATTTTACAAAGCTTAAATGCTTCTACTCTGGAACCGGTAGACCGATTCCAACGAAACTTGATATAGGGCATATGGAACTCTGGCCCATCAAAGTTTGTATAAATTATGACCTTGGTTTAGCCTTGACCTATTCAATGGCAATGCCAATTTTGATTTCAGAGGCTTTTCAATTTAAAAAGAAGTGGTCATAGATTTATTTTTTTCAGGACATTGTGTAGCCCATGAACTGAAAGTTCCAACATATTGAGCTATTGAAGTTGCCCGTGCGAGTATTTAAGGTCAAGGTCATTGTTTGACCTCGGTCAAATGTCATTCCCATTATTATTAAATGTAAAACTTATTTTTTTTTTCACAAACCTCTCAACTAATCAAAGCCAAACATTATATTTACTATCCGTGGGAATGGGTAACGGAATTTTGATCCAGGTCATATGACCGAGATGGCTGTCATGTCCATATATGGTAAAAACTCTATCTATGGGACCGGTAGACCGATTTCAACGAAACTTGGTATGTAACGTCGTGGACTCTGGCCTATAATAGTTTGTGTAAATCATGACCGTGCGTTGACCTTGACCTATTTTTCGACACTATCAATTTTAGTTGTATAGGCTTTTAAATGGAAAAAAGTGAAAATATTGATTTTTTCCTGGAACTTTTGTAACGTGACCTGAAAGTTGGTAGATATAGCCATGTTAAGCTTTTAAAGTTGTGTGAATATGCAAGGTCAATGTCATTTACATATTTAATGTACAACTTAATTTTCTAAAAAAAAAAAAAAACACTTGTCCAATCGAAGCCAAATGTTACATGTAGTATCCTGGCGAAGGGAAACGAAGTTTATATATATATGTAAATGGTCGAGGTCACATTACCAACAAGGCCACCATGCTCATACATGGTAAAAACCATAAAAATCATTATTTTTCTTTTGAGCCGATGAACCGATTACAATAAAACTTAGTATGCAGGCATGATATGGAGGCTCTGGTCCATCATCTTTAATATAAATCATGAACTTGGGGAACAAATGCACACATTAATAATCCAGGTCACATGACCAAGATGGCCACCATGCCCATATATGGTAAAAAACATTTAAAAACCTTCTTCTATGGTACGGGTAGACTGATTTCAATAGAACTTGGCATAAGCATTTTTGGGACTAGAAAACTACAATGCGTTCATAAAGTATGTCACTGTGATGACATTGACCTATATTACAGCAAGGTCAGCCTAGGTTGCTTATGCAGTAAATTGTTAAGCTGTCATTAAAGGAAAAATCTTCCAGGAAATGGGCAAATTGACCTCATAGTTTTATCTGTCCCTGCCCTAGGGCTATATACATGTATTTGATCATGATAGGCAAACAAGTGTATTGGTATATATCTCAGATCTCAATTGAGCGTTTACAGGACCATTGGTCCTCTGGTATTGCAAAATAACGTTGGCGTGTTTAGTTTTTAATTGTAACAATCTTTTTACAATGAAATTCTATAATGCACATAAAATAAAATTCAGGGGATAACTTTGTAAATATTGAACATGAAGACACTAAATTGTCATTCTTAGTACAACAAAATTATTCTTTCATAGATCATTAACCGTTAAACATAGGTGCTTGTAAAATCTTTGGAATTTCGATATAAGCTATTTTGTGTGTGAAAAATTGTGCAAACACATTAGGCAAAAAGCATCATATACAAAGTCAGTATTTACCCCATTCTTAACAAACTATACAAAGTCCTCCAGTTGTCCATTGCATGACAGTGACGATTGTTCAAAAGCAAGAATAATTATCAGTTAATTTCTAAATTATATTGCATGGGTATATCAATAACTGAACACAGTTATGTGTTGGTTTTACGGACAACAGTCTCTTGTAATTCTAATGGATGTATATAATTATTTATTTGCATTTTATACTGTATATTCTACATTGCCCATATAGAGTCACTGCACACCGGCTAATCAGTTATAGAAACAGTGCCAGTTATTGATCACATTTTTTGGCAAAAAAAATTGAGAGATAGTGGTAAGCATTTTGCATGCTTTCTTGAAATCTGATTTCTTTCTGTACCATTTTTTTCAGTTGATAGCCCTTGACACATGTTTCTGTGTCATCTTTTGGTCGACAAACCGCAAAAAGGTGTTCGTGGGAGCATATGGAACAAACCACATAAAGGTGTTCATGGGAACATATGGAATGCTTTCATTTTGATTGACAGTTGTATAAAATTTCTTAAGTCCATGCTTTTTCTCCTCGTGTTTGGGAATCAAGCAATTTTGAGAAAATTAAATATATAAAAAAAGAACTTCGCATCCGTCAATATATGCTGTTTCGAAATTTCTAACAATAAAGGATGGACGTTCGAATTTCAGTTATAGGAACTAGTGCTCCAGTTAGAGAGGTGTCGATTTATTTTTTGTACCCAGTAATATGAATTGGCTGTGCGAAGTTATTGAAGCTGCTAGCGAGTGAATGTGCCATGTAAGCGAAAAAATCGGACTAAATTAAGAATAATAGAGCGGTTTAAAATAATTTCTAAACATTATTAAGTATTTGATATATCAATTTATTTGCGCATTTTTTCAACCTCATTTACTGCATAAAGTCTATAAGCGAAAACAATGCAAATAAATATCAAGATAAATGATAAAGATGTTTCGTAACGCACCAAGCATTGTACCATAAGCACCTAAAGAAACAATTTAAATATCAGGGGATGATGTTGTTACAAGTTTATAACTCTACACAAAATCTTTTTTTTTTCTTTTATTTTCTTTTTCAAAAACCGAGGTGGGAAAACTTGGATCAGCTGGCTAACTGTCACTCCGCACTACTTCGGTACCTCGTTCCACTTCCCTGACAGCTTAGAATAGGTTGCATTTAAACCAATATCGAACTGATTGCGGATTTTTGTAAGCGACTTGCAGCAATGTTAGTTTGCTATTAATCGTATTAGTTTTGCTATGCATTTGGCCTAGTGCCGGAGATCTTCCAGTTAACACATTTAATTGCCAAAAACGTTTAAATTAATGTAGAAAAACAAACGATTTTAGACTTTGAGTCGCTAATTCTAGAGTAGTCTCCCCTGATCTATTTTTAGACATCTTTGAAAATTTTCATAGAAAAAAAACAATAAAGTACTATATGATTCTGCGTACTTTAACAACTAGAATACTTATAATTCATGTCCTATTTGCAAGAAAATATCTGACATGTTTTAGAATAACACAAGTTTGCCGTTTTGCTGAATTTATTTTTTCGACCAAGGACTGAATATTATCCCATTTCCGTCGGTATGGAGAGGTTTAACGGAATACCGATGGAAATATTCCGTCTAGGAAAAACTAAATTGACAATTAGGTACTTAATTGTAGGCTGAGGCAAGATGGTATTAAGATTGTTTTCGCCGTTTTCATTTTCTAATAGTTATAGGTCGCCAGTACATATTTATCGATTAATATACTAAAACCTTTTGAAATATATCGTTTATCACCACAGAGTATGGATAAAATACACGTTTGCACATTTTTCAAGTGCCACGTCCGCATTGCACTCTCTTCCTAATTAAGTAAATATGAACGATTGTACCAAATAACAAGTGTGGCCTTTACTTTTTACAATACCCCTCAGTGACTGGGGCAGTAGTTCCTATAACTGAAATTAGAAAGTACAGGCAGGCATTTGTCGTTAGAAATATTGAAACCGACGAAGCAGATCAGGATGTGCTTCCTTATATTGAAGGATCCGAGGTTGTTCTTTCTGTTGGATGTTTTTATTTGATTCCTCATGGTTGTTATCATCATTTATTCGTTTGTCCTTGATGATTCATCGACTAGTTAGAGATTTACTACGAGGATTGAACAACCAACTAAAAGTTGTGAACCACTGTAGAAGATGAGGATGAGGTTAGGCGCCTGTGAAACCGGCTTGAGCCCCCAGTAATTTTATATTACTGATCGTTCCAAGGCCATACTTCTGTTGTGGTTCTATTTGTTCTGTGTTTGGGGTCGAATATTTGTGCTGTTTGAGCCTTATGTACGTTTTCATATTTTAGTTAAGTGCAGGTTACTGAGTGGCCGCCTATTGGGGAATAGCTGCTCACTCTGCTTACGATATGTTTTCTTGTAATAAGTACCTAAGTGTCATTTTATTTTTCCCATCCCTCGGTTTTTAGGGTGGGAATTTCTTTCTGGTTGAGCAATTTCCTGATCATTGCATACTTGTACTTTTTTATTTTCTCAAGAATGTTTGATTTTCAAACAAGAGGAGAAAAAACACCGAAACTAGACTTTTTATACAACTGTTGCCCAACACGAATGGCTTTCCATATGCTCCTACGAACACCTATTGCGATTTGTCGACCGTAAGATGACACATGCATATGAGTCAGGGCGATCAACTGAACAATGTGGCACAAAAAATATCTGATTTCAAGAAAACATGCAAAAAACGTACCACTATCTTGCACATTTTATCACATAAATGCGTTGAATAACTGATACTGTTTGAAAATTCCATCACTGATTCTACGGTGTACAGTGAATATATAGGGTGCCAATATTTACTTACATGAATAAATTTACAGTTGTGTTATGTGCTCTATAAAAATAAAGTATATTGTTATAATTGTTATTTGTGCTCATTCGTAAAACGCCGATTCTGATGCAGTAGTACTACATAAACATCGGAGCCTAATGTCAATTTGAATGTGCCAGACTGCCAAGAACGACAGTAACAGGCGGCTAGTAGAATAATTTTTGCTCAATACTGCTTATCTCATTCGGAGCGCATGGTTAGGTGCACCGGTCATCTACAGATTTACCTAAAGTGTTGACAAGGACGTTAAACCTAATAACAATCAAATGCTTCGACTATGAATATACAAGCTCGCATCAACTGCATAATACATGCATTTTACCCCGACGACTGAGTACAAGTCAAATATTTAGTCACCCGACTACTGGTACAGTGCCAGCGACTATTGAAATTTGGCGTACAGATACAAAAGTGCATGTAAGTTTGCTAATGGCGGATAAAGCTACACCAAACTGAAACACGCATATTTTACTTGTATTATATATTGTCAGATACCATAACGTACTAACTATCGCTTGTGATTATGCACAGATCCTTGTGTAAACACGTTTCAGATACAAACAGTTCCACTGGCCCTTGTGAAAAATGAATACTACTCGGCTAATTTTTAGATTTTGGAGTCTCCGACTGAGCCAGGGTGTTGGAGAATATAACAGTGGTATTTCAAGAAAAAATATCATTATGGCAGTAAATAATTTCGAAGAACTTTCTAATTGCGAGTGAACGAGATGTTCCCTTTGTTGCCCACGTGGACTGGTACAGCCCGCAACTACTGTGGTCTTGGAGTACATTGGTTCTCAAGCGTGTATACACCTTCAAAGTGTTTGTTGTGACGTAGGTAATAATACTAGCCTGGATGCCAAGCATTTACAAAATGCTACCATAAAAATGATAACATTGAAAGTAAAAATAATACATTCTTCTTACATTAACGTACCTAACGAAAAAGTGCGTTTTGGGGTCATAAGCTTCCTTTCTGTGTTTGCTATCATAATGACTTTCTATCTACACATGTTATACTGCGTTTACACTATGTTCCCGGCGGTCACGGCGGCCACGTTTCAGACCACCGTGATCAAAACGGGACAAACGCGAGGGAACGTAGGGGAACGGGATGAGCAAACGTAGCTCGCCGTGATAACCGTGGACGCCGGGGCAAATTTTTTGTCGTTTTAAAAATCTGCCACGGCGATCACGACGGAAGTGAGAAACGTAGTCAGTCGTGATAAAACGGGATAACCGTAACAAACCGTAACAGAACGCAAGAGCCCGTGGCGCAACTTGGAGGTGATCCGTAGTAGAACGTGAAGCATTGGTATGACACGGCAAGCTACGGACCTTCTACGTTCTGTTGCGTTTTGTTCACGTTTTATTACGATCGTCTCACGTCTCGTCACGTTCCACCCCGTTCCTTACGGCAAGAGAATGTATACTTAACACGTTTTGTTGCGTTGAGTTAAGGTGCATCCCGGTGTGTTACGGTGCTGAAACCGTCTCGCTACGGCGTGTCACGTCATGATACGATTCTCACGGCACGTGCGGTTAATATACATGGTTCTCACGGCACGTGCAGTTACATGTAATATAAAACGGGATATATGAAAGTCGGATTCATTCGAATATAGTAATCATCGAGAGGGGTCATGCCTTTGAAGAAAAGACTAAGACGAACAAAGGCTCGAACGCAACAAACTCCGCCGCCTGCAGTGGATCAGCAGGAGCAAGAAGTTTCTCAGCAAACCCCGGATCCAGTTGAGGAGGAGCATGCAGCGGCAAATAACCCTGCAAATCCTCCCGTCGAAATTCCTGGCACATTAAATGCTCCTGATACCGATCTGCCCCCGAGTAATGATGACAACCTCGACACCGAGGACCCTGAAGGTGATGCGCTGCGAAGGAGAGTCGCACCCAGGACAATAACAAATTTTTCAGAGGAACAAAAATATCGAATAATTGACTTTCTTCAACAGAATCCTGTTTTGTATTCAAAGAGGCTTGCTGGATACAAAGACACCGCTGCCAAAGAAAGGTTGTGGGCGGAGCAGGCCAGACAGATAAATTGCACGTCCAAAGAACTACAGACGTGGTACGATAGCATGCGCACCAAGCTTGGTAAACTGAAGAAGGCTATGACAAAGTCCGGGCAAGCTGCAGACGGCTTCACCGCCACAGAATTGTAAGTTGTTTTCTCATAATACATACAATACAATTAGTCATAAAATTTGAAACACTGTTGCGTCTATGTTCCCCTATTCTTACTCTGCATATTAATAACGGAGAATGACATCATAAAACATAACTGCCAATGACGTCACTAGTGCGCTGTTGTGTACTGCTTTTAACGAAACCACAGCGCGGTCTTTATGTAGTCAGTAGATCTGTCCTCTTAGACGAAATATTTCCATCGGTATTCCGTTAAACCTCTCCATACTGTCAGGGAAGTGGAACGAGGTACCGAAGTGAAGCAGAGTGACAGTTAGCCAGGTGATCTCGTGTCCTCTATGCACTTTTTATAAGTCAGATTTTTAATGCCATTGCTTCTATAAAATAAAACAATTCATATGAACCGCATTATGAGAAAACCAACGTTTTGCATAAGCGAAAACAAAGGCGAAGATCAGCTTCGCAGTAACTCCACAGCTGATCAGCTCCTTTGTTTTCGCTACACGCAGAGTGCAATTCCTCTACTTTCTAAATCCAAAATGTCCAGCCTCCAGCCATCGTCAGTGCTTGTACAGTTTGGTTTGTGTCACACCTGTTCGGAAACTATATTGTTGGTTTTCTCATGACGCGGCTCATATGGAGACGATAGTGATGATACAAGGAATATGTAATTAGCATGAAGGTATAAAGATCAATTTCATTTTATTCAAACAGGTGGATTTGGCAGCGTTTCCAGTTCTTGAGAGAGCACATCTCTACCGTATCAAGGCGAAATGTGGCGAGCTTCACAAGCCGACTCTTACCTGCTTCTGATGCTCAAGACGATGTCCCACGGGCTTGTGATTCCCCTTTATGCACGCCACCAGCCCAGCCAACCAGCATTTCAACATCTACAAATACGACCACTACAACTACAACTGCTACAGCCGGCTCAAGCCCAGATGTCTTATTGGGCCAACTACAGACTTTCCTGACCGAGCGGCGGAGCCAGGCACCCACATCCGGGGCGTTTGCTACTTACGTTGACGCAAGTCTTCAAGGTCTCCCTGCTTCTATCCGACGTACAGCAGAATTTAGAATAATTGAGGTGCTGCACGAATGCCAGAACCAAGCAGACCGTCAACAATTTCGACCGATACAGCCACAACAAACAAGCTCAGCTGACGGACAACGACCTCGGAACGAAGAATATTTGGCTCGTCGACCAAGAGAGTATACGGCCCGGCAATGGCAGCCAAGTCCATCTATGTGGCCTGCTGAGGTGAGTAACCCACCAGATCTGTGACACTCAATGGATCGACCTTGGGTGCAAGAGCAGTTTCCGGATATGAATATCAACTGTTCACCGCCCCTATGTGGAACCCAAACTCGAACGCAAAACTCGTCAACTCAACAACAGTCGACGCCAGCTACTGAATCACAAGGCATATCGTTCAGCCAGATGCTCTCTTCAGACTCATCATCCGTGTTCAGTCAAATCAACAACAGCTCATCAAGCCAGTCTAATCAAGAGTAAATATTTGGTGCATGTATTTGCCATTCTTTCTTGTGTTGTGGCTAGGGCTCACTCTATTTCTTTGCATCTACATGTATGACGTTTTCTCGTGAGAAACAAATTTACTATTTTCAAATTAAAACATATTCGTTTTAGAGAAACGTGACTTTGACGACAACACAGCAACGACTTTGGCATTCATGTGCAAATACATGTATCATGAATGGGTGGTCAGCAGTGTAAGATAAATAATTTTAAGAATGTGGACATGTTTATCATTTGATTCATTTCACTGTTGTTGTTGTTGTTGTTTTTACATAATTTTAAAGCTTTATTTAGTTCCCAATGAAGAGCAACAAAATGTGCACATTCTTTAATAGATAACCGTGCGTCAATTTGAGAGGATCATGAAGTTTGTTATTATTGAAGTTATCCATATTTTCGACATGAATCCTAGTAAAAAATAGGGATTAAAGCTTAATTTGAATAAGCAAATTCAATGTTTGACAGTTAAAATTTCTTAAGTCCATGCTTTTTCTTCTCGTGTTTGGGAATCAAACAATTTTGAGAAAATTAAATATATAAAAAAAAAGAACTTCGCATCCGTCAATATATGCTGTTTCGAAATTTCTAACAATAAAGGATAGACGTTCGAATTTCAGTTATAGGAACTAGTGCCCCAGTTAGAGAGGTGTCGATTTATTTTTTGTACCCAGTAATATGAATTGGCTGTTCGAAGTTATTGAAGCTGCTAGCGAGTAAATTTGCCATGTAAGCGAAAAAATCGGACTAAATTAAGAATAATAGAGCAGTTTAAAATAATTTCTAAACATAATTAAGTATTTTATATATCAATTCATTTGTGCATTTTTTCAACCTCATTTACTGCATAAAGTCTATAAGCGAAAACAATGCAAATAAATATCAAGATAAATGATAAAGATGTTTCGTAACGCACCAAGCATTGTACCATAAGCACCTAAAGAAACAATTTTAATATCAGGGGATGATGTTGTTACAAGTTTATAACTCTACACAAAATCTTTTTTTTTTCTTTTATTTTCTTTTTCAAAAACCGAGGTGGGAAAAACTTGGATCAGCTGGCTAACTGTCACTCCGCTCCAATTCGGTACCTCGTTCCACTTCCCTGACAGCTTAGAATAGGTTGCATTTAAACCAATATCGAACTGATTGCGGATTTTTGTAAGCGACTTGCAGCAATGTTAGTTTGCTATTAATCGTATTAGTTTTGCTATGCATTTGTACTAGTGCCGGAGATCTTCCAGTAAACACATTTAATTGCCAAAAACGTTTAAATTAATGTAGAAAAACAAACGATTTTAGACTTTGAGTCGCTAATTCTAGAGTAGTCTCCCCTGATCTATTTTTAGACATCTTTGAAAATTTTCATAGAAAAAAAATAAAGTATTTTATGATTCTGCGTACTTTAACAACTAGAATACTTATAATTCATGTCCTATTTGCAAGAAAATATCTAACATGTGTTAGAAGTTTGCCGTTTTGCTGAATTTATTTTTTCGACCAAGGACTGAATATTATCCCATTCCCGTCGGTATGGAGAGGTTTAATGAAGAGCAACAAAATGTGCACATTCTTTAATAGATAACCGTGCGTCAATTTGAGAGGATCATGAGGTTTGTTATTATTGAAGTAATCCATATTTTCGACATGAATCTTAGTAAAAAATAGGGATTAAAGCTTAATTTGAATAAGCAAATTCAATGTTTGACAGTTAATTCGGAAGAAAGCATTTTAACGATTTGGTTTTTAAGATATAAAATTTTACCTTCACCAAGGGTTTGCAACATTTTTATTTTATTTTTATTTTTTTTTATTTTTATTTTTTTTATTTTTTTTATTTTTTTTTATTTGAGTATGATACGACGGTTTTGATTTGTCTAAACCATGAAAGTATGAGGTATACAAATTATTATTGAAAATCATCATAAAGCACAATGCTCACTTTTTCAAGAACTTTGTGTTCAGAAGGTAGACGAAATTATTCCAACACCGTTATTGTGCATTACGTACGTTTATTTTGTAAGCATATGCGCCGCCTCGTGGGCTAACCAACAATGTGGTTTACGAACAGGTCCGACACAAACAGGTCTGTGCAGTAACAGAAAACAGCTAGAAGCATGAAATTTCGTATTTAGGAAGTAGAGGGATTGTACTATAGGTGTAGCGAAAACAAAGACGCTGATCCCTTACCGCGAACCTGATCTGCGACTTTGTTTTCGCCTATGCAGATTGTTGGTTTTCCCATGAAGCGGCTCATATTTTGCAAGTTTTATTTTGTCATGGGTCTGTAAATAAAGAAGTTATATTCGACTGGTGTCTCCGAGTTTAGTCTTTGAACTCCATTTTGATGCGAAATGTAAGACAGAAATATGGAAAATATTAATAAAAATCACAGGAAAATGAATGCGAAATAAAGAAGAAAAACATTGTTCACTGAGGATCAAAACAGCTTTTTTGCCAAACGGTTACCGATCAGTTACCTAAATCATCAATACACATAAAACATGAACATTATTGAAACCACAACAGATCTGCCATCATCATGGAATGGTCAGTAATAAGTGTCAAAGTGTAGAATGGCCGTGGTGCACCAATATCGTTTGAACAAAAAATCTGGTGTGTGTGTGTGTGTGTGTGTGTGTGTGTGTGTGTGTCCTTCTCATCAGCTAAGGTCATATGGAGACATGACGTCCTTTTAATGTCTCATCTAACAGCCTGTGACTCTACAGACCTAGAATCGAACAATGATTCCCGGTTTACAGGGCGAGTGACATTACCACTACGCCGCGGAGGCTTCTACAACATAAAATGATAAAAAAATCAACTAAGCACGATAATTCGGGGATATGTAGTAGTCCTAACAGATCTGGTGTTTATCACTGAGGAGTAATCATTCTGTCCTGCCACTCTACAGCACCAGCAGGAGAGTTGAAGTAAGTCTTGAGATATTCTCTTTGTCGCTTCGCATCTAAGGCTCTCTGTTTCTTCCTTCTGGTGGTTGCTACGTCCTGCCACATGGCATCATCTCTCCAATTGCCAGGTACTACGTTGTGTTCATCATCTTCATGGTCCACGTCATTTACGGGGATGGCTGGAATCCTGCTTCTGATGAGATTATGAAGCACTACGGCACCCTCAATGATTACACGCGCTGAAAAGAAAACCATGAAAAGAGGCGCTTTAAGCATTTGGAAAAAACGTCGCCCGTATAATTTTGCGTTTACAAATCAAATTAATATGTAACATGCATCGCCGACAGGTAGCACTCTGACCTATCACCTTGGAATCTGGGCAATCCATGCGGGATGTTATTGTCTTCTTCGACCGCAACCATTAGCCAATTTTAGCTAAATCTCACGACTCAAGCAACAAATGAGACAGATGAAGACCTCGCTTGATCTCGCGACAATGCAAGGAAACTTTACCATTCTCGCGAGATCAGACGATACCTCAAGTTGATGCGTCAAATTGTGGGTTTCAGCAGAATTTAGCTAATAGCAGCGTAGGAAAAAAACAAGATCGTTCCGCTTGGTTATGTCAGTGCAAATAGCGCTACCTGGCGGCGATAGAGAACTTTTACAGACGCTGAAAATAAACGATTGGCCAAGATCATTCTTGCGAACATCTGGTACTATTTCTAAATTCAAACATCGTTATTTTTATATTAGCACAAGGCTGCAGAACATTTCGAGAACAATACGAAAATATGAGTCTGTTTCATCGTTTAACTTATAAACACTATTTGAAAACAACAAAAAAAAACATTTTTGAAATTTATCAGTAGTGCACTGGGTACCTGTGTCTGATGTCTGTTCCAAAGTTCCAAGGAAGCAGCGAAATCTCTTGGCCAGTATTCCGAATGCGTTTTCAACAACGCGCCTTCCACGAGAGATCCGGTAGTTATAGATGAGGCTTTCTATTGGCATCGCTTTCCTGCCATATGGCTTCATTAGGAAACTTCTCAACGCAAAAGCGTCATCACCAAGGATGAAGTAAGGGATGTCCTGACCCTGGTCGTCGTTTGGAAGGGGACAAGGAGGCGGCAGCCCTATGCGGCCTTCCTCCAGCAGTTCACTGAGCTCCGAGTCATTAAACAGCTGAGCGTCCGACATGTGTCCCACTCCACCAACTTCAATCCAAATGAATCGATACTGCGCATCTACTAAAGCGAGTAGCGGAATACTAAAAATCCTTTTGTAGTTGTGATACAGTGAGCCTGTGTTGGATGGCTTGGTGATCGCGACGTGTTTGCCGTCCAGGGCACCCACCGCATTGGGCACGTTCCATCTATCCTCAAACTCCTGGGCAAGTACTCTCCACTCATCAGGGGTAACTGGCAAGGCGAAAACTTCCTGTTTGTAGGCTTCTACTATAGCCGAACAAACTTCTGGTATCATTCGACAGATTGCAGATTTACTGCACCGAAATGCATATGACAATGATGAGTAGTTGTCTCCAGTGGCCAAATGTCTCAAAGTTACTGCCAGCATCAGGCCTGGTGGTAAGGCCGATCGAAATCGAGTATCCTGCCTTTCAATAGTTGGCGTTATTCTCCCCGATATTTCATCGAACAGCTCTGGGGACATTCGAAGGTAGTTATAGAAGGACCCAACATCTTCCGTACGGAGCTCCCTGGTGATAAATGTCGAGTAGTGACCCAGCTGCCGCCTTCTGTGCTCTGATAGCCATTTACGTACCCATATGGATCTCGGTCTTCTATTCTGTCTTCTTTGTCGTCTACCGCCGTCTCTCTCAGGTCTCAGAGGCAGTTGTAAGCCATGTTGTTGATGGTACAAGGACCCAATGTATGCTCCAATTAAGCTTTTTCGCTCATGATGTTGTTCTGTTGAAGGCTCGAGTACGAGTGATTGATTTTATTTTGGGGAGCTATTTTCATACCGCGGGCACAAACGTGGCACAAACGTGCTCATAATTTGCCTGATGTCTACGTTTCGTCCGTGACAGACCGTGGCAGACCGTGACAGAACGTAGAAACGTGGCATGCCGTGATGAAAACGCAACTGGCCTCAACAGAACGTGACAAAACGTAACAAAACGTGACAATATCCGTGATAGACCGTAGGACAAACCGTAGCCCGCCGGGATGTCTCCGGGACAAAACGGCTTGATCTCTTCCACGGCTCGTCACGTATACCGTGACACAACGTGAGAGCACGTAGCAAGACGTAACAGAACTTGGATATAGTCAGAAAAATGACCAAAGTTTCACGGCACGCTACGTTTCGAGGAAACGGGGCTGCCGGGGCCGCCGGGAACATAGTGTAAACGCAGCATTAGGCTAATAAGCATTAGATTTAATCCCCTTGACTGGTAATAAAACGTTTCTGGCTCATGGACTATAATGGAGTATATATCAGATCTCAGGTGAGCGTTTACAGGACTATTGGTCCTCTGGCTCTTATTTTTTCCAAATCATAGATTGTGGGTACTCATGAGAACCGTATAACAATCAATGGTTTCAGAAAAAGTATTAAAATATCATTTTTTTCCAATGATTTTTTTCTTTTGACAGCTGAAAGAAATCTCTGTATATTGCATGGACAAGTTTGTATTAGTGCTTTTGCACAGACTATTACTGTAAACTAGTTTGTTTCTGTGAGATAGAATTATTTGGTGAGAAAGAATAATTACTGCAAAAATATCCATTTTTAAAACTATAAATTTTTCAGTTCACGAAAAATAACGCTAAAATTGAAATTGAGACAAAATAAATTAGCAGGAAAAAATAGTTTGAAAATCACTTGAATTACAATAGTTCGATGAATCACCAAGATTTCTTTGATCTTAAGTGGATACAGAAACTGAACTTCCTTTCCTAGAACAGTATGAAAACTTGCTTACATGTATGTATTATATAGATTTTTTTCACGATATTTCTAATATTTTTGCTCAAAACATATGTTGTTGGCACACATGTCAGCGAGGCGGTTCTAGCAAGTACCCACAATCTATGTTTTGGAGCAAAAATGAGAAAAATATGTATACCCTAGTTTTACTATATAAAACGTAAGGGGGATTAGATATCATGGACATGTTGTTACTGATGGGCAGAATGAGTAGTCATGGAAAGTTACTTTAATTTTAAGTGGGAGCACTTTTAAACTTCCTTTCCAAAAATACGTTTAGAAAGTCCCTTAACTTTTGAGAGAATGTACTTTTTCTTTAAAACTTCCCTTTGTTTAACAAATAGATTCTCAATCATCAATGTTTTGTAACTACTTATTTCAAGTACATTCCAAGCTCATAATAACGCGCCTCATTATAATGCGGTCTTCAATATAACGCGGCCTGTGCATCATGTCTGTAGTATGTAACCTCATTATAACACGGTTCACTTATAACACAGTCTACTTCTATGGACCCCAAGGATGGCGCTAAAATCAGGTTGAACTGTACAGATGATTCAAAGATGAATAATAAGGCTATACCATTTCTGGCATGGACAGGTATATAATGGTGGATTCATGCAATCAGTACCAACACACTGTAGAGTTAACCAATAAAATAAGCAAAAGCATTAAAACCTTTATGGTAAAATGGCCACACATATTTCATAAAAATTCTCAATACCTGTACTGATGTTGTCATGAGAAAATCAGATTTTTGCTTGTGCAAAAAACAAAGGCACAGATCAGCTTCGCAGTTACTGCGCCTTTTTTGTCGCTGTACGGATAGTACAATTTCTCCTCTATTTATAACAAAATTTCAAGCTCCTAACCTTCTTATGGGACTGATCATGCCAGTTTGTGTCGGACCGGGTTGTAACTCCCAAAGACCGGTTTTCTTGCGTCGCGGCTCTTTTTGTAAATAAAGGTTACCGTTGTAAGCTCTACTGAGCCATAGGCTCACAAGGTGAGCGTTACCCGGTGTCTGTCCATCCTTTGTCATAGCCCTACATTTTCAAAGATTATCTTCTATGGAAAGGTACAAGTAGGCAACGAACAGGAAAAGGCGCAATCAGAAAAATATTCCCACTCCAAAAACCGAGGCGGGAAAAATCAAACTAGCAATAAGGTACTTATACCATGAAAACATTTCGTAAGCCGAAAGAGCAGCTATTTTCCCAGTTGGCCACTCAGTTACATAATTAAAACTTAACTCAAATATTATAACATACATTAGGCGCAAACAGCACAAAAAAATTAAACACCAAGACATAAAACAATAAGAAACACCACAGACGTATCGCCTTGGAACGATCAGTAATATAAAATTACTGGCGGGCTTAAACCGGTTTTACATGTACCTAACCTCACCCTCAGCTTCTGCAGTGGTTCAGTGATAATACATGAAATAAGAAAAAAAAACAAATTAAGAAAATACTAAACATAGATACCAACGTTTAACATGAATAACGGAAAGCAGGGTGAGCAGCTATTGAAGGTATTAGGTGGTCACAGTGCTAGCTTGGACAGAACAAGTAAAATGCATAGGGCTAAGTGAACAACCAAATTATACTCGGGTGGCCACTAAGCCATGCAGCATGCAACTCGTAATTGGAATAACTTAGGTTAGTGTGAACCACACCTTGGAGCGGTCACTTATAAATAACAACGGGGGGGGGGGGGCTTAAACCGGTTTTACAACTGGTGTTGTGCCGTGCGGCCCTAAAAAGTCTCCCCGTACATCATCCATAGTGCAGATTATATTTTCATTTAGGTCCTTTGAGATCAGGAAAGATATTCAGAGTGTTCAAAACATACTTCTAAACAATGTTTAAAATAGTTGACCCCATTTTGGAATGTATCTTTGATTTAGACTTCTCGTGTAAAGTTTTCGAAATTAAAGTATAAAAGTCTGGCTTTCGTTGCTGGATTTAATAGGGCTACTGATGAGGGTTCATTACCCGAAATTGCGCAATATAGTCCATACTTTCTCCCTTTGAATGTTTTTACTGCTTCCAAAGGATCAAACTTATATTTTATTTACAGGTACCTAACATCACCCTCAGCTTCTGCAGTGGCTTAAAATATTTAGTTAGTTGTTCGGTCCTTGTGGTGAATCTCTAACTAGTCAATAAATCATCTTTGACAAACAAATAAATCATGATAAATTCCATGATCAATCAAAAACGAGGACTCACAGATTGAGTAAGCTGCCCGACGATGGAGATCCCTGGGCGCCCAATAACTTACTAACTCCGGAGCAAAAGAAAAACACCAGTTGAAACCCCCCGCCCCCCGGTGGGTCAAGCAACAGACGAGAAGCTCCGGTCCCAACCAAATAAAATGAATAGCTTTATGTCGGGCCATCATAGAGTCTGACGCCCGACCCACCGGCTTGCAATTAAAGAAAGCAGCATAGTTATCAATCGTGATTGGGTTAAAAACTAAGCATACAGACTGTCGCATAATATTTAAGTTATATCCTATATGTCTGTATAGAAACTGCTTGGTCATTCAAAGCCAAATTTTATTTGAAACATCTATAGGAAGGGGAAACAATGAGCACATACATGTAAATAATCCAAGCTACATGATCAAGATGGTCGTAATGCCCATTTATTGTTACCAGAGGATCATTGGTCCTGAGAACGCTTACCTGAAGCCTGATCTTGGAGCATTAAGTCATAATGAAAAGACCTTGACCTTGAATACTCACACACGTTTAATTGACTTTATTGACTTGACATTATGGACGACGACGGATGACGATTAGAGTACTAAAATGTGTACATAAATTATGAGCCTGTGATGACTTTCAACTATTTTATGGCAAATACACAGGCCACCTATGCATTTGAATGGAAAACAAAAATGTTAGAATGACATTTGAAATGAAAATCTTGGACTAAAGATTTATGATTCTTAAAAAAATGACCCCTAATCTCAATTTATTTTATTTTCGTCATATGTCAGGGTCAGATGTAACCTGCGATTGAAGGTCCGTTTCGAATATAAATCATGTACCAAAATGCGTTAATAGCGTCTTCGCCTTAGGCGAGTGTAAGTTTTATTATGCATGGTCGTTGCGCATGCCTCACTGCACTTTACGCCATTAGCCAAGCCAGTCAATAGCGTATTCGCCGTAGGCGAGTGTAAGTTTTAATATGCATGATCGTTGCGGATGCCTCACTGCACTTTACGCAATTAACGCATTTTGGTACATGGTATATAATCGAACGGACCTTAAATCGCAGATTAAATCTGACCATGACAAGTGGACCCGAAGTTGGCCTGCCCCACCCTGTGACAATATGAATGTATATTATCTTCTTCACTCGGCTAATAAAAAAACAAACTTTATATGAAGCATCCAGGTCACGTGACCGAGCCGCAATTCCGAAATATGTCGAAAAGCCTTTTCAAAGTTTTCTTCTCCAGAACCAGTGGACCCATTATAAGGAAACTTGGCATGTAGCATCTGGTACAAGTATTACAATGTGTACATACATCTTGACGCTGTGCTGATTTGACCTATTTTATGGCTAGGTCAACAGTCATCCTTGTTAGATGCTTTGATGCGGAACCAGAAAATGCTCCGATCGATTTTCTTTCTCTAATTGGTTTAGAATCGATGTATATGGTAGGCATGTATTTCAATGATTGATACATAAATATTCTGTTATCTCAAGCAAATTTGATAACATTACACCTATTAGTAGAATGTATCTATAAATAGAATTTTGTTATTTGTTTGTTTGTTTGTTTGTTTGTTTGTTTGAATTGATGCTTTACGTTCCAGTCAACAGCAATGGTCATGTCGGGACGTTGCCTCCATTTTATGGGATTTTTACCCAACATTAGGATGCCATGACACTCAAAATTTGCTTCAAAAATGTAACCAACCAACTATGCCAATAAGTCTTATTTGCAAGGATGGTTTGACTAAACCAATTTTCCAGGGCAGGCTCAGACATGGGCGGTTAACCATTTACCAGATGTTCGGTCAGTAGATTAGAAGTTTTGCCTGGAGACACAAGCAGCCAATCTATTTCTCCGAGGCCCCAATGGGTGGGGGCCCAAAATATTGTTGTCACCTCCGGGTCAGTTGTCAGGTGTAACCTCGGCAAGCCAGAAGATGAAATCATCAGCTACCTCTAGACCTAAACAAGCCACACCTGGTATGTTTTTACGAGTTTTTGTATGAGCATGTGCGCGAGAAAACCGACAATTTGGGTTTCCGATCATGTCTGGAACGAAAAAAAAAAATATCATGCGGTCGAAAGTGACGACGCCATTTTGATTTTCTATGATCCTTATCAACGACAGGATGCTTATTGAGACGCAGCTCCGAGGAATGTTGCGTAGGGCTTGCAAATACATGTAGTCATAAAGCACTTGATAGCGCTAGCCTTATGCAACGCAACCCCGTACTCTACTTCAGGTTTGGAAAAAGTCAAATTTACAGGAAGAAATATGACAAAAATAAAGAAAAAATTGAGCCTTTGAGAAAACCAACAATTTGCATATGCGATAACAAAGATGCAGAACAGGTGTGCAGTAACTGCACAGCTTCGCCACACGGAAAGTAATATATCTTCTTATATCCAAAGTTTCAATTTACTAGCTTTATGCTGTGCCTGTATAGCCTGGTTTGTGTTGGACCTGATCGGAAACCCAAATTGTCGGTTTCCTCATGCACGTGATCAAATATCTCTATAAATATAGGTTATGTCAATCTGATACATATGTATTGGAGCCTACGCATGAGAAAACCAACAATTTAAATCTTGGACCTGGTCGGACACAAACCAGTCTGTACAGTTACAGAAGCAGGCTAGAAGCTTATCATTTTGGGTAAAATTAGAAGAGATATTGTACTACCTGTGTAGCAAAAATAAAGGCGCTGATCAGCAGTGCATTTACTGCACATGTGATCGTGCCTTTTTTTCACATAAGCATTTTGTTGGTATTCTCATGCAGTGGCGCATTTGTATAGGTACAGCTTTCAAAACGGCAGCAATCACAACGCTGTATAAGAAAACCAACAACATGCATATACGACAATAGAGGCGCAGATCAACTGTGCAGTTACTACACATCTGATCAACACTTTTGTTTTCACTACATGATTAGTGCATTTTCCCTTCTTCTTAAATTGGTAATCTAAAGCACCTAGCACGAAAAAAACCGTAGCATGCTCGGCCAAAAAGTGGTACGGCGCTCGCCTTGAATAGTTAAGGATTTTATTATAGCTTTGGGAGAAAAAACGTGTGGCTGACCCATATTCTCCTGTATCCCCTCTTTCTTCAGGTGCAGACAGAAAACGCGGGAAAATGCAGCAAGCCACTTACTTTGAAACAGAAATCCTTTTATTGATAAGAGAGGGAATATTCTCTACTCGTATTTTCATACATGCTGGCTATCCATTTTCCTTTTGTGGTTTTTATTTTTACAAAATGTACATCGATAAGAAAAAATTACCTAGGCATAATGTAAACACACCAGTTAACGTGAGGTTTTCATTTTTACGAAACAAAATGAATGAGACATATTATGCTTGAACAAAATCACTAGCAATCCGACGTCTTTCACTTTTCTATTGTTTTACATGTCTTGTGTCCACTTCGTGATTTTGAAGAGACATAAACGACATATGATTACACTCTGTGTCTTACCAGTGCTAAAACCCTTCAGAACAAGGGTTGTAGGGTGAACCAGCATACTCCACAGATCTGAACAGATTTGCTTGTATACCTGATATGGATATAAACCCCAAATTCAGGTTTTCTTAATACTGGGCTCATTAACATGTTGTGGAATCGTAGATGCTGTTTATGAAACACTGTAATGAAAACTCACCATATCGAGACTTTTTTCTGCTGTAAAAATTGAAAATTCCACTGTAAGAAATTTATATTTTTCTTATGTTTGCTCAAAAATATAAATGGTGGGTACTTGTTAGAACCGCCTCAGAAGCGGTTCTCACATGAATCCACAATCTATTTTTTGAACAAAAACAATAAAAACAACAAAATGTTTCAACTGATTTTTTTTTATTTTTTAAAGCAGAAAAAAATACATGGTTGAGTTTTTAAATAATTGTGCTTTGGAATGGTCAAAATGTTTTATGAAACAAGACAGTGATAAAGATGAAAGAAAATTTCAATACATTGTTTAATTGCTTGACTGCAAATAGCTATAATTGTCACGAGTCCCATCGATTGTTCGTGTTCCCGTGCGTGGACTTTTGCATTTAAGGTTTTAGAAGCCCATAACTTGACAGCCACTGTCAGACGAAAGTAGAAAGCAGTCATACTTGTCATATATGTATCCCGAAGGTTCAGGTTTTATTCCATGGCATTGACTCCCAAGGTCCTAACCAAGGGTTGGCGCTAGGGGTTATAATCTAGAACACAATTATTTCCTCTCCCCATTATCAGAAAGTATTGATAATTGGACCATTAATGCCCTGAAGATTTGACTTTCACTTCAGAGCATCGGAGCTCTGAGTCCTTGCTGAGTGTGTGGGACAAAAGGAAAACAAAAAAGCTCATTTAGTCTGATTGTTGTATGACATAAATGTCAGTGGCAACCAATTACTACTAGATGGCTTTCATACTTTGGACGTTGGTTCCCTCATTTTAAAAGGGTGACTCACTATTGAATACTGTAATAACGTAAATACAATTTTAAACCTTAAATGTTGTTAGCTCGATACATATACACCATTTTTAGCTCGACTGCACGAAGTGCATAGAGCTATTGCAGTCACCCCGGTTGTCCACGTTCCCGTTCCCGTGCGCCTGCGCGTCACACTTGCCATAAAGTTTTCTAGAAGTCCATATCTTGACAACCACACACCAGAAAAAGGTACAAGTAGACAAAGATCAGGAAAAGGCGCAATCAGAAAAAAGATTCCCACTCCAAAAACCGAAGTGGGAAATAACCAGACTAACCATCAGGTACTTATACCATGAAAACATTTCGTAAGCCGAATGAACAGCTATTTTCCCAATAGGTGGCCACTCAGTTACCTAAACTTAACTAAAAATATGAAAACATACATAAGGCGCCAACAGCCCTTGACCCTAAAGTAGTCCTAGGCCATTATGGCCTAATTTCACGGTTCAGTGATTTTCCCTTATATCTCGGCTCTCAATTGGTATATATATGAACATTCTGTTTTCACGATATGTTTGCTTATGACAAGACATTTGACTGTAAAGTATTCCTAGGTCACTGTGACCTTATTTCATGGTTCAGTGACTTTGCCTTTTATCTCGACACTCAGTTGGTATTTTTATACATCTTTCTGATTATGAATGAGTATGACCAGACCTTTAACCCAAACATAGTTTGTGGTCGCTATGACCATAATTTCATGGTTCAGTGATGTTGCTTTATATCGCAACACTCAATGGGTATATGATCATATTTCATTCACATTATGAGTAAGTATGACTAGACCTTTGACCCTGAAGTACTTATAGGTCAGTGCGTTCTTATTTTGCCTTGTATCTTAGCACTCAGTTGATATATGAACACACTTTTTTCACAGTATGAGTGAGACATTTAAATCTTAGGTATTTATAGTTAACTCTCATGGTTCAATGATTTTGCCTTATTGCATCAAGAAAAAGAGATGTATGAGCATAATGCTTTGGTTACAGGTCGGGTTTGGCCCAATGTTTGACAAAGGTCAGAAGCAGTCGAGCGCGCTGTCCTGTGAAAGCTCGTATTTTGCATTATTTTCTGGTTAGCAGCTTACACATACTCAATATTGGAAATACTGGTAACCCCCACCCCCCTCTAATAATCCAATGGAAGGTGTTTGGTTACCTGGATTTCTTATATTAATTTCAGTAAGCTGGGAGTTTGTAGAGAAATGCAAAAATGGTGAATTGGGACTGGTATCCTAGTGCTACATCCTGATAGCCGTGTTAGCCGGGACCAGCAACCTTATGTATGCTGCGCTTAATGTGCTAGACAAGGATACTTTAAATTCTCTATACTCCGGTACTCAAGTGTAATGACTTCCGCCCATAATGTGACTGCAAAAATATTTAGTAAGTGCACAATGTCTTACAAAATACACTTCAGAATGAATTTTTCCATGAACTGAAATAGTTGTAAATTAAGGGTTGAAATGTTATGTTGCTCTTAAGACAATAAAAGCGACGCTTCTGCGTCGCTCTTATGGTAGAACGTGGTAAAAATGTTCTGTTCTATTCTGTTCTAGAAAAAAAATCTTTCGTCAGTCGCCGGAACCGGAATTCGGGGTAGCCAATAGCAACAACTCTTCACGTCGAAACATTCGAACTATTGTGCTGACAAACTTTTTGTTCAACTGCGGCTGCCCTAATCATGCTAAATGGACGAATTAAACAAAGATACTTACTCAAGAATATCTGTCGTTTTAGTTCCCGATAGATCATGACATGACGTCACAGTTTTGCTTAGTATGACGTCACATGGTTGCGTTCGGTTAACTGCACAGTGCACGACCTTCGTCGCACCGAGCGACGAAGGTTCATATGAAACAAAACGACCTCCCTTATTTCGGAATGGTCTATCCTAAAAAAATACAGATCTAGAACATTATGTTGTACGGAAATCATTGTAAATTGTGCAAAAGGAAAAACTGAAGAATTTTATGGCCCATGCCCTTGTGTGACCATGATCATCAGGGTAAGGTCCTACCCGGTGGGTTTTTTTTACTGCCTGCTCTCTGAAAGAATATTGTTTTCCTTATTGCCAATTTCCTCTGCTCCCTAAATCTCCAAACGTAAGTGCTTGCTCCACAGATTCCTGAAAATAAATGACCTTCTCCCCAGGTCCGCAAGACACCTGGCAGGGCCCCAGGGTGAGGATGAGGAACTTATCAGCTTTTAAAATCATTGGCGCAATAGGATCAGAGCGTCGCGCCAAAGGTGGTGCCTTATTTCATATTAGTATGTATTTAAGATGTGGGATTCATTTAAATGATTCTGACTTTCACGAAAAAGGACAGCTATCCCAGAAGCTTCTCGTACGACAGAATTTACCAAACTCTTCGGCGGTTACTAGAAAGACCGGAAAACACCTAATGACCGGAAAACGCCGGAAAACACCGGAAAGTGCCGGAAAGCGCCGGAAAACACCAAACATATGCACGAAAACACTACGAAGAGGCATTTGTAGCATATTGATGCCATCATAAATGACATATGAATTAGATAAAAAAAACCTCTTCGGTACGAAAAAAAAAAAAAAAAAAAAAAAAAAAAAAAAAAAAAAAAAAAAGATTTAAATAAATGACAAATGAAATAAACTCGAATAAACTCACGAATAAACTCACGATCAATCCATTTGTGACCAATGATACACCCATTATTTTATATTGACCGTGAGTCTACTTTTTCGAGGGTGATTTTTTCTGTCAAATTTCGATGAATTTCCGCATGCTGCAAACAGATAGCACCAGACGATATTCGTTCTGCGGCGTTACATACTTTAGTATAGCAGGCGAAGCTTATATGTGTCGAAACCGGATTTTCGCCTTCTGTGCGAAAACACGCAAATTAACAGTACAGAAACTGCACAGCCGATCAGCGCCATTTATTTCGCTTCACGGACTGTACACCTCCTCTTCATCTAATCCAAAATTTCAAGTTTCAATCCTTCTTCTGACACTGTTCAGGTCGGTTTATATCGGACATAGTCGGAAACCTGTACAGGCCAGTTTATGTCGAACATAGTTGGAAACCTCAAGCAAGGAAGAGTTTCCGTCTCCAAATGACCTTAGTTGTTGGTGAGACGTTAAACACCAATCAACCAACCGTCCATCAAGACAGGATATTTTGCGTCGCCGCTCAGTTAATACTTAAAGTACTTTTGCAAGAGTTAAATTGTTCAACAAGGATGCTGACACGGTAGTACTTGAGCCACAGCATCGGAAAACCAACAGTCTGCATAGGCGAAAACAAAGGCGCAGATCACCTCGCAGTAACTGCGAAGCTGATCAGCGCCTTTGTTTTCGACACTAGGGTAGTACAATTCCTCATCTACTTGTATGTAAAAGTTCAAGGCTCTAACTATCGTCTCTTACTGTACAGACCAGTTTGTGTCAAACCTGGTCTGAAACCGAAATTGTTTGTTTTCTCAAGCACAGGCTCACTTGATACAACAATCGACGGAGATATCACGTGAGCCGCGACGCAAGAAAACCGGTCTTAGAGGTCTCCGAACAGGTCTGAGCTAAACCAGCATGTGCAGCTATAGAAAGTGGCTAGAAGCTTGAAATTTCACATTTAGGAAGAAGAGGAATCGATAGTACTATACGAGTAGCGAAAACAAAGGCGCTGATCAGCTGCGCGGTTACTGAACAGCTGATCTGCTCCTTTGTTTTCGCATAGGCAAACCTCCGGTTTATTCATGACGCGGCTCACCGCCGGAAATCACGTCATGTTTATAAACCAGTCGAAGTAACATTATACTCTCAAGATCATTTTCATGGAATTTTTAGACTGGATTTTCCCAGATTAATTTTGATTCTCGGATTATGGGCGTAAAGGGGAGGCTCTATTGAGTGCTCTGTATCTATACTTGGCGCACGGGAACAAGAAAAAAACCCGTACTTTAGTATAAACGATGTCATTCGACATGCAAAGAATTGCAAATAAATTGCGAAGGCGGGATATTACAATGACGTGCAAGAAATGACGTGTTTAATGTTTACCTCAGCCCGCTCTTAGCTTCATCACTTTTAGATGATAGACGTTTAACATAAAATCGTATGAATTTAGTATATCATGAGTACCGTTATTTCAAACTTAAAACAATCAGAATTTACATAGAAGACACTAAATATGATGGTCTTATCGTGAATTATAAGCTAACGATTCAAACTGTATGTGTTTGGACTTATTATATGATAGTGTTCTACGTCATCGTTTATTCGTGTCCACATGAAACTACTCCCAGGAAACGACATAGGGCTGCTTATATATCGCTTCTGGAAAAGAGCTCTACATTAGAAATTAAATTTACGGTAAGTATTATTCTACTGCCTCATTGTTTGCCAGAAATCAAGTGATGTAGCTGTCACCAGTGAATGAGCGCAATTTTGGACAAGATTTGCGCGTCAGTGTTAAGTATTTTGCATGTTTTATGCTAATCGGATTTGTTTACGTGCCATCTTTTACCATTGGTTGCTTTTACACATACATTCGCGTCGTGTTATGGCAAAATTACTACAAACTATACTCACGGACTTTAAAAACGCAACAATTGCATTATCGACTCTTCCTCTCAGATTACATGATGTTTCCGAAAAATACCTGTTGAACTGAAAAGTACAATTAGTCTGTTTTACTTCAATACCAAAAACGAAATGCCAGTGTCCGTGATTAACGCCATACCGCGTAAAATCAACGGTTACCCAAAATTAAACAAAAATAAATTGCATAATGGGTCAATGGGGACGAAAAAAAATCTAAATATCCAACATGATTTCTGGAAAGAAAAAAAATAACACTCAAACGAATGATGTTGGCTGGCGTTCATTTGCATGAAAAACGCGGTAATTACGTCAGTTTAACGTTTATCAAGAAAACGTAAGTTTTACGCATACGATTGAAAGAAATTCATCTTTTTCGATCACATTATATACGCACGGGACTACCTTAAAAGTATCATAACGTTTGATGCTGTAATCGAATGCATCTGTGTTTTGAGCACTTATGTTTGACGTCAGAGAATAACGTTAGCGCCTTAAACGACATTGAAAGAAAACACCAATGTTTATTTTGCTATCTTGTACTTTAGGTTGCTAGCAATCACCAGAGATGGTTTGCTTTAAAAATCCCTTTCATGTAGCCACTGTTAAGTTTTCTTCAGAAAAGTAACGTCTCTATGACGTTGAAGAAAGCAGCTTAAGTAATGAATTCAGCGAACAAATTTGTATGGGTAAATATTGTGTTTGGTGTAAGGATTCAAGATACTATGATTATTTTATGCTTCAGTTCGACTTAAAATTATTTTTAGGCAAATGATACCGATGTAGAGTGTTGCGTTTTTAAAGTCCGTCAGTATATGTTTGTAGGAGCATGCGGAAGGCTTTCTTTTTGGATGGCAGTTGAAAAAATGTCGAAAAAGACAGCAGTATTTCTTCTAGTTTGACAATCGAACAATTTTGAAAAGAATGAATAAATCCAAAAGTAATTTTAAACACGTCAAAACGAATTCTAGTGTAATTTATCTATTTCGAGATCTTTAGCAGAGATTTTACCACTATAAATTGAGCCGCGTCGGATTAAACAGACTGTTCCTACTTTATATAATATGCAAAATGGATTTAGCAATTTTTGATGTTTCATATATTTTGTTCTCGTCTTAGAGCAATTATAGACATTTCTAACATTTAAGTGACAACAACAAGGTCTTAGGCACATGATAGATGAATTAAAAAACGCCATCCTTTAATGAGGCTTTTGGAACAACCAAGAACTACAGAAGGGGTGTGAAGGCAAAATTCACAACCATTAAACACGATGCAAACAACGGACTTTTGTTTAGTCCATCTGTTGCCCTTCTTTTTCATCTCTTCTTTATCAACGATGTTGATTATGTGAAAAAATGAGGTTGGGTTTTGGTGGTACAAACTTTACCCGCCAAAAAATGACGTCAAATTGGCGTCATGGGTCGAAGTTGTCTTAATTTGGGGTTTCCATGGATTTCAGAAAAACAAAACAAGACAAAAGAACCAGAATGTAGGCAATTCCGTGGCGAGTGAAACTTGTAAGTTTCTGAGTCATAACGCACCATGCTAGTGAGAAAACGATGGCGTTAAACTCATTCTTTTAGCTTACGTTTTGAAGCCGCAAAATGAATTTTGCAAAACCACTTTATGTTATCACATTGATGTGCACGAGGAAATTAAACGTCAAATTAAAAAAAAAAACTTTGGATCTTTATTTCTCGACGATAAAATTTCGTTTTAAAACGTTGTTTTGTTTTTCCTTTGTTTTGATGACTAAACAGTTGCTGAAGCATGATTTCCGTATCCAACTTAAAGCAGACCTGTCAGTTTTGATCATGTGTCTTTAATTCTGACGTCACGTCAGTATCGCTGTAACGTTTTATTTTTTCGAAAGTTTTCGCTTGCAAGATCTTGTCGAAGGGTTGCCACTTATGTCTATATTCAAAAAAGTATTCTTATTCATTATGGGCAGAGTCTGGCAGCTGTAATGAAAATTGCTAAATTTAGTTTGCATAGTACATGTAAAGTTGCTTATAGCGGCTGCATGAGAAAGAAAATGTCGTATTCACTCCATTACTAAAATAGACCCATACAATATACAAAGTTTTTAAGTTTGTAAAAATGATTTTTTTTAGAAAATAAAAAGTTAAATATATATTTCTTCTTTTTGCTCAAAACATAAACAATCTATGTTTTATTTGTTTGTTCTTGATGATTCATTTACTAGTTAGAGATTCACCACGAGGACCTAAGAACTAACTAAATGTTATGAACCACTGCGGAAGCTGAGGGTGAGGTTACGGCCGTGTAAAATCGATTTAAACCCGCCAGTAACTTTGTGTTACTGATCGTTCCAAGTCGATACTTCTGTGGTGGTTCTTTTTGTTTTATGTCTTGGTGTTTAAAATATTTTTGTGCTGTTGGCGCCTTATGTATGTTTGCATATTTTTAGTTAAGTTAAGGTAACTGAGTGGCCACCTATTGGGAAAATAGTTGCTCATTCGGCTTACGAAATGTTTTCATGGTATAAGTACCTGATTGTTAGTTTGTTTTTTTTTCCCACTTTGGTTTTTGGAGTGGGAGTCTTTTTCTGATTGCGCCTTTTCCTGATCTTTGCCTACTTGTACTTTTTGGAGCGAAAATAAAACCAATGGTCCTCTTAACGCTAAGCTGAGATTTGTTGTATATATCAATAAACATGTTTGAATATTATGGAAACTAGACCCAGTATAAGTGCAGATAAAGGGGCATTTTAGATCGCCTGTATGAAAGTACAGGAAGAGCTATTGCAGTCACCCCGGCGTCGGCGTTAGCGTTACCGTCGGCGTTGCTCAAATGTTAAAGTTTTTGATTAAAGTTTTTACGAGTCTATATCTCTTGAAGTTATTGATGGATCAAGTTGATATTTTACATGTTGGTAGATATTGGTCTAATGTATTATGTTGTATTATCATGACACACCTGGGTGACTATGAGGTCAAGGTCACGGACTTAGAAATTTTGTGTGAAAGTTTTTGGTTTAAGTTTATATCTCTTGAACATGTTGAAGGATCAAGTTGATACTTTGCAAGTCGGAAGGTATTTATGTGAAGTTTTATGCTGTATCATCAAGACACACTTGGGTGACCTTGAGGTCAAGGTCATGGACTTCGAAATTTTGTGTTAAAGTTTTTATAAGTCTATATCTCTTCGATATATAGAGGATCAAGTTGACAGTTTGCATGTTGATAGATATTGATCTAAGTTTTATGCTGTACCATCATGACCCACCTGAGTGACCTTGAGGTCAATGTCATGGGTCAAAGATTTTAATAGATTGAAGGGCAAAGCACAAGTCAGGCGAGCTACGCTGTCCTGCAACAGCTCTTATAGACGTTGAGGAGCCAATAGACCCTGGTGCACCATGCCGGGGATTTTTGAAGGGTATAATTTTCTGAAAGCCCATCCAATTCCCTTCAAAATGACACTTGTTAGCACTCTGACCGTTGGGGCCTTTGGACGCAGTGGCCTTTTGAATGCGTTACGTAGGTGACATGTTGCCAATTTCATGAGAATCGCCATAAAATCAACATTTGGTATATTTTTTATGAATTTTAGTGTTAAAACAAACACACAAATTAGCAAATAGGAAAAATAGACTAAAGCAGACGCTTTTCTATGAAAAAATCACTGTACCACGTATGGTAACGTATGTAACAAAATATGCAGTAGACGTTCCATATGAACAAACAGTACATCGAATTTCTAACGCAAATAAACAAACTGACTTTGAATAAAGTCTGTTATCCGAATTAGTTTACTCAAAAGTTTGTACATGTACTTTGTTTGCAGCTGCATGTCATATACTGAAACTTGTGTCGTCCCCACTTGCCGGTAGAAATATATTTACGTGTATAACTAAACCATGCTTAGTCATTCTCAAAGGGACACCGGGGAATAGTACAATTCAGCGATACATTTCTAGTTAAAACTTGGCATTGTCTAAATGGTACACTTATCATAACCCAATGACACCTCATTGATTATCACCGAGTGGTTTATCATTGGTAACGTAGATAACGGCAAGATACCGTAAGAACATTCCCGTTATACAGAAGGCTGAGGTGAAATAATTTGTGAGGATTTGCTTCGAAATAATGAATTTAGTGTTTGCAAGTAAGTCTGTTGTCCAAATTATTTAACCAACAATGTTTGGACTTTGCAAAGTGTATGCGGTTGAGTGAAACTTGTGTCGTCCTTGCTTGCCTACATATATGTATTTGATATATACATATTATACTTTCTTGAAGGGTCATTGGGGGAAAAAACTCAATTCAATGACGCATTTTGGGCTTAAAATTACCATTGTGTTAATGGTTACAAGCTTAATAATAACACAACGCCACCTTAATGCATGTCGCCTAGTGCCTTGTCATATGGTAACGTAGATAACGATAAGTGCCGTAAAGTCATTTCCACTCATACAAAAAGAACTGAGATTCCTAAATGCTTATGAATCTGAACTGACAAAAATAAAACACATCTTAGATTTCAGAATTGGGCTCTAAAATGGTTTCAGTGTTTGTTAATCAGAATTATAATCAGTCTTTCAATCAATCAATCAATCAATCAGTCATGAAATTCACTGGATATTACAATAGAACTATCAACCTTCGTCATAATTATGCAAGCAAAATGTGAAGGTGGGTTGATTAACTTTAGCCATGGTTATGTGACATAGCCATACAGCTGGTGTGTAGCAATGCACTATAGGGCTAAACTTGTTGAAGCTACATAAAAATGAGCCTTGCAGATATGTCTGATGACGTCAAGATTGATGTCAGCAAGGCTTTTGAGGGAATGTGCTATATACGTAGCTAATTCAAACGTCATGCCATAATCCTAAAAATCGACAAAAATGGTGGATTTTTGTGGGGTTTGCAAGATACCTTTATTTACTTCTGTTGCATTGTAAATTGGCATTTTCTGCAGGAAACTACACATGATATTGTAATGTTAGACCATAATGAGTTTTGTATAATGTTGTCTTAAATGTGACTGCCGAAAAACTGTTGGCAAAATGTACTTTGTTAGTGAAATTATAATTATACCTTACGAATGTGGTAAGACAGAGAGTGGCAGTGCTAAGTGAGCGTTCTTCTCCATTCGCAGGCGCTCGACGACTGGACTCATTTTTTTTTTTTTTTTTTTTTGCATTTTCACCCGTTTGGAGACCCTTACGATATGTTCATGCAATTATTTTACCTTTAAAACCTTTTCTATCAATCCTCAATCAACCCTCGTCTACGGGCTACTATATAGACAAGGTCGGAAACGCGGTGTCCTAGTTTAATTGGGGTCATGGGATTTCCCGCATCTCAAACTCATACTTCACCCTTTACCGTTATTTCAATGCTAGCTGTCAACACATGAGTGTCTTTGTAAAAGGTCTCGCCCATTGCCTTCATTCAAAATAAGCACAACCGCCCGTAAAAACTAACAATTAAAGCATTCTACAGAATTGAAGGACATCCCGAATGAAATCGGCAATCTAGCCGTGACATTACTATAAATACACTGGTCACACGACATGTTACGCCAGCGCGTGATATGTGTTACGTTGGTTTTCATAGGTTGCTTGATTTAATATCCAGTCAAAACACTTTGTGATCTAGTGTCATGGCAACAATGCAATACAATTATCCAATAGGATTGATTCTTACAGTGACCTTCCACTGATTTCTAGAAACGACAGGTCACCATACAAAAATATTCGGGATCCCATCCAAGTAGACAGGTGGTGGTTACGAGCTATTATGCCTATTTTTGACGAAGGCAATAGGTGAGACCTTTTACAAAGTCGCTCATAAGTAGACACTCAGCATTGAAATAACGGTAAAGGGTGAAGTACTAGTTTGAGATGCGGGGAATCCCACGACCCCAATTAAACTAGGACACCGCGTTTCCGACCATGTCTATATAGTAGCCCATAGACGAGGGTTGATTGAGGATTGATAGAAAAGGTTTTAAAGGTAAAATAATTGCATGAACATATCGTAAGGGTCTCCAAACGGGTGAAAATGCAAAAAAAAAAAAAAAAAAAAAAAGAAAAACAAAAAATGAGTCCAGTCGTCGAGCGCCTGTGAGTGGAGAGCGTGGTGACCTAGTGGTACAGTGTCGAGCCCAGGAGTGACAACTTGGTTGTTCGAAACTTTCTTTATCGTGAATTTTTTACAAGTATACAGAAAACAACAAAAACGGCAACAAATGAAATATATCTACTCCATCTAGAAAGAATATATGTAAGTCAGGAATGAAGATTCCCATTGCCGATTTTGGCGGGTCCGGAAATATTGTTTAAGTAGGCTGGGCTGGGGCTGGACTCTTCGTGTGTCTTGCTCAGTCCACTGAGGTTCATCTGGCAGTTTTCTTTTGATCCAAAGTTTCTTTGTTTTGTTTGAATTGATGCTTAGCGTCCCAGTCAACAGCTATGATCATGTCGGGACGTTGCCTCCATTTTATGGGACTTATACGCAAAATTAGGACGTCATGACATCCAAATATTGGTTTTAATATAACCACCCAACTAAACCATGGAGACTTATGTGTATGAGAGGCTTAACTTAACCACTTTTCCTGGATAGGCTCAAACCTGAGCAGTTAACCAGTAATCAGATGGTCAGTCAGTCAGTCAGTCAGTCAGAGTTTCAGTTATGTTCCCTGGGATCCTAAAAAGGTACGTGTACAAGTAAGAAACGCAATCAGAAAAAAACTAACACTCCAAAAACTGAGGTGGGAAAACCTAAATTGACAATTAGGCACTAATACTTAGAAAACAGATAACAGGCTGTATCTGTGGTGTAATTTTCGTTTATGAAGGAAGTGAATGTATTGATTTATAATCGCAACAAGAGAGTCATTCAGTTTTATAACGGTAAATCTGTAGCATGGGTCTTCTACGATCATAGTAGAATTATGCAATAATGTGAATACGCACACAAGCTGTAATTAATCTGTATTTTGGCAGAATATAACCGCAATAAATAAATATTATTCCATTCCTGTTACTGATTTAATCCTTTTCAGACTTAATTTCTATCAGGTGAGCGATTGTTGCCATTTTGGCTCTCATTTCTTTCATTTTTAGGACAGATATTCAGTAAATTTATTTAACTTATTGAAATAATTATGGGGAAGAATGATAATCTGCTATAAATAATTAAGTATTTGATTCTACAGAGAGAATACAAAATTGTTACGCACATTACCATGCCATTACGTTAAGTGTATGTTACCGTTATCATGAAACAGGGTCTGTAGTTGATTTCTGTGAGCGTTTAATACCTTCAACAAATTTAATTTCCAAATTGAAATAACTGAGATAAGATCGAGAAAAATGATAATCTGTAATTAATCATAAGTATACGATTCTATAGTAAAAATACAAAATTGTTACGTACGTTACCATGACATTACGTAAATTTTGTTACCATTATCATGAAGCATGGTCTGTAGTTGATTGTTGTGTGCTTTTAATACCTATGGAAGTTTTATTTCGAAAACTGGGATGTTGTTTAGGAAAGGAAGTGTCTTTGTTCTGTTTCTGCTGGGACATGGTTATTTATGGGCATAATATCTAAATGGGGGTAGGGAAAGACAATCAGCATCTGTGGAGTGATGGATGGTCACAGAGACCTCTACTATATGTCATTTTAAAGGGCAAGGACTGTAAATAACTATAATATAATATGTATTGTGATATTTGGTCTCAGCGATATTCTATAAGAAACGAAACACGGTGGATATGCCAAATTACATGGGTTATTTACGTTACTTCTATTGTACCAGTAGTCATGATATCTAAATATTATTGAATTTGGTCCCGTTAGATTAGGTAACATCTCTGCTACATATCTAAAGGTAAAGTTCTTGTCAAATATTTGCTTTATGTCATAAATTTTGGTGATCCCCTTAGCAGCTTGAATTTAAAAATCATACACGTACGTAACACGCTCTAGCACGATAAATCCCCAGCAGTCAGAGTGCTAACAAGCGGCATTTAGTAGCTTAGGGTACTGACTTTCAGAAAAAATATGTCTACAAAAATCCCCGGCATGGTGCACCTCTGCCATATACTGTGTGATAGCCTATTATCTTTTTGGAATAATCTATTGCCTATTTCCTACAAGTTTTTCTCTTCAAATGACGTTTTTTTTAAATAGTTTATCCATTCAAATGCATAAGAACCTCATGATGACCTTGTCCTAAAATAGGTCAAGGTCATCACAGGTTCATGATTTATATACACATTGTAGTACTGTAGCCATCAATGCTTCATGCAAAAATTCTTTGAAATCGGTTCACCGGCTCCGGAGAAGATATTTTTGAAGGGATTTTACCATATATTGGCATGGCGGTCATCTTGGTCACATGACCCGGATTATTCATATACACATTGGTTACCCATCCTATAGATGCTTCACATTAAATTTGGTTTTGATTGGCCAAGTGGTTTTAGAGGAGACGTTTGAATATTATGGAGATATACATGTATATTGCCCCAGGTGGGGGCAAATGAGCCCTTGTGGTCCATTTTTTCAGAATGGTTAATATTCAGTCCTACTGCCCATTTCCTGCAAGTTTTTCACATTAATTGACATTTGAAAAGTTTTCTCTATTCAAATGCATTGGCGACCTATGTTGACCTTGACGTAGAAAGGTCAAGACCATCACAGGGTCATACTTTTTAAGGATTTTGTACCAAATATGGGCGTGGTGGCCATCTTGGTCATGTGACCTGAATTATTTATATACACATTGGTTCCCCTTTCCTATAGATGCTTAATATGAAATTTGGCTTTGATTGGCCAAGTGGTTTTAGAGGAGAATATCTTTGAAATAATGGAATGACGGATGACGGACGGACGCCCGGATTATAGCTATCCTATAAGCTCACCTTGTGATCCTTACGGCTCAGGTGAGCTAAAATAGGTATACCCCTGCAAACCTATTTTTTCGATATAAAGTGGTGTTCAAGGGGGTATACTTTTCATGGACATGTTTTCCTGATGGCTGTTCAAACGAAATTAATTGCATTTGTTTTGTTTTGTTTTGTTACAGACGAAATAGGAAGAGTTTGGTCAAAATGCATAAGGCCTTCGCCCGAACGGAACGTCGAAGGTAAGGATAAGCTCGGGCAAGTCATTAACACCTAAAATCCAATCTAGATAAAACACTATAAGACAATTCGTAACTGATACAAAAATGAACATACTGCAAGCCGAGTGTCGCAGCAACTGTTTCCATCAATGTGCCCACTCAGTCACTTGAACATTGCTTAATGTTTAATTTTAGGAGTGTTTCGTAACACACAAGTTCCTCTCTGCCAGTTGACTCCACAAGTTAAGGGATACACGAAAACCAAACACTGCTGTAATAACTGTGTGAGAGAGACCACGGACCCGGGTTCTGTTGATATCAGTTTAAATTTAAACTAATCGAATAAACAAGAAACGAAAAACAATAAAGAAAAGAACAATTAAGTTTATTTTTTAAGTTTCTTTATGGAAATCCACAAATGATAATAAGAAAAAGAAAAGTATAATGTAAAACGTTCATATTATAAAGGCGTTGTTAAATGAAAAAAATATTGAATTACGTATCTCAATCAATTTATGATTTTAGAACCGATGGCTCTGTCCCGCTATGTCTAAAATGTTTTAGCCAGACTAAACCAAACCTTCCTTGTTTGCTAGCATTTTGTATACGCCATGCAATAGAGAGTGAGTTCGATCTGCACCTAACTTTGGTGATCACATTTCGCCTTTTTAGCTCACCTGAGCCAAAGGCTCACAAGGTGAGTTTATGGTATCGTAGTCGAGCCGGCGTCGTCAGTGCGTCCGTGCGTCTATGCGTCCGTAAACACGTTTAATCTTTAACATCTCTAAGACAACAAAGCCAGTCGTGATCAAATGTAAAGCATCTTGAGGAGGGGGAAAGGTTGCGTTAGGTTTTGGGCCAGGTCCGATCAGAACTCTGGTTTCCATGGCAACAGATAGCCCCCATTGAGTTATAACGGGGAAAATGTTGTGGCCACTCTAGCAACATCATTTTCGATTGGATCTTCTTCATTCTAAGGAATTAAAAGTACAGTCATAACATCTCGGGTTAGCTACCCTTTAGTGTTTGAAAAATCATTATTTTGTGTTGTGGCCATTCTAGCGCTTTCAATTTTGATCGGATCTTCTTCATTCTTGGAAGTAACAAGAATAGCCATAACATCTCGGACGAGCTCGAATATCAGCCAGATCCGACCCTTGACTGCAGAGTTATCTGCCCTTGACTGTTTGAAAAATCAATATTTAGTGTTGTGGCCACTCTAGCGCCTTCATTTTTATTCGGATCTTCTTTAATCTTGGAGGTAACAAAGACATTCATAATATCTCGGATGAGTTCGAATTTCGATCAGATCCGACCTCTGACTGCAGAGTTTTCTGCCCTTGAGTGTTTGAAAAAATCAATAGTTTGTGTTGTGGCCACTCTAGCATCTTTGTTTTTCAATGGATCTTCTTCATTCTTGCAGGTCACAAGGATAATTACGATATCTCGGACGACACACGTCAACGTTCTCGACGACGGATGGTGGCAGTCGTGCGCGAGCCATCCCATTATTTTTGGGCGGTTATACGATACCCAACCCCATTGTTCGAACGCCCCCCCCTTATGAAGCACGCGTCAACGGAATTTTCCCATGACGTCATATCGTACGATACCCCCCCCCCCCCGTAGTGCGTGTGCAGCCACGCGTGAGTAACCACATTGTTCTTGTATGGTTATCTGATCGTGCAACCGTGTCAGGCAAGTTCGTGCCACCGTGCCAGGCAATCTTACCAACGGGCCGTTCTATGCCAGTGAAGCGTATCGCTCGCGTATCTATTACAATTTCTATACGCTGAGATCTGAGGCGTATTTTATGAACCACTGCAGAAGCTGAGGGTGAGGTTATGGTCATGTAAAATCGATTTAAGCCCGCCGGTAACGTTTTGTTACTGATCGTTCCAAGTCGATACTTCTGTGGTGGTTCTTTCTGTTTTATGTCTTGGTGTTTTATATTTCTGTGCTGTTGGCGCCTTATATATGTTTTCATATTTTTAGTTAAGTCAAGGTAACTGATTGGCCACCTATTGGGAAAATAGCTGCTCATTCGGCTTACGAAATGTTTTCATGGTATACATGTATGTACCTGGTTGTTAGTTTCTTTTTCTCACCTCGGGTTTTGGAGTGGGAATCTTTTTCTCATTGCGCCTTTTCCTGTTCTTTGCCTATTTGTACCTTTTTATTCAATGGACGTACGTACCACGTACGTGTGACGTTCCTGTTGCGTTCCTGTGGCGTATCAGTGACGTTGCTGCATTTCTCTTTAGTATGTACGGCGTATCATGGCGAATGTGTTACGTACGTGTGACGTATGTCTAACGTACGTGTGACGTATGTCTAGCGGATGAAGCGTGTGCATGGAACATCTACTACGTACGCAGTGCGTTTCATTTTGAGCTGCGGCGTGTTATATGTATCCATCTTGTTTTAATTCAGAGATTGAGGATGCCACCAAAGAAAACTGTTTCAGTTTATTCATGCAACAAATTCCAGTCATATCCATTGCCGTCACTACAACATCAGAAATAAAATATAAAAGTTTGATCCTCTGGAAGCAGTAAAAACATTCAAAGGGAGATAGTATGGACTATATTGCGCATCTTGATTTTATGAGAACAAGCAAAGAATATTTGTATATCAAATTTATCAAATCAAGAAGTCACATTATGAAAGCAAAGAAACTTGATAGATACTCTTAGAATGACATAAATACTTTTTGTACGCCACACATACGTCACAGCAACGAAACGTAGGTGCTACGCACGTAGCACATACGTCGATGATACGCGAGATACGTTATACATACGCCGCAGATACGCAGTAGATACGAAGTGACAGTCAAATATACGTCAGGCATACGCCACAGATACGTCACAGGTATGAAAAAATACGCCGTAGATTTATCGCGGTTACGTGACATGGCAATCGCTATGTTCGTGCAGAATATCAGGAGTATGAGCTACGTATCTACTACATACGTTCAACGTTGCTTTCGTATGCGCTACGTATGTGTTACGTGTGCACGGCTTATTTGACCTGCCACGTACGTGCTACGTTTTTTAAGTGCACACATAACAAAACGTAGCACCGCGGAGTATGAAGAGTATGAGCTACATGTACGTATCTAGGAGTACGAGCTTAGTATTGTACGACGTACGTGTGACTTACGTACGCCGTAGATACGCGAGTTGATAAGCAAAAGTGTGACAGCCATGTTAGAATTTGGGCAGATGTGCAAAACTGTTCAAAATATTTGATCCCGATGCACCACTATCTATGGATCAATGTGCCATTGAGTATCCCTCTATCTTTCAGAACACCACCACGAAAAAGTGAACTGTAGTTTACCAAAATACTGACAATGTGCCATATACCAGAAGAAATCATTGTACGTTTGTAAAGCGGCTGAAAAAGCAACAACAACGTTTCGCAGGTAACTAAGTGTCCAGAATATCAGTGAAACAAGATCTATATATTTTTATTTCAAAATGCAATGATTTTGACTATAGCCCGTTCTTAGGATTCGGACAGATGTCCAAAAATGTTCAAAGCTATTGATCCCGATGCATCACTCTTTATTGCTCAATGTGATAGTCCCCCTATTGAATAGTCTCCCTATTTTTCAGGTAATCACCGTGAACACGTCATCTGTAGTATCCCAAAATATTGACAATGTGCCGTATTCTAAAAGAACATTTTGTAAGTTTGTGAAACAGGTAATACATTGAGTATAATTTAGTAATCAAAATACAAAATCTAATTTTGTTTCATAATGGAATGATATTCACTTCTTTGTAATCAATTCAGAGGTTTTCACAATGTACTATTGTAGGGCCACACCCAGCTAGTACATGCAGTGGTTAGTATATGTACTAACGTGAAATATCCTGAAGTTGAATGATATAAGTCTATGTGGCCGTGACTGTAAATTACCGACCTAGATAACCACACATTACGGTTTTGAAGTTCATCTTATGAGTTTCGAAGTTGGTAATACATATCATTTCCGTGTTATTATTACATTAACATACTTTTTTTCTGATACAAACAGCTTTTTTACATAGTAATCTCACCATGGTAAAATATGGTAAATGTTATACGAGGCTTCCTGACGTCGGAACTCATAAGTGCATTATTCTCGATATTATGTCGCACTACTGTACATTTCCGAATACTAGTTGTATTGTATGATTTTGGGCCGGTGGCCTCTATAACAATAAAGTTACTTACTTACTTTATAGTTAGGTCCCATCCAGCTAGTAGATGCGGTGGTTAGTATATGTACTAACATGATATATCATGAAATTGAATGATATAAGTCTATGTGGCCGTGACTGTAAAGTTCCGACCTATATAACCACACATTGCAAGTTTGAACTTCTCTTTATGCTACAAGTTTAGCGCCCCCACCCTGTGGCCGAGTGGTTTAGAGCGCTGATATTTCAATAATGCGCTTAATCATTCGATTATCTCTCACCACCGAGTCAGATGTAGGTTCTAGCACCACACAGGGCAAGTGTGAGCTATGCTAGGGATTGGACTGGATCCTTAAGCCAAAATTACTACAATCAATCATATAGCATATACGTCCCGTTCTTAGGATTTGTACAGATGTGCAAACTATTGATCCCGATGCATCACTCTTTATTGCTCAATTAGCGACTGAATATTTTTGGTCAGGGCAATTGTGAGACATCATCAGGAAAACATGTCCGTGCAATGAGTACCCCCTGAAACCCCACTTTTATATAGAAAAACTGGGGTATAGAGGGGTATACCTATTTTTCTTATTTTTGCTCCAAAACATAGATTGAGGGTACTAGTTAGAGCCGCCTCATATTTTATTGCTAAATGGGCGATTGAATAGTCCCCCTATTTTTCAGGTAATCACCGTGAAAACGTAATCTGTAGTATGCCAAAATATTGACAATGTGCCGTATTTCTGGAGGAAATCTTGTACGTTTGTAAAACTTGTCGCAGGTAAGTTAGTCTTTAAAATACTTGATCTAAACTTTGTTTTATACATTGAAATTGACTTCTTTGTAAGCAATTCAGATGTTTTCACATTGTACTATATTTAGGCCACACCCAGCTAGTACATTCAGTGGTAAGTATATGTTCTAACGTAAAATATCCTGAAGTTGAATCATAACAGTCTCTGTGGGCGTAACTGTAAAGTACCGACCAAGATAACCACACATTGGGGGTTTGAACCTCTCTTTGCGCTACAATTTAAGTACCCCCATCCCGTGGCCGAGTGTTCAACAGCGCTGACATTTCAATACAGCGTTTAGTCATTCGATAAACTTTAACCGCCGAGTCTGATGTGGTTTCGAGCACCACACAGGGCAAGTGTAAGCTATGCCAGGGATTGGACTTCGTTCCTTCAGCCAAAATTTCTACAACCAGTCGTATAGTAAATATAACGTATACGTCCCGTTCTTAGGATTTGTACAGATGTTCAAACTATTGATCCCGATACACTACTCTTTATTGCTCAATGATCGATTGAATAGTCTTTGTATTTTAGGTCATCACAATGAACACGTAAACTGTAGTTTGCCAAAATACTGACAACGTGCCATATTTCAAGAGATATCGTTGTACGTTTGTAAAGCGGCTTAAAAAAAACTTGCTGAAGGTAATTAAGTGTCCAAAATATATGTGAAACTAGATCTATTTTTATTTCATAATGCAATCATGATGTTAACTACGGCCGTTCTTAGGATTCGGACAGATGTCCAAAGATTTTCAAAGCTATTGATCCCGATGCATCACTCTTTATTGCTGAATGTGATAGTCCCACTATTAAATAGTCCCCCTATTTTTCAGGTAATCAACGTGAACACGTGATCTGTAGTATCCCAAAGTACTGACAATGAGCTGTATTCCAGGAGATATCTTTGTACATTTGTAGAAGTTGTAGCAGGTAATTTTGTGTTAAAATACTAGATCAAAATGTTGTTTCATAATGCAATGATATTGACTTCTTTGTAAGCAATTCAGATGTTTTCACAATGTACTATTGTTAGGCCACACCCAGCTAGTACATGCTGTGGTAAGTATATGTTCTAACATGAAATATCCTGAAGTTGAATGATATAAGTCTATGTGGCCGTTACTGTAAAGTGCCGACCTAAATAACCACACATTGCAGGGTTGAAGTTCATCTAATGAGTTTCGAAGTTAAAAATGCTGATCATTTCGGTGCTTTTATTACATTAAAAGACTTTTACTGATACTAATAAAATATAATGGTTTGATCATTTGGGAGCAGTAAAACCCTTCAAAGGGAGAAACTATGGACTATATAGCACAATTTCGGGTAAAGAACCCTCATCAGTAGCCCTATTTATACCGGCAACGAACGCCTGACAGATGTACTGTAATATCGAAAAGAGCTTTTTGGCATAGTAATCTCACCATGGTAAAATATAGTAAAATGTAATACGAGGCTTCCTGATGTCGCAACTCATAGATATTATGTTGCACAACTGTACGTTTCCAAATACTATTTGTATTCTTGGGCCGGTGGCATCTATTAAAATAAAGTTACTTACATACTTTTCTAGTTAGGTCCCACCCAGCTAGTACATGCAGTGTTTAGTGTATGTTTTTACATGAAATATCCTGAAATTGAATTATTTAAGTCTATGAGGTCAAATGTGAGACATGCCAGGGATTGGACTTGGTTCCTTAAGCCAAACTTTCTACAATCAATCATATAGCAAATAGGTTTATGTCCCATATTCTTAGGATTTGTACAGGTGTGCAAACTATTGATCGCTGGACCACTCTTTATTGCTCATTTTGCAATTGACTATTTTTCAGGTCATCATCATGAACACATGAACTATAGTTTACCAAAAAACTAACAATGTGCATTATTTCGGGAGAAAATTTTGTAAGCCGCAGGTAATTTAATGATAAAAATACTACTGTCTAAACACCATCTTTCAGAAACTGTATTTTTCAAAATCACACTTTTCTGAAACACCACAAGAAAAATATGACCATGTCATCTTATTGCAACTAAAAAGTCTTAAAAAGTGCCGCAAAAATTTTGAAAATCGGTTCACTAATAAAATAATTATGCCCAAAAATTATCTTGAATAGGCATTTTGCATGTGCAAGGGAGGTAATCTAAACATCTTGAAATTTAAGATCAAGCAAATCTTTGGAAAAAAATAGGAGTTTGGTGCTCAGCTATGCATACAATACAATTTTGTTTTGGTTTGGTGCATTTTAAATGAAAAATAACCAATTTAGATTTTTTACGGGAAAATAATTACTTCCCTTGCTGACATTTTACAATGGGAAAAGCCATATTCAAAATTATTTTCTGGCATAAAATGTTTATTTGTTTACCGATTTTCAAAATTTTTCTGGCACTTTTTAAGACTTTTGGAATACAAAATGGTGACATGGTAATATTATTCTTGAGGTCTTTCAGGAAAGTGAGATTTTGAAAAATGCAGTTTCTGTAAGATGGTGATTAGACAGTAGATATAAATTTTGTTTCATAATGCAATGATATTGACATTTTCGAAATAAATTTAGGATTTTTCACAATGTATTATAATTAGGCCACACCCAGCTCGTACATGAAGTGGTTTGTATATGTTCTATCATAAAATATCCTAAAGTTGAATGATACAAGACTCTGTGGCCTTCACTGTGAAGTACCGATCTAGATAACTACACATTACGGGTTTGAACCTCCCTTTGTGCTACAATTTTGCTCCCCCCTTGGCCAATATTTTATTCCCGCGGTTCACCCTTCGTTCGTTCATCTATCTCACTGCTACGTCTTGTGTGTGTATCTAGCCCCACACGGGGCGGGCAAATGTCAGACATGCCAGGAATTGGACTTCCAACGTTCTTTAGGCCAAATATTTTGCAATAAAGTACAGGTTTATGGTCAATTGCTTGTATATAACCCAATCTATGGATTTGGAAAGGCGTCCCAAAAATTCAAAACTATTGATCTGGAGCGATGTACCACGCTGTAATTGAATATTCACTTTTAGGTACATGTAGTCACCATGAACACGTGAGCTGTTGTTTGCCAAAAATATTGACAATGAGCCGTATTCCAGGAGGAATTTATGTAAAACTTGTCCAAGGTAATTTGAATTTTAAATAAATGAAGCTAATTCCAATTTTTGCTTCATATTGTAATGATATTATCTTCTTTGTAACCATTTACGGATTTTCACAATGCACTATAGTCCTGACACACCCTGCTAGTCAATGCAGTGATTAGTATATGTTCTAACATAACATCTTGAATCTGCATGATACAAGTCTCTGTGGCCGTGATTGTAAAATATCGACCTTGATGACCATAGATAATGGGTTTCTACAATTTGGGCACCTCCCCGTGACCGAGTGGTTAAGAGCGCTGATATTTAAATACTATGCTAAATCATTCGATAATCACACCGCTGTGTCTGGTGTGGGTTCGAGCATCACACAGGGCAAATGTGAAACATGCCTGGGATTGGAATTTGTTCCAAAATTTCTACAATTAACCTCATAGCAAATACATGTAATAAAGTATATGGCCAATTCCTAGAATTTTGGACAGATGTGCAAACTGTTAATCCCGATGCACCACTCTTTGTGGCTCAATGTGCTATTGGGTATTCCCTCTATGTTTCAGGACACCACCATGACACCACCATGAACACGTGAATTATAGTTTCCAAAATATTAACTATGTGCCAAATTCAAGGAGAATTCTTTGTACGTTTGTAAAGCGACTACAAAAACTGTCGGGGGTAATTAGTGTTCAAAATACTAGTAAGTGAAACTTTATCTATATTTTGTTTCAAAGTGCAATGAATTTTATTTTGATTTGTTATTACTGCAGTTGGTGTTGTGCTGTTATTTAATTTACTGTTATTCACTTTGGCTACATTTTGCCAAATCTTAAGAGTCACTGATTAAGCTAAAGTAGCCGAAACCGCGATCCGGCCCATTCCTTTTCTCATTTATATGCTCACTGCCCTTAAAGGATCTCAGTTTATTTTTATTTGTTATTACTGCAGCTGGTGTTGTGCAGTGTTGCGGCCCTAAAATGTCTCCCTGTACATCATCCATAGTGCAGATCATATTTTACTTTTAGTTCTTTGAAATAAGCAATTGTATTCTGAGAATTCCGAAATTTATTATCGGTTACGAATCATTTTCTAACAAACACTTTATATGTTTGGCCCCATTTGGATAAAACTAGTCTTAATATTGACTACTATCTTGAAACTTTGAAATTTACTGTAATTTCCTTTGGGTTCATTTTGCCAAATCTTAAGGGTCACTGAAGAGGCTTAAGTAGCCGAAACCGCGGTATGGTCCATTCCTTTTCCCATAAATATGCTCACTGCTCTTAAAGGATCTCAGTTTTATTTTATTTGATATAACTGCAGCTCGTGTTGTGCCGTATGGTATCCCCGTAAATCACCCATAGTGCAGATTATATTTTCCTTTTGGTCCTTTGAGATCAGCAAGGGTATTCTGAGAAATCCTAAATTTATAATCGGTTACGAATCATTTTCCAATCAACGTTTAATATGTTTGGCCCCATTTTGATAATACAATTCTTTCCTGAAACTTAAAAATTTACTGTTATTCTCTTTGGCTGCATTTTGCCAAATCTTAAGGGTCACTGATGAGGCTTAAGTAGCAAAACCCGCGGTATGGCCCATTCCTTTTCTCATTAATATATTCACTGCTCTTAAAAGATCTCAGTTTTATTTATATTTGTTATTACTGCAGCTGGTGTTGTGCCGTGTACGAGTCTCCCCTTACATTATCCATAGTACAGATTTTATTTTCCTTTTGGTCCTCTAAGATCAGCAGGGTATTCTGAGAAATCCGAAATTTATAAGCGGTTATGAATCATTTTCTAACCAACGTTTTTGGATAATACTAGTCTTTGTATTGACTACTATCTTGAAACATTAAAGTTATGCACCACACTTTATGGCTCAATGTGCTATTGAATATTCCCTCTATCTTTCAGGTCACCGCCACAAACAAGTAAACTGTATTTTGCCAAAATATTGATAATGTGCCATATTCCAGGAAAAAACATTTGCATGTTGTAAAAATTGTCAAAGGTAATTTAAACAGCAGTCACACATTAGCGTATAACCCAAACGCACCGGGCGTATGAAAACTCAACACGCTGAAGATTTTGGACGTATAAAAATAATTAGTTTCTTTAAAGCGCCTAAGGAATCACATATTGGCGCGCGACTGAGGCGTGTACCGGACGTATAAAATGTCAGGGTTTTGGAATACGTTTGTGTTACGTCCCAAACACACCAGACATGCGCTAAAGGCGCGCATCAAACGTTCAATGCGGTCTCACACACGCTTTGGGTACGTTACTGAAGCAGTATCTCATAAAAACGGAAAGCGCGTTTAACGGACACTGTCTAAAACGTGCGCCAAACGCGTTTAAAGCGTACTCAACGCGCATGTAGCGCGCTTGGAACTTATTCTAAACGTACAAGACAAACGCCCGGGACACACCGAGCTTCTAGAAAACCTTTAAGCCTGTTTAAAAAATTTTGGAGCCAAAACGCGCCTGGAGCATGCAGCGACGTAAAGCGCCGTATATCGACGTACATTAAGCGCACAACAAACTTACACAAAACGCGCACGTTACCCTTTTTAACGTCTCTCCGACGTGCTCATAGTGTATGTGTAATTTTACATTTTTGTCAACACACCCGGCGCGCGTTTGGCTACTACGCTAATGTGTTTCTGCTGTATTAGTGTTTGAAATAAGTGAAACTTGATTTAAATAGTTTTTATAATGCAGTAATATTGAGTTCGTGTTAACCAATTCAGAAGCTTTCACTTTTGCTATAGTAAGGAAACACCCAGCTTATAAAATCAATGGTTAGTATAGGTATTTCTAACATAAAATATCCTGAAGTTGATTGACATAAGGCTCCGTGGTCGTAATTTTAAAATTTATCCATGACGTCATCATAGTTTGGAAACTGTCCATTATTTTTCGGGAATGGACAGTTTAGTGTCCATTTCTTTTCGTATGAGCTCGTGTGAGCACAAAAGTAACTTTACATGCGTGCGTTTCTTTAGGCAAAGTCACGAGAAACACGTTTTCTGCGGAACAGCCACATACGTACAAGTAACGCAGAAATAACTGATGCACACAAAACAATAGTAGAATAAATCCGAAATCAGAAATTTCTAGCTGTTTATTATCTTCTGCATGTGTCGGTACTCGTATGTCCCCAATGTCAGGTCAGATTAACGGCAGGGGGAACTCATTAGTTTTGGTTGACAGTCTTCATAGGAGTTTACAGGTCTCTAAACAAAACCTAAGAAAGGGTAGATGGAGCTCTTCTGCTGTGGCCAGAAATTCATCTAGGAAAATGTTATTACAAAATAAAATCTGTGTGTCTGGATATGCCTAGTCCAGATATGCAATACTGTTTCGGTAGACAGAGCGGGAGAAATCATCTGATTCAACGGCAGCAACATGTTGTGGAACATGCAGAGCGTGACAAGGCTTTAAAGATGTTACGGTCATCCACTCCATCCAAACCCAACTCCAGACGTCTGAACCTGTGTCTTGCCTCTGGGCACAGTTTGGGGAGGACGAGCGAGTGAGGTTGAAGCCGCGCACCTCTTCCTCGCTATAACCCAATATCATAGAGCACGTCATCTTATTTCTCAACACACAAGCACTTGCATACACAACCATTTTATCACACATGCACCCACATACCTACAAAAGTCCTGTGGCGATGGGCAAGTGGCGAAGCAGCAGGTGTAAAATACACTGGAAGCTGTAGTTGCAGACGTGCACGCAGGTGGCTTAGTTCTATATGGTCGTTTTCCGTGAGGAGATGCAGATAGCGGGATTCGGTAGTCGGCTGAGTGTCTGAGCAGACCTATTTAGGACCGCACTGCTCACCCCCTTAGCATGGTGAAGGGGCTAGAAAAAGTGCACTAAACAAATGCCTGCTTCAAAACCCCTGGCTGGTTAACCGCGATCAGCAGGGATCATTCTATGGCGGTCGAAACAATAAGAAAAAGAACAAAGATAATCCCTTTGCGGATTGGCACATGGAATATGCATACATTGATGGACAGTGTTGGGTCCGATAGACCGCAGCGTAGAACGGCCCTTGTGCGCAGAGAACTTTGAAGGTATTGAATTCAGAGTGAGACTCGGTTCGCAGATATTGGGGAGATCAAAACAGTTGGTGCTGGATATACCTTCTGCTGGGGTGGGCGTAAAAGTGAAGAGAGGCGTGAAGCAGGAGTTGGCATTACCATTAAAACAGAACTTGCTGGTTAGCTTTCAGGATTGCCAAAAGGAATCAGTGACCGTCTAATGGCATTGAGATTTCCTCTGTCAGGCGATAAACACGCAACTATTTTCAGTGCCTATGCACCCACGATGGCAAATCCAGATAAGGTTAAGGGCAAGTTCTATAATGACTTAGACGACGTTATTTCTGCTACACCCCGTACAGACAAGCTTATCCTTCTTTGCGACTTTAATGCCAGAGTTGGTACAGACCACCAGACCTGGGAAGGATTTATAGGTCCAAAAGGTGTTGGAAAGTGCAACGGCAATGGTCTATTGCTACTAAAGAAGTGTGCTGAACAAGACCTTCTAATCGCGAACACACTATTTCGTCTAGCAAACAGAAATAAAACATCCTGTCGAATATGCATTTCCGTTCCAAAACTGGCATCTTATTGACTATGTCATAGTGCGGAGAACAGACAGGCAGGATGTCAAAGTGACAAAGACAAGGTGTGACAGATCATAGACTGGCTGTCAGCAAACTCAACCTAAGATTCCAGCCTGCGAGGCGACCTCAAGGCAAGAAAACAAAGATTGGATGTCTCAAAGCTGAATCAAGACAGCATGAGACATTCTTTCTTAACGGACATCTGCAACCAACTGGGTGCAATCAATCTCAGTTCAGAGGACCCCGAAGAAAACTGGACATTTTTCTTTTTCAATAAAACAATTCACTGACAGATGCTATTACTTTAGGACATCAATCTCGCAGACATCAAGACTGGTATGATGCGAATGGTGATGAAATTCAGAAGCTTTTTGAAGAAAAAAAAAACACACCGATTTCACAAGGCACATCAAGATGATACAAACTCAGTATCGAAGATAGCAGCCTACAACAACATTTGTAAGACAGTCCAGACCGTGCTTAGGGACATGCAAGATTCCTGGCTGAGGAAGAAACCAGAAGAAATTCAGTCTTTTGTAGACAGAAAGGACATGAAGAAATTTCATGATTTATGTCCCAAAGAGTTCTGGAGCCACCACATTGCTCAGTGCAGATGGAAGCAGATGGAAGCACTCTTCTCACAGATAAAGAGGCTGCGGTCGATATTCCTGCCCGGCTTATTTCTTTCATGAAAATTTGGCTATGAAAACCTCATCATGTATTCTGGCCCCGAGGTACTGAAACTTTTTTCAAGCTCAACTCAGCTGAGCATGAAATTTAAACTGCTCATAATACAGCTGTAAGTGAAATAACCAAAAGTGGTTGAAATTTAATTTATATTGCCAAAGCCTGAAATTTATCCTGCTGATAAATGTTGAAATGCCAACCATTGTTGACATTTTAACATTTATCAGCAGGATAAGTTTTAGTCTCAGCTGAGCTGAGCATGAAATAAGTTTTATATTCTCGGGGCCAGGTCTCGAAATGTGCACTTCGCACTGGCATCCTTTTCCATGAACAATATGAATAAGGTAACTGGTCCCCGAGGTTATAAAACTTTTTTCATGCTCACCTTGGCTTAGCATGAAATTTCAAATCCTTATTTTAAAATACTGATTTAGCCCAAATATATTGAAATCTCCAAAGCCTATAATTTACCCTACTCATGGTGGTTCGTCTCTCACTAATGAGAAAGACCATCATTATTTCTTGAATAGGTTCGTGTGTGTTGGTGAGTTCTTTGATGGCTGACTAGGCCAATTCTAGCTCTAAACTGTCAGTTGCAAGTAGAGCAAGTCAATGTCATTGAATCAGCTGGTGGCCCATTGGTATTGGCTTTGCGTTCTCTGCGCTTTCTTTCAGCTTCACAGATTCTCTTTTTTTCATGGAGAGCTGCTCCTTTGTTGATGAGACCTCGCCACTTTGATCGCTCCTGTGCAGTCTGTTCCCAAGACCCAATTGGTATGTCAAAATCCTTCAGAGAGGCTTTCAGGGTGTCTTTGTAGCGTTTCTTCTGGCCACCTTGAGAGCGCTTTCCCTCTTGTAGTTCTCCATAGAAGACTTTCTTTGGAAGTCGCTCATCAGGCATTCTTATAACATGGCCGGTCCACCTTAGCTGTGCTAGCTTTAAGACAGTATGCATGCTTTGCATCCCTGCTTTCTTCAGGACCTCTGTGTCTGGGATCTTGTCTTGCCACTTGATTTTTAACAGCTTTCTCAAACAGCTTAAGTGGAAATGGTTAAGTCTCTTTGCATGACGCTGGTATACTGTCCAGGTCTCACATGCATACAAGAGGGTTGGAAGTACCACAGCCTTGTAGACTTTCAGCTTGGTGTCAAGCTTGATTCCATTTCGCTCCCAGACATTTGCACGGAGTCTTCCGAATGCCACACTGGCTTTTGCAATTCTTGCAGTGACCTCATCATCAATGTGCACTGCTCTGGAAAGAGTGCTTCCCAGGTAGGTGAATTTATCAACAACTTTCAGTTTTTCTCCATTCACAGTGATGGTTGGTTCATTGTACGGTTTTCCAGGTGCTGGCTGGTGTACAACCTCTGTCTTTTTTGTGCTGATTGTGAGATCATAGTTATCACATGACTGTGAGACTTGATCCATGGCTGTTTGCATTTTTGCCTCTGAGCTGGCATTCTTATCCATATCATCTGCATAGAGGAGCTCATCTAGCGCATCGGTCTGCACCTTAGTTTTGGCTTGCAACCTTCTAAGGTTGAATATATTGCCATCAAAACGGTACCTGATTGGAAGACCAGTGTCACTGTCCTGAAAAGCATCCATGAGCATGGCAGAAAACATCATGCTGAACAGTGTTGGTGCCATAACACAGCCCTGTTTGACCCCATTTATTACCTCAAAGGGTTCAGAGAACTCTCCATCATTTTGCACACGTGCCTGCATGCCATCATGAAATTGCCGCACCATTGCTATGAATCTGGGTGGACAGCCAAACTTGGCCATGATTTTCCACAGTCCATCACGACTTACTGTGTCAAACGCTTTGGTGAGGTCGACAAACGTCATGTATAGATCTACATTCTGCTCTTGGCATTTCTCCTGAAGCTGTCTTGCTGTGAAGATCATGTCTATCGTCCCCCTGTCCTTTCTAAATCCACATTGACTTTCTGGGATAAGTCCCTTCTGATCAAGATGAACACTCAGGCGGTTCAACAGAATTTTTGCTAGTATCTTCCCAGCAATCGATAGGAGGGAAATGCCTCTGTGGTTATCACAGACTTGTGGATTTCCTTTCCGCTTGTATAGAAAGGATTATGGATGCATTCTTAAATTCTTGTGGGATGGCCTCCTTCCTCCACATACAGTGAAACAGCTCGGTCAGTTTCTCTGCCATGGGTAGCCCCCCGGCCTTATAAACCTCTGCAGGAATTGCATCTGCACCTGGAGCTTTGCCAGAAGACAGTTGTTGAACTGCTTTTCTTGTTTCCATGACGGTTGGAAATTCATCTAACAGAACATTGCACTCTATCTGTGGCAGTCTGTCAATTGCATCCTCATTGATGCTTGATGGTCGATTTGGCACACTATTGAAATGTTCTGCCCACCTTTTCAAGATAGCCTCTTTGTCTGTGAGAAGAGTGTTTCCATCTGCACTGAGTAATGTGGTGGCTCCAGAACTCTTAGGGCCATAAATGGTTTTCAGTGCATCATGAAATTTCTTCATGTCCTTTCTGTCTGCAAAAGACTGAATTTCTTCTGTTTTCTTCCTCAGCCAGGAATCTTGCATGTCCCTAAGCTTGGTCTGGACTGTCTTACAAACGTTGCTGTAGGCTGCTTTCTTGGATACTGAGCTAGTATCATCTTGATGTGCCTTGTGCAATCTGTGTTTTTCTTCAAGAAGCTTCTGAATTCCGTCATCATTCTCATCAAACCAGTCTTGATGTTTGCGAGATGGATGTCCTAAAGTAGTAGCAGCTGAAGAATGAACTGTTTTATGGAAGACTGTCCAGTTTTCTTCGGGGTTCTCTGAACTGAGATTGATTGCATCCAGTTGGTTGCAAATGTCTGTTAAGAAAGCTTGTCGCATGCTACTCATAAATGTTAAAATGCAAACAATCGTTGGTATTTTTAGCTCATCTGAGCCGAAGGCTCACATGTGATCTTATAGGGTAGCCGGACAACTCGGACCCAAGACAACTCGGACCCTTGGTATTTTTCGGACCCTTGGTATTTTTCGGACCCAAGACGAATCGGACCCAAGCCTGAGACAACTCGGACCCAATTTTGAGACGACTCGGACCCAACAACAAGGACGACCATACAAACAATTTCTATTTTATTATGTAGATAAAACTTGTATAACACACACATACTTGCTAAAATTATAATGCAGCTCATGACGTTATTTTGTGTAACCTGAGTTATTGAATATACTTGAACAATTGGTAACTACTTTGATATGATGATTTTGTGATAATATTGTAAGATTTCTTTTTAGGAAAAATGCATGAAATTGAGTCATTTATCTGTAATAAGGCAGTTCATGGTGTTATTTTGTATAACCTGGGTTCAATGAGTTAACTTGCACATTTGGTGACTAATTTGATATGATGATTCTGTGATAATATGCTAAGCTTGAAATTAAGTCATTTATCTGTAATAATGCAGCTCATTATGTTATTTTCTGTAACCTGGGCTATTGAATTGGTAGCAGCACATTTGCGCAAATTTTTAAAAGAATGTGATTCATATGCGTGCACAATTTTCTAAAGTAATCGTTTATATTTGCGCACACAATTTCCCTAGGTAAATGTTACTGTTGCGCACAGTCATCATATTTTCTCACTGATATATAAATGGTATGTTTGCGCTCGCAAGACTGTATAGACAAGTCTAGCCCTCATTTCCAGTCCAAGCTATACATCTTTCTTAGTTCATTAGATAGATAGATATATATAGATACATAGATATCAATACACGAAAGAAGTACAAAGTAATATCACATAACTACTCACATATGTGGTTCCATAAAGTGAAAAAATTATAATAACATTCTATTCAGCATATTTAACTATCGTACAATAATTGTTTTGGTGCGGATCCCGTCGGCGTCGGCGTCGGCGTCAGCGTCCGCGTCGGCTGCCGCGTCCGCGTAGCTTCTTTCCGACGCAATATCTTTTGAAATTATTATTATAGATGGATTTCAACCAAACTTGCATAGATACATGGTTGGGAGAGGAGAAAGAGTTGATTAGATTTTGGTGACTTTGACCTAATTTTCAAGGTCACCAGCACATGAAAACTGATCAAATTAGGTTTTCCGACGCGATATCTTCTGAACAAATAAATGGATTTTGATCAAACGCACAGAAGCATTGTTGGGAGGAGGCTCATAGTTGATTAGATTTTGGTGACCTTGATCTAATTTTAAAGGTCACAAGTCCATAAAAAATGTTAAAATTAGTCTTTCCAACGAAATAATTTGTAAACCAATTGATGGATTTTGACCAAACTTGCACAGAAGCATTGTTGGGAAGAGCTTCAGAGTTGATTATATTTAGGTGACCTTGACCTAATTTTCAAGGTCACGAGTCCATAAAAAATGTTGAAGTTAGTCTTTCCAACGCAATATCTTGTAAACCAATTGATGGATTTTGACCTTACTTGCACAGAAGCATTGTTGGGAGGAGGCTCAGAGTTGATTAGATCTTGGTTACCTTGACCTAATTTTCATGGTCACGAGTCCATACAAAATGTTGAAATAAGTATCCAACACAATATCTTATAAACCAATTGATGGATTTCGACCAATCTTGCACAGAAGCATTCTTGATAAGAGGCTCAGAGTTGGTTAGATTTTGATGACCTTGACCTAATTTCCAAGGTCACGAGTCCATAAAAACTGTTGAAATTAGTTTTTTTCCGATACAATATCTTGTAAACTAATCAATGAATTTTGACCAAACTTGCACATAAGCATTGTTGGGAGGAGGCTCAGAGTTGGTTAGATTTTGATGACCTTGACCTAATTTTCAAGGTCACGAGTCCATAAAAACTGTTGAAATTAGTTTTTCCGATACAATATCTTGTAAACTAATCGATGAATTTTGACCAAACTTGCACATACGCATTGTTGGGAGGAGGCTCAGAGTTGATAGGATTTTGGTGTCCTTGACCTAATTTCCAAGGTCACTAGTTCCTTACTGTTGAAATTAGTCTTTTGGACGCGATAACTTGTAATCCAATTGATGGATTTTAACCATCTTGCACAGAAGTATTGCTGTGAGGAGGTTCAGAGTTGATAAGAATTTGGTGATCGTGACCTTATTTTAAACAGGGTTCAAAACAAGTTTAAACTACCAAACCATACACAGAACAAGATGGGTGTCTTCCAAAGAAAAATTCATATCACTAGGTAACTACACTTCAATTACTAAACGGTTTGGGGGGGGGGCATAGTTTTCCTCAGAAAACACTGTTTTAATTCTTATTTTTGCTCAAAACATATATTGTTGGTACATGTTAGAATCGTCTCGCCGAGGCGGTTCTAACAAGTACCCAGAATATATGTTTTGAAGCAAAAATAAGTATAATAGGTACATGTTTATTTTTTTATCTTTGCTCAAAACACAGATTATGGGTAAATGTTAAAACCTCCTCGCCGAGGCGGTTCTAACGAGTACCCATAACCTATGTTTTGGAGCAAATATAAGAAAAAAGGTATACCCCTGCATACCCCAGTTTTGCTATATAAAAGTGGGGTATTAGGGGGTATGTATTACATGGTCATGCTATCATGATGACTGATTTTTTATTATTAGATTCCCGTTAAAGAAAGTATTTCTTTGCACGGGTATATAAAATGGGCTCTTTTTGTCTACGTCCCATTCAACAGCAATGGTCATTACGGGACGTTGCCTCTATTTAATGGGACTTACACAACATTAGGATGTCATGACACTCAAATGTGCTTCATAAATATAACCACCCAATTAAGCAAATAAGGCTTGTATGCATGGATGATCTGACTAAACCACATTTCCTGGGCAGGCTCAGCCATGAGCAGTGAACCAGTAATCAGATGGTCGGTTTTGCCTAGAGGCATAAGCAGCCCATCTATTTCTCCTAGGCCCTAATGGGCGGGGCCCCTCAGGTTTTGTTACATTAAACTTACTTTTTTTAAATATTATATGAGCTACCGCATGGGAAAACCAACAATCTGCATAGGCGAAAACAAAGGCGCAGATCAGGTTCGCAGTAACTGCTGTGATGAAGGGAGTTTTGAATTTGTCAAAAGCCACTACTTGTTTTAATCGGTAACTCGTACGTAACGGTACCCGTTGTCGATCCCGTTGAATTATGGTTAAAAGCCGGTATCGCGGAAGTAGTTTGGAATGGCGCATTTTTAGTCGAGGGTCTTACAGACGATTTTATATTTTAAGCTAACAAATAAAATAATAAATATTATAACAAACGTATACCTTTCGAGTGCTAAAGGATAGGTTTGCATACTTGTTGATTGAGATATTTAATTTTCGTTGAAGAAATATTAGATTTTAATGATTAGAAAAAGTGGACTACCCTATAGATAATAATGGACTGAACCTTGGGGGTATATAAGGAGAGCGAACAGTGTGAATCACGTCTTTGTCGGTTTGAAGTCGAGGAGAGAAGCTGCTTATTAGTATTGCACTAAGAGCAGTAAGAGTAAGAAGTTGTCTAGCATTGCGCTAACAACAAGCAGTAGTCGAGATAGTAGAGTTAGTTGTTATGTGAGATAGAGTATTTGGTGGGATAAAAGTGTTGAGAAACCCGCTCGTTGCTTCTATGTTACATTTTGGTGGCAGCGGTGGGATAAAAGAGTTGAGAAACCCGCTCGTTGCTTCTATGTTACATTTTGGTGGCAGCAGTGGGATAAAAGAGTTGAGAAACCCACTCGTTGCTTCTATGTTACATTTTGGTGGCAGCGGTGGGATAAAAGAGTTGAGAAACCCACTCGTTGCTTCTATGTTACATTTTGGTGGCAGCGGTGGGATAAAAGAGTTGAGAAACCCACTCGTTGCTTCTATGTTACATTTTGGTGGCAGCGGTGGGATAAAAGAGTTGAGAAACCCACTCGTTGCTTCTATGTTACATTTTGGTGGCAGCGGTGGGATAAAAGAGTTGAGAAACCCACTCGTTGCTTCTATGTTACATTTTGGTGGCAGCGGTGGGATAAAAGAGTTGAGAAACCCACTCGTTGCTTCTATGTTACATTTTGGTGGCAGCGGTCGGATAAAAGAGTTGAGAAACCCACTCGTTGCTTCTATGTTACATTTTGGTGGCAGCGGTGGGATAAAAGAGTTGAGAAACCCACTCGTTGCTTCTATGTTACATTTTGGTGGCAGCGGTCGGATAAAAGAGTTAAGAAACACACTCGCTGCTTCTATGTTACACTGCGAAGCTGCGTAGCGCCTTTTTTCGCAACACGGATAGTGCAATTCGTCTTCCTTCTAAATCCAAAATTTCCAGTCTCTAACCATCTTCTGTGAGTGTACAGCCCAGTTTGTGTCGGACCTGGTTGGAACCCAAATTCTTTGTTTTCTCACGCACAGGCTCATATTATACATAATAAGCCGCGACGCAAGAAAACCGGTCTTCGTGGTTTTCGACCAGTTTGACACAAACTGACAATCTGAGAAGCAGGCTAGACACTTCTTAAACCTGCAGATTAAAGAAGGATTATATTGTGTGTGTAGCGAAAACAAAGTCGCTGATCAGCTGTGAAGTTACCGGACAGCTGATCTGCGCAACTATTTTCGCATAGGCAAAAGCAAAATTTTCTCATGACGCGGGTCAAATATTATACTATTTCGGATAGTATAGGAGAGTGCCGTGGCTAACAGTGACCATGGGTGATGATATTACAGTTAAGCTAATGGGTTGAATATACATGTATGGTGTATTTTAAGTCGGAGAAAGGCCTCGTAATCTATCCATTGACTGAAAAAATAATGCAATCCTCGGCCCCGAAGGGGCCTCGGATCCATTATTTTTCAGGAATGGAAGGTTACTAGGACTTTCTCCTATACGTAGTGTTGCACGAAGCGGCCGCAGGAGAAAAAATGTCGTATTCACTCTATTAAGAAAACATGCCCAGACAATATAGAGATTTTAAAGTTGTTAAAATGAAAATTTTTAGAAGATTTTTTGTTTTAAATATTTTTCTTAGTTTGCTCAAAACATAGATTCTGGGTACACGTTAGAACTGCCTCTCTAACCAGTACCCACAATTTATGTTTTGGAGCAAAAAAAAAAAAAAAAAAAAAAAAAAAAAAAAAAAAAAAAATAGGTATACCCCTGCAAACCTCAGTTTTTCTATATTAACGTGGGGTTCAAAGGGGTATACTTTTCATGAACATGTCTTCCTGATGGCTGTTCAAATGACATAAATTGCATTTGGTTTGCTTTGTTACAGGTAGACGAAATGGGAAAAGTATGGTCAAAATGCCTAAGGCCTTCATCCGAACAGCCTTCATCCGATCAACCTTCATCCGTACAGAGCGTTGAAGGTAATAATAAGCAAATGTTCAGGAACTGGTACAGTTATAAGCAGAGTTGAACTCTAAATATACAAGTTGAAAAGAATCAGGCACTAGTACACACTGAACGTACGAGTGATTAGCTAATTCTCTAAAGATGGTCACTCACATACATGAAATTAGATATATAATATGTATATGTAGATGTATACAGCTGACTTCAGTTGTTTGTAATACAAAATTGGTCTCCATATATTATGTTATCCATTTAGGCATACAACATTACAAGATTAGGAGGAAGTTTTATATACAGAGCAAATATTTACCCTTATACTTAACAAATTATACAAACGAATTCCTCCATTTTTTTTTTTTTTTTTTTTTTTTTTTTTTTTTTTTTTTTTTTTTTTTTTATTTTGCCATTGACGATTTTTCAAACACAAGAGGAGCTGTCAATTTATTTCTGAATAATGCAGGAGTATATTAATAACTGAACGCAGCCGTATGTACTTTCTTGTTGTTAAATTAGGAACAACTCAGATACGACGGCTAAATCCAGAACAGAGAGACAAACTAAAAGAGTTTTTTCAACATATAATTTCTAACTCAGCAATTGATTTTACTAAAGACGAGATGAAAGATATACAAGCTGCCATGAAAACAATGTTAGAGAGAATACGGACCAGAGTAAACAGGCGGGGTATATTCAACATTGCCAGTGTAGTGCCTGCGGGCAGTATGTGCGAACAAACTTCTCTCTGGAAGTTTGATGTTTTTGATGATGTTTTTGATGATGATGATGATGATGATGATGATGATGATGATGATGATGATGATAAACAGTATTATATCGAGTTTGATTTTCTTGCACAGTTAAATAATTTGATCCAACAGTGTACAAATCAAACTGCAAGAAGTGAATGTGACGGATGCGTTAATATAGTAAAGCCACCAGTACATTTAGAACGAGTGCGACAATGTTATAGTGACAGACAAAACGAATTCAATGCAGAATCTCTGGAAGATAAGGAAGTGATCAGCAATCTCTTTCTGAATGAAATAAATTATTGTTTAACTTCAGCATGTAATTGCCTTACCTGCCATAGCAAGAAAGATGACTATGAACGTTATTTGATCTCATTACGACCATCATCAGAACACCACAAACAAGGCTGTGGAGAGTGTACAGTAGATATGCCTACTGGTACCCTGCACTGCAACATTGTGACGGGTATCGACCAGAACTCAGTTGGTCCAAACAAGTGCTCCTTGATTTTCCAGTGGACAAGCAAGGCAAAGTCTCTATCAGCTCCTGACTTGTGGTTGTTACAGGAGCCAAAGCCAGTCTCGTCACTACCAATATTTGTGGACTTTCTACCGGCACTGGAATCTCTGACACCATCTTCCTCTGGTGCTGAAGAGGAACATGACTTCTTTATTGTTCCTAAACGTTGTAATGTTTATGATCGTTTTGCTGATTTTTATTACAGGTGGCGGAAGTCTTGGTGCATAGCTGAACTGAATGCTTTCACCACAGACATGTCCGACAAACATAGACGCTGTTATCAGATCATTAAGTATTTTTCTGAGATTCCAACAATTATGAATTCGTTTTACAAATTACCCGGCTACGATATTAAGACAATAATCCTACGTCACCACACAGAATGTACTGATACAACAGATGATTGTATACAGTGTGTATTGAAGATATACCAGGATCTTCACCAGGCATACGAAACAGGGGAGTTACTGTCGTATCATTCAAACCTTAACATATTGAAAAAGCCCAACTCGTACTCCGATGAAAAGAAGAAGACATGTGAGAAGTTCATTAATACGCTGTGTTCTGTGTCAGTCACTGACACATGGGAGACATTCATCGAGAAGATGAAACAGAAACGCTGTTAAAAACCTAGCCCTTGAACGGCATGATCTTCAGTACGTCTGTAAATGATTTGAATATTGCGCAAAACTTACTTTTTACAACCATTCCATTTGTTAAAAAAACTTAATTAAGTTCATCTCGTGTTTTCGGTATTGTATTATGTCAAATGACATATGGGGCCGTGTCATGAGAAAATCGAGTTTTTTGCCTATCCGAAAACAAAGGCGCAGATCAGCTGTGCAGTAACTGCACAGCTGATCAGCGCCTTTGTTTTCTCTACACGGATAGTACAAATCCTCTTCTTACTAAATCCGAAATTTCATGGTTCTAGCAATCTACTGTAGTTGCACAGGCCGGTTTCGATCAGACCTTGTTGGAAACCCCAAAGACCGGTTTTGTCGTGTCGTGGCTCCTAAGGAGAATACTAGGATCAATTTAGTGCCTGGGCCTTCACATGAGAAAACCATCAATTATGTATCCGACTATGCCTGACACAAACCGGACTGTACAGTCACAGAGTCACAGAAGCAGGATAGGGGCTTTAAGTTTTTAATTTAAGAAGGATTGTACTGTACTATTTAGTGGCCGAAAACAAAGGCGTTATTTAGCTGTGCTATTTCTGCACAGCTGATCTACGTCTCTTTTATGCAGATGGTTAGTTCTTTTATGCGGCGGCTCAATATTGTTTGATTATAAAACTTAACTGCGGCTGTGATAAGGAACCGTTATCATAGAAAACAGCAATTTAGGCATTCTTCTTTTGTAGGAGAGACTGTCCCCTGTGGGCCGTGGTCCAGGGGTCTAAATAAATAAATAGATAAATAAATGATTTTGAGCCAGTGCGTGAGAAAACCAACAATTTGGGGCTCACTCCAAGTCTGGCACAAAGCCGCATGCACAGTCACAAAAAAGGCTAGAGGCTTCAAATTTTGGATATACAAGCGTAAGTAAACGAGGAGTTTTGCTATCCGTGTAAGTGCTGATCAGCTGCTCAGTTATCTCACAGTGGATCTGCGACTTTGTTTTTGCATTGACAAATTGTTGCTGTAGATGCTGATCAGCTGTGCAGTTATCTCACAACTGATCTGCGACTTTGTTTTTGCATTGAAAAATTGTTGCTGTAGATGCTGATCAGCTGTGCAGTTATCTCACAACTGATCTGCGCCTTTGTTTTTGCATTGACAAATTGTTGCTATCTGTGTAGGTGCTGATCAGCTGTGCAGTTATCTCACAATGGATCTGCGCCTTTGTTTTTGCATTGACAAATTGTTGGTTTACTGGTGCGGCGGCACTATTGTGTATATAGAAACATGAATGTTTAAAGATAAATGAAATAATTATTTTTGTAGAAAATAAATTTGGTAATTTACGCGACATAGACTCGTCAAAAGAAGTTTTGCACCAGTTAATATTTTTCGCATTTCAAAATAATGTTAAGTATACATGTAGATATTTTTCAAATAAATTCTTAAAACTTAATACCATTGAATAACAAATCAATATTTTTTCTTAAAAAAAGATCACGTAAAATGTGCAAAATGCATGATTTTAAATTTTTTGGACAAAAAAACTTTTTTTGATCAAAAGTAACGATTTTTGAGATTTTATTTAAATTCTCAGAAAAAAAGCTAAATAACTCATTTCTCCAATAAATTGGGTTGTTTTCCTTCAAACACAGCATGCAGCACCCCTTAATGTTTAACTGGAGGTACTGCTTTCCAACCCATCCAAATTCTGACTTTTTAAAAAGCTGCATACCAAACACATACTCATGCAACATCTTTGACATGAGATCGCATTTAACAGAAAGAAAACAGGCGGCATGTTTTGGTGTCAAAACATCACATAGTGATCAAAAACTGTAATGAATTTTGATTGTACTCATTTTCTCCAATATTTATGATTTTTTTTTTTTCTCAAAAATTGCAATTTTGTTACAACATGCATTTTTACCAGAATTTTGAGATTGTAAAATTGTCTTTAGGCTTAATCATTAGCTTTGGAGCTCTTGTGTGTAAATTTGGAAACAAAAATGTGTTCTTAACACTGTGGCATTTTTTGGTTGAATTTTTTCGACTTTCCGATTTTCAGTTTTTACAGAAAATGGGAATTTTCATTTTTTCCTAAAATCGTTTCCGCAGCGTTTCTGATCTTATCACACACATTATCAAACTCTTTCAGACTGTGCAAATTCAAAAAGCTAGGTTGAAAGTGTGTTAGTCAAAAGGTCACTAAAAATATGAAAAAAAATCTAAATGGTGCAAAACCTCTTTTGAGGAGTACACTGAAAAAAAGTTATAAGAGGCCACTTTTCAAACTCATTTTTAATTCATAAGCCATGTTCAAAATTCAATGAGTTTTTGCTTAAAGACGTGTCTTTCAAGTAAGTAAAGTTGCAAATTGTTCAGAAATAATTTTCTTTCAATAAACGCGTTTTTCGTGTAAAAGTGCAAAAATCAATGTTTTTGAATAAAAATTGATTAACACGCAAACTGTATTGAAATGAGGAACAGGTGTCATCAAAGGGGTCATTCCGGGTTGAAAAAAAAACAACAAAAAAACATCAAACATTTGAATTTTCTTAACTTGTAGATTTTTTACGAATTTTTTAAAAAAAATCGCTATTTTCGAGATTTTTGGAAAAATCAACAATGTGCCCCTTAAACATATTAATTCCTGTTAAATTCACTTGATGAGACATGGAAATGAGAAAAAAAAATACCTCGAAAGAGCTGTATTATATGATTTTCGAGGACAAACAGGTCACGACTGTCACACACTTCCGGTTTCAATGCCAAATTTTAACGACCAAAATAACAAAGTCTGTGGACGATTTTAAAAATCTATCAGAGTCAAATATTAAACATAAATAATCGCTGAAAATTTGAATGCCGTGCTGCTGCTAATAAGGCAACCGGAGAAGAACGAAGTCTGTATGCAAATTGCATAAAAGAGGCTGAATTCCTGTTATTCACGTTGCTGTCTTCTTGCATTTACAAAACTCAAACAAAAGTTCTTATTGCAGCAACACATTTAACATGATTTTATCATACATCATAGCAGTCGATAACACTTTATAATAAATTAAAATGTAAAACACAACGTCGTAATATGATATCTAATTTGATGTAAATAAAGTGTGACATTTTTTAAATGAGGGTACCTTTAGGCTACCTTTACTCATGCTTCGTCTGCGATAAAAGTATCACAAATTTTGGAATGCAGAAACTCACAGAGCTTCTGTTAGACATTGGTTTATTCATATGATCATGAATTGTAATTGATCAAGTTTTACTTTCTGAACTAGAAGGAAAACACATATGGTGGCCTCTTATAACTTTTTTCAGTGTATATAACGATTCAGTAGCCCTTGTACGGAATGATCTTGTTACGACTATACTTGATTTAAATACACATGTATTGTGCAATGGTTCGAATTCATACTTACATTGTATAACCATTCCATATCATTACCTTCTCAATTAAGCAGTTCAGGTCTTGTTTTCGGTATTGTATTAGGTCACAAGGAGCCGCGTCATGAGAAAACCGGATGTTTACCTATGCGTAAGCAAAGGAGCAGATCAGCAGTGCACAGATGATCAGCACATTTGTTTTCGCTACACGGATAGTACGATGCCTCTTCTTCCCAAATCCGAAATATCAAGGTTCTAGCAATCTTCTGTAGTTACACCGGCCGGTTTGTGTCAAACCTGGTCGTAAACCATGAGATGCGTTTTGTCGCGTCGCGGCTCATAAGGAGACCACTTGGGTCAGATTGGTGCTTTCACCTAAGCCTTTGCATGAGAAAACCTACATAGGCCCAGCACAAACCGGTCTGTAGAATCACAGAAACAGGCTAGATGCTTGAAATGCCTGATTTAATAAGATGAAAGGTTGTGCTATTTATGTTTGCGAAAGACGTTAATCGGCTCTGCAGTTTGCAGTTACTGCACAGCTGATCTGCGATTTTTTTTTCTTTTGCATATGCAGATTGATGGTTTTCTTAAGCATCGGCATACTTTACTTTTAGCTATACGTATTCTCCTCCTAAAACAATCCGGCCGTCCAGTTGTGTTATAACCACTCGATTTAAATGAATAGGAATTATTACGTTCTTTTTTTGTCAATTTAAAAATAACAAGACAGAATCTCAACTACCATTTGACATACAATGTGCATCTCAGTATTCAACGCATGTGTTCTAGGCTTATACGGTCCCAACCTGATGTGTTGGGTTCTAGAAAGCCAGTCCAGCCCCGTGTCCCTCCCATGCTTGCTCTTTCAGACACAACTGCAGCGTAGAAGCATCAGAGGTGTAGTGTAAAGCTATTCACTTTGCAATCGGGGCTCAACAGCTCTTCAGTCTTTTAGAATGACATTTTCAGTATGACGTTGGTTGGTTGGTTAATTGAGGTTTAACGTCCCACCAACAGCTAAGGTCATATGGAGACGGGACCTCGGTTTATAGTCCCATCCGACGGACTGGAGAAGCCCGGGATCGAACCTGCGACCCCTGGTTTACAAGGCGAGTGACATAACAACTGCACCACGGAGGCCTCTTTCAGCATGACGTGTCTTCGTATGACATACGCTGTTAGAAGGGCGAGAAACCTCTTACATACCAAAATCATTCCTGTTTAAGGTTGGGAATAGAGTAGTTAAAAGTAAAAACATATCTACCAAATTAATTTATAAGTATACAGAGTACGAAAACAATCTACAACTCTGACAATTTTGTGTGACCGGATTTTTTCAGGAGGAATATATTAATCACAGCTGAAAAATACGTGGCACGGAGTGGATGACGCACAATGAAATTCTTTCCGAAGTTGAGATAAGAAATTCGAGTTTTCTCCTGTCGCGTTTATTCTTTTTACTGTTAGATATGTGTAGCCAATGCAGCTATTGAACATTTATTTAATGAAAGTAACATAAGGGACCCAGGTTATTTCGTTTTCGCAAACACTTCCTCTTCATTAACATATAGTACTTCAAACACAAGAACCTTGAAGTATTTGCGAAAACGAAGTATGTCACATTCGTTCAATAACTGTGCAATTTCTGCATAGGCTGCACCTATCTATCACTCAGTAGAAGAAACGCTGAAGGAGAAAACTCAAAAGACTAACCTCATCTTCGTTCTTAATTGCAGTGTGTGTCACCGATCATTTATCGGTTTTTATGCACACAATTCCACCTGATTTTCAGTAGTGTAAACGCAAGTTTATTTATCTATGTTGATGATACAGGTGTTTGTAATGAAAGGTGACGTTGCTCTATGTTTAGATTACGTCAGGTTTCCGATACAAACCATGAATCACACAATTAGTACTATACAGATTTTCTGTACTGTAATTTTATCTGGGTACTATCTACTACAGTCTATGGAGCCACCTCGTGAGAAAACCAACAATCTGCATATGCGAAAACGAAGACGCAGACCAGATTCGCGGTAACCGCGAAGCTGGTCAGCGCCTTTGTTTTCGCTATTCGGATAGTACATTTCCTCTTCTACTTATATCCGAAATTTCAAGCTTCTAGACTGCTTCTGTGACTGTACAGGCCGGCTTGTGTCAGACCTGTTCGAAAACCACATTGTTGGTTTTCCCACGAGGCGGCTCAATTATATACACGGAAATAGGCAACATCATCGTGAAAACATGTCCGTGTAATGTATATACCCCACTTTTATATAGAAAAACTGGGGTGGCAAGGATATTCCTAAATTTCTTATTTCGCTCAAAAACATAGATTGTGGGTATTCGTTAGAACCGCATCGGTGAGGCGGTTCTAACGTGTACCCACAATCTATGTTTTGACAAAACGTAAGAAAAATATCACAAATTTCCTGATATAATTTTCAATTTTTATACCTCAGATAACCTCTATATATTGCATGGGCAAGTTTGTGTAATGTAATTTTATCGTTTCAGTGTTTGGCATATACATGTACCAAGAAGTCGCACAACTGATACAAAGTGCTTGTTCTCATGTAATTTCTTCTGAGTACTATCTTTTGTAGGCCAGAATCGCCATCCCTGTATTTTTATTTATTTTACAGTTTTACCTATACTTGCAGTATATCTTTAACGGATGTTAATAACACAGTCATATACGTGATCTCGTGTAGACGTTTTTAGTACCGGTGTAGAACGTTCCAAGATGGCGGCAAGTCAAACAGGGAATTTGTAAGTAGTCTTTCATTTGTAAAATATCAGTCATTTTTAATGCTAGGGGCCAGTCTCAGACACTGTCACGCTCGAAAAACATCAGAGATTACGATTTTGATATCGCCATTACGCAGTCTGATCAATGTTGCAAGAATTTGGGTGAGATGAGCGGGTGTCTTATGAGATTTTCAATTTAAGCGGAGACAAACCAGGTTTTCACGACTTTTTGTCTTTTTAACAGAAAATATCGTTACTTTTCTACAAGTCTATTAGCCTAGACCCCCAAACACTCTCCCTAGCCATGGCAGTCCACAGAAACTGTCATGGTCGAATTTACCTGAGTTTAAATATATTACCGGGCTACTGTGTAGCACCAGTAATTTTAAGCCAGAAGCCGTGTAGACACATAGAGAATCTTACACGAGTGGTCATTTCATATGAAATTTATTAAACGAGCCTTCGGCGAGTATAAAAAATTTCATATTAAATGACTACGAGTGTAAGATTCTTTAATCATATGACTTTTAAACTAGGATTTTATCGCCTTCGAAGTGAACATATTTTCAATGAAAATTTACATTGTTGTTACGGACGTCGTCAATGACGTTACGTATTCCCGCAAATGTTTTAATACGCGTGTGGTTATATGATTTTTATGACATGACGTTATCCACTGGAAAACATCGACGCCATATGATAAATAGAGGATATTTGCTTTTTTGAGGTGAAAACCAAATATATTTCATCGAGTGAGTTGAAAACATCAGAATTTTCACGAGTGCGCAGCACGAGTGAAAATTATTATGTTTTCAACTCACGAGATGAAATATATTTGGTATTCACCAAAAAAAGCAAATTTTCTTTTTATTTTATACAATGCACAGGCATTTTCCAATGCACAAGGTAGGCGGTGAAAATGCAAAAATAAAATATTTTTGAAAACACGAATAATTTTGGTACCACATTGTTCCTTATGTTCTAACTAAGAAAATGAATACCCACGCTTTATGTTTTCGTTCATAAATAACGGAGTTATAGGCGTTTGAATTTCTGAAGTGAGACACATTTAATGACGTCAAGTAAATGGAAACGTCAGAAGTAATCCAAAAAATCTGACTTCATTACAGTGACGATATAGGCTAATATCAGTCACTAGTGACTTTTGATATCAGTGAGATTTGATATCAGTGAGATTTCATATCAATGAAAATACCAATTTTATCAAGTTTTGATATACATTGGGTTTCACTGTAAAGTATAAAATAAAGGTGAATTATGAGCATTCAGTAATCGTGTAGTTGCATACTTTTGGATACCGTGTAGAGCCATTATGAAAAACTGCAGCAACCAGCCCACTTATTTTTTGGTTCTTTCTTTAAAACAGCAGTCACACAGTAGCGTATACGTGAAACGCGCGCCGGACGTGTTGAAAAAAATGCAAAATTCCACATACGCCAGACGCACGTCAGAGGCACGTCCAAAGCGCGTTACGAGCACGTTGGGTACGCTTGGTGTACGTCCGGAGCGCGTCGCTGTACGTCGCTTAAAATCGTCGTGCGTTTCGTGCGCGTTTGGGATAAAAAAAAATAAACATGCTTAAAAATTTTCTAGAAGCTCGGCGTGTCCCGGGCGTGTGACTTATACGTTTCGAATAAGTTCCACGCGCGCTACAGGCGCGTTGAATACGCTTCCAACGCGTTTGTACACGTTTGAGGCACGTCAGTGTACGCTACATGCGCGTTTCGATTTTTGAGATATTGCTTCAGTGGCGTGTCCCAAGTGTGTGTGAGACGCGCGTCGAGCGATTGCTGCGCGTCTGTAGCGCGTGCTTAGCGTGTCTGGGACGTAACACAAACGTACTCTAAAACTTTGAGGTTATTTATACGTCCGGCACACGCCTTAGTCACGCGCTCATGTGTGACTGCAAAAGCGAGTTAAAGGTACAAATTATTTTTATACGTCCAAAATCTTCAGCGTGTTGAGATTTTTCATACGCCCGGCGCGCGTTTGGGTTTTATGCTAATGTGTGACTGCTGTTTTAGTTTCGTATCTGATATGGTTCTTTGTAGGGTTTTCGAAGCCAAAACGGTAACAAAACAGCATTTGCTCTATATCTAAATCTAGGGCAATTTTTATGCAAATAAAAATTATATTACCGAACCGAATTTAAAAACTAAAAAATGACACCGTTGCGCAACAGTGTACACTTTGAGCACCATGCACGGCCTTAAGACGCACTCCATATGCACGTTATCCTCACAAGGAGATATTGCTGTGTATGAAGGAAGTGAAGACAGTGAATACGTTTTTACGAACCAACGGTCGGATTTGTATAAATCTACTTTTGATGGGGGATAGCTATAGTGTATATTGTAAAATAAGAGGTGGGGGGGGGGGGGTCGCTTCGTGCAGCACCCTAGGTATAGCCACTCAATGTCGTCTAGCATATCGCCGAAACCACTGGTGTTTCATCATAGCCTGCAGGTCCTCTAGTTCACAGTCCTCTGCACCCTCTCCGTCTTATAAATTAACAAGTAATAAGATGGTTATAAGATGGCCAGTCACTATCGAAAAAGCTTTGTCTTGAGGCCCGTCTATTTCGTTAGGCCCCAATGGGCGGGACCCTTTCAGGTTTATACGACGAAACAATGTGTAATTGTAGTCTCTTAGAGCTGTGATCTGCCAGTCTGGCTGGTAGTAATTTCTTTATGATCTACAAGATATCCAAAAACCGGTTACAAAGTCTTCAAATTAACCTGTGTCTACACGGTTGCAGGCTAAAAATTAGTGGTCTCTACACAGTAGCCTGACCGATATATTCAACCACATTTTTTTTCTTCTATGGCAGTTTCTGTGGACTGCCATGGCTAGAGAGAGTGTTTGGGAGTGTAGGCTAATAGACTTTTGTAGAAAAGACACGGTTTTCGATGTTAAAAAGACAAAAAGTCGAAAAATGCATGACCTGTCTCCGCTTAAATTGCAAAACACGTAAGACACCCGCTCATCTCAGCCAAGATCTTGCTACAGTGAACAGACTATGTAATGGCAATATCGTAAACTAATTTTTCCGGTGTCTGAGACTTGCCCTTTGCATTGAAAATGACTAATAACAAATGAAAGGCTACTTACAAATTCTCTGTTTGACTCGTCGCCATCGAAAATTCTACACGAGATCACGTATACGACTGTGAATAAACAGTGTATTGTTTTGTGCAACTATAGTTTTTGTCAGACATGTATAGGTGGACATGTTATATGCATGGTATAGGTGAAAATGAATAGGCATTATTATATCAATCCAGTTCCGACTCATACCACGAAAGCGCACAACTGATACAGGTTGCTTGTTCTGACGCACGTTCATCTGAGTACTAATTGAGCCGCGACGCGAGAAAACCGGTCTTCGGGGTTTCCGACCAGGTCCGACACAAACCGGGCTGTACAGTCTCAGAAAAGAGCTAGAAGCTTGCAATTTCGGATTTAAGTAGAAGAGGAATTGTACTATCCGAGTAGCGAAAACAAAGGCGCTGATCAGCTTCGCGGTTACCGCGAAGCTGATCTGCGCCTTTGTTTTCGCATAGGCAAAAATCCGGTTTTCTCAGGATGCGGCTCCTATCTAGTACGGTCATGTTTATGTTATATACATGTAGTAGTGAAACTGCATTGGGAATATTCTAGCACATCTCGCATATATAGCCAATGGCTAAAACGTGTTGTGCAATTGAATGGGCAACATTATAACATCATTCCAGTTTCGGACACAAACCAAAAATCGTACACCTGGTACAGCGCGTTTGTTCTCATGTAATTTCATCCGAGTACCATCTGTAATTACAGTTTACATCTAATATGCTCGCCTGCAAAAATTTAGTCAGTGAAAATACATGTTAAATCCCATTGGCACTGTTTAAATCGCTATATATGTTCAAAACACTTCGATAGTTTGGGATTTAAATTACCAGTCAAACACTGAATAAACCTAAAAGTTCCAATCAAACTGATTGAAATATCGCATGTGGTTTTGCCAGAGTGCATACATCATTTTTCGTTCTTATTGAAAGGGAGGTAATTTCAATATAATGAATATTTGACTTGTTATTTCTCGAGACAGTGACTGAATTTCAAAAAGAGTATTTCGTTTTTGTTTTATTTTTTGGTCTCTGGCAACAACCTATATCAGAAAGCGCTATTTATCAAAGCGCCGAAATGATCCATGATCGGGTATGTACATTTTTTTTTACAAAAATGATGTTTAAGAAAAAGGCCAATAACTCTGTCGAAATAGATAACTAGTGGAGTTTGTTTTCAAAATAAGAAAGAATCTGCCTTTGCAAATTGAATAAATGGGGAAATCTAAGGCAAGCAGTAGGGTATGATAGTAATCGAGTTTGTCAAAGTTACTGACTAAACTTTTTCGACATGCTCCCTGACACAAAACACCAATTACCTCAATGTAGGATTCCGCGTTTAGAGTCACCTTACATCACGATGGTAAACTTAAATCATTTGTGTCCCACAAAAACCACCACATCTTTGGTATGAACCCAGCCATACCCTAATGGTACTCACGACTTTTAGGGCTTAAATTGTGTATGATGTAGTTAGCTCGTTTGTCTTTTATAATTCTGTTCGTTTGCTTGTTTGGCACATGTGTTCTATTTTTACCTCACCTGAGCCGAAGGGTTACAAGGTAGGCTCATAGGATGACCTCGCTCCGGCGTCTCCGTCGTCGTCCATCGTCAACAATTTCTAAGAACTTCTCATCTGAAACCCTTGGCAAATCCTCAGGAAGCGCGAAAGAAAGTTTTTTTTATATAAATGGTCTAGGCCACACCAAGATGGTCCTCATGGTTATAAATAGCAAACATTTAAAAATCTACTTCTTGAAAACCAGAAAGCCTATAATTTTGAAACTTGGCCTAATGCATAAGAGAGAGGAGCTCTACAAAGTTTACACGATCCTGGGATTACCTCTGCCTATTTTACGACAAAACAAACCCACATAGGTCGCCCATGCATTTGAATTAGGAAAAGTGACAAATAGTCATATCAAAACAAACCCACATAGGTCGCTCATGCATTTGAATTGGGAAACGTGACAAATTGTCATTTGAAGGGAAAACATGAAGAAAATGGATTGGTGATTTATGATTCTGAAAAAATGTACACCATGATGCTTGTTGGTCTCTTACTGCAGATCTACGTCATCCGCATGAAAGCCCGATTGTCGGACTAGTCTGCCACCCTCTCCTGGGGCAATATTTCTGTGTTACCATAATATTCAAAGATCTTCTTCTCTGAAACCGCTTGGCCAAACAAAGCCATACTTCACGAGCTGCATTCTTATGAAGGGGGAACGAAAACTTATATAAGTAGTCAAGGTCCCCTGACCATGATGGCCGCCATGGCTATAAATAGCAAAATCCTTCTTCTCCAGAATAAGAAGGCCTATGATTTTGAAACTTGGAATGAAGTATCAGGGAAAGGAGCTCTACAAAGTTCATATAAATCACGAACCTAGAATGGCCTCGACCTATATTACGGCAAGGCCGATGGGGAAAAAAATGTCGAAATTTCATTTGAAGGGGGCCACTGGGAGGAAATGGGCAAATGGACTGAAGATTTATGATTCTGAAAAAAGGTTGAAGGGATTGGTCGACCACCAGACTGGGGCAATATAGATGTTTATTACCATGACATTCAAAGATCTTCTCTGAAACTTCTTGCCATTTTACGTGAAGCATCTATATAAAGGGGAAACCAATGATATTATAAATAATCAAGGTCACATGACCAAGATGGCCACCATGTTGATTATTGTAAAATTCCTTCAAAATCGCCTTCTCTGAAACCGGTGTACTGATTTCAACAAAACTTGGCATGGAACATTGGGGACTAGATTACTACAATGTGTACATAGATAAAGACCCTGTGATGACCCTGACCTATTAAACAGCAAGGCCAGCGTGGGTTGCGGTTTTAGTAAACTATTAAAATGTCATTGAAGGGGAAAACCTTCCAGAAAATCGGCAAATTGACAGAATATTTATGATTCTGAAAATAAAATTGACCCCAGGGTTTCATATGTCCCTGCCCTGGGACTGTATAAGAACATAATAGTCAAACATGTTTACTGGTATACCTGTACACCCCAGATCTCAGGTGAGCGTTCACAAGACCATTGGTCCACTGTTGGACATTGTGTCATGTACTTTGTATGCTGCTGGTCTTTGCAGCAAGGCAGTGTTTGAACTATCTTACATGTTAGAGAAACATGTGCTTATGCAGTAAAATTGATTAAGTTTTAATGAGAACCTTTGTAGGTCTGTTCTTTTTATGATCTATAAACTTTGTTGATATTTTACTTTACTGAAATCCCCAGCCGATGCAACTTGTCATTAAAGTTTGAATAACTTTCCGTGGTTTCAGTCGATTCATCCGAGTTTCCACATTTTTGTAGCCAAATCATTTTCAAAGACGACCTGTGACTATCAAACGTCAAACGTTTTTCGTTCGCCTACAATTGCGAAAAAACGAAGGGGTCAGTTTGAAATATGAAGGAAATCAGCGATTTTGACAAATGTCTTGCTAAATTGTGCAAACTACCCTATTTTAAAGCAGTGAAACACCGTGAAAAATAAATTTACCATAACTGCAGTATACTTTATACGATAACACAAAATAAACATATGTTGGTATATGCAGTGGCGTCGACCACCTAACCAAGTGACGTTGAACGCCTAAAAACAAGCAGTCTTGGGGTACTTAAATCAATGGCGATTTCTGGCATTGAGCTGTAGGTTACAACACTGACATCGCCCTACGCTTATCGGACGACCTTCCAAGGTTTGAATTGTTTGCATTGTTTTGAAAAAAAAAAAAAAAAAAAAAAAAAAAAAAAAAAAAAAAAAAAGCCCGCGCTTGCGAGGCACAGAAAGTGCATCTCTGTACCCTTAGGCATGTTCACGCGCATGCGCACCAAAACTTTGGATTTGATAACACACAAAGATTTTCGAGTCATTTTGATGCTAATTGGGCACAAAGGTGTTCAGATAATTGGCCAATTTTAAAGATGAGATAAACAAATAAAGTTGCGTTGGCTCTGGAACTCAGAATATAAGTTTAGAGTTTATGTTGTTTCTCAGTACATGTATTATTGTGTTGTCTTGTGTATTGTATCTGATTGTATATATGCTATGTTTTTTTGATGCACATGTACACTAGAATGTCAGAGAAACATGTGCATATGTAATAAGATTGTTTAAGCCATACCGTAAACATTTGTAGATCGTTTTATGATCTATGAAAGATGTTGATAGTTTATAATTCTGTAGGGAACTGTCTTGTGTATTGCATCTGATTGTATACATTGTGTTTTGTTATTTGCTGTACACTAGAATGTGACTATATTATAAGGTAATTCACCTTTGCCATAACACAATGATGGTCTTTCAACTCCAACAAATTATTATATGCTTTTTATGGCAACATTTTTTGTTAGAATTTTCTTATAATACAGACCCTGGTGTGTGTGGGAAATCGGCCTTTGTAGGGCCATCCCCTATAAGGCAGTTTCTCGACTCATACTTACTGTTCTGTTGTTGCTAAAGTTTCTCCATACCAGATTATGTGGTGTTAAGGACGACATATTGGGGTTAAGGTCAACGTTGTTGGGGATGAAGGTGCACGTTGTTAGGGATGGAGCCACAAAGAGGTGGTTTTGAGGTTCGCTTTATTTGTACATTCATAGGTATACTTAACCACAAAAGAAAGTTCACATTTTTTTTTGTTTTGTGCTACTCATACGAAAACAATCCTAGGACTACACTTGTTTATTTGACAATTAGGGTATTTAAGAACATTGCTGTAGGAAATGAATGACTCCAACTCCAACTCCGTTATGACGTCACAAATGACGTTTGTAAAATATTTGGACCGGAAGTATACATTTGTAAAACTTTTTGATTTTTTCACGTCTATCATGCCAAGAACGAATGCTAACAAAAGTGCACTTTAAAATTTTCAATTGCCTTCTTTGGCTATTAATATCGGATGTTGACGGTGTTATATGCATGTGGTTTTGACGAAAGTGGCTGAATTACTGTTATTTGTCATTTTTGAGTAATCAGAACAATTGCAGTGTGCTAATCCATGTTAAATAATGCAAATTCAAGAAACATGTCTCGGTTTTATGAGTGGGAATTACTGCCTGATTGCGCCATTTCACGAGCATTGTCTATTTTATCCCTTGCAATTAAAGTTAAATAACACGGTAAAGGAAGCATATGACACTTTTAACGTCGGAAAGATCTAGCGTAGAATATGGGCAATAGCTGCCATTTTCTTTGTCGCCACACGTTTGATTTTAGCATTTGCTTACTTCTCTGTTGTGGTGCAATGTCTCAGTGCGATACTCTTAACATAATCGACTTGTGGTCCTTGCTGTAAGCACACATAACCGGGGTGTAATCAAAGCGACTAATGTCAAAAATAAGGACGCGGGCATTAGCTTAACGATACTAAACGATTAAAATGGCTACTTGAGATATTTTCTGTGATTCCATAAATTTTTCGAATTTTGATTTTAGGGGTAACGCTATTTTTTATCCTTTTAGTATCGAATTGACGATGGAATTAAAAAGTAACCAATTCCTCAAATACAGCTATAATAGTTTTACTTTACGCACTAACAAGACGAATGGATAGAGATTTCATTTTGAGTCGAAAATGAGCAAAAAGTAAGTGCCAACTTTTTTGTGTGGTTAAGTATATGATATAGGTGTATACACTGTCTGGAAACAATTTTCCGTGTAAGCTATCATTTTTGTACATTTGAAAAATTGTGATGCCGTTTGTGTTAGATTTGGTGAAATATTTTACATATTCTAAGATATGCAGCACACATGTTTGGTCGTATAAATGCTAAAACTTTCTTCATCTGGTCGTTAAGAACACTTCCGAATTTTAAATTCTGAAGTGTTCTAAATGTTGACAAATGTTTTAAATAAAGAAATTATTGCTAAACAGAGGTTATAGCATACCAAGGCTATGTATTAAAAAATTCTTTCGGTCCTTTGAGATCAGAGTATTAAAATTTTACGTTTAGAACCATCTTCTAAACAATGTTGTAATTATTTGACCCCGTTCAGGCATGTGTCTTTGATTTTGTCTTACCTTATGTAAATCTTTGAAATTGCAATATATTTATCTGGCTATCGTCGCCGGTAAAGGATCACTGATGAGGGTCATCTAACCGAAATTTCGCAATATGGCCCATACTACCTCCCTTTAGACGTTTTCACTGCTTTCAAAGGATCAAACTTTTATAGTTTAATTCTTCAATATGGAAACGCGTGATTTCCTATATTATGTGCACTACAAACGCGCGCGCTCTCTGTCGTATGATATATTGATAATACACAAATTAAAGCAAACACGGCGTTTGTTTCCCGAGGCTGGTATATGTAAATGACTTTAATTATTTCGGTTTGCAATGAGTGTTTCGAAGGAACCGGAATTCGGGTCCCTTATACGTAGGAAAATCATTCAATCACTTGTGGCACAATTGTTATTATCAGCTGCGCGCACTCGAGTGTCTCAGCAAGCTTTTATAATACAACGACCGCAAGCAATACGAAACATATTTTCGATTTGATGTCTGTATTTATGCGTTCACTTATTAATTAGCATTCTCCCTAAGATGGTGATAAGTGACTAGTCACAGAAATTGTTCATTTCACCTTCATTTAATCAGACTTGTTGAAAAATTTTCACGAACCAACTATTTTCTGAAAGCGGTTGGCATGGAAACCAAAAATCAAAATTTCACGGAGATTTCAGACCAGAGGACCATTGGTCCTGAGAACGCTCACCTGAAGCCTGATCTTGGAGTATGAAGTCATCATGAAATGACCTTGACCTTGAATACTCACACACCTTTATTGACTTCACAAGCTTCACAAGTTGTCTGCATCTGCAAAGTTTCAGGTCTCAGGCTGCAATAGTTTCCAAACCCAGTGATTTCTGAGAAAACCATAATTTTAATTTTGATATTTAAATTACCTTGGGTCAAGGTCAACAAATGACCTTGGCCTTCATTAATTACTTACCTTCATTGACTCCATTAGTTGTCTGCATCTAGCAACTTTCAGGTCTCAGGCTGCAACAGTTTCCAAAATATCCATTGTTTTCGCCTTTTCCCATGTAAAAGCCTATGTTTCCAAAATTGACCCTACCATAAAATAGGTCAAGGTCATCCTAGGGCCATCATTTCAACAAACTATGATGGGCTGGAGTCCCAAATGCTACATACCAAGTTTCGCGTAAATCGGCCAGCCGGTTCTGGAGAAAGAGATTTTTGAGTGGTTTTTACCATAGTTGGGCATGGCGGCCATCTTGGTCATGTGACCCAAATTTCGCGATCACACTTTCGTTCGCCCCTACCCATGGACGCTCCACATAAAATTTCACTTTGATTGGCCAAGCAGTTTCAGAGAAGAAGATCTTTGAAAAGTGTGTATGGACAACAGACTGGCGAAGGTCAAGAGATGACCTTGACCTAAATTAATCACATACCTTCATCTTCTCCATTAGTTGTTTGCAGGTCTCAGGCTGCAACAGTTTTCAAAAAATCAATAGTTTTCACTTTTTCCATGTAAAAGCCTATGTTTCAAAAATTGAAATTGCCGTAAAATAGGTCAAGGTCATCCTAGGGTCATCATTTGATCAAACTATGATGGGCTGGAGTCCCAAATGCTACATACCAAGTTTTATGAAAATCGGCCTGCCGGTTCTGGAGAAGAAGATTTTTGAGTGGTTTTTACCATATATGGGCGTGGCGGCCATCTTGGTCATGTGACCTGGATTTCGCAATCAAACTTTCGTCTCCCCTATCCATGGATGCTCCACATAAAATTTCACTTTGATTGGCCAAGCAGTTTCAGAGAAGAATATCTTTGAAAAGTGTGTATGGACGACAGACAGGCAAAGGTCAAGAGATGACCTTGACCTAAATTAATCACATACCTTCATCTACTCCATTGGTTGTTTGCATCTACCACTTTTCAGGCCTCCGGCTGCAATAGTTTTCAAAAAATCCATAGTTTTCACTTTTTCCCATGTAAAAGCCTATGTTTCCAAAATTGACATTGCCGTAAAATAGGTCAAGGTCATCCTATGGTCATCATTTGATCAAACTATGATGGGCTGGAGTCCCAAATGCTACATACCAAGATTCATGAAAATCGGCCAGCCGGTTCTGGAGAAGAAGATTTTTGAGTGGTTTTTACCATATATGGGCGTGGCGGCCATCTTGGTCATGTGACCTGGATTTTGCTATCAAACTTTCGTCTCCCCTACCCATGGATGCTCCACATAAAATTTCACTTTGATTGGCCAAGCAGTTTCGGAGAAGAAGATCTTTGAAAAGTGTGTATGGGCGACAGACTGGCCAAGGTCAAGAGATGACCTTGACCTAAATTAATCATATACCTTCATCTACTCCATTAGTTGTTTGCATCTACCACTTTTCAGGCCTCAGGCTGCAATAGTTTTCAAAAAATCTATAGTTTTCACTTTTTCCAATGTAAAAGCCTATGTTTCCAAATTTGACCTTGCCGTAAAATAGGTCATGGTCATCCAAGGGTCATCATTTTATCAAACTATGATGGGCTGAAGTCCCCAATGCTACATACCAAGTTTCGTGGAAATCGGCCCACCGGTTCTGGAGAAGAAGATTTTTGAACGGTTTTTACCATATATGGGCGTGGCGGCCATCTTGGTCATGTGACCTGGATTTCGCGATCAAACTTGAAATGCCACTACCCAAGGAGGCTCCACATAAAATTTCAACTAGATTGGCCAAGCGGTTTCAGAGAAGAAGATCTTTGAAATTGTGGACGACGGACGACGGACGGACGACGGACGACAGACGACGGACGGACGGACGGACGCCGGATCATGGCCATCCTATAAGCTCACCTTGTGAGCCTTCGGCTCAGGTGAGCTAAAAATCGTTCAAGGAAAAAGTCCTAATTGAGGTGGTATTTGAGATATGAGTGTTGTTTAGATTGTCTAAATTAGTGCTTATATTAATAGCATGTCATGACTTTTATTTGAAACTGTATTAAAATTGAAGAATGAAATCTGCGTTTTGTTGCCTAGCAACATAAGTACTTCCACATAAATCAAGTTTTCAAACTTCCTATTTTGGACATTTTCAAACCAAATTATCTCCTAACAGCACAAGTGTATACCGGTTATACATAACGTGCCTTAATGACCAACTCTTGTTTTTGAAAAGCAAATAATAAAATAATTCAAAATATTTCCAATTTTTGTAACCATGGCAGCCAAACAATGAAACCGTCAGCAATTTAACAAAAATGACATATTCAAACCAAATTTTCTCCTAACAGCACAAGTGCATATGACTTATGCATATGTTGCCTTAATGACCAATACTTGGTTTTCAAATGCAAAGAATAAAATAACTCAGAGTGTTTGTAATTTTTGTCACCATGGCAACCAAACAAAGGACCGTCTGCAACTTTACAAAGACATTTTCAAACCAAATGATTTCTTAATAACACAAGCGTATGTGAATTATGCATATAGTGCTTTAATAATCAACACTTGTTTTTCAAATGCAAGGAATAAAATAACTCAGAATGTTTCTAACTTTTTTACCATGGCAACCAAACAATTGTACCGTCAACAATTTGACAAACATCGAATTTTCAAACCAAAATACTTCCTTAACAACAAACAATTATATGGACAGTGTATATGTTGTCTAAATTCAGAACGTACGGGATGATCCAAAATAATGTAGACTTTTGCTGTAGCTTCTATACAACTCATTCAAATGCTTGTAAAATAACATGAGCATAAATCGGAATATGTCTAGTATACTGTGGCAAAATATCAGGCAAAAATAACGACTCGTTAAAAATCTACAGTCAAAACAAAAGGGTCACTACGGTCTACCCGGCGCACGTCATTAACACCCTCTCAAGGCTCACGGCCATCTATTCAACATGTACCATAGATAAAAAGATTTTTGCTTATTGTGCTTTGTACTTCACAAATTTTCCGTCAGTATCCAAAACTCGGAAAAAATTCTTACTTTAAACTGCTTCAAAATCGCCTCATCATCAGCCGTCTGCATGCGGTCAGCGCATTACGCATTTACGTCACCATTGATGCGCGTTATTTTTGTTTCTTTTTCCATCTTTGTTATGCTGTTGTATCGTCAGAATCACAAGGGGGATATTTTTACACACCTGATTTATTCATTGAATATTTCCGTTTTGTCTACATTTAGTTATTTTCGGCCTTTGTGTTGGCGCTTTTAAAAGTCGCGGCAAGTTTAGTAATAATACAGATTTAAGCTGTGTCTGGTGACGACGTTTTTAACGTTAAATGCACTCAAAAAGCGCACATTTGATATTAATAGTTCAAAAACGCACCACTCAAATTTGTTGAAACTTATGCACAGTATTATCTAAACACCATGCTTTTACTGGACTAAGTTTGGCGCGATTCGCGTGCCTATTTTGTCGAGACGTATGACACGGGACAGGACCGAAAATTCGCGTGCGCCGCCTATTCGTCACCATGGTTTTAAAATGGCACGGCGTGTTTCAGATACTTATAAAATGTGTAATGTTTTTATCTTATCTTGTTATACGAATGTTCTGATTTATCGCAATATACATTTTTCTAAAATTTATCTACGTATGTTGAAGCTACATCAAAAATTTACGTTATTTTGGATTTTCCCTCGTACATTGTATAACAATGTATAAATTGCCTAAATTGCTGTCATTTGGTAATTTAATGCCAAAAACAAAATAACTGATATTATGTCTTTCTATTTTTTCAAACATGACAACCAAACCAAGGAACCCTTGACGATTTTGCAAAAATAAAAACTGACATTCTTTGCATTTCAAACATAAGTGTTGGTTAATAAGGCACTATATGTATAACTCATAAACGCTTGTGCTGTTTGGAAATAATTTGGTTTGAAAAATGTCTCGTTTTTGCAAAATTGCTGAAATTTCATAGTTTAGTTACCATGGCTACGAAAGATAGAAACATTTTGAGTTATTTCATTTTTTACTTTTGAAAAATTGCAATTCATATATTGTTCTTATACACCTTTGTTGTAAGGAGAAAATTTTGGTTTAAAATGTCATTTTTTGCCAAATCTCTAAGGGTTGAATGGTTTGGTTACGATGGTTACAAAAAATAGAAAAAAAAAAAAAAAAAAACAATTTCAGTAATTTAATTTTTTGGCATTATATTAGCAAATGACAGCAATGTAGGCAATACATACATTATTTCTATACACTTTTTTGTAAAAAGAAATTTTCGTTTGAACGGGTCACTTCTTGCAAAATCGCTTGTCAGAAAAAAATATTTTATGTGTGTTTGTTTAAACAAAACAACAACAAAAGTTCTGAATTAAGACAACATATATACTGTTTATATATTTGTCTGTTGTTAGCAAAATATTGGTTTGAAAATGGCAGTTTTGTCAAATTGTTGACGGTTCTATTGTTCGGTTGCCATGGTAACAAAAGTAAGAAATATTCTGAGTCATTTGAAAAACAAGTCTTGGTTGTTAAGGCACTATATGTGCAATTCATATACACTTGTGCTGTTAAGGGATAGTTTGGTTTGAAAATGTCATATTTTTGCAAAATTGCTTACGGTTGCATTGTTTGGTTACCATGGCTACAAAAATTAGAAACGTTTTGAGCTATTTATTCTTTATGTTTCAAAAGCAAGTGTTTGCTTTTAAGGTACTATATGTATAACTGGTATACACTAGTGCTATTAGGAGATAGTTTGGTTTGAAAATTTTCAAAATCTGAAGTATGAAGACTTGATTTATGTGGTGGTTCTTATGTTGCTAGGCAACACAAAAGCTACTTTCATTTATCAATTTTTTATACAATTTCAAATAAAAGTCGTGGCATGCTATTGATATAAGTACTAATATTGACATTCTAAACAATAATCATATCTCAAATGCCGACTCTAAAAGTATCAATTTACACTTTTTCCTCGAACGATTTTCTGCCAATCTCCGTGAAAATTTGATTTTGGTTTTCCATGGTAACCGCTGTCAGAAAAAAATGAATGCTTTGTTTTGTGAAATTTTTTCGACAAGTCTGGTTAAATGAATGAGAAATGAACAATTTCTGTGACTAGTCACTTATCACCATTTCTACAGAACCTGCATGATTCTTCGGGAGAATGCTAAGTAATTGATATACCTTTTATCCCTATTATTATACCTATGCAGTATTAAGAAATAATTAGATTGAAACTCCTCCTGTTTTTGAACAATCGTCACTTGCAAGTAATGGATTACGTGGGAATTGTTTAATATATTTCGTTAAGTATCAGAGTAAACATATACGTTGTACATAAAACTTCCAGATATTATGATGCTGTATGTCTAATTTGGTTACATAATATACTGAACGAAAGTGAAACCGCAACATTCATATTCTATCTTGAATTTCTGTCTCTCATTTCATTTAATCACAAGCCTTCTCATTTCACATATGAATTACCTTCTTTGGCTTTAACTTTAATTCGATTCTGTGAAAGCAAATAGAGCTGGGATACTAGCAATTTAACACGTAAGTGGTCAGAAAAATGACCATGCCATTTGTATAGATCGTGAAACCGAAGTTGACAACAAGAGGACACATGCCACTGAATTGTCTTTTTTCTGACCTCTTACTTTTTTAAGATGCGTGAAACACGGCTTATTTCGCTGCGACAGGAACGAATCAAAGTGGAAAATACAACCCAAAAAAATAAAATTATGTGTGATAAAATGTTTTGCAAAGAAATGAATTCTGTAGTTAATATTCAGGTTAGATTATTAGAAAATAATATGTAGCGTTTTTACTTTTGTTCAGTATACATGAAGCCAAAAACAGCTGATATTCAAGTTCCAAAGATTCCACAAGGAATCATGGTTAACGTTTTGTAATATTATTTGTAATTTATGAAGGAATAACCATTTGAGCTCATATGAGCCGTTAGGCTTATAGTATATCCATGCTCCGTCGATCATCGATGTTGTCGTTGTCGTTGTTGTCGCCCACAGTTATCAAATATCTTCTCCTCTAAAGGCGCACGGTCAATCAAAGACAAACATCATGTGGAGCAGCCTTAGGAACTGGAAACGAAAGTTTGTATAAATGATCCAGGTCACATGATCAAGATGGTTGCCAAGTCCATATAATGTTAAAACCGAAACAATGTCTTTCTTTTGAACCGAAAGACAGATTTCAATGAAACTTGGTAAAGAAGTAGATTGGGGTTTCAGTCCCATCGAAAGTTAAACAAATCATGACATAGGATTGAACTCGACATAATTTACAGAATGTCACTTTTTGTTACATAAAAATTTCAATGGAAAAATAAGAAAACATTGAATCTTTTAGGACGTTTTGTAGTCTGTGGTCTGAACGTTGGTATATACAAACAACACACTGAGCTTATGAAGTTGTCGGTGTGAGTATTCAAGGTCAGGTCATTTCTAGACTTCGGCAAAATGAAATTGGCCAAATGTCACTTACATATTAAATATAAAACATTATTTTCTCATAAACATCTTAACCATTCAAAGCCAAAATGCATATGTACAATCCTTGGGCGGGGAGGGGGGGGGGGTTAAAAGGGAGGGGGGAACGAAAGTTTGTATGAATTATCAAGGTCACACGACCAAGATGACCGCCATGCCAATATATGGTAAAACCTTAACAAAATATTTTTCTCTGGAACCGGTGGATCGATTTCAACGAAACTCGGTGTGTAGCATCATGGACTCTGGCCCATAACAGATTGTTTGAATCATGACATTGTGTTTACCTTGACCTATATAACAGCAATAAAAGTTCTTAGATACAGACGAAATGTTGAGCTCATTAAGTTGAGTGGGCACTCAAGGTCTTGACCTTGGTCAAAGGTCGTTTACATAGTTAATGTTAATTTTTATATTTTCAAAAACGACTTGACCAATTGAAGCCAAATGCCATATGTAGTATCCTTGCGGAGGGGTGGGGGTGGGGGGCGAGCACCAATTGATCCATGTCACATGTCCAAGATGGCTGTCGTGCTAATACATGGTGAAACCTTTAAAAGCAGTGTTTTCTCTGGAGCCGATGAACCGATTTTAATGAAACTTGGCATGTAGAATGGGGACCCATAAACCATGACCTTGGGTTGACCGTTACCTATTAAACAGCAAGGTCCAATACTGTTAAATAGGCTTTTCAATGGAAAAAAAAATGAAGGATTTGATTTTCCAGAAAGTTTTGTAGCCTGTGACCTGAATATTGTTAGATATGTTAATGATCATGTGAGTAGTAGAAGTCGAGTTAACAAGACCAACATGGCCTTTATCAAAGACCAAATCTCAGGTGGGCGATAGGAACCTTGGTCCTCTGGTTTTACTTAGTTCGGCAATTAAATGTCCTTCTTTGCATTATTTACTCTATAATTTTCATTCGATGCTCATTTTAGATTTGCTTTAGTGTTTACTAAGTTCTGTTCCCCTGTCGGTTTCAGAGCGGAAGTTTCTTTCTGATTGCGTCATTTCCTGATCACTTTTACTTTTTCATGGAATAGTGTTTTTATTTTTTACAATTTGATATTAAACACGCCAATTTTATTTTGCAAGACAAATCATGTTCCATCAGGACCTTTGTACGGATAAACCTTGCTAGTGGGTTCCTGCATATAGTAAAAAGATTCAAGTAATCACAACATATGTATCGCCTTGGAACGGTCAGTAATATAAAATTACTGGGGGCTTAAATCGATTTTACAGGCGCCTAACCTGACCCTCAAAACATCCTTTTAAGCAATGTTCAGCCACCTCTGACTTTCTGTTCTGCCAACATTACGAAACTTTGCCCATGTAATATACATATTGTTTACCCCCCCACACACACACACACAGTATTTTTATACTACTGATCGTTCCAATGCGATACTTCTGTTGTGATTCTTATTGTTTTGTGTTTTGAGTCGATTTTTGTGCTGTTTGAGTTTTTAGTACGTTTTCATATCTTTAGTTAAGTTCGGGAAACTGAGTGACCGCCTATTGGGGAATAGGTGCTCACTAAGCTTACGATATGTTTTCTTGGTATAAGTACCTTCCCCCACCCAAGTTTGTGGAATGGTAAGTTCTTTCTAAAAATCATTTCCTGATCATTGCTTACTTTTACCCTTTTAAGGGGGTATTCAATGCACGGACATGGTTTCCTCATGAAAAGGATAGTTGGAATTTCATCATACAGTTTCATGATTTGTTTGTTCTTCCGGACAGAATGACATAATGGGCTAGATTTAGTGTTAGACAATGACTCTAGTCTCCTCTATATGCTATTCCAAACCTATAACATAATGCTTAAGTCAGTGAAATGACCAGGCCAATCAAGGATGCAAAAATATCTTGTATTTGTGCAAGACAGCGTTCTTTGTAATAATCCCAAATATGCAAAACACATTTTTTGATTTGCCCTTGAATGTCATGGCAATTCCATTGATTTATACCTTTTAAGAGAGATTCGGAAAAAAAAGGTACAAAGGTATGCAAAGATCAGGAAAAGGCGCAATCAGAAAGAGATTCCCACTCCAAAAACCGAGGTGCGAAAAAAACAAACTATAAACAATCAGGCACTTATACCATGAAACATATCGTAAGCCGAATGAGCAGCTATTTTCCCAATAGGTGGCCACTCAGTTACCTTAACTTAATTAAAAATATGAAAACATACATAGGGCGCCAACAGCACAAAAATTTTAAACACCAAGACATAAAACAAAAAGAACCACGACAAAAGTATCGCCTTGGAACGATCAGTAACACAAAGTTACTGGCGGGCTTAAACCGGTTTTACAGGATCCTAACCTCACCCTCAGCTTCTGCAGTGGTTCATAACATTTAGTATGTTCTTCGGTCCTAGATAGCCCAACAAAAACTTCTCTGTGAAACTTTCGTCCCACTGTGGCATTCTGTGCCGAGAAAACAAATCGTGAAACTGTAAAATAGAACGCCTTATATAGTGTTTTGGCAGTATACATCGCCTGAGGTGACTCCAGAGTGTTTTAAGAAATGCATATCTGAGGGTCTGGATGGGGGTCCTGGTATTCAATAATCACTAAAAATATAGCCATTTATTCACTGTCATTAAAATGTTGGATTATTCATTAAAATTAGCTCGATTATTCATTAAAATATGATAATTTCTAGTCACGCCTTCTTCGCCCAGCTAATATCCATAAGCAAATAGGTGTTCCCTACCTAAGGCATCCCTTATCGCAAGCCACAAGGACTAGTTCTATGATCATATTAAATTGTTGACAGCTGAGTGCAACATTAAAATTAACATCTTAAGAGAAGCACATATACTCTGCTAGACCACAAAGCCTCATAGAAACTTTCCGAAATAGTAAAACCGTTTTTTTAGCAAATCCCTTTTAAATATGTTGGGAGTATACATGTAATTCCTTCCACCTTAAATACTGAATACGCCCTAAGTTTTACCCTGAATCTTTCTCTTCAATTATGTATACCAAAGGTTATTTAAGGAAAATTGCAACTTCAGGGGTAAAAATATTAATAAAAAGCTGTTGTTTTATTTAGTAAACTAGTTAGCATAGGAGCACTATGTGATGTATGGATTTTATTAATGTCTTAAGTACCGAGCGAGCGAGGAAAGAAACTGTAGAACCATATAAATTGCCACATAAATTCGCATTAACGTTCTTAGTGCTGCCTAAATGTTTCTGATTGCAAAAGACACTGTAATAATGTTGTCATATAATAAGAGCTGTCGCAGGACAGTGTAGCTCGCCTGACTTGAGCTTTGCCACTAAATTTATCAAAATTTATGACCCATGACCTTGACCTCAAGGTCGCTCAGGTGGGTCGTAAAAGCATAAAATTTCAGACCAATATCTACAAACATGCAAAATATCAACTTGATCCATCAACATGTTCAAGAGATATAGACTTCTAACAACTTTAACGAAAAATTTCAACAAAAAAATTCTAAATCTGTGACGTTGACCTCACGGTCACCCAGGGTGGGTCATGATGGTACTCCATAAAACTTCAGACCAATATCTTCAAGCATGCAAAGTATCAACTTGATCCATCAACATGTTCAAGAAATATAGACTTCTAAATTCTTTAATGAAAAACTTTAACACAAAATTTCTAAGTCTGTGACCTTGACCTCACGGTCACCCAGGGTGGGTAATGATGGTACTGCATAAAACTTCAGACCAATATCTACCAATATGCAAAGTATCAACTTGATACATGTACATGTTCAAGAGATATAGACTTCTAAAAACTTTAACCGAAAGTGTGACGCGGACGCGGACATACACGTAAACACGGACGACCGAGGTGACAACAATAGCTCTGTGCACTTTGTGCAGGCGAGCTAAAAATGCGAAATGCTGTCCATCTACAGAAAAGATTACCATTATAGGATTGGAACATTTATAATAAGGACAAAGTGGGGTAATAGAATAAAAAGAAAATACATAAACAAACAAAACAGTGAAATAGTATCTGGCTCACTAAACGTCCAAAATGATTTAATTTATTTTTCTCTGCCTTCAAATGACATTTCTTTTTCAATTGGTCCATGAGGTGAGCCCCTACATGTATATGTTTGGCTGCCAGACATATGTCTTTCCAAACATTCAAGGATTTCTGAAATATGAGTACAACATTTGAACTAAATCAGGTCTGGGGACACCCAGACCCCAGAAAAAAAATGAAATTCTGGAATGTCAGGGAGACAATTTCATAGCCAAAGAGCATATTCATTATTTTTAAAATGTTATTATTCACTATTTATTATATTACTCTGCTATTCATTAAAAATTTACATTTATTCATTATTTTTAGGACCTCATTATTCACTAATCATTAAATGTTTTGCTCTTTATTCACTCTCATTAAAAAATTTAGGCCATTATTCATTAATCATTATACCCCATCGAGACCCTCATATCTCATGAAGGAAAACAAAAGTACAAGCACATGTAGGCAATGATCCCACTAGTAGGGTTTGTTCGTACAAATGTCCTGGTGGAATGTGATTTTAGCTTAAAGAATGGTCTTGCTCCGGCGTCCGATCTTCCTCTCTGAAACTGCCTAGCCAAACAAAGTCAAACTGCACGTGGAACATCCTAAGGAAGGGGAAACGAAAGTTTATATAAATGGTCCAGATCACATGGTGATGGCAGCCAGAATCAAAATGCCTATGATTCCGAAACTTGGCATAAAGCATCAGGGAGAGTAGCTCTACATTTTTTTTATAAATTGCATGACTCTAGGGTGACCCTTGACCTATTTTACGGCAAGGTCGACCTAGGTTGAAAATGCATTTAATGGGAAAATCTTAAAGGAAATGGGCAAATGGACTGAATATTTTTTTTCTCTGAAGAGAAGCAATTGACCCCTGGGGCTGGTCTACGTACCCCCTCCCCAGGGAAATATATAATACCACAATATACCACAATATTCAAATATCTTCTCTATCTTCTTGGGCTATCAAGCCAAACTTCATGTGGAGCATCCTTAGGAATGGGAACAAAAATTATACAAATGTTCAGGGTCACATGACCAAGAACGCCGCAATGACTATAAATAGCAAAATATTTTTAAAAGTTTTTTTTCTCCAAAACCAGAAGTCCTGTGATTTTGAAACTTTGCATCAAGCATCAGTGTTCATTAATCATGACCCTGGATGACCTTGATCTATTTTACGGCAAGGCCAATATAGGTCGCCTAGTAAGTATGCGAATGGGGAAAATTATCTAAATGACATTTAAATGTAAAAATCTGAAGGAAAATAACATATGGACTGAAGATTTATGATTCTGAAAAAATTGGTCCCAAAGGGCTGGTCTGCCCCAATTCCGGGGCAATATTCATTACATGTACATGTATACTACCATGACATTTAAAGATCTTCTCTGAAACCGTTTGGACAATCAAAGCCACATTTGATAAGAAACATCTAAAGCAAGTGGAAATCATTGCTTGCATAAATAACCTAGGTCACGTGACCAAGATGGTTGCCATGCTCACTGCATGGTGTGTTCTGCTCCACCCAGTGGCAATATACCTGTTTATGACCATGTCATTCAAAGATCTTCGCTGAAACTGCTAGGCCAATAAAAGCTAAATTTTAGATGAAAAATCTATACGAAAGTGGGGGTGGGTACCAATGTGTACATAAATGATCCAAGTCACATGACCAAGATTGCCACCATACCCATATAAAATTATATATTATGGTAAAATAATAATAATAAAAAAACGAACATCTTATCTAGAACCGGTGGACTGATTTCAAACAAGTTCATTCGTGTATATCCCATGTCTAAGGTGAACGATTACAGAATTATTGGTCCTCTTGTATTGCAAAATAACGTTGATGTTAGTTTTAAATATTAACAACAGCTTTACAATGAAGTTCTGAAAAGCGCATTGAATGACATTCATGGTGTACCTTTATAAATAGTGCACATAAAGACACCCAATTTTAGCCTTAGTACAAAAATTGTTATTTTATCATTAATTAAAAACCGTCAACTAAGGGTTCTTGTGGAATCTTTGGAATTTGAATATAGGCTATTTTATTGTGAAAAATTGGGTTCCACATGTTATTAATCAAGACGCATCAGAAGATCTGAAAGTTGTTTTTGTTTGTTTGTTTTATACACAAAAATACTGTCCCTCATACTGAACAAAATAGATTATACAAACATGTGGATCTATATATTTGTATTTTATACTGTATATTCATCATTAGACTCACATTAATCTGTAAGCATACAGTTGTATTATGTGTTCTTCTACATTGTGGAAATTAAAATTTATGAATAATAAAAAAGTATATTGTTATAATTTTTATTTGTGCTCATTCGTAAAATGCCGATTCTGGTGCAGTATTGTATTATAATGGCATTGGAAGATATATTTTATGAGGAAAACATGTCCATGAAACGTACATCACCTTAAACCCTATGGAGCGGTTCTAACGTGTACCAACAATCTGTGTTTTGAACAAAAGTAAGAAAAATATTCAAAATTCATCAATGGCTTTTTCAATTGTTACCGATGATAAATCTCTATATATTGCATGGGCAAGTTGTCGAAATGTATTGATTCTTTTCACACCCCAAACGTTTGATGTGACGTCCGACGTAAAACGTACGTCACCTTGTTGACTCTAATTTATGAATCGATTGACAGCCGAGCATCTTTAATGCCGATTTAATCATTTGCTTCAATTAGCGGTAAACCAAAGTCAGATGGTGAAGTGTGTTTGTTGATAAGATATATTGAAAGAAAAGTCTCTCTCTCTCTCTCTCTCTCTCTCTCTCTCTCTCTCTCTCTCTCTCTCTCAGCATTTTAAACAGACAAGGGTTACTCAATTAAGGAATTATTCACTCACCCTTAACTTCTCTTTGATATCATTATTGAAAACAGACAGGAATGTTGAATGAATATCGGGGAAACACATCCGACTGAATTGCGACATATCGACTTGATAGAAAGACGAAAGAGGTTATATAATCATGTGTATGATAAGTTCGATAAGCCTGATAAGCGTCTTCAAGTTTCGTGCGAACTGCGCGTGTTTGTGACGTGAGGTTCTATTTTCAACCAGATAAAATTAAAGTTTCATTTAAGTTTATTGAGAAATTCGTGAGAACAGCAATATAGTCACCCACTCAATTACTGAATCACACATATAAGTACATAGATCAAATTATGGTTCTGGCGAGTAAAGTGCCGGTCCCACTGCACTTAAGATCGCTTAAGATCTCTATACGATTCTCTAAATAATTATTTGAAGGTAATTTCTTTGGCCCCAATATGCAAATTAAGAAAACATAAACACGATGGTAAACATTTTACATAATTTGCATGCACAATCTTTTTACAAAACTTGTACGATTGCTTACGATTCAGTGGGACTGACACTTAAAGTGCCGGTCTCACTGAATTGTAAGCAATCGCGCGATTGTCTAATCATAAGTTTATTGATAAGACTGTGTACCCATTCAGGTTCAATGGGGGTATACTTTTTCATAGACATGTTTGCTGGTGTAACGTAGACCTGAAATTTAAAACCAAATCATTCTGCGACAGCCTAACATACGACAACATCGTGTGAAGCTCGACGGCGTGACCGGGACACTCACTTGTGTCCAAGGGAGATAACTTTTGTTCGTGGTCAGGAGACAGACAGACAGACAGACAGACAGACAGACAGACATTGGTTTTAACTACTCAGTTCACCATTCATAAGCTAAGTTTAGGTTTTATTGATTTTCTATATCGCCCCTTTTACCTAATGTAGAGAGAGAGAGAGAGAGAGAGAGAGAGAGAGAGAGAGAGACGTTCTTTATAGGCATTCTTTATTTACCGCTAAATGAAGAAAATAATAAAATCGACATCATAGATAATCGGATGTCAATCAATTCTTAAATCATAGTCACAAAGTGACGTACGTTTAACGTCGGACGTCACATCAAACGTGTGGCGTGTGAAATAATCAATAAATGAGCGTGTGCATAAGAAAACGTACAACATGCATAGACGAAAACAAAGGCGCAGATCAGTTGTGCAGCAACTGCACAGCTGATCAGCGCCATTGTTTTCGCTAAACAGAAAGTACAATCTTTCATCTACTTTTATCGAAATCTCAAGCTTCTAGCCTGCTTCTGTGAATGGACAGCTTCGTTTGTGTCAGACTAGGTCGGAAACCCAGACTGCTGGTTTTCTCATGCAGAGTCTCAAATATAAAATCAGTTATCCCACTTTTAATGGAATGATAATAATAAAACTGTTATAAAAACAATATGAGATATCGCGCGCACACTTATCATTTGCTTCTGTTTTATGGACGAAACCCCGTGAATACTGCCAATACTCCTTTTTATGGGCTCAGCTTATAACAAACTATAAAGCTTACTTAAAGTCAAAGTCAAAGTCAAGTGTTATCTCCAGTGCGTGAGCTCAAAAACGTGTTAGCAACAACAAAAACAACTCTATTGTCAGCTGCTTTGTAGAGACCGGGTCCCGGTTATAAAACTTTTTTTCATGCTTAACATAGCTGAGCTTCAAATTAATCTTGCTTATTAATGTTTAAATGCCAACATTTGTTGGCATTTTAACATTTATGAGCAGGATAAATTACCAGTTTTAGAGGGTTGAACCTGAATTTTCCGCTAATTATGACCAGTGGAGGAGAGATGCCCAATTGAGTATCACTGACCTAGATTGCTTTGACAGGTAAATGTTACTATTAATAGCAATTTGATACTCAATTGGGCATCTTTTTGTCATTTTTATAGTACTCTCAGAAAATCGAAAAAATGTATCACAGTTTTTAACCGATTTCCACCAATTTTAAAGAGCTTAAAGATGAATGAATTTCCAAACTTTTGACCGTTCAGATTTTTTTTAATTGTCTAGAAAAAAAGTTATTAAGGTTTAAAATCAGGATTTTTTTCTGATTTTCTGTGATTCCTATTTGGGAGCTAGAAAAAAAAAGTGATGCCCATTTAGGAAACGGTGATTCCTTTTTAGAAACATATAATAAGATCTATGATTCCTGAATAGGATACAAATAGTTTGTTATGCTTCCTGTTGAAGAACTTTGTTTACCAGAGCCTAACTGACTTAACTGTCATGTTATTTTCTGAATACCTTTCTGTATCTCATATCGATCATAGAGATGTTCCACATTCAACCTTTTTTTTCATTTTAATGGCCAGAGTGTATTTTAAGTTCAGTTTCACAATCATTTATACAAGTGCGTTCAGTTATTGATATGCCCCTGCCATATTCAGAAACAAATTTACAACTCTTCTTGCTTTTGAACAATCTTCACTGGCAAGAAATAGACATCTGGATGAATTTGTTTATATTATTTGTTAAGTGTGTCAAAATATTTACTCTGTATATTAAACTTCCAGAGTTTGTGATGCTGTATGCCTTCTTTGATTACATAAGATATGGAGCCAAATTTTAACAAAACAATTCGCTGATATTTGAGTTTCAAAGATACCACAAGGAACCATGGTTAATGGTTTGTAATTTTGTTTGTAAATTACGAAAGAACAGCCATTTTTGTACTACGGCCGAAAATTTGGTGTCTTTATCTCTATTTACAAGGTAACACCGCTGATTTTCATTCATTGTACATTTTAGAATTTCATGGTAAAGCAGTTGTTACAATATAAAACTAAGCATGTCAGTGTTTTTGCAAGAAAACTAATATTCTACTAGGACTGTTTTACGACCAAAGCTTGCTTATGGGTTCCTTGATGAGGTAAGCATGTCTTAAAGTACTCTGGAGTCACCCATGACTTTGTATTCTGTCAAAACGTGGGTTGGCATTTCATCATACAGTTTCATGATTGTTTCACCGAGGGGCTAAGTGGGATAAATTTAATGTTAAGCAATGACTCATATCTCCTCTTTGTGATATTCAAAACCTCTTCTATAGGGTTTAAGTCATGGAAATTAACATGCCAGTAAAGGATGTCAAAAACTAGTAGTATTAATACAGCTGTACAAGGCAATATTCTTTGTATTCATCCTTAATCCACAAAATACATTATTGATATTAGAAGAATGTCTGTCTGTGAATGTCCTGGTGATTCCCTTGACTTGAAGCCTATACAAGAGGATTTAAATATCATGAATATGAGCAGTGAGACATAGCCTAAGTATAAATGTTTCTCTGTGAAAGTCCCAGTCCCCTATGGTATTCTGTGCCAAGAAAACAAACCATGAATTTTATGATGAAATGCCAACCCACGTTTTGGCAGAATACAAAGATATAGGTGACTCCATAGTACTTTAAGGACTTATGTGAGGTCACTGTATATACATGTTTGAAGATTTACTTGTATAAAAGAGCATTGTTTATTTTTGTCAACAATATTATATTCTTTAGCATGCTTTATCATGTGGCTGTTGAATATGTTGCAAATACATGGATTTGTGTATACATGATTGTGAAATGAGTCAGCTCAGAGCAAGTGAGTCATTTTTCAGTTACTTCCAGGTTGAAATCGTCGGACCCATTTGTCTTAGCTTTTTGAAAAAAAAAAAAAAAAAAAAAAAAAAAAAAAAGCCAGATTTTTCGATGTAGTCATTGACTTCAGTCACATAAGAACCTGAAACAAAAGGCATGTCATCTTTCAGCAAACAATAAGTGCACATGAGCCGCCCAAAAATACTCACTTCGAGAATTTTCCAGAAAAACATGTTTACATTAACTTTTTCCAGAGAAATACATTTCCATGACCCCAAAATAATCTTTAATTTTTCATATTATGTATCCTAGACATGTAGGCTTTGTGTAATTTTTATTCACATGCATTCCATTTTCCAGGAAATGGGTCCCACGAAAACCAGTTACCTTAGTATCCAATTCTAAACCAAGCTTTTTAAAATTTTAAAAGAATAACTATAATAGTCATTCCTTGTATCTGTTACATCTATTAGCAATAAATGCACATCATCATTTGATTGACAGATTAAAAAAAACAGTAGATGTCTGTTTAACATACCCCACCCACTCATGTCAATATTGATAAACTCTTAAGGCATGCTTACCTCATGAAGGAACCCACAAGCAAGCTTTGTTCGTAAAACCGCCCTGGTAGAATATTAGTTTTCTTGCAAAATAACATTGACGCTTAGTTTTATATTGTAACAACCGCTTTACCATGAAATTCTAAAATGTACAATGAATGAAAATCAGAGTGTAACTTTGTAAATAGTGCTGATGAAGACACCAAATTTTGACAAACATGGTTATTCTTTCATAATTTACAAACAAAATTACAAACCATTAACCATGATTCCTTGTGGATTCTTTGAAACTCAAATATCAGCGATTTTTTTTTGTTTAAAAAATTGGCTCCATATGTTATGTAATCAATTTAGGCATACAGCATCATAACTCTGGAAGTTCTATATACAGAGTAAATATTTATAGACACACTTAACACATTATATAAACAAATTCATCCAGATGTATATTTCTTGCCAGTGAAGATTGTTCAAAAGCAAGAAGAGTTGTCAATTTATTTCTGAATATGGCAGGGGCATATCAATAACTGAACGCACTTGTATAAATGATTGTGAAACTGAACTTAAAATACACTCTGGCCATTAAAATGAAAAAAAGGTTGAATGTGGAACATCTCTATGATCGATATGAGATACAGAAAGGTATTCAGAAAATAACATGACAGTTAAGTCAGTTAGGCTCTGGTAAACAAAGTTCTTCACAAGGAAGCATAACAGACTATTTGTATCCCATTCAGGAATCATAGATCTTTTTATATGTTCCTAAATAGGAATCACCGTTTCCTAAATGGGCATCACTTTTTTTCTAGCTCCCAAATAGGAATCACAGAAAATCAAAAAAAAATCCTGATTTTAAACCTTAATAACTTTTTTTCTAGACAATAAAAAAAAAATCTGAACGGTCAAAAGTTTGGAAATTCATTCATCTTTAAGCTCTCCAAAATTGGCGGAAATCGGTTAAAAACTGTGATACATTTTTTCGATTTTCTGAGAGTACTATAAAAATGACAAAAAGATGCCCAATTGAGTATCAAATTGCTATTAATAGTAACATTTACCTGTCAAAGCTATCTAGGTCAGTGATACTCAATTGGGCATCTCTCCTCCACTGATGACTATTTCAGCATTTATGAGCAGTTGAAATTTCATGCTCGAAAATTTGTTATAACCTCGGGACGGCCAGATTACTGTTTTAGACATGTTGTATTATCGACGTGAATGCTGAAGTTAATTTTCAATAATCCGTCTTAAGTTTCAGTTTATTCTGAAATTATCGTCTCGTATCAAAATAACGTGAGTTATCGGTAATGGTCGGACGGGCTTACGACTCCCATGTTTATCCACGTGCGTGCGAGAGAGGCTTATTGGAATTAAGCCACAGTCAACACGAACGAAATCGTTGTCGACTTTCGTACGGTTTAAATCACTTTATCAGTGCTAAGATGATAATTAGAGATTATCACATGGACATTTTGGTTATCGCCCGCAGTATCATCCCGAGACTCCATTATCAAGCCCGAGAGCTTTAGCTCGAGGGCTGATAATGGTCGAGGGTTGACACTAAGGGTGATGACCAGATTGCCCATGCTTTAATCTGCTTATCACATCTTCTAAATAGTCTATTTTAAAGATTTGTGTTTAGAAATGCGAAAAACGTTGATTCTGCATTAAAAAGAGAATGACACCATAAATATGACGTGCCAATGACGCAACGTCATTAAACCTAACGGCACATATTGTCATGGCGCGGCAACAGCGCATGCGGGCATGATAGCCTCCCTCCATTCAAAATACATGATTATCAGACAACCCATGCTGATAACCAGTGGGCGGGAAACACATTATCACATATGCAAACTTTAGGTTATCGCTGGAAATATAGGTCTAAGTATGTGTTAATTAGAGATTATCACATGGGCATTTCGGCTATCGCCCGCAGTATCAACCCGAGACTCCATTATCAAGCACGAGAGCTTTAGCTCGAGGGCTGATTATGGTCGAGAGGGTTGATACTTAGGGCGATGACCAGAATGCCCAGGTTATAATCTGCTAATCACATCTTCTAAATATTATATTCCAAATATTTGTTTTTAGATATGCGAAAAAGGTTGATTCTGCGTTGAAAAAGAAACTGGCACCATAAATATGAAGTGTCAATGACGTAACGTCATTAAACATGACGTCACATATTGTCGTGACGCTACAAAGTCGCATGCGGGCATGATAACCCTTCAGCCCGCAAATGCTGATAACCAGAGGGCGGGAAACACTTTATCGCATGCATATGCAAACTTGAGGTTATCGCTGGGAAAAAATCCATTCACCCAGCCTTGTTAGAAAATGATGCGTTCCATTTTTTCTCAGCTAAAAATACATGGTAAAATATGGCTTTTCACCTAGTAACGCGATAAAGCAGAGCAGCCTATAATTAATTGTTAGTTTTGATTAAGCATATTTAATTGCCATATACATGTATCTACATGAAAATGTAAGAGAGAGGGTTGGGCCACAAGTTCTTCCAACGTAAGTTACGGCCCTCCCCCGTAATATGTACAATATTAACAATTGATTAAAACTTAGGGATAAAAGCCGAGTAAAAAGTGTGCAGGTATCAGGCGATATCTGCACACATACTTGATATTGCACACTTTGTTAAAAGCGAAATATTCTTTTTATGATACATTGCCAAATTCTTGACTTGAGGGTCATCGTGCAAAATTGTAAAATTGGGACGTCAACTCCAATGACGTCATCTTCGTCTGACGTCGCGTGGAAAATGACGTCATACTGGGCCGAAACGTCAGCAATTTAAGCCGAAAAATGAAAATAAAATGTCAGCAATATTGATTCAATTGAAAAATGTGCTTCCGAAAAGTAACAGTGTAAAAATAATATCATCTGATATTGCACTTGTGCAAAAATGATATCACTCTTATCGCGGCCGTCTTGTAGATATTTCAATTTTGTAAGGCTAACTATCAACAAAACAGAGAAGCAGATATTTATAGCTATATATTTACATTCTTCTAAAACCTCCTTAGATGAACCATTAGATTTTCATCTGTGTTCATACATCCATGAACAACATCGAGTCACGCGACGTCACACTTGACGTAAAAAACAATGTTTTCGCCAGTCTGATTGGACGTTGTAAACATGGACGCCGTTCCACTGTTTGTATAAACACTGTGTATAAATTAACTATCTGCTCATAAATATGATCGCCTTGATGATGTTTCAACAAGCGATAGAGAGAAATGAATATAAATATAAGAAATGAGTTTAATTTTTCTAATGTTCATGGAGCTATGAACGGTAGTGTGTCACTAGCAAAGCTTACATGAACCCCGAAGGGGTTCATTCACTTTGCACTCGACCCACTGCGATTCATAGCTCCATGAACATCAGAAAAATGAAATTCATTTCTTAAATAATAAAAGGGTTATCGCACTGATATCGGTGAATATTGTCCCTCGTTGGAATATCTACGGACGCTTGCATGCTCGCGTCCTCCGATATCCCAACTCGGGACAATATTAACCGATATCAGTGCGATAACCCTATATTATTATATGGTCACATGATGATAAATACAAAATAAATAAATGAAAAACAATTAATTGTTTTGATATAAGTCGCGTGATGAGAAAAGCAACATTTTGCATATATACGAAAACAAAGGCGAAGATAAGCCTCGCAGTAACTGCGCAGCTGATCTGCGCCTTTGTTTTCGTTACAGGGATAGTTCAAGTCATCATGTTTTGAAATCTAAAACTTCCAGCCGCATGATATCTTTTGTTCCAGTACAGCTCGGTTTGTGTCGGACCTGTTCGAAAACCAAGTTTTTGGGTTATTTATCCCATTCAAATCTAAAGATAACACGCGTCCCATAACACATGTAGTGACTCAAAGTTTAACCCAGTCATAGGTTGTTTCCCTTTGACTATCATTGGAAAAGTTCCCTCAGGACCTTTTCCACAGTGTTTGGAAAAGGTCCCTCAGGACCTTTTCCACAGTGTTTACTTTGAATATGAAGAAAATTGTACCCATGATCGACTGCTCACCCTCAATGACGCGTTTTGTCACATAAAACGCTTACTAAAAACTAGTGAACCCGTCTATAGGGACTAGACAGTTCGCCGCAATCAATTTAATTTATCAAATGTTGACACTCCCCGTCAAATAGCAGTAAATATCTAGCAAACAGTCTCGATCGTGGTGACTGCTTACCATAGCGCATCTAGGTTTACATCGTATATACCCTCACGAGGGGTACAGCAACTATAGAAACTCTATACGGCTGACTTTAAGTCCATCACATCGCACTATAGGTCTATTTCTGGTAGTGTGGCTGCAGGTCAAAATTCAGAACTCTGTCACAAATTGACTTCACTGCAAATTGGTTTTCTACAAATCGACATATTGATTGTAATCGTGTTCCCTTTAGTATTGGCTTTGATTCCATAACATCAAAAATTTTGGCCATTGCCTTGAGCAACAGATACACCCACTGGTCAATGTTCATTACAAGAAACGGCATTCATGTATAGGAAACGAAACTGAAATGTATGAGAATCGAAATTAATGACGAACCAGAGAATCAACAAAACTGAAATCTAGAGCAAAGGGAATCTCTTATAACAAACGGCTGCTGACCTTTTCATTGGTTTCTTTTTAAAGAGCCAACTTGTTGCATGCATTAAAGTTTTACTGTAAAGGCGGAATTTCCAATAAGACTAAATATATCACAATTGGAAAAACCTATGATGATATAGGAAATCGAAAGAAATGCAGTCAGCAGGTAAGATTTTATCCATTCCATAGTAAGTTTTATTGTTATATCTTTATTGCTTTGTCTATTTTACACAAAACAACTATATTGTACTTTTGACAGTGTATAATTTGTTCGTCATATTACGGGTACTCTGCCGACTTTGAGCAAAGGGAGGTCAAAATTAAGAACATGGTACGCTGATAGGCCTATAACATTCAAAAGAAGAATGTAAAATGTAGTTTGGATGAAACATGAAACTATCCATTAAATTAAACAAGTAGATCTACTTAAAGCAAACACTATGCATTTTCTTTCCATTGAAGATGTAATAGAGTCTATCCATTTTTCAGACCATCATTATGAATATAGGGATCAACCATGGTTTTTAGTGTTCAAACATTCGATGGATCACGAGGTCTTGTGAAACAAGCCATGGTTGATCACTATTCTTGCATTTTCACTCGACTCTGACACACTTAAAATCTCATGAAAATAACATAAACTTAAACATGTTAAAGCCAGATCTACGTAATTGACCTCACGGTAGAATTTTTGTTTTTATTTTTTTTGCATATGAGTGTACTTTGATGTCCTGCATACGAAAATGGAAATAAATCGATACCGTTCCGAGCTTGCTTTCGAGATATTGTTTTTTTTTTTTTTTTTTTTTTTTTTTTTACATAAATTTTCCGAAGTCCTCTGCATAATTGCATGTGCATATAGTTTCGTATTCCGAACGTAAACTGACGCTAGAAATGACGTTTCGAGCGAAAACTGACGTTACGAATGTGGCGTAAATGACGTTTCGACCCTTAGATACGCACGTTCCTTTGAGCGCCTTCAATTACGCACATCTGGCTTTCAAATCTCATGAAAACAACATTAACGACGTAAAACCTCGCCAAAACCGCGGAGTTTCTTAACGTCGGCCATTTCGTTTCTACAAAACACATGACGTCACGTCGCATTGACCAATGACGTCGTTGAAAACCCATGTTCAACCGGCACCTGAAAGTCATGATTTGAACATGGGTGTTGCTGTTTGAACACGACTTTCGACCAATCGAAAACGGCCTCAAACAGCTATGCACATAGATATCTATGCAAGAACTGGACTTCAGAAAGACATTTATTGGTTAAACAGCAGTCACACAGTAGCGTATACGTGAAACGCGCACCGGGCGTGTTGAAAAAATAGCAAAATTCCACATACGCCAGATGCACGTCGGAAACATGTTCAAAACTCGCTACAAGCGCGTTGGGTGCGCTTGGTGTACGTCCGGCGCGCGTCGCTGTACGTCATTAAAAGTCTCTGCGCGTTTTGCGCGTGTTTGGGCTCAAAAAATTTAAATATGTTTAAAATTTTTCTAAAAGCTCGGCGTGTCTCGGGTGTGTGACTAATACGTCCCGAATAAGTTCCATGCGCGCTACAGGCGCGATGAATACGCTCTGAACGCGTTTAGTGCGCGTTTGAAGCACGCCAGTGTACGTTCCATGCGCGTTCCGATTTTATTAGATGTCGCTTCAGTAGCGTGCCCCAAGCGTCTGTGAAACGAGCGTTGAACGTTCGATGCGCGCCTGTAGCTTGTGCTTAGCGTGTCTGGGACGTTTCACAACCTTGCGCCAAAACTTTGAGATTTTTTTATACGTCCGTCACTCGCCCCCGTCACACGCTAATGTGTGACTGCTAAAGCGCGTTAAAGGAACAAAATATTTTTATATGTGCAAAGTCCTCAGCGTGTTGAGATTTTTCATACGCCCGGCGCGCGTTTGGGTGATACGCTACTGTGTGACTGCTGTTTATGGTCCACGAGCTATTTAAGATGTCGGTACCACCCGACCTGAACAGATCCCCCCACTTTTTGATGAGAAAACCGGACCGATATTTTAAGCCACAGAGATGAATGGCTAGAGCCTTAGAAAGTATAAACTTATGACATTGCCTTGGCGCTGATCAGGTGCACCTACAACAACCGTTGTATGTCAGAGTTAGAAAATAGCAATGGCTTTGCATTTTCTTCGAACAAATGCTACTTATTTTTAGATTATGTTTCCAGGAATTGCTACAACTCGTCATTTCTATTTATAACTGATCATTAATTCGAGGTATCAAAACATACCAAAAATTGACAACACAAACGGCCACGGGTTGTCTCAGTCCTGTATTTTTGGTCTAGGTCGTTTCGACCATGAATTGTTTGTTCAGATTTAAAGGAGAGACAGATGTGCCTAACACTATTTTTTGCTCTTTTTGTTCAAAACTGGTGATTTTTTTTTTAAAACAAGATATATTTTACAACTCTTGCAAAATTAAAAACCATATCTTTATCAGAAACACTAGACCTTGATTAAATTTTCAAAATAACTCTTAATGCGCACAAATCGTTTAAATGCCCCAAACTGGGCAAGCTCTTCTTTAAAAAGGAAAATTTATATAACAATGTCATACATTAATTAAGAAAAAAATCAGCTCCAGCAGTGAATGTTTGAATAACAATTCACTGTTTGTAGGTCAGCTGTAAAGCAAATCAAATCACGAGCGCGCAGCACGAGTGATTTGTCTGCGTACATCTGACCGACAAATATTACACTATTACTCAACAAATCATGCACAACAGATAAACGAAAAAAAAGTCATTTTAAACCTTCAGTTTCTTTATTTTTTCCACCATAGCACTTAAGAAATCCCGCCAAACTTTTGACTGTATCGCAATTGTTTACATATATTTGATACATTTTAACGCGTTGAAATGACGTTACACCGTCTATCGTCAAGGTAACGTGATTTATGGGACAGTTGACGTCATAATTAAATGGCGTCAAACGGCTCAAAGTAACGTCACGCGCATTCGCCCTGTGAAATTATTGCATAATATTACACGTTTTTAACAATTGGCTCTATAGGCCAGGTGTGTTAGAATACCGCATTAACCGCATTAAAACTTAATCAAACACTATTACAAAACGATTGATCTTCAATCGACGATTGTTCATTTTTATGCGTCAAAAATGAAATTTTCACCACCATTTTTTTCACTGTCGCTCGAATACAATAAAATGTCCAGGCGAGCTAGATATGTGAATGGTCCACCTTAATAAATCAAATTCGCCTTGAAGTGCATGGATGTCCTCAGTGCATTTTTATTCGCACTGCATCAACTTACCCCGTGCATCAACTAGCCCCGGTCTCCTCTAAATTTATCGTGGATCAAGAAAACTTGTATTCGGGATTTCTGATCAGCTCAGACACAAACCGAAAGAATCGTTTTGGATTTAAGAAGAATAGGGATTAGTCTATTCATTTAGTGAAAACAAAGGCGGTGATCATGGCAGCAGTGCATGCTGATCTGCCTCTTTGTTTTCGCAGAGGCAAACATATTGCTTTCTCATGATGCGGCTTGTCAACAGAATCTCGTCTAAAATAAATTCTTGAAAGCTGCTGAACTTTTGTGTGTCTACATTAACATTAAACAGATGCTATCAGCTTTCGGTTTGTGGACATAACAGTCCAGCTAATTTTGGAAGAAACTGAATTTCTGGAGAAATTTTACCCTGTGGGTAGCGGTGAATATTCTATTCCAAAGATTTGTGTTTAGAAATGCGAAAAACGTCAATTCTGCGTTGAAAAAGAGAATGACACCATAAATATGACGTGCCAATGACGCAACGTCATTAAACCTGACGTCACATATTGTCATGGCGCGACAACGTCACGTGCGGATAAAATACACTACCTCCATTTAAAAAAACATGATTATCAGAGAGCCAATGCTGATAACCAGAGGGCGGGAAACACATTATCACACACGCAAAGTTGAGGTTATTGCTGGAAATATAGGTCTAAGTATGTGTTATCTCGGGCGTTTTGGTTATCGACCGCAGTATCAACCCGAAAGCTTTAGCTAGAGGTCTGATTATGGTCGAAAGGGTTGATATTTAGGGCGATAACCAGAATGTCCATGTTATAATCTGCTTATCACATCTTCTAAATATTATATTCCAAAGATTTGTGGAAATGCGAAAAACGTTAATTCTGCGTTGAAAAAGAAAATGGCACCATAAATATGACGTGCCAATGACGTATCGTCATTGAACACGACGCCTCATATTGTCGTGACGCTACAACGTCGCATGCGGGCATGATAACCTTTCAGCCCGCCAATGCTGATGACCAGAGGGCGGGAAACACATTATCGCTCATGCAAGCTTGAGGTTATCGTTGGGAAAAAATCCGTTCACCCAGCTTTTTTTCAAATTAATGATTAGAAAATGATGCGTTCCATTTTTTCTGAGCTAAAAATACATGGTAAAATGTGGCTTTTCATCTTGTAACGTGATATAGCAGCCTATAATTAATTGTTAGTTTAGATTAAACATATCTACATGAAAATGTAAGGGATGGGGTTAGACCACAAGTTCTTCAAACGATAGTGTATACGGCCCTCCCCCTAATATGTCCAACATCAACAATTATTAAATGGTCACATGTTGATAAATACAAAACAATTAATAGTTTTGATAAGTAGCGCGATGAGAAAAGCAACATTTCCTATACACTCCCGGTAAAAAAATAAAAACATATTCCGCGTTTCTCCGCAAACATGGCAAACGCGGAATTTTTATTTCTCGGAGAAACACCGCGAAATAAGCCAGGTAGACGAAATCGTCTGCGCGAAATTTCGCGGTGTTTCTCGGTGAAATTTCTCGGTGTTTCTCCGAGAAAGGTAATTACCTGGATTTATCGATAAAACTCTTTTTCTCGGAGTTTCTCGGAGGAATTTAAAGGACAAATGCATGTTTATATTTTTTGAATAAATATAAAACAATAAATTAAAAAGATAATAAGTATTTGCAAGTATGAAACTTGCAGATGTTACATATTTGTTTAGATGGCTTATAATCCACCTAAATATATTCTTGATTACATTAAAATTTATGATGACCTTTGTCACTTGTGTTGCTTTCCAAATCATCCATGATTATTCGATCTTTGAACAGAAGAATGGAAGCGAAAAAATCATTTAAAAATCAAGGGCGTCATTAAAAATTCGCGCCTTGAGCATTGTTCTTTCCGACAAAGAATAAAATTACCACACTTCTAGTGACTATGTGGACAATCAGAATCATTTTCATTGAATGAATAAATAAGTTTAATGACATTTGATCAAAGGTATTTAATTATGTACAATAGCAATGATTTAACAGGCGGTTTACTTTAATTATGTCAGGATAAACATAAGTCATCAAAATAACATGAATATACCGGCCGGAGATCGAAATCGCAACTTTTTTTTTTCGAAGCGAACGCACTATCTATACATGTAAAACCATCGCGGCCTGTCTTATTAAATGTTCGGACCTTACTTGTCCGCCAGCATTTCTTGGTAAGCTGTTAACGTAACCGTTATCAAATATTCAGATTATGGTTCCATATAAATCGCAAATAATTTGAGCATTCGTACATGTACATGTACATGTATATATACTCGTATGTTTTAGATCGAGACTACATGTAGTAGGAAAGAATTTGCATCAAAAGTTATTGTCCATGAACAACCACAAAGCCGTTTAAATCATGAACTTATGGGATCGCCTAAATTGATGCCCTTTCACCCGTAATATTGCATGGTATTAACATACATAAATGGTCAACAAAATTTACAGAAATCACTGTTGACTGATTTGGCCAAGTGGTAGAATTTGCAGCATTACCAGGAAGTGTGTTTCGGCATACACATTCATGTTCTTGTGTCACATTCTCTAATGAACACGAAGCTGACACTGCTCCTTCACCTGATAAGGAAGCTGTCTGCCGTAAAGTGAAATAAAAAGTCAAGCAAATAAAAATGCCGACCGTGCAGCCAACACTGTCATATGACTTACTCCCAATTGACGGCTAAATACATCACGTAGATATGAATGTACATGTCCATACATTGCTATTCACGCACATGCATTTGCATCATTAAAATCATTCTTGTTCAAACGTTTTACATCAGGAAAACATTTCATGGAAAATGTGTATCCCATCAAAAACAAAACTGGGGTATGCAGGGGTATATCTATTTTTTTATCTTTTGCTCCAAAACATAAGATTGTGGGTACTAGTTTGAACCGCCTCGGTGAGGCGCTTATAGCGTGTACCCACAATCTATGTTTTGAGCATGAATAAGAAAAAGCAAACATTTTCTACTGAAAATTTTCTTTTTTATTTCTCTTTTAACATCTCTGTATATTGCATGGACATGGTTTCGTAATTTTAAAGTTACGGTATATGAAATAATTTCTTTAAAGCATCATCGACACAAAAGGCAGCAATGCTTTCGGAAGGAGAGATCGGAAAACCTCATAAATACATTTACATGTTTGTTATACCTTGTGCAGAATTGCGGTTTGTATGGCACATTGTAAATGTACATTATTGTATATACAGTCGAGAAATTTTAATGGTCTTAAATTTTTATTTCGCTCCCTCTTTAAATCTGATTGATATTATTAGATGAAAAATGCATTATGTGCAACAAATATTTTTGTATAGGATATGTCACACAGTGCATCAAAGTAAGTGGCTGAAATACACAAACTTTTCTTTACGTGTACATGAATTTGGGACAATGTCGGTTATGATAGTATTTTTCTTTTATTTTTCTTTTACGTATGCACCATTATTTTGTTGTCATTTGTGTTACGACATCGAGATATAAATGTGGATGCATCAAACATACGAAACATACATACTCAAGTATCTGCAGTTCATAGCGTGTCGGATGCTGTTTCGGTAGTTTTTGTAAGTGAAGGGTTTACAAATACGAATGTTGTGTAGCCCATTTCGAACGTCAGGACATCCCAAACTTGTACAGTACCATAAAGCGACGAAAACGTACCGACATAACCGTGGCCGAGGACAAGGACGTTAGTAACAGCAATATTGCGCAGTGATTTTTCTATTCATGCACATGCATATTAAAGTTTCTATACTTAGACGGTCCCGGTAATTTTTAAAACTGACACCAAAATATAAGGTCATGTATTTGTTTTCCGGTGTAAAATGAGTGTATCCGTTCCTGCCTTCTACGGAAACATTAATAAAGGTTAAGTTTTAATGCGATTTAACGTGTAAATTTGATGTAAGATATCCATACGCCAGTTGAGCTGTGTGCTAGTCGAGCTGCACATGTTTTTCGGAAACGATCAGGATGTGCTATTTTTGGAACAAGTGCACTTATTAGATCGAATACGGTGAAAAATTCATATCTATACATCTTGATGATGTAACGGGATCATAGCATCCCTTGGAAATATGCAAATTTCAAACTCGAGACTTTGTGAATCGAGTAAGTGTTAGGTATATAGCGCAGTAAACCACCCTTGGTGGATGAGCATGCTTTTCCATCGACGGGGTTTGCTGTGGCTCGGCTCGGCCGCTCGTTACATTTGGTGGCAGCGGTGGGATGATGACAACCGCCAGACCGGGGTTGCCTTACCCATGTAGTCCCCAGGCCAAGACTCGGGGCGAGTCTTCTCGTAGGGGGGAAGTAATGTAACGGGATAGCTTCCCTTGGAAATATGCAAATTTCAAACTCGAGACTTTGTGAATCGAGTAAGTGTTAGGTATATAGCGCAGTAAACCACCCTTGGTGGATGAGCATGCTTTTCCATCGAGGGGTTTGCTGTGGCTTGGCTCGGCTGTACGTTACACGTAACGTACATGTACAGCCACGTTACATGTAACGTACATCCGAGCCAAGCCACAGCGTACAGAAATATCAGATTAAAGAAGTAGGGGGATTGTACTAGCCGAGTAGTGAAAACAAAGGCGCTGATCAGCTGTGCAGATACTGCACAGTTGATCTGCGACTTTATTATCGCATGAGTATGAGTCCAGCGTTCTCATGACGCGGCTCATATAAAAGTGGGGTATACATTACATGGACATGTTATCATGATGTGTGTAAATATGTTGAGGAATACCTCATACAATGTGTATGGGTTTACAGTACATGAACATGTAAATGCGTTTGTTAATTTACTCGATTAATTATCAATTAATTTATCAATTATCAGTAATTGATAAATTGTCTTTACTTGTCATTTTTCACCATGTATCATGCACTTTTCTATGCACTTGACATTTCGGACCGCACCTTGTAAAAACAACATGCCGCCAACACAAAATGTTCATGGCGGAGTTGTCGTTATGCATGGCAATAGGTTTTGCGTTTATGCATTTAGCAAGAAAAACAGATGCTTAAAAAAGGAAAAGTGTATAAATTGTTTTCTCGTTATCCGCCTTATTCTTATGTGAAGATTTGGTCATAAATTTGGTACGAAAAAAGTGTTTATGCGAACAGGGCCCCTGATAAACGAGTGATTTAGAGGTATTGACAAAACTTTGTGCTAGTTAAAAAGGTACAAGTAGGCAAAGATCAGGAAAAGGCGCAATCAGAAAAAGATTCCCACTCCAAAAACCGAGGTGGGAAAAAACCAAACTAACAATCAGGTACTTATACCATGAAACATATCGTAAGCCGAATGAGCAGCTATTTTCCCAATAGGTGGCCACTCAGTTACCTTAACTTAACTAAAAATATGAAAACATACATAAGGCGCCAACAGCACAAAAAAAATTAGACACTGAGACATAAAACAAAAAGAACCACCACAGAAGTATCGACTTGGAACGATCAGTAACACAAAGTTACTGGCGGGCTTAAACCGGTTTTACCAATTCAGAAGCTTTCATAATTTGTTATCGAAAGGACATACCAAGCTAATAGACATTTCTTGCCTATTCTGATATGTACTCTGAGATGTAAATACACCATACATTGACAAAAAGTCAGGGATTATCTCAAGGTATTTCATTGCATTGACGTACTTTAAGAAGACTTTCATTTATCCAACTATTCATTTGTAAATTAAAGGTCTGTCTGTGCGCACGGTTCCGTCGTTTGTTTGTTTGTTTGTTTTCTTGCTTTACGACCACGGCGTACAGCCAAGATCATGCCGGACCTAAAAGTCATCCTTATTCTGAAATCCTGTCACACCAGGAGGTCGCTATTACGATTTCTAGAGAAAAAAATGCAGAACGCCAAGGTGAGCGCGGTACGAACGCCACCAACGCTGTGGTATCGCCAGCATACGCCGTTGGAAATCCTTGAACGCCAAGGGTCGGCGTTTTGTTTCAATTGGATATATTATTGCCGTCGCTTAGCGTTATAATAAGGGCGCCGTATTAACGCCCCAAGAACGCATTGGCAACGCGATGAGAACTTCATCAACGTGCCATGAGCTCCGCGGGCACACAGTGAGATCATAGTGCCAATGCCGTGGTAGGCTATGGCGTTTGCACAGAGATGGCGTGTCATTTATCTTACTGTTTTCCTGTGGCGTTTGCTAGGCGCTGTAACGGCGTTCGCGAGTCGCTGTCATTGCGTTTATTGCGCTCGCGTGGAGCTTTCTCTCACCGCGTCCGATGGTGTTTTTCTGATGAAAATAGATGAAAAAATATGCAAATTTTAAACATGAGAAAAGCAAACAAAACACCATTTAAATCATATGCACATATATGTATATAAGGATTTCTTTCACAATGTCTATCGAACAACAAGCTGGTTTAATTACAAGTTTATATATAAGCAGGCGCAGCAGATACAAATTGCTGCTGATGCTGCCAGCATAGTTCTGTAAAGAAATAGAAAGAAGCAGGGCACAAAGAATACTTTGGGTCTGGCCATGGTTGGAGGTAGCCAGAAGTTTTCAGCATGGTCATTTTCACCGACGGATACCAGAGCTAAGATAAGAAGATATTCTTGAAAACCAAACGTACAAATGACAGAGACTTCGTTTCCATTTTGCCTACAACCGTCAGTGCAGTGCCAGAAGGCCGTGGATAATGATGAAGGATTCGAATAATTAGCAATCGTAATCAATTGTTGTGTTTCTTGTGGCATATCCATTCAATAAAATATATAATTATAATAATATATAACAAACTACGTATGGCAAAAACTTAAGCATCCTTACTTTGTTTTTCCACAAAGTCACGACCGAGACATCCTCGCATTAATGAACAGGGCACAAAGGATGCTTGGGGTCTGGCCATGGTTGGAGGTATCCAGAAGTTTTCAGCAAGGTCATTTTCACCGACGGATACCATAGCTAAGATTAGAGGATATTCTAGAAAGCCAAAAGTACAAATTACAGAGACTTCGTTTCCATTTTGCCTACAACCTTCAGTGCAGTGTCAGAACACCTTGGAAGCGCGGTGCGAACGCCTTGGAAACGCAATATGTACACCAAAAACGCCGCGCAGACACAGTGAAAGTTTTAAGGTCGCGCAAGCGTTTTGAATCAGCGACTAGGCCTCTGTAGAAACGCGGTAGCACGCAGTGTGAACTCCTTAGCAACACAATTAGGACGCGGTTAGGACGCCATGGCTTGCCTTTTCACTAATTAAATCGTTTTTCCTTAGCGTTCTCGCGGCGCTCGGGCGCTGACCAATGCGCTACGCGTAAGTTGCGCATACGCTGAGTACGTTCTTCGCACGTTTAACATACGCTGCATACGTCCAATTACGCTGCTCGTAGGTTGGTAATGCGTTATGCATACGCTTCACATACGCTAAAATCATCCAGGAGGGCTTTGGTGTATGACAAAGTATGCACTTGTCACTGTATGTACTTACAGGTAACGTTCATGAACTTATGCATAACTTATTCGTTGCGTACGCCTAACTTATGAGTAATGTATTACGTGTACGTCGGCATACGTTGGAAATTTTGTGCATGCACAAAGTTATTTTGGGCGTACAGACGTACGACAACGTATGCCAGCGTATTGTAGCGTACCCGTAACTTATGCAAAACTGATGCCGAACGTGGGCAACGTACACCAACGTATGGGCAAATATCTCATACGTCGGCATACGTTGGCGCTATACACTGTGTTGTGAGCACCTCTTAAATGGAAGGCCTAGGGAGTGCTAAAATAAAACAAGAACTCCGCGGAGGTCGATATCGCACCTGCATCAGGCAAAGTCAATGGAACGTGAAATATAGGTCAAGGGCACCGGGTCAAGGTGCGTGCTTGAAGAGTATGTCAATGACAATTACTATGCAAGGTTTCACACTCGCAGCTATCAATGATGCAGAGGAAACCAAACTTCGAAGTAATTTTGAAGTAAAAACTTGCAATGTCAATGGATCGCAAAATATAGGTCAAGGGCACTGGGTCAAGGTGCCTGCTTGAAGGGAATATCAAGGACAATTACTATGCAAGGCTTCACACTTGCAGCTATCAATGATGCGGAGAAAACCAAACTTCGACGTAAAAATAACAAAGTCAATGGACCGTGAAATATAGGTCAAGGGCACTGGGTCAAGGTGCGTGCTTGAATGTATGTCAAGGGCAATTACTATGCAAGGTTTCACACTCATGGCTGTCACTGATGCAGAGAAAACCAAACTTCGACGTAACTTCGACGTAAAAATTAACAAAGTCAATGGACCGTGAAATATAGGTCAAGGGCACAGGGTCAAGGTGCGTGCTTGAAGAGTATGTCAAGGACAATTACTGTGCAAGGTTTGACACTCATGGCTATCACTGATGCAGAGAAAACCAAACTTCGACGTAACTTTGACGTAAAAATTAACAAAGTCAATGGACCGTGAAATATAGGTCAAGGGCACTGGGTCAAGGTGCGTGCTTGAAGGGTATGTCAAGGACAATTACTATGCAAGGTTTCACAGTCACAGCTATCACTAATGCAGAGAAAACAAAAACTTTGACGTAAATGTCAAACTTCGACGTAAATGTTGACGGACGGACGGTCGGACGGACGAACGGACGAACGGACGGACGGAAATTTGGACTCCTATATCGCACCCTGCTATAAGCAGGTGCAATAATAAATGTTGCCTTTCCATTGTGCACGCTTTTAACACTCCAAAAGGTGTTCAGATCGGAAATTATCCGCGTCCAGTGTACTAATTTTCTGTGTTTATGCACCTTATTCTCTCAAGCCCGCTTTTTGAGTTAAATGATTCAAGTCCAAAACCGAGTTCGGTTGCGAGATCAGTCGACTGTCTGGCTCGTATTGAAGCAAGCCCGAGAGTGATGACCACGTTCAGCACATTTCTCAAACATTTCTACGTAATGCCTAGGTCACACTAGCAATTACATATGCTGCGGATAGTAGCGGATACTATACGTAGCAATCCGCAGGAATTAGTGGGCGGTGCTAACTGTTTTTTTTTTATGAATTTACGTAACTGTAATTACCTGTAGATACGAATACATACGATATAATTACGGATATATTCGGATACATATGGAAAGTAACTTGTCTACATACCTTTCGATACCATCTGCTACGTTTAGACACGGATATGCACCTTCAGGTACGCATTTGTTACGCTCTCTTGCGTATAAAACGCTGCAATGTGATGTAAGTAACCGCTGTTTATTGTCAAAGTACAGTCACACTAGCACATACGGATGCAACGGACAAGTCTCAAATATTTATCCGTTATATACGTAACAATTCGTATCGTATGCGTATATGACCGTAGCTGTACGTGTTGTATCCGCAGGGTCCGTAGAATCCGCGCCCAAAGTTTGAAAAAAAAGTCAAAATTTCGATACGGACGAAAATTCCGTATCTACACGTGACGAAATTATAGTACATAATATGCTTTGATTGATTGATCGGTCGATCTATCAAGTGATCTACTAAGTGATTGATTGATTGCGATCGAGTGATTGTTTGATATATTGACGGATCGATCGAGTGATTGATCAACCGAGTGATAGTCGTAAAACAACAGAATTTGTGTTTGCTTGTTCGTTTTTTTGGTTCTCCAATTTTTCTAAGATATTGCAGCCTACTTCTCAGCTAGTAAAAGCAATGCAAAATCTCCTTCTGAGGATTCATATTTTTTCATACTGGCAAAAGGAATGCATTGAAAGCACGTGCATATTTGTGACCATTGGACGCACGGGCAATTCAGTGAGAAAGCGATATACTTTTAATTACATAACTGTACGCCGACAAAGACCGTAACTGAACGAAACAGCACATATGAAACAGTATCGATCCGCAACAAATACTTACGACAAGATACGTTTAGTTACGGAATAGATACGTTTATTGATACCGATTAGATACGGACAATTACGGGTCTTACATCCGTGCATTACGAAAACACGCCTATGCAATATACAGAGATTTTAAGAGTTGTATAAAATGAAAATTTTCATCAGAAAAATTTTGATATTTTTCTTATTTTTGCTCAAAACATAGATTGTGGGTACACGTTAGAACCGCCTCGCCGAGGCGGTTCTGACGATTACCCCCAATCTATGTTTTGGAGCAAAACTAAGAAAAATAGGTATACCCCTGCATACCCCAGTTTTGCTATATAAAAGTGGGGTTTAAGGGGGTAGACATTTCACGGACATGTTTTCCTGATGCCTGATTTTTTACAATTATAAAAGCTTGGTTGCGGATCTTCCGTGCCCTGTAAATAATGCACGTACAGATACGGACTTGACGGATATGCTACGAATCGTTACAGAGAGGACGGACAATTACTATCCACAGCGTCCGCAGCGACCGTAAGTGCTAGTGTGACCTAGGCATAACGGACATTCCTCGTCATTCGCTGATTTTGTTTGTTTCTGTCAGCAATTTGTATTGTGGTTTAATATCCCTGTCAACAGTTTTGACATGCTGGGACAGAAACACCGTTTCCTGGGTATTTACCTATGATGAAGAAATGTGCACAGAGCACCGGTTGGCTCCGGAAGGCTTGCAAAGAGAACAGAATGGCATAACTGTTGCCCATGTACGTCTTAATTCTGACAATAGAAAGTTTTCTTGCATCGCGGCCAACTATAAGAATACGATGTACAAAACTATGTACGAATAGACAAGAAATGTCATGAGATAACCTGCTTTTTCTGTCAGTGCACAGATCAGCCAGCATTGGCGTGATCGCTTAGCCGATTAGCGCACATACGTACGTACTTTTATTAAAAAAGGACTTCCCGGACCAGCTATCAGACTTGATTGTGCAGCTCCTGGTTAGCTTCGGCCTGATCAACAACTAAAAACGGATGCACATGTATAGAAGATTGTAATTTTATATTGAGACATCCCCATTAAAAACACGTTTGTATTTCAGTGTATGGTGTACACATCTATTCTATCTCGGGTTAGGCAAGAAATGTCTACAACAGTCAGTGGTTGGTATAGGTATTTCTCACATAGAATATCCTGAAGTTGATTGACATAAGTCTCCATGGTCGTAATTTTAAAATACACCCATGGCGCCATCTTATAATAGAAAGTGTCCATTATTTTTCGAGAATGGGCAGATTAGTGTCCATTACTTATCATGTGAGCACAAAAGTAATGGTCACTTTTCGTACGTGCGTTCTTTGGGCCAAGTCGCATGAAATACGTTTTCTGCGGAACAGCAACATACCGTACAAGTAACGCAGAAATAAATGATGTACACAAAACAGTTCGAGAATAAATCTGAAATCTGAATCTAGCTGTTTATAATCTTCTTTAGCATGTGTCGGTACTCTCTAAATCACCAATGTCAGGTAATATTAACGGCAGGGGAACTTATTAGTTTTGGTTGACAGTCCTCCAAGGAGTTTACGGGTCTCCAAACACACTAAGAAAGGGTAGAAGGAGCTCTTCTGCTGTGGCCAGCAATTCATCTAGGAAAATGTTATTCCATAATAAAACTTGTGTGTAGTCAATGAATCATCAAGAACAAACAAATAAATCATGATCAACATCCTGATGAATCAAACACCAGGACTCACAGATTGAGTAAGCTGCCCGACGAAGGAGATCCCTGGGTACCGAATAACCTACTAACTCCGGAGCAAAATATAAACACCAGTTGGACCCCGGTGTGCAAAGGAACAGACAAGAAGCTCCGGCCCCAACCAACTTAAATGAATAGCTGTAAGTCGGGGCCATCAGAGAGTCTGAAGCCCGACCCTCCGGCATGCAATTCAAGAAGGCAACATAGTTATCAACCACGATTGGGTTAAAAACTAAGCATGCAGACTGTCGCATAACATTCAAGTTATAACCTGCACGTCTGTAACGTGTTATGATTTTTCTGAACTGAAAAGAACAATCATTAATTCATATAAGTTTCCCCAATTTGTAAACCAAGTCACCATAAAATTCTGGTGGCTTTTTCGGTAGAACGAGCGGAAAAAATCATCTGATGCAACGGCAGCAACATGTTGTGGAACATGCAGAACGTGACAAGGCACTTAAAATGTTACGGTCACCCACTGCATCCAGACGTCTTAACATGTGTATTGCCTCTGGGCACAGTTGGGGGAGGACGAGAGAATGAGGTTGACAATTTCATCACACATGCACCCACATACGTACAGAAGTACTGTGGCGATGGGCAAGTGGCGAAGCAGCAGGTGTAAGATACACTGGGAGCTGTTGTTGCAGACCTGCACACAGGCGGGTCAGTTCTTCGTTTTCTGTGAGTAAAGCAGTTAGCGGGATTCGGCAGTCGGCTGAGTGACTTAGCAGATCTATTTAGGACCGCACTGCTCACCCCCGATGCATGAGGAAGGGGCTAAAAAGTGCACTAAACAATTGCCTGCTTCAAAACCCCTGCCTGGTTAACCGTGATCAGCAGGGATCCCTCTATAGCGGTCGAAACAATACGAATTGCGAATTGGCACATGGAATAAGCATACATTGATGGACAGTGCTGGGTCAGATAGACCGCAGCGTAAAACGGACCTCGGGAAGGAGTTATAGGTCCAAAAGGTGTTGGAAAGTGCAAAGGCAATGGTCTCTTGCTTCTAAGGAAGTGTGCGGAACAAGATCTTCTAATCATCAACACGGTCTTAATGTTGGGTTAAAGACGCTTTTAAGTGAGGGTCTTTCGGAACCAGAATTTTATGGTGACTTGGTTTACAAATTTAAGAAACTTATAGGAAGTAATGATTTTTCTTTTCAGTTTAGAAAAATCATAACACGTTACAGACGTATAGGTTATAACTTGAATGTTATGCGACAGTCTGCATGCTTAGTTTTTAACCCAATCACGGTTGATAACTATGCTGCCTTCTTTAATTGCACGCCGGTGGGTCGGGCGTCAGACTCTATGATGACCCCGACTTAAAGCTATTCATTTTAGTTGGTTGGGGCCGGAGCTTCTTGTCTGTTGCTTGGCCCACCGGGGTCCAACTGTTGTTTTTCTTTAGCTCTGGAGTTAGTAATTTTTGTGCTGTTGGCGCTTTATGTATGTTTGCATATTTTTAGTTAAGTTAGGGTAACTGAGTGGCCACCTATTGGGAAAATAGCTGCTCATTCGGCTTGCGAAATGTTTTCATGGTATAAGTATCTGATTGTTAGTTTGGTTTTTTCCCACCTTGGTTTTTGGAGTGGGAGTCTTTTTCTGGTTGCGTGTTTTCCTGATCTTTGCCTACTTGTACTTTTTTTCGTCTACCAAACAGAAATAAAACATCCTGGATGTATTCGCATTCCAAACACTGGCATCTCATTGACTATGTCATAGTGCAGAGAACAGACAGGCAGGATGTCACAGTGACAAAGACTATGTGTGGTGCAAACTGCTGTACAGATCATAGTCTGGCTGACAGCAAACTCAACCTAACATTCAGGCCTGCGAGGCGACCTCAAAGCAAGAAAGCACCTAAAAGATTGGATGTCTCAAAGCTGAATCAAGACAGCTTGATACAGGCTTTCTTAACGGACATCTGGACCCAATTGGATATAATCAATCTCAGTTCAGAGAACCCCGATGAAAACTGGACAAATTTCCATCAAATGGTTCATTGATCAGCAGCTACTACTTTAGGACATTCGTCTCACAGACATCAAGACTGGTTTGATGAGAATGATGATGAAATTCAGAAGCTTCTTGAAGAAGAAAAACACCGATTGCACAAGTCACATCAAGATGATACTATTTCAGTATCCCAGAATTTCAAAGCAGCCTACAGCAACATTTGTAAGACAGTTCAGACCAAGCTTAGGGACTTGCGAGATGCCTGGCTTAGGAAGAAAACAGAAGAATTCAGTCTTTTGCAGACAGAAATAACATGAAGAAATTGCATGATTTATGATCCAAAGAGTTCTGAAGGTGGGTAGATCACTTCAATAGCGTGCACAATCAACCATTAAGAATCAATGAGGATACAATCGACAGACTTCCACAGATAGAGTGAAATGTTTTGAATTTCCAACCGTCATGGAAACAAGAAAAGCAGGTCAACAACTGTCATCTGGCAAAGCTCGAGGTGCATATGCAATTCCTGCAGAGGTTTATAATGCGTTGTTGGGGGTGGGGCTACCCATGGCGGAGAGAAATTTACAGGTTTTGTCATTAAATTAACAGGCATGTTGTAGTCTTAGCTTGGTTGGACATAACAAGATAGTTTTATGCGATGCGACTAACATTCCATTAACAGAAACATGATCGTGAAATGCCCTCCGGTATCCGAAAGTGTAAACACCTAGACAAGACCGATAAACAAGGGAATACGAGAGCTTGTTTGCTTGGTCCTCAATTTACAATCCCTAATCTTGACAGTACGTTTGTCATTTATGATTCTCGTTATAAACCTGCTTCGAGCAAAATAACTTAAGTGAGAATGTAGGCCAAGATGCATGCTTGAAAGGTGTGTCAAGGACAATTCATATGCAAGTTTTTTTCGTGCTTAGCACTATCACTGCTGTATGAAAACGCTGTTATTGTAATATTGTCATATTTTTTTGACAAAGTCGATGAACTTTAAAATAAGGTCAGGCACACAGGGTCACAGAGTGTGGTTGAAGAGTATGTTTGCACAGTTGCCAAAAACCTAAGTGTTCCTCTGACGGTCGCACCACTCAGGTCGAGCCATGTGTGTCCGTAACTTTTATTGTCTCGGCTAACTATCGCTCAACTCACCGGTGCTTGATACGCATCGATAGGAGTAAAAGACTTAAAAGAAGCAAAAAAATTATTCAACACATTTTTTATTCAGTTTAACGTCCCTTTCCAGATTATTGCAGATTATATGAGGTAGGTAAATCCTAAGGTGGGAAAAATTGGATTTCGCCGAGACCGAAAAAAAAAAAAAAAAAAAAAAAAAAAAAAAAAAAAAAAAAAAAACATGCACCATGGCAAGCCTTTTTTTCTTTCTTTTTTTTCTGAGTAAGATCTTGACTTGTCTCACATTTGTCTGGTGTAGGGCTCGATCCCAACATTGCCATATTTTATCAACGTCAAAACCATTTTGCGGAAATGGGGACGGCATGTAAATTTTATTTTGTGGAAAATTTACGCGTTTACGGGTCTGCATTTAAGCGTGAGACTTACTCTGAAATTCCCTCCAAAGGCACAAGCCCTTTTACCCCCATGGGCGAGATCACAGTTGACCCCAGCACCCAACTTAAGAAGTACCAGGGCATCTCATAATTCACAATACATATGATATATAGTGATGCTCTAAAGAATTATTTTTTCCCGAGGACTATCTCTTTATGGAAAAGTCTTCCCTCTTCAGTGGTCTCATCACAGACTGATGAAGATTTAGATCAGGGGCTCAGAGGTATACGTTTTAGTATGCCTCTGTCTAGCTTCTTGTCTAGCTTTTAATGGCCCATCCCGAATGTTCTCCCCATCTTGCTATATTCAAAATTTAGCACCCACCCAACACCTGAGATGATGATCAGAAATTGATCGACTCAGTACATGAAGATAGATAGATGGATACATAGCTTATACATGTACATTTGCCTTCCTCAGAACTGAGATTTCATCTGTCGTCTATCATGCCACTGTTGAGCAGTAACTACGTCATTGATCGGATGTCAAAACAATGACACATTTACCGTGACAGCCGCGGTGGTGTAATGGTTAGCTTATTCGATTAGAAATCAAGTGGTTTCGCCTTCGAAACCCGGCTGGGACATATGCATGTCATGTTGGTGACAAATGTTCACCCTGACGTAATAAAGGCAAACCGCCCATAAGGTGTAACATTTACAAAACGTTTAAGATGGGTGTGACGTCAACGTAAGTAGTTGTGTTGCGGGTACAACTATTAGATGTGGAAAAGTTTTTTGAAAATCGGTATTGCTAATCGAAAGATAATTTAAAATGCATCCTAATAAATTTTTTCTGGGAGGTAAGGCATACTTGGCACTAAAAGTGGGTGTTTGCGCATCTGGATACTTAGCGAACTGAGTACTATGCTGCACCAGTCATTTGTCATGTGATGATATATTTCGCTTCGCTGAGTATGTCAATAGTGTTCTTCTTAACCACGTGGTACAGTGTGTGTTGGTTTAGTGGTCATGGTGTTGTAGATTCTACGCGGAAACTACAAAACTAAACCCACATGCACTGTATCCCGCTGTTAAGAACAACACATATGACAAACTCAGTGAAGCGCAATATGTCATATTTCTCCTATACGTAAAGTTGCACGAAGCGGCCGCAGAAGAAAGAAAATGTCGTATTCACTCTATTATGAAAACTAGGCATGCCCATACAATATTCAGAGTTTTTTAGTGTTGTAAAAAATGAAAACTTTGGAAGAAATTTTTAATATTGTCTTATGTTTGCTAAAACATAGATTGTGGGTACACGTTAGAACCCCCTCTCTAACGAATACACACAATCTATGTTTTGGAGCAAAAATAAGAAAAATATGTATACCCCTGCAAACTCAAGTTTTTCCTTTATAAATATGGGGCTCAAAGGGGTACACTTTTCATGGACATGTTTTCCTGATGGCTGTTCAAACGACATGAATCGCATTTGTTTTTTTATTTTTTTTTTTTTTTTTTTTTTTTTTTATTTTTTTTTTATTTTTTTTATTTTTTTTTGTGACAGCTAGACGAAATGGAGAGAGTATTGTCAAAATGCCTAAGGCCTTCGCCCGAACAGCCTTCATCTGAACAGCCTTCATCCGAACAGCCTTCATCCGAACAGCCTTCATCCGAACAACCTGCATCCAAACATCCATCATCCGAACAACCTTCATCCGAACAGCCTTCATCCGAACAGCCTTCATCCGAACAGCCTTCATCCGAACAGACTTCGCCCGAACAGCCTTCATCCGAACAGCCTTCATCCGAACAACCTTCATCCGAACAGAGCGTTGAAGGTAATGATAAGCAAATGCTCAGGAACTGGTACAGTTATAAGCAAAGTTGAACTCTAAATAGTAAGTTGAAAACAATCAGGCACTAGTACACACTGAACGTACTAGAAGCTATTTCTCTAAAGGTGGGCACTCAGATACATGAGATTAAATATATAATATGTACAGTGGTGTTATGGCTAAAAAGCCAAATTAAAACTCATAAAACGAGTGAGCAGTCTTTATTACGCAATTGTATGTATAACGGAACAACCCATTTTAATACAGAATACAGAATATATTTTTTTTATAGTCGGACATTTGAACAAATAAACATTAGCTATGTATAGCTAATCAATACGAACAAATGAACACAATGGTTTTAGAATGGATGCGTTTTAAGCCTGCGTGACATTTCGTCGAAAATTACATTTGTCGAAAATGTCCCCATACCCATATTTATACATGTCGACAATTGTTTATCAATCACGACTGCGGTAATCGATAAGTGATAATCAAAATATAAATAAACATAAATATTTAAGTATATCGGTATTTGGGATATTTGAGTGGTAAATGTGGTAGACAGATGACTTGAGTTCTTTATATACTGTTAATTCGGAAATTTTCGCGTTACTTTTATTTCGCGAATTTTCGATTTCCGAATTATTAGTGAGTTTTTGAATTCGCGAACGGGTACTTGTTCAGTCTAGAAAGATTACCTTAATTCTTTATTATCGAGAACTGTATTTTTGCGAGGTAAGGAAATCGTGAATATTAGCGAAAATAAAGTTCTCGCGAAACTTGCCGGATTTACAGTACGGTGCAGTGTACTGCCTTTCAAATAAAATATAATTTACTTTGCTCGCAAATTGTGAGTCTTCATCGCATATATCGTACAGATAAGAATTTCCTGTTTCGGTCGGACGGTGCTGTCACATTTGACACACAGATCAAACATTGTTACATTAATTTACTGTTGGCCAATCTTCACAAATTTGCAGTAAACATAAAAAGTTAGAAACCAAGTTTACTTTTAAAATCATAAACCAATGTTTAAAATAACGAAAATATTGTAACTTCAAAAGTATTCACCGCAACATTTTAAGATTTATTCCGTAGAAGACTAGCCTCCAGGTCCACATTTTTTGAGCCACCAATCACTAGGGTTAAGGTAAAGGTTGGGGTAGGGGGACATTTTCGAGAAATGTAATTTCGACGAAAAGGACGTGGAGGCTTAAAACGCATCCATTCTAAAAACATTTTGTTCATTCGTTCGTATTAATGTGTTTAATAGCTATACATAGCTAATGTATATTTGTTTAAATGTCCGACTATAAATAAAATTTGTATTCTGTATTCTGTATTAAAATGGGTTGCGTAAAAAGACTGCTTACTCGTCTTATGAGTTTTTTTTTAACGTTTAATAGGCCATTTAAAGCCACGAACCGCTCGGCCCCAGGGGATATCATGCACATGCATTTAGATTCGTCCGTATATCCTCCGGCAGTATGGGTCCGATTCGTCTTGGGTTCGAAAAGGTTTGGGTCCGATTCGTCGTGGGTCCGAAAAACTTAGAGTCCGAGTCGTCCCAGAAATTTTGGGTCCGAGTCGTCTTGGGTCCGAGTTGTCTGACATTCGAGCCGAAGGCCATGCTCCGTCGTCCGTCCGTCGTCCGTCGTCTGTCCACAATTTCAAAAATTTCTTCAGTCTCTGAAACCGCTTTGTCAATCAAAGCCAAACTTCATGTGGATCATCCTTAGGAAGGGGGAACAACAGTTTAGATAAATGGTCCGGGTCACACGACCAAGATGGCCGCCATGCCCATATATGGTAAAAACCATAAAAATATTCTACTCTAAGAACCGGTTGACCGATTTCAACGAATTTTGTTATGTAACATCGGGAACTCTAGCTCATCATAGTTTATATAAATCATGACCTTTTGTTGACCTGGACTTATTATACGGCAAGCTCAATTGTGGGTACATAGGCTTTTCAATGGAAATAAGAAAAAACATTGAATTTTTCAGGAAGTTTTAAAGCATGTGACCTTAAGGTCGGTAAATACAGACAACATACTGAGCTAATAAAGTGTTATGTGTATGAAAGGTCAATGTCATAGCTTGGCCTTGGCCAAAGGTCATTTACAAATTAAATGTAAAACTTAATTTTCCCAGTAACCACTTAACCAATCAAAGCCAAATTTTATATGTGGTCAAGGTCACATGACCAAAATGGCCACAATGGCTTTAAATAGCAAACGCATTTAAAAATCTTCTTCTCCAGAACCAGTAGGCCTATGATTTTGAAACTTGGCATGAATCATCAGGGCGAAAGGCCCTACAAAGTCTCTATAATCATGACCCTGGGATGACCTTGACCTCTTTTACGGCAAGGTCAATATAGGTCGCCCATACATTTAAATGGAGAAAATTGTCAAAATGGCATTAAAAGGAAAACCATTATGGAGATGGGCAAATTAACAGAATATTTATGATTCTGAAAAAAAAAATGATCCCAGGGGCTGGTCTTCCCCTATCGAGGAGCAGTATACATGTATATTACCATAATATTCAAAGATCTTCTTCTCTGAAACCGTTTTGCCAATCAAAGCCAAACTTTGTCTGGAGCATTCTTAGGAAGGGAGAATTAAAGTTTATATGAATGGTAAAGGTCACATGATCAAGATGGCCTCCATGGCTTTAAATAGCAAAAACCTTTAAAAAATTCTATCCAGAACCAGAAGGCCTATGATTTTAAATCTTAGCGTGAAACATCAGGGAGAGGAGCTCGACAGAGTTTATATAAATCATTACCATGGGATGACCTTGACCTATTATATGGTTGCCCATGCATTTGAATGGGGAAAATTAATAAAACGTAATTAAATGGAGGGAAACTTGCTGGAAGTATGCAAACGGACAGAAGATTTGAAAAAAAGATATGAAAACAAAGTCCTCAGGGGGTTATCTGCCCCTGCCCCGGGGCTATATACCAGTATATGACCATGATATTCAAACATCTTCTACTCTGAAACCGCTTAGCCAGTCAAAGCCTTACTTTATGTTGAACATCGTTAGTAAAAAGGGAATGAAAATTAGCATAAATGGTTCAGGTCACGTGACCAAGATGGCCGCCATGGCTATAAATACATGTAGCAAAAGCCTTAATACATCTTATTCTTCAGAACCGGAAGACCTGGGATTCCTGAAGAATCAATGAATGGAGCTCTACAAAGTCGTATAAATCATGAGCCCGGGATGACCTTGACCTATTTTATAGCAAGGTTAGCTTAGGTCGCATATCCCAGATCTTAGGTGAACGTTTATAGGACCATTGGTCCTTTAGTTTTAGGACATAGTAAGGACATGATGAGGACGTGGCCCGATGTAGGCGTAAGATTACATGAACTTGGCACATCTGCATCTAGGACACTGGTAGGACGCCAAAATATTTGTCCTTCGTTAAAGATAGAGAATCGGAAGTTTTAAAGTCGCGAGAGTTTGATGAAATCCGATTTTTTCTTTATATTTGTAAAAAAAACTCTGTCACATATACGTTGATAAAACTGGCTCATGTTATTTTTGAAGAGCTATATTTGACACATACGGTGTCTCAGCTGTCTGAATAAGGGCGATATTGAGACCAAACTATTGTGAAATTGTATTTTATTAGACACACTGCATGTGAAAGATGAGGGGTTCACTATGTTTTGTTATTAATGTTTTTATAAACGTAGTTAATCGCAAACGCGCCAGACATTTGTTAAGCTGTTCAGGGAGGCAACGGTTGGTCTGGGTCGCCGACATACCACCTGCTGTTTTTGTTGCGATTTGAAGATGGTGAAAATTAAAGCGACTGCTTAAATCTTACTTGCTTGTTGTATGTTTTGTTCTTTAACGTCCTTGTCAACAGTAATTGGCATGACGGAATTTCGGTTAAATTTTGGCACGACTTCTATCCAATTTTGAGTGAAACGGCAACCGAATGTTTTGGTAACACATCTAAAGCAGCAACTAAGTTTTATATATTTTTACATTTTTAGCTCACCTGAGACGATGGCTCACAAGGTGAGCTTATAGTATAGTATTCAAGCCGGCGTCCGTCCGTCCGTCCGTCTGTGCGTCCGTCTGTCCACATTTTCAAACTTGAATATCTCTAAGACAACAAGGCTAATCGTAACCAAATTTTATCTAAAGCATCATTGAGGAGGGGGAAAGATTGTGTTAGGTTTTTGGGCCAGGTCGGATCAACACTTTGGTTTCCATGGCTACAGATAGCTCCCATAGACTTACAATGGGAAAAACATATAAAAATCTTCTTCTCTGAAACCACAAGGCCAAGTGCTTTCATATTTTGTGTGTAGCAATGTCTAGTGGTCCTCTTCATAAATCCTGCCAACCATGCCCATGGGGTCCATACGGGCCCCGCCCCGGGGGCATCATGGGGAAAATATAAAAAATAAATCTTCTTCAATGAAACCTCAAGGCCCAGAGCTTTCATATTTTGTGTGTAGCAGTGTATAGTGGTCCTCTTTATAAATATGCCAACCATGGCTCTGGGGTCAAAATGACCCCGCCCCGGGGGTTATTAGCTCCCATAGACTTACAATGGGAAAAAACATAAAAAAATCTTCTTCTCCAAACCACACGGCCCAGAGCTTTTATATTTTGTGTGTAGCAATGGCTAGTAGTCGTCTTCATAAATCCTGTCAACCGCGCCCCTGGGGTCGATAGGGGTCCAGACCCAGGGGCATCATGGGGAAAACATAAAAAAAATCTTCTCCGAAACCACAAGGCGCAGAGCTTTCATATTTTGTGTGTAGCAATGTATAGTGGTCCTCTATATAAATTCTGCCAACCATGCCCGTGAGGTTCATACGGGCCCCGCCCCGGGGGCATCATAGGAAAACATCTTCTTCTCCGAAAAAAAAAATCTTCTCCGAAACCACAAGACCCAAAGCTTTCACATTTTGTGTGTAGCAATGTATAATGGTCCTCTTTATACATCCTGCCAACCTTGTCTCTGGGGTCCATACAGGCCCCGCCCCGGGGGCATCATGGGAAAACATAAAATAATCTTCTCCTCCGAAACCACAAGGCCCAGAGCTTTTATATTTTGTTTGTAGCAATATATAGTGGTCCTCTTTACAAATCGTGCCAACCATGCCCCTGGGATCTATACGGGCCCCGCCCCGGGGCCGTCAAGGGAAAAACATTAAAAAAATCTCCTTCTCCGAAACCACAAGACCAATAGCTTTCATATTTTGTTTGTAGCAATGTATAGTGGTCCTCTTCATAAATCCTGCCAACTTTGCCCCTGGGGTCCATACTGGCTCCGCCCGGGGGCATCATGGGGAAAACATAAAAAAACTTATTCTCCGAAACCACAAGGCGCAGAGCTTTCATAATTTGTGTGTAGCAATGTATAGTGGTCCTCTATATAAATCCTGCCAACTATGTCCCTGGGGTCCAAACGGGCCCCGCCCCGGGGGCATCATGGGAAAACCATTAAAGAATATTCTTCTCCGAAACCACAATGCCCATTGTGTAGCAATGTATAGTGGTCCTCTTTATAGATCCTACCAACCTTGTCCCTGTGGTCCATACAGGCCCCGCCCCGGGGACATCATGGGAAAAACATAAAAAAAAATCTTCTCCGAAACCACAAGGCCCAGAGCTTTCATATTTTATTTGTAGCAATGTATAGTGGTCCTCTTTACAAATCCTGCCAACCATGCCCCTGGGATCCATACGGGCCCCGCCCCGGGGGCGTCATGGGAAAACATTAAAAAATCTTCTTCTCCTGAACCAAAAGGCCCAAAGCTTTCATATTTTGTGTGTAGCAAGGTATAGTGGTCCTCTTTATAAATCCTGCTATAAATCCTGCTAACCATGCCTATGGGGTCCATACGGGCCCTGCTTGAGGTCTTCATGGGAAAAAACATTAAAAAGTCTTCTCCGAAACCATACGATCCAGAGCTTTCATATGTTGTGTGGACCAATGTATAATACTCTCCTTTATAAATGCTGCCAACGGTACCCATGGAGTCCATACAGACCACGCCCCAGGCATGTCTACCATAGACTTATAATGGGAATACATGAAAAAATCTTCTCTGCAACAGCATGACACAAAGCTTGTATATTTTATATACAACAATGTCATGTGGAGCTCTACATAAATCCTGCCAATCATGCCCCTGGGGTCAAATATGGCCCCAACTCGGGGGTCACTATAGGACCCTGACCTTGTTAGATGATTTTTTCAAGTGAAACAAAATGGCAGAAAAGAGGACACAAAATCCAGACAAGAACTATTTTGCTGATGTAAGTAGGGTTTCAAGGTCACATGACCAAGATGGCCACCATACCCATATATGGTAAAAACTCCAATTACTTTGTCCAGTGACTGTACTTGTTGACTCTCAGGTGAACGATCGTTGCATTTGGGCTACTTGTTACATGTATATTAAATTCCTTGTCCCCGACAGGCGCGGACGTCATTTTTGAAGAACTGGTAGAGGAAGAAGGAGGGAGAAAGCGAGAACTTCAGCATGAATTGTCTAATCAGCATCAAACCAAGCGATTTAAATTAGAAACAACTCAAGTTCGACGACTTAGCTATCCAACACTAGAACCCGAACAGAGACTCAAACTGGAAGAACATTTTCAACATATAATTTCTAATGCAGCAATTGATTTTACTAAAATAGAGATGAAAGATATACAAGCTGCCATGAAAACAATGTTAGAGAGAATACGGACCAGAGTGAACAGGCGGGGCATCTTCAACATTTCTGGTGTCATGCCTGCGGGCAGTATGCGCGAACAAACTTCTCTCTGGAAGTTTCATTATACTTTGGAAGGAGCTTATATCGAGTTTGATTTTCTTCCACAGTTAAATAATTTGACCCATCAGTGTACAAAACAAACTGCAGAAATTGAATGCACAGTTCTTGCACAGTTAAATAACTTGATCCATCAGTGTACAAAACAAACTGCAAAAAATGAATGCAAAGGATGCATCAAAATAGTAAAGCCACCAGTGAATTTAGAACGAGTGCGACAATGTTATAGTGACAGAGAAGACGAATTCAATGCAAACTCTCTGGAAAAGAGAAAAGTGATCAGCGATCTCTTTCTGAATGAAATAAATTATTGTTTAACTACAGCATGCAACTGTCTCACCTTCCAGTTCCAGATTGAAAATGCTATCTTTGTGAACCAAACAAATTACAAGATCTCATTACGACCATCATCAAAACATCACAAACAAGGCTGTGGAGAGTGTACAGTAGATATGCCTACTGGCACACTGCATGTAAACACTGAAATAGATATCGAACTGTCCTCAATTGGTCCAAACGACTGTTCGTTGATATTTCAGTGGACAAGCAAGGCAAAGTCTCTATCAGCTCCTGACAGCCGGTTCTTACAGGAGCCACAGCCAGTCTCTCAACTACCAATATTTGTTGACTTTCTCCCTGCACTAGAATCTCTGACATCATCTTCCTCTGGTGCTGGAGAGGAACATGACCTCTTTATTGTTCCTAAAGGTTGTAATGTTTGTGATCGTTTTGCTGATGATTATGCTTACAGGTGGCGGAAGTCTTGGTGCATAGCCGAACTGAATGCTTTCACCAAAGAAATGTCTGACAAACATAGACGCTGTTATCAGATCATTAAGTATCTTTCTGAGATTCCAAACATTACTTATTCGTTTTACAAATTACCCGGCTACCATATTAAGACAATAGTCCTACGTCACCACACAGAACGTACCGATACAACAGATGCTTTAGTACAGTGTATATTGAAGATATACCAGGATCTTCACCAGGCCTACGAAACAAAGGAGTTACTGTCGTATCAGTCAAACGTTAACTTATTGGTAAATCCCGAATATCTGCCAATCTCATTCCTTAGCATATCGCAAATGTCCAACTTGTACTCCAGTGAAATGAAGAAATGTGAGAAGATCATTAATACGCTGTGTTCTGTGTCAGTGACTGACACATGGGAGACATTCATTCGGAAGGCATTATCTTAGTACGGCATTATCTTAGTACGGCATTATCTTAGTACGTCTATAAATGATTTGAATATTGTGCAAAAGTGCGAATAGTAACTTACTTGTGCAACCATTCCACTTGTTTAACAAATGAGCCGCCTCATTGGAAAACCAACAATCTGCATATGCGAAAACAAAGACGCAGATCAGCTTCGCGGTCACCGCGAAGCTGATCAGCGTCTTTGTTTTCGCTACTCGGATAGTACAATTCCTCTTCTACTTAAATCTGAAATTTCAAGCTTCTAGCTCTTTCCAGTGCTTGTACAGGCTGGTTTGTGTCAGACCTGTTCGGAAACCACATTGTTGTTTTTTCCACGAGGCGGCTCAAATTTCAATTAAGTTCATCTCGTGTTTTCGGTATTGTATTATGTCGAATGACATATGGGGCCGTGTCATGAGAAAACCGGATTTTTGCCTATGCGAAAACAAAGGCGCAGATCAGCTGTGCAGTAATAGCACAGCTGATCAGCGCCTTTGTTTTCACTACTCGGATAGTACAATTCCTCTTCTTACTAAATCCGAAATTTCAAGGTTCTAGCAATCTTCTGTAGTTGCGCAGGCCGGTTTGGGTCAGACCTTGTTGGAAACCCCAAAGACCGGTTTTGACGCGTCGTGGCTCCTAATGAGAATACTAGGGTCAATTTGGTGCCTGAGCCTTCACATGAGAAACCATCAATTAGGTTTCCGACTATGCCTAGCACAAACCGGACTGTACAGTCACAGAAACAGGATAGAGGCTTGGGGTTTTGAATTCAAGAACGATTGTACTGTACTATTTATTGGCTGAAAACAAAGGCGTTATTTAGCTGTGCTATTTTTGCACAGTTGATATACGTCTTTTTTATGCAGATGGTTAGTTATTTTATGCGGCGGCTCAGTTGTGCTGGATTATAAAACTAAAATGCAGCTGTAATAAGGAACCGATATGAAAAAAAAAAAATCTTAGCTATTCCTCTTTTGCAGGAGAGACTGTCCCCTGTGGACCGTGGTCCAGGGGTATAAATAAAAAATAGATAAGTAAATAATTTGAGCCAGTGCATGAGAAAACCAACAATTTGGGGCTCAGACCAAGCCTGGCACAAAACCGCATGCACAGTCAATAGAAGGCTGGAAGCTAGAAATTTTGGATATACGAACGTAAGTGGACGAGGAGTTTTGCTATCCGTGCAGGTGCTGATCAGCTGTGCAGTTATCTCACAACGGATCTGCGACTTTGTTTTTGCATTGACAAATTGTTGTTGTAAATGCTGATCAGCTGTGCAGTTATCTCACAACTGATCTGCGACTTTGTTTTTGCATTGACAAATTGTTGCTGTAGATGCTGATCAGCTGTGCAGTTATCTCACAACTGATCTGCGCCTTTGTTTTTGCATTGACAAATTGTTGCTGTAGATGCTGATCAGCTGTGCAGTTATCTCACAACTGATCTGCGCCTTTGTTTTTGCATTGACAAATTGTTGCTGTAGATGCTGATAAGCTGTGCAGTTATCTCATAACTGATCTGCGCCTTTGGTTTTGCATTGACAAATTGTTGCTATCTGTGTAGGTGCTGATCAGCTGTGCAGTTATTTTACAACTGATCTGCGTCTTTGTTCTTGTATAGAAAAATTGTTGGTTTACTGGTGCGTCGGCACAATTATGTATATAGAAACATGGATGTATAAAGTTAATGAAATAATTATTATTGTAGAAAATAAATTTGGTAATTTACGCGGCATATACTCATCAAAAGAAGTTTTGCATCAGTTAATATTTTTCCCATTTCAAAATAATGTTAAAAAGGTACAAGTAGGCAAAGATCAGGAAAAGGCGCAATCAGAAAAAGATTCCCACTCCAAAAACCGAGGTGGGAAAAAACCAAACTAACAATCAGGTACTTATACCATGAAACATATCGTAAGCCGAATGAGCAGCTATTTTCCCAATAGGTGGCCACTCAGTTACCTTAACTTAACTAAAAATATATGAAAACATACATAAGGCGCCAACAGCACAAAAAATTTTAAACACCAAGACATAAAACAAAAAGAACCACTACAGAAGTATCGACTTGGAACGATCAGTAACACAAAGTTACTGGCGGGCTTAAACCGGTTTTACAGGTACCTAACCTCACCCTCAGCTTCTGCAGTGGTTCACAACATTTAGTTAGTTCTTCGGTCCTCGTGGTGAATCTCTAACTAGTCAATGAATCATCAAGAACAAACAAATAAATCATGATAAACATCCTGATGAATAAAAAACCAGGACTCACAGATTGAGTAAGCTGCCCGACGATGGAGATCCCTGGGCGCCGAATAAACTACTAACTCCGGAGCAAAAGAAAAACACCAGTTGGACCCCGGTGGGCCAAGCAACAGACAAGAAGCTCCGGCCCCAACCAACTAAAATGAATAGCTTTAAGTCGGGGCCATCATAGAGTCTGACGCCCGACCCACCGGCGTGCAATTAAAGAAGGCAGCATAGTTATCAACCATGATTGGGTTAAAAACTAAGCATGCAGACTGTCGCATAACATTCAAGTTATAACCTATACGTCTGTAACGTGATATGATTTTTCCGAACTGAAGAGAAAAATCATTAATTCCTTTAAGTTTCTTTAATTTGTAAACCAAGTCACCATAAAATTCAGGTTCCGAAAGGCCCTCACTTAAAAGTGTCTTTAACCCAACATTATATTTGGAAATCAATTCATAGTGTCTACGATAAAATTTAGAAAAGGTTTTTCGAAGTTTATGATACCGATAGCCCTGTTGGAGAAGTTTTGCCGTTAAACATTTATTTCGAGCATTGAAGTCTGTAACATGATTGCAGACTCTAGCAAACCTAATAAGTTGCGAAATGTATACACCATAAGAAGCACGACGAGGAACGTCACCATCCAAAAAAGGAAAATTTACTATATCAAAATCAAAGTCATCGCGCTTATCATAAATTTTAGAAGAAACAAATCCATTTGCAACAGAAAGATGTAGATCTAAAAAGGGGGCTTCGGTATCTGAGATATTAGCTTTGTTCAACTGAAGTTCAGGTGGATAAATTTGATTGACCATACCTTCAAAGTAAGGGTTGTCAATGTTCAAAAGGTCATCGAGGTACCTAGATGTGGAATTAAAAGCCTCGATAACATCAGCTTGATTATCATGGTTAAGAGAATCCATGGAATCTCTTTCGTAGCAGTATAAAAATAAATCAGCTACGAGAGGTTCGCAATTTGTACCCATCGGAATTCCAACAATTTGTCTGTATAACTTGGTCCCAAATCTAATATAAATATTATCAAGGAGATAGGATAAGGCGTCGCACACATTCTGACATGACCAAAGGGTATACCGACTTTGGTCAGAGGAAGTGAAAAAAGCCTTTCTGTCATTACATGCCAAATAAAGTGAACCATAGTTTTTTAATGCCCTTTTGAAGGTCCACTCTATCAAATCCAGAAGTTTTTCTTTAATTAGATTATGTGGTAATGTTGTATACAGAGTAGAAAAATCATATGTGGACAAGCTTGTCGCACGGAACCCTCTACACTTCAATTTACTGAGCACCTCACCAGAATTTTTTATTGACCAAAACCAATTTTTATTTGAAGTTTCATACACTGTCTCACAGTATCTTATAACATGAGATTTGATAGCAGTAAGACAAGAAGTTAATAATTTAGAAAGTTCAGTGGTAGTACAAGAGCTAGAATTTGCAATAAATCTAGCTTTGTATGGTCTTTTGTGAAGCTTAGGTAACCAATACATCGTAGGAAGTTTGTCTTGGCCTTCATTGACACAAACAGAAAACTTAACAGGTAAATCGTTTAAGTGGGCATTTACTACAGACACCTCATCAGTATCTGTCTCCAGATAAGCCCTGGTACCATCAAGCTCCTGTTTTAAGGTGTTAACGTAGTGAAGTCTACAAACGACAACAACATTGTTTGCGGCTTTATCTGCCGGAACCAAGACATACTTTCTATGAAATTCTTGGATACCCTGCTTCAAATGCCTAAATGACGATTTGGGTTTAGGAGGTAAAAGATTAGTATTTTGTGAATAAAACTTAATACGTTTATCCACGATAGTGAAGATACTTCTTTTCCATTCTTTAAGAGCATTATCCTCAACACCCTCTCGTTTACACCATCGATTACCGAAATCATTTAATGCAGATGCAATCTCCTCTCTACATTTGTCGAAATTAATGTAGGAAGGGAATCTATATTTCGGACCTTTAGAAACAATTTTGCGAATTCTAGAATCCGAAATTATTTTTAAATTTCCAGTAACTATATGTCCAGCTGGTTGATAAACATATTTTGAATCTTTACAATCTCAAGACTTAGGAGTATTAGCATGGATATCAAGATCAGAAACAAGTTTATTGAAATTAAAAATAGTATTTCTGATTGGTTTGTTATATTTGTAACAAATAATAGGAGGTTCTGAATTTTGGAAGTAGGTAGGTATAGACTGTATCACTGATTTATCCTGAAATATGCTTGGTAAATCAATAAAGTCAATTCCTTTATTGATGAAAGGAATTTTAATAAAACTTCTAATGTGATTAGATTCGGAATCGATAAATGGACGAAGAGCATGCTGAGTATAACATCTTCTTAAGTATAGACCTTTTTCAAATAAACTTTTAAAACTTAATACCATGTTAAAGGGCTGGACTTCGTGAATAACAAATCAATATTTTTTCTTAAAAAGATCACGTAAAAATGTGCAAAAATGCATGTTTTTGAAAACGCCAAAATTTGAATGCAGCAAAAAGCCCGCTTCTTTATTTATGGGCTTCCAAACCTGAATTCGTTTCACATCCTCACTCGAGATACTGAAAGCAGTCCTTTAAATAATAAAAAAAACAAACTAAAATTGATTTTTTTTGGACAAAAACACTATTTCTTATCAAAAATAACGATTTTTGAGATTTTGTTTAAATTCTCAGAAACAAGCTAAATAACTCATCTCTCCAATAAAACGGACTGTTTTCCTTCAAACACAGCATGCAGCACCCCTTAATGTTTAACTGGAGGTACTGCTTTTCAACCCATTCAAATTCCGACTATTTAAAAAGCTGCATACCAAACACATACACATGCAACATCTTTGACATGAGCTCGCATTTAACAGAAAGAAAACAGAAGGCAGGTTTTGGTGTCAAAACATCAAATAGTGATCAAAAACTGAAATGAATTTTGGTTGTACTCATTTTCTCCAATATTTATGACTTTTTTTTCTCAAAAATTGCATTTTTACCAGAATTTTGAGATTGTAAAATTGTCTTTAGGCTTAATCATTAGCTTTGGAGCTCTTGTGTGTAAATTTGGAAACAAAACTGTGTTCTTAACACTGTGGCATTTTTGGTGATTGTTTTCGACTTTCCGATTTTCAGTTTTCACAGAAAATGGTAATTTTCAATTTTTCCTTAAATCGTTTCCACAGCATTTGATCTCATCACACACATAATCAAACTCTTTCAGACTGTGGAAATCCAAAAAGCTAGGTTGAAAATTTGTTAAAAGTAGTTAAAAGTAAAAAGTTAACATATGTAATAAATTTATTTATAAGTATACAAGAGTGCGAAAACAATCTACAATTGTGAAAGTTTGGGGTGACCGGATTTTTTTCAGCAGGAGTATATACATCACAGCTGAGAAACACGTGGTACGGAGTGGATGACGCACAATGAAATTCTTTCCGAAGTTGAGATAAGAGATTCGAGTTTTCTCCTATTGCGTTCACTCTATTTACAATGTACTGATAGATAGGTGCAGCCAATGCAGATATTGAACATTTATTGAATGAAAGTAACATGAGGAATCCAGGTAATTTCGTTTTCGCAAACACTTCCGCCCCATGAACGTATAGTACTTGTAACACAAGAACATTGAAGTATTTGTGAAAACGGAATAAAAGGAATTTCTTATGTTACATTCTTTCAATAACTCTGCAATTTCTGCATTGGCTGTTCCTATCTATCACTCAGTAGAAGAAACGCTGATGAAAGGAGAAAACTCGAAAATCTAACCTCATCTTCGTTCTAAATTGCAGTGTGTGTCACCGATTATTTATCGGTTTGTATGTATATACAATACCACGCGGTTCTCAGTAGTGTAAACGCAAGCTTATTTGTCTATGTTGATGATACCGGTGTTTGTAATGAAAGGTGACGTTGCTCTTTGTTTAGATTACGTCAGGTTTCCGATACATAGCATGAATCGCACAACTAGTACTATACAGATTTTCTGTACTGTAATTTTATCTGGGTACTATCTACTACAGTCTATAAATGAGCCACCTCGTGAGAAAACCAACAATCTTCATATAAGAAAACGAAGACGCAGATCAGATTCGCGGTAACCGCGAAGCTGATCAGTGCCTTTGTTTTCGCTACACGGATAGTACACTTCCTCTATTTCTTAAATCCGAAATTTCAAGCCTCTAGCCTGCTTCTGTGACTGTGCAGCCTGATTTGTGCAGACCTGTTCGGAAACCAAATTGTTGGTTTTCCCACGAGGCGGCTCAAATTAACTTATTGACAATATTATTATACCATTCCAGTCTCCGACTCATACCAAGAACCGTACAAATGGTACAGCGTGCATGTTCTTATGTAATTTCATCCGAGTACTATCTGCTATGGTTACATGTTATATAAATATGTTCAAGGAAATAGGCAACATCACGAAAACATGTCCGTGTAATGTATAACCCCCTTATACCCCACTTTTATATAGAAAAATTGGGGTGATCAAGGATATACCTATTTTTCTTATTTTTTGCTGAAAAACATAGATTGTGGATAAACGTTAGAGCCGCCTCGGTGAGGCGGTTCTAACGTGTACCCCCAATCCATGTTTAGACAAAACGTTAGCAAATTATCACAAATTTCCTGATGAAATTTTCAATTTTTAAGCTAAAAATCTCTATATATTGCATGGGCAAGTTTTCGTAATGTAATTTTATCATTCCAGTGTTTTTGCACATACCAAACAACTGATACAAAATGTTTTTCTCATGCAATTTCTTCTGAGTACTATCTACTTTAGGCCAGAATCGATATTCCTGTCTTAAACATTTTTATTTATTTACAGTTTTACCTATACTTGCAGTATATCTTTAACGGATGTAAATAACACAGTCATATACGTGATCTCATGTACTAGACGTTTTTAGTACCGGTGTAGAATGTTCTAAGATGGCGGCGAGTCCAAGAGGAATTGTGTAAGTAGTCTTTCATTTGTAAAATATCAGTCATTTTTAATGCGAGGGGCCAGTCTCAGACACTGTCACGCTCGCAAAAAAATCAGTTTACGATTTTTATATTGCCATTACGCAGTCTGATCAATGTTGCAAGAATTTGGCTGAGATGAGCGGGTGTCTTACGAGATTTTCAATTTTGAGGGAGACAGTCAAAGGGTTTCACGACTTTTTGTCTTTTTAACAGAAAATATCGTTACTTTTCTACAATCTATTAGCCTAGACCCCCAAACACTCTCCCTGGCCATTACAGTCCACAGAAACTGTCATGGTAGAATTTACTTGAGTTTAAATATATTACCGGGCTACTGTGTAGACACTAGTAATTTTAAGCCAGAAGCCGTGTAGACGCATAGAGAATCTTACACGAGTGGTCATTTAATATGAAATTTATAAACGAGCTTTCGGCGAGTTTAATAAATTTCATATTAAATGACTACGAGTGTAAGATTCGTTTTATCATATGACTTTTAAAATAAGATTATATCGCCTTTGAACTGGACATATTTTCAATGAAAATTTACATTGTTGTTACGGACGTTACGTATTCCCGCAAAAGTGTTAATACACGTGTGGTTATATGAGTTTTATGACATGACGTTATCCACTGGAAAACAGCGACGTCATATGATAAAGTAGAATTATGAGCATTTAGTAATCGTGTAGTCGCATACATGTACTTTTGGATACCGTGTAGAGCCATTATGACAAATTGCAGCAACCAGCCCACTTAATTTTATTGGTTCTTTCTTTAAGTTTCGTATCTGATATGGTTCTTTGTAGGAGTTTCGAAGCCAAAGCGGTAACGAAACAGCATTTGTTTTATATCGAAATCTAGGGCAATTTTATGCAAATAAAAATTCTATGGTTCCGAACCGAACATAAAAACTAAAAAAATATGACACCGTTGTGCAACAGTGTACACTTTGAGCACCATGCACGGCCTTAAGACGCAATCCATATGCACGTAATCCTCACAAGGAGATGTTGCTGTGTATGAAGGAAGTGACGACAGTGACTACGTTATTACGAACCAACGGTCGGATTTTTATAAATCTCACTGATAACATATACTTTTGATGGGGGATGGCTATAATTTATATTGTACCCTCTCCGTCTCAGAAAGCTGGGTGTCATTAGTTTAGTTCATAAAATAGTTTCAAACTGAAAAAAACTTGGACAGACTTTCCTTATTTTAATTATACATACGAAGGGTGTTTAGTAAATGCGCAGAAACGTCTAGAATCGTCTAGGCATGTCCTTATCTTTAAATTGGCTGAATGAAACTGTGTCCACCGTGTAGCAAATTCTCCTCTTGCCCTGACATGAAGGGGTTGAATCCAGGCTGGATACCTGATACAACAACAACAAGTATTCAAATACTATAATTACGATGCTCCTCTCAAATTCCCAAACATATATGCCCAAATGTAATGAGTATAGAAAATCAGACAAGATCCTTTACGTTTCGTTATCTAAAAACATGTAGCATTAAAATACTGTCTAGTGTTCAAAGAATATGGACATCTGCAGACAATGCTCTTAGTTATGTCTATGACACGTTTATCGTATTCGTTGGTTGTATCTATATCTCTATCGTTCTTTCCATCTTAACCTCTGAAGAGGACTTCAGTTAGTATTTTGATAAACCAAAAGCTTAAGAGGGTTAGTCGAAACAAAAGCAAAAGGTGGGTAATACGATAAGTGAGAACAAAGATGTTAGTATCGTTAAAAATAAAAGCAAGTGCTAGTATTTAAGAAGATTTGGTCTATCTAAAACCAGCTGTACTAAACTGTGCCAGAGTAGGTGGTACGAGGACATGTGGTGTAAGGACATTCCAGTTTATTTTTTGAATTAATGCTTAACGTTTCAGTCGTCAGCTGTGATCATCTCGGGACGTTACATCCATTTTTTGGGACTTTTACCCAAATTTAAGATGACATCACATCCAAAAGGTGCTTCTAATATAACCATCAAACTAAGCCAGTAAGGCTTATACGAGGTATGGCAGGAAAGTTCGTAGACACCATTAGTATTTTCATCAGGAAAAGAAATTTAGTCAAAAAGAATATATCTGGGTTTGCACAATATTTCATGAGCAAAAAGACAAAATTTTATGAAAATCTGACCAACACGACATCTTCTAAAGCCTTTTATGTGCACCTCCCTAACCGGGAGCGGGGCAAGGGTCAACGTCTCAGTGACGTTATTTGAAGTTTATTGCTGTCAGTGCTTTATATATTTGTAACAAGTTTAACCGATGTTTCAGAGTTATTCCACATAGGGTCCTTGGATATCCGTACAATTTCATTATGTGTATCCAGCTGTCAAATGCAGATCTGTGCCAACTGTCCTCAGGTTCTCTAATGACCGGTTGAACATATGAAACCATTTTCATTCGCTGAGAATGTAAGACGAGTGCCCTTCCGCCGCCGTTTATCACCTAGATGATCTATCGAGCATCCAAAAGTCAACCCTGCCGCTTGTAAACTAGTGCCAGACAAGCTGATAGCTTTTATGTAGATGTTTATATCATTTCCATCGTGTTTGTTGGCCATTTCCATAACGAAAACACACAATTTTATGGTTATCGGCTGTTCTCCGATGTCAAAATTACGCCATTTTTTCAAACAATTTTTTCGGACTGCATCTGAAATTTTATTGACAGATATCACACTGTACTGCCACCAAGGCCCAAACATACAGAAAACGTTGTTGATTGAACATTCTTTCAGGATCAAAATATTTTAACGTTACAGCACACTTCCGTGCCGTTTCACAAGCAAACACAGATTGTGAAAATCGTCACATGTAATCACGTTTTGACACCTGCCCCGCACGACCCTACCCTCAAGCAAAAAAGTGGCCATACCAAGCGTGTTACTACTTCAAATTGCACAAAATTTCTGAAATACACTCATAAGATATTGCTGCTTGAAATTATGCAAAACGCTTCTTCAACAACGCGTTACTTTTTTCTGATAGCTGACGTGTCTACGAACTTTCCTGCCATACCTCGTACATGTATGTACGGATGGTTTGACTTGAGATTACTTTTCCTAGGTAGTCTCATACATAGGAGCCCAGGGATCTCCATCGTCGGGCAGCTTACTCAATCTGTGAGTCCTGGTTTTTGAGTCATCAGGATGTTTATCATGATTTATTTGTTTGTTCTTGATGATTCATTGACTAGTTAGAGATTCACCACGAGGACCGAAGAACTATCTGAATGTTATGAACCACTGCAGAAGCTGAGGGTGAGGTTGGGTGCCTGTAAAACCGGTTTAAGCCCGCCAGTAACTTTGTGTTACTGATCGTTCCAAGTCGATACTTCTGTGGTGGTTCTTTTTGTTTTATATCTTGGTGTTTAAAATTTTTTGTGCTGTTGGCGCCTTATGTATGTTTTCATATTTTTAGTTCAGTTAAGGTAACTGAGTGGCCACCTATTGGGAAAATAGCTGCTCATTCGGCTTACGATATGTCTCATGGTATAAATACCTGATTGTTGGTTTGTTTTTTTTTCCCACCTCGGTTTTTTGAGTGGGAATCTTTTTCTGATTGCGCCTTTTCCTGATCTTTGCCTACTTGTACCTTTTCATATATAGGCGATTAGCAAGTAATATGATGGTTATAAGATGGTCAGTCACTATCGAAGAAGCTTTGTCTTGAGGCACAATCAGCCCGTCTATTTCGTTAGGCCCCAATGGGCGGGACCCTTTCAGGTTTATACGACGAAACAATGTGTAATTGTAGTCTCTTAGAGCTGTGATCTGCCAGTCTGGCTGGAAGTCATTTCTTTATGATCTACAAGATATCCAAAAACCGGTTACAAAGTCTTCAAATTAACCTGTGTCTACACGGTTGCAGGCTAAAAAGGATCTTTGACAGTGGTAATGGGAGTTACAATATGTAGCTGCCCTGTATTTCGACAAATATAAAAGTTGGTAAAATGCGTCAACCAGCACACATTAGTTCAATGTCAGTCCATATTTTAGCATATTGGACTTTGGTCCACATTTCGATACATGTATAGCTTTACTTTTGGGCTAAAACAGCTACTTTTTGTATTGAACATATTGGAAAACAGAAAACTATTTTTTGAACATTGTTCCACCCCCCCCCCCGAGTACCAACAAATCCTTTTGCATGTTGATAGGTCATCCTAAAATACATATTATATTTGAATGGCTTGTTGGTACTCGGGGGGAACAATGTTGTCCAATCGAAAATGTAACCTGAAAACTGTGTACATGTATATAAAACAGGTATAAGTACTATATACAGTGAGAATGGTATAAATTAGGTTCTTTCCTATCAAGTGCAATTAAGCGAGACATACATGTTCTAGTTTTGTCATCCGATACTGGAAAATAATTGATTTTTAACCATTTTTCATTTTTGATTCATTCAAATAAATAGAGAAATAACATTTCATGGAACAAACTTTTGCACCAGTCTATACTACAATATAAGTTAAAACATACACGCCCCCTAATCTTTCAAAGCACATGACTGAATTCAACATGTGGAGAGATCAGTCTTAAGGTAAAGAACCATAAAAATGCTGATCCATAGAATTTTTTTATTTTTTGATATTTTCGATAAAACATTTATATCTGTGGATTCGTGTAAGAAAAAAACATGGTTACCAGGTTGGTTTACCTGCAAATTGCTCCTCTAAAATGGCTAAAAATGCCTTTATTTGTACGTGGCGTAATGGGAAAGTAATAAAAACGCGTCGCCTTTTGCACATGAGCGCCGTTTACAAGAGAACTAATCCATAGATTTTTTTTTAAAAACTAATTAAAGTCTCATTTTTATATTGTGAGTCAAAAAGTAAAATAAAAGTCCTTGACTACCAGGTTGGTTTCGGCGGTATTTGTCAACGAATGAAGGCAGGTAAGCTAAAAATCTTGATTTTCCGTAAGTGACGTTGACGTCATGAGAATGGCGCCTTTTGACTTTTCAGACGTGTTTCATAAACGTTCAGCATTTGGTTTATTAGAATGCGCTTTAGGCGGTGCGGTACTGTTCAAAATCTTTGGCTCTAAATTTCAATCAAACGTGTTTGTTTGTTTGAATTAATGATAATGATAATAATAATCTCTATATTTATAGAGGATAACGTACTTAACACAACGGCCAGTCTTCCATACGGCACTCTAGTGAATACAGACATTGATTATTTTCGGACCTTTTTTTGTTATTATTCGGACTTTTTGCATATTAGACATGCGATGTAAGTGATGTTATATTTTGTTTTGAGAGAAGAGAAGCCAGTGCATGCCTTATAATGCTGAGCGCCAAGCAAGGTAGCAACTGGTACCATTTTTAAAGTCTTTGGTATGACGCGGCCCGGATTAGAACCCGCGCCTCCCGCTCCGGAAGTGGACGCTCTAACCATTACGCTATCGGAATCGGATGCTTAACGCCCCAGTCAACAGCTATGATCATGCCAGGACGTTGTCTCCATTTTATTGGACTTTACCCAAAATTATGATGTCAAAATAAAGGCTTGAAATATAACCACCCATCTAAGCCAATAATCCGTATATGTATGGATGATCATGGTTTGACTTGAAACCACTTTTCCTGGGCAGGCTCAAACCTGTGCGGTTTACCAGTAATCAGATGGCCTTCAATCAAACATATTCAATTGTTCAACATAAAATTGAGCCACTGCATGGGAAAACCAACAATCTGCATAGGCAAAAAACAAAGGCGCAGATCAGCTTCGCTATATGGATAGTACAATTCCTATACTTTCTAAAATGGAAATTTCCAGCCTCTGGCCCGCTTCTGTGACTGTTCAGGTTGGTCTGTGTTGGACCTGGTCAAAGACCCAAATTGTTGGTTTTCTCACGCAAAGGCTCAAATATAATTTCACCAAACGCGCAATGCATACGATGTAAGGTCTGTCTTTTAGTAAAAATCATTGCTTGTTAAGTATATAATGTGTATGTTTTTGTTTTTATTAATTCCCTTGTGTGACTGAGAAAAAAAATGGATGCTCCCGAGAAAAAAAAAACATCTGACACACCCGCAAGCAGAATTTGGCTAGTTTCACATGTGCGTGATGTGGGGCTCGAACCAAAACCAGACACATCGGAGAGTAGATCGAATGGTTAAGCACGTGCGTTAATGAAATCAGCACTCTTAACCACTCTACCATCGACCATGGGTAGCTGGATAAAATTTTGTCAGAATTTCAACAATCTGCATATGCGAAATCAAAAGGCGCAGATTAGCTATGCAGTAACCGCACAGCTGATCGGCACCATTGTTTTCGTTACTCGGATATTACAAATTCTCCTCTAAAATTTGAAGCTTCTATCCTGCTTCCGTGGCTGTACAGTCTGGACTGTATCAGACCTGGTCGGAAGCCCCGATTGTTGGTTTTCTCATGCACAGGCTAATTCAAACGCTAAAGTTCCTTCCACGAGGCTTGAAAGCTTGATCGGATAAGCCACCAAAACACCAAGAATAAATAAATAAATAAATTATTTATTTATTTATTTATTTATTTATTTATTTATTTATTTATTTTATTTATTTATATAAATAAATAAATAAATAAATAAATAAAATTATCAGGCGCATGAACAGAATGGGTTCGATCCTGAGTGGGTGTATGAAATAACGTATACCAGCTTTCTGGAAATTCTATCAATTCATTTTTGTCTTTATGTCACCCGTTTTATACTATAAACCGAAAGCACACGCTTGTAATCTAAAATAAAGAATTATGCATAAAATTGGAAACAGCATTCTACTATCCCCGTTATAATTTTCTGGATGTTCGTATAAATTAACAATAAAATCGATCCGTTTCTTTGCTTCTGTCGACATTTACTGTGTGTTCGGACCGCAAACCTCCAGCCGGCGCCATCTTGAAAACGACGTCATTGGCGCGACGTTATGGCATTTCGTCCTTCGCGACGCACGGACCTTTAAGCGCCACGGTTTTTATGGTTCTTTACCTTAATTAAAGGACAAATAACAGGGCATTTGTCCCTCAATGCACTTAGACTATACTTTGGAAAGTTGTCAGTATTAAAACTGTGTAATGGATGATCTCTAATTACATGTATTTTGGTGTCAGCATCATGACATGAAGATTTTGACTACTTCAGGCATTTGCTTTATGAAACTTCTTCATCCATACTTTACAGGGAATTAAGGTCTGTGCATCTAGTCAAATACTTAAGTGGCATCATCTTGGTTTACTTTTTGACAGTATGTCTTGACTATTTTAGACCAACAATATTTCACTGAAGTACTTCTTTCTCTATACATTTCATTGATGTGTATTATGAAAGAGATAGCAGGGCGTGTTATAGCTAAACATGTGCATGTATACCAGGTGTCTATGCCATAGTTTTAACATTGAAAATTATGTGATCACTGTAGGAAAATTTTAACAACAGAAAGCATTTAGATTTCATATGTATCTAATTTGAATGGTGGCATGCATGCATTCATTCATTCCAGACCTGCAAATAAATTCTTCTGTGTCATTTTATGCTTACGAAAATCATACGGTAATTGAGGCATCCATGAGAAAATGTGTTTTGCAGATACATGTACCAAGCTTAAAATACAGATCAGCTGTGTGGTAGTCGCCAATGGAAATTTTGCTTCCTCTGTGATTTTAAACCCTGATTTGTGAAGTATTTTGTCATGTTCTTTGGCTACATAATTTTGGTTTATGTTCAACCTGTTTGGAAACTAATGACAGATTTTCTCATGACTTTGCTCAATACTTGTCATTGTTAGCAATGATATACAGGTAACTCCCAAAATAATTTATGACAATAATGTCGCTTATTAAGCATCAAACTTTTGAGATGAATTTTAGGGTGTCTAAGACCCTTGACACTGACCTACATGATTAAAAATCACAACAATGGAGGAAGTGAATACAGACATGCAACAAAAAATGATTTTTATTCCAATTTATATTTTCAAATGTTTGACCCCTACCCCTGCTTCGTTAGCCATTTCTACAGTATGTGGAGGAATGCTTCATACATTATAGCATTTATCCGTTCTTAAGACATCATACTACCATTCTCATTGCAAAGTTGTAGTAGAAATTGCTTTAAAATGGAGTTTTTGGCTTTCGAAAACAGGGCATATTTTACAGGAAAGGGTCAATGGTCCTTAGTGGTCTCTACACAGTAGCCTGACCGATATATCCAACCACAATATTTTCTTCTATGGCAGATTCTGTGGGCTGCCATGGCTAGAAAGAGTGTTTGGGGCTCTAGGCTAATAGACTTTTGTAGAAAAGACAAGGTTTTTGATGTTAAAAAGACAAAAAGTCGAAAAAATGCATGACCTGTCTCCGTTTAAATTGCAAATCATGTAAGACACCCGCTCATCTCTGCCAAGATCTTGCTACAATGAACAGACTCTGTAATGGCAATATCGTAAACTCCGAGTTTTTCCGGTGTCTGAGACTTGCCCCTTGCATTGAAAATGACTAATAACAAATGAAAGGCTACTTTCAAATTCCCTGTTTGACTCGTCGCCATCTAAAAATCTACACGAGATCACGTATACGACTGTGAATAAACAGTGTGTTGTTTTGTGCAAGTATAGTTTTTGTCAGACATGTATAATTGGACATGTTATATGCATGGTATAGGTGAAAATGAATAGGCATTATTATATCACTCCAGTCTCCGACTCATACTACGAAAGTGCACAACTGATACAGGTTGCTTGTTCTGATGCACGTTCATCTGAGTACTATTTAGTAAGGTCATGTTTATGTTATATACATGTAGTAGTGAAACTGTATTGGTAATATTCTAGCACATCTCGCCTATATAGCCAATGGCTAAACGTGTTGTGCAATTGAATGGGCAACATTATTAGATCATTCCAGTTTCGGACGCATACCAAAAATCGTACACCTGGTACAGCGCGTTTGTTCTCATGTAATTTCATCCGAGTATCATCTGTAATTACAGTTTACATCTAATATGCTCGCCTGCAAAAATTTAGTCAGTGAAAATACATGTTAAATCCCATTGGCACTGTTTAAATCGCTATATATGTTCAAAACACTTCGATAGTTTGGGATTTAAATTACCAGTCAAACACTGAATAAACCTAAAAGTTCCAATCAAACTGATTGAAATATCGCATGTGGTTTTGCCAGAGTGCATACACCATTTTTCGTTCTTATTGAAAGGGAGGTAATTTCAATATAATGAATATTTGACTTGTTATTTCTCGAGACAGTGACTGAATTTTATAAAGAGTATTTCGTTTTTTTTTTTTGTTTTTTTTTTGGTCTCTGGCAACAACCTATATCAGAAAGCGCTATTTATCAAAGCGCCGAAATGATCCATGATCGGGTATGTACATTTTCTTTTACAAAAATGATGTTTAAGAAAAAGGCCAATAACTCTGTCGAAATAGATAACTAGTGGAGTTTGTTTTCAAAATAAGAAAGAATCTGCCTTTGCAAATTGAATAAATGGGGAAATCTAAGGAAATCTAAGCATTAGGGTATGATAGTAATCGAGTTTGTCAAAGTTACTGACTAAACTTTTTAGACATGCTCCCTGAAACGAAACACCAATTACCTCAATGTAGGATTGCGCGTTTAGAGTCACCTTATATTACGATGGTAAACTTAAAATATTTGTGTCCCACAAAACCCACCACATCTCTGGTATGAACCCAGCCATAGCCTAATGGTACTCACCACTTTTAGGGCTTAAATTGTGTATGATGTAGTTAGCTCGTTTGTCTTTTATAATTCTGCTCGTTTGCTTGTTCGGCACATGTTTTCTAGTTTTAGCCACGCTCCGGCGTCTCCGTCGTCGTCCTTCGTCAACAATTTCTAAGAACTTCTCATCTGAAACCCTTGGCAAATCCTAAGGAAGCGGGAATTAATTTTTTTTTTTTTTTTTTTTTATATATATATATATATATATATATATATATATATATATATATATATATATATATATATATAAATGGTCTAGGCCACATGACCAAAATGGTCCTCATGGCTATAAATAGCAAACATTTAAAAATCGTCTTCTCCAAAATCAAGGCCTATGATTGGCCTAATGTATTAGAGAGAGGAGCTCTACAAAGTTTACACGATCCTGGGATTACCTCTGTCTATTTTACGACAAAGCCAACCCACATAGGTCGCCCATGCATTTGAATGGGGAAAAGTGACAAGCTGTCATTTGAAGGGAAAACATGAAGAAAATGAGCAAATGGATTGATTATTTATAACTCTGAAAAATGTACACCATGATGCTGGTTTGCCACTAACTGCAGATCTACAAGTAATCCGCACGAAAGCCCGATTGTCGGACTAGTCTCTCCCCCTCTCCTGGGGCAATATTTCTGTGTTACCATAATATTCAAAGATCTTCTTCTCTGGTACCGCTTGGCCAAACAAAGCCAGACTTCATGAGGAGCATTCTTATGAAGGGGGAACGAAAACGTATATTAGTAGTCAAGGTCCCATGACCATGATGGCCGCAATGGCTATAAATAGCAAAATCCTTCTTCTCCAGAGTCAGAAGGCCTACGACTTTGAACCTTGACATGAAGCATCAGGGAAAGGAGCTCTACAAAGTTCATATAAATCATGAACCTTGAATGGCCTCGAATTATATTACGGCAAGGTCAATGGGGAAAATTCGGAAATGTCATTTGAAGGGAGCCACTGGGAGGAAATGGGCAAATGGACTGAAGATTTATGATTCTGATAAAAAGGTTGAAGGAATTGGTCGGCCCCCAGACTGGGACAATAACCATGTTTATTACCATGACATTCAAAGATCTTCTCTGAAACTTCTTGGCAAATAAAAGCCTATTTTACATGAAGCATCTATATAAAGGGGAGATGAATGTTTATATAAATAATCAAGGTCACATGACCAAAATTGCCACCATGTTGATTATTTAAAATCCCTTCAAAAATCGTCTTCTCTGAAACCGGTGTACTGATTTCAACAAAACTTGGCATGGAGCATTGGGGACTAGAGTACTACAATGTGTACATAGATAAAGTCCCTGTGATGACCCAAACCTATTAAACAGCAAGGCCAGCGTGGGTCGCGCTTGTAGTAAATTATTAAAATGTCATTGAAGGGGAAAACCTTCCAGGAAATTGGCAAATGGACAGAATATTTATGATTCTGAAAATAAAATTGACCCCAGGATTTTTATCTGTCCCTGCCCTGGGAATGTATAACAACATAATAGTCAAACAAGTTAACTGGTATACCTGTACACCCCAGATCTCAGGTGAGCGTTCACAAGACCATTGGTCCACTGTTGGACATTGTGTCATGTACTTTGTATGCTGCTGATCTAAAGACGACCTGTGAATATCAAACGTCAAACGTTTTTTGTTCGCCTACAATTGCGTAAAAACGAAGTGGTCAGTTTGAAATATGAAGGAAATCAGCGATTTTGACAAATGTTTTCCTGAATTGTGCAAACTACCCTATTTTAAAGCAGTGACACACCGTGAAAAATAGATTTACCATAACTAAAGTATACTTTATTCGATAAGGCTAGGTTGCCAACACAAAATAAACATATGGTTGGTATATGCAGTGACGTCGACCACCTAACCAAAAGACGTTGAACGGCTAAACACAAGCAGTCATGGGGTACTTAAATCGATGGCGATTTCTGGCATTGAGCTGTAGGTTACAACCACTAAAATTGCCTTACGCTTATCAGACGACCTTCCAAGATTTGAGCATATTTTTGTGTATTTTTATCTGACAGAGGTAATGTTTTTAATTTCTGAAAGTTTGATTCAATCTGCATTCAGGAAAATAAACATCAACGAAATCGGACCATACACTTTATGTTGCTTAGCAACCATAGAATGGCAGCGAAGGTGTCATGGCCGCGAAAACGACTTTTCTAAAATTAAATAAATAAACATTAAGCTGTGGTATTTCTTTGGTTGTGTTTTAAATAGCTACCTATATACATGTTTGTGTAATGTCACCTTAGCCAACACTTTCTAGGCAACTACAATGTTCATACAGCCCCACGCGTGTCAGCTGTTGCTTAGCAACGCCAAAACCTATGCGATTTTGGTTTTATGCATTTTCCATAGATTTTGGTTACAAGGCAACGAAATATGTCATCTGAGATTTGCATTTTATAGCATTTAGTTTACAAAGGCGTCAATGGCAGATACAAATAGGCGTACAAATATTCGATTAAACAAACTAGATGTCAAATTGTAGCAGAAATTGTATCTCTACCCCCATTTTTCACCCATCTAAAAATCGAAAAATTTTAGTCATTTTTTCAACTTTCATTGGGTGTCATTTAAAATAATCAATCAGATTACATTACCTTGAACATTAAATGCAACTATTTTAAGTTTGGTGTAAGAAAATAAAGTGAATACGTTTATTTTGGTTTTCCTGTCACCATGGCAACGGTTTTAAGAGTCGTGGCCATGGTGACAGGAACACAGTGTTCTATTGTTGCTAGGCAACAGGAAGTCGAGCATGTGACTAGGTGTTGAACGGTCTCGCAGAGGGCATTTTGAATTCAGAAAGCTAAATCAAACTTTAATAACATGTTCAGACAAAAACTTACGATTAATATTGCATTACTTATGAACAAATAAAGTTGCGTTGGCTGTGGAACTCAGTATATACGTTTATAGTTTACGTTATTTCTCAGTATTATTGTGTTGTAAACTGTCTTGTGTATTGTATCTGATTGTATATATGTTATGTTATTTGATGCACATGTACACTAGAATGTCAGAGAAACATGTGCATATGTAATAAGATTGTTTAAGCCATAATGTAAACCTTTGTAGATCGTTTTATGATCTATGAAAGATGTTGATAGTTTATAATTCTGTAGGGAACTTGTGTATTGCATCTGATTGTATACATATATGTGTATTGTTATTTGATGTTAACTAGAATGTGACTTATATTTTAAGGTAATTCACCTTTGCCATAACACAATGATGGGATTTCAACTCCAACAAATTATTATATGCTTTTTATTGCAACAATTTTTGTTAGAATTTTCTTATAATGCAGACCCTGGTATGTGTCGGAAAGTGGCCTTTGTAGGACTGTTCCATAAACGGCAGTTCCTCGACTCATACTCACTGTTCTGTTGTTGCTAAAATTCTCCATATCAGATTATGTAGTGTTAAGGACCACGTTGTTGGATTAAGGGCCACGTTGTTGGGGATGGAGGTCCACGTTGTTAGGGATGGAGCCACAAAGTCGTGGTTTTGAGGTTCGCTTTATTTGTACATTCAAAGGTATACTTAACCACAAAAGGAGGTTCACACTTTTTTGTTTTTGTCCTACTCATACAAAAACTATCCTAGGACTACACACACTTGTTCTTTTTTGATAATTAAGATATTAAAGAACATTTCTATAGGAAATATATCATTCAAACTCCAAGCATGACGTTATGACGTCACAAATGACGGGCCGGAAATATATATCTGGTAAACTGTTTTTGATTTTTTTAGCACTAGTATCATGCCAAAACGTACGAATGCCTAGAAGGACCAGTTTTAAAAAAAAGAAATTATCTCGCCAATTATCTCGTAATTTAACGAGCTAACTTAGTCGTAAAAACGAGATAATTATCTTGTAATAATTTGATTATGATATAGTTATCTCGTTATATTGAGATAGTTATCTTGTTATTTCGAGTAAGTTATCTCGTTATTACGACTTAGTCATCTCGTTTTTACGAGTAAGTTAAATCATTATAATGAGTTAGTTATCTCGTTTTTATGAGTTAGTTATTAGCTCACCTGAAGGTGAGGTTATAGGATGACTATGCTCCGTCCGTCCGTCGTTCACAAATTCAAATATTTTCTCCACTGAAATCGCTTGGCCAATCAAAGCTAAACTTCATCTGGAGAATCCTTAAGAAGGGGGAACGAAAGTTTGTATAGATGGTCCAGGTCACGCGACCAAGATGACCGCCATGTTTATAAATATCAAAAACGTTTATTTTTTTTTCTCTAGAACCAGACGGCCTATGATTTTGAAACCTGGCAAGAAGCATCAGACAATAGACTTCTACAAATTTTGTACAAATCATGAGCCTGTGATGGCATTAATCTATTTTACGGCAAGGTCAACATATGTCGCCCATGCATTTGAATGAGAAAAAATGTAATTATGTCATTTGAACATGTTGAAAGGCAAAAATTGAAATCGGCAAATGGACTGAAATAGGTCAAGCTCAACCCAGAGTCATGATTTATACGTTGTGGATTTTGCTACATGTATGAAAATAGCCATGGTCCATCTTTGTCATGTGACTTGATCATTTATACAAACTTTCACCCTTCCTTCCTAACGATGCTCCACATAAAGTTTGACTTTGATTGGCCAAGTACGGAAGCGGTTTCAGAGAAAAAGATGTTTGGATATTATGGTCATAGTTATCTCGTTATTAGGAGTTAGTTATCTCTTTATCATGAGTTAGTTATCTCGTTATCACGAGTTAACTATCTCGTTATCACGAGTTAGTTATCTCGTGATTACGAGCCAGTTATGTCGTTATTATGAGTTAAATGTCTCTTCATTACGAGTAAGTTGTCTCGGTATTACGAGTTAGTTATTTCGTTTTTACGAGTTAGTTAGCTCGTAATAACGAGATAACTGACCCTTAATAATGAGATAACTAACTCGTAATAACGAGATAATTGACTCGTAATAACGAAATAACTAACTCATAATAACGAGATAACTAACACGTAATAACGCGATAACTAACTCGTTATAACGAGATAACTATCTCATTATTATTAATTAGCATTCTCCCTAAGAATAATGCAGATGGTGATAAGTGACTAGTCACAGAAGTCGTTCACTTCAACTTTATTCAATCAGACTTGTTGAAAAAGATTCACGAACCAAAGCATGACTTCTGAAAGCGGTTGTCATGGAAACAAAAAACAAAATTCCGAGGAGATTTGCAGAAAATCATTCAAGGAAAAAGAGCTAATTGGCACTTTTTGTTTTATATTAGTGCTTATATTAATAGCATGTCATGACTTTTACTTGAAATTGTATTAAAAATTGAAGAATGAAGTCTGCGTTTTGTTGCCTAGCAACACAAATACTACCACATAAATCAAGTTTTCAAACTATTTTGGACATTTTCAAACCAAATTATCTTCCAACAGCACAAATGTATACCGGTTATACATAATGTGCCTTAATGACCAACTCTTGTTTTTGAAAAGCAAAGAATAAAACAACTCATTTTTTTCTAATTCTTGTAACCATGTCAGCTAAAAAATAGATCCTTCAGCAATTTTGCAAAAATGACATATTCAAACCAGATTTTCTACTAACAGCACAAGTGTATATGACTTGTGCATACGGTGCCTCAATGATCAATACTTGGTTTTCAAACGCAAAAAAAATAAAATAACTGAAAATGTTTCTGATTTTTGTAACCATGGCAACCAGACAATGGAACCGTCAGCAACTTTACAATGACATTTTCAAACCAAATTATCTCAGCACAAGTGTTTATGAATCATGCATATAGTTCCTTTATAAGTAACACGTGTTTTTCAAATGTAAGGAATAAAATAATTCAGAATGTTTCTAATTTTTGTTACCATGGCAACCAAACAATGGAACCGTCACTAATTTGACAAAAAAAAAAGACATTTTCAAACCAAAATATTTCCTAACAACAAAACATATATGAACAGTGTATATGTTGTCTTAATTCAGAACGTTTGTTGTTATTTTTTAAAAAAAAAAAAACAACAGCATAAAATAACTCAAAATGTTTCTGACTTTTGTAACCATGGCAACCAATTGAAGCAGCCATTTGCGATTTTGCAAAAAGTGAAATGTTCAAACGAAAATATCTTTTTACAAACATAAAAAACATCGAACAATGTATATATTGCCTACATTGCTGCCATTTGGTAATTTAATGTCAAAAACAAAATGACTGAAATTTTGTCTTTCTAATTTTTGTTACCATGACAACCAAACCAAGAAACCCTTAACGTTTTTGTTAAAAAATGACATTATTTGCATTTCAAGAACAAGCGTTGGTTATAAAGGCACTATATGTATAACTCATATATGCTTGGGATGTTAGGAGTTAATTTGGTTTGAAAATGCTGAAATTTCATAGTTTAGTTACCATGGTTATGAAAAATAGAAACATTTGAAGTTATTTCAGTTTGTGCTTTTGAAAAACAAAACATTGTCATCGTTGCTACTCAGACATTGTTCAGATACACCTTTGTTGTAAGGGAAAAAAATGGTTTTAAATGTCATTTTTTGCCAAATCGCTAAGGGTTCCGTTGGTTTGGTTACCATGTTTACACAAATTAGAAAGAAAAAATTTCAGTTATTTTATTTTTGGCATTAAATTACCAAATGACAGCAATATAGGTAATATACGCATTATTTTTATACACTTTTGTTTGTAAAAAAATATTTTCGTTTGAACGTGTCACTTCTTGCAAAATCGCAAATGGCTGCTTGATTTGGTTGCCATGGTTACACAAGTCAGAATTTTTTTTAGTTATTTCATGTGTTTGTTTTTTTTTTAACAAAACGACAGCAAAAGTTCTGAATTGACAACATATACACTGTTCAAATATTTGTCTGTTGTTAGGAATACTTTGGTTTGAAAATGTCATTTTTGTCAAATCGTTGACAGTTCCATTGTTTGGTTGCCATGGTAACATAAATAAGAAACATTCTGGGTTATTTTATTATTTGCATTTGATAAACAAGTCTTGGTTATTAAGGCACTATATGTGCAATTCATATACACATGTGCTGTTAAGGAATAATTTGGTTTGAAAATGTCATATTTTTGCAACATTGCTGACGGCTGCATTGTTTGGTTACCATGGCTACAAAAATAGAAACATTTTGAGTTATTTTATTCTTTTAAGTTTCAAAAAGGTGCTTGCTTATTTAAGTCACTATATGTATAACTGGTATACACTATTGCTATATAGAGATAATTTGGTTTGAAAAAATCCAAAATCTGAAGTTTGAAACTTTGATTTATGTGGTGGTTCTTATGTTGCTAGGCAACAAAAAGCAAATTTCCTTTTTCAATTTTAATACAATTTCAAATAAAAGTCTTGACATGCTATTGATATAAGTACTAATATTGACATTCTAAACAATAATCATATCTCAATTGCCGACTCTAAAAGTGTCAATTTTCACTTTTTAATTTTCTGCAAATTTCCTTGAAATTTTGATTTTGGTTTTCCATGGCAACCGCTGTCAGAAAAAAAGGAATGCTTTGTTTTGTGAAAATTTTTCGACAAGTATGATTAAATGAAAGTGAAATTATCAATTTCTGTGACTAGTCACTTATCACCATTTCTACAGAACCTGCATGATTCTTAGGAGGAATGCTAACTCAGTAATATACATTTTATCGCTATTAATATACATATGCAGTATTGATAAATGAACAAATTGAAACTCGTCCTGTTTTTAAACAATCGTCACTGGCAAGTAATGGATTACTGTGGAATTGTTTAATATATTTCGTTAAGTATGAGAGTAAATATATACGTTGTACATAAAACTGCCAGATATTATGATTCTGTATGTCTAATTTGGTTACATACTATACTGAACGAAAGTGAAAACGCAATATTCATATTTTATCTTTCATTTCATTTAATCGCAAACAAACCTATTCGTTTCACATATGAATTTCATTCTTTGGTTTTTACTTTGATTCGATTCTGTGAAAGCAAATAGAGCCGGGCTACTAGCAATTTAACACTTTTGGGGTCAGACAAATGACCATGCCATTTGTGTAGCTCGTGAAACCAAAGTTGACAAATTGAGCACTCGAAATTGGCTGTGCACGGAGCCAACCATAGCCGATTTCATGCGCACACATGCTACTTAATTGACTGGGTCTTTTTTCTGACCTCTTACTTTTTAAGATGCGTGTATCACGGCTTCAAAGTGGAAGGTACAACCCCAGAAATGAAATTGTTATGTGATAAAATGTTTTGCAAAGAAATGAAATCTCTAGTTAATATTCAGTTTAGAATATTAGAAAAAAAATGTGTAGCGTTTTTACTTTTGTGCAGTATACATGAAGCCCAAAACAGCTGATATTCAAGTTCCAAAGATAACGTTTTGTAGATTTATTTGTAATGTTTGACAGAATAACCATTTTAGCTCACATAATCTTATAGTATACCCATGCTCCGTCGATCATCGTTGTTGTCGTTGTTGTCGTCCACAGTTATCAAATATCTTCTCCTCTAAAGCCGCACGGTCAATCAAAGTCAAACTTCATGTGGAGCAGCCATAGGAAGTGGAAACGAAAGTTTATGTAGATGATCCAGGTCACATGATCAAGATGGTTGCCAAGTCCATATATTGTTAAAACCGAAACAATCTCTTTCTCTGGAACCGGTAGACAGATTTCAATGACACGTGGTAAAGAAGTAGATTGTGGACTCAGTACCATCGAAAGTTGTACCAATCCTGACATAGTGTTGAACTCGACATAATTTACAGAATGCCAATTTTTGTTACATAAAAATTTCAATGGAAAAAATAAGAAAACATCGAATCTTTTAGGACGTGTTGTAGTCTGTGGCCTGAAAGTTGGTAGATACAGACAACACACTGAGCTAATGAAGTTGTCGGTGTCAGTCTTCAAGGTCAGGTAATTTCTAGACCTTAGCCAAATGACATTGGCCAAATGTCACTTACATATTAAATGTAAAACATAATTTTCTCATAAAACCCTTAACCAATCAAAGCCAAAGTGCATATGTACAATCCTTGGGCAGGGGGGGGGGACTAAAAGGGAGAGGGGAACGAAAGTTTGTATGAATTACCAAGGTCACATGACCAAGATGACCGCCATGCCAATATATGGTAAAACATTAACAAAATATTTTTCTCTGGAACCGGTGGATACGATACATTTCAACGAAACTTGGTGTGTAGCATCATGGACTCTGGCCCATCACAGATTGTGTGAATCATGACATTGTGTTTACCTTGACCTATTTAACAGCAATAAAAGTTGTTAGATACAGACGAAATGTTGAGCTCATTAAGTTGAGTGGATACTCAAGGTTAAGATGATTTCTTGACCTTGGCCTAAGGTCGTTTACATAGTTAATGTAAAATTTTATATTTTCAAAAACGGCTCGGCCAATTGAAGCCAAATGCCATATGTAGTATCCTTGTGTAGGGAGCGGGTGGGGGGCGAACACGAAGTGTTCCATGTCACATGTCCAAGATGGCTGCCGTGCTAATACATGGTGAAACCCTAAAAAGCAGTGTTTTCTCTGGAGCCGATGAACCGATTTGAATGAAACATGACATGTAGAATGGGGACCCTGGTCCATTTTATTTTATGTAAATCATGACCTTGGGTTGACCTTGACCTATTAATTTAAAACAACAAGGTTCAATACTGTTAAATAGGCTTTTCACTGGAAAAAATGAAGAATTAGATTTTCCAGAAAGTTTTGTAGCCTGTGAACTGAATAATGTTGGATATGTTAATGATTGTGTGAGTAGTAGAGGTCGATTTAACAAGACCAACATGGCCTTAATCAAAGACCAACTCTCAGGTGGGCGATAGGACCCTTGGTCCTCTGTTTTTTCTTAGTTCGGCAATTAAATGCCCTTCTTTGCATTATTTGCACTTTAATTTTCATGCGATGCGCATTTTAGATTTACTTTAGTGTTTACTAACTTCTGTTCCCATGTCGGTTTCAGAGCGCAAGCTTCTTTCTGAATGCGTCATTTCCTGATCACTTTTACTTTTCCATGGTATAGTGTTTTGTTTTTTGTTTGTTTTTTTTACAATGTGATATCAAACACGCCAATTTTATTTTGCAAGACAAATCATATTCCATCATGACCTTTGTACGGATAAACCTTGCTAGTGGTTTCCTGCATATAGTAAAAAGATTCAAGTAACCACAACATATATTATCGCCTTTGAACGGCCAGTGATATAACATTACTGGGGGCTTAAAACGATTTTATGTGCGCCTAACCTCACCCTCAAAACATCCTTGTAAGCAATGTTCAGCCACGTCTGACTTTCTGGTCTTCCAACATTACGAAACTTTGCCCATGCAATATACAGATTGTTTAAGCACCCAGTAATTTTATATTACTGATCATTCCAAGGCGATACTTCTGTTGTGATTCTTGTTTTGTGTTTTCGAGTCGATTTTTGTGCTGTTTGAGTTTTTTGTACGTTTTCATATAGTTAAGTTCGGGAAATTGAGTGACCGCCTATTGGGGAATATGTGCTTACTAAGCTTACGATATGTTTTCTTGGTATAAATACCTAAACGTCATATTGTTTTTTAACCACCCCTCGATTTATGGAATGGGAATTTCTTTCTAGAATTTCATTTCCTGATCATTGCTTACTTTTACCTTTCTAAGGGGGTATTCAATGCACGGACATGTTTTCCTGATGAAAAGGATAGTTGGAGTTTCATCATACAGTTTCATGATTTGTTTGTTCTTCCGGACAGAATGACATAATGGGCTAGATTTAGTGTAAAGCAATGACTCGCATCTCCTCTTTATGACATTCCAAAACTTTTACATAGTGCTTAAGTCAGTGAAATGACCAGGCCAATCAAGGATGCAAAAAGATCTTGTATTTGTGCAAGTCAGTGTTCTTTGTAATAATTCCAAATCTGCAAAACACATTTTTGATATCAGAAGAACGCCTGTCCTTGAATTTCATGGCAATTCGCTTGATTTATACCCTTTCGGAGAGGTTTGAAATATTATGAAGAGTAGCTATGAAAGATAGCCCAACAAAAACTTCTCAGTGAAACTTTCGTCCCACTGTGGCATTCTGTGCCGAGAAAACAAATCGTGAAACTGTAAAATAGAACGCCAACCAGCGTTTTGGCAGTATACATCGCCTGAGGTGACTCCAGAGTGTTTTTAAGAAATGCATATCTCATGAAGGAAAAACAAGTACAAGTAGGCAATGATCCCACTAGTTGGGTTTGTTCGTGCAAATGTCCTGGTGGAATGTGATTTTAGCTTAAAGAATGGTCATGCTCCGGCGTCCGATCTTCCTCTCTGATGGCAGCCAGAACCAAAATGCCTATGATTCCGAAACTTGGCATTAAGCATCAGGGAGAGAAGCTCTACATTTTTTTTTTATAAATTGCATGACTCTAGGGTGACCTTTGACCTATTTTACGGCAAGGTCGACCTAGGTTGAAAATGCATTTGAATGGGAAAATCTTAAAGGAAATTGGCAAATGGACTGAAGATTTTTTTCTCTGAAGAGAAACAATTGACCCCTGGGGCTGGTCTACGTACCCCCGCCCCGGGGAAATATATAATACCACAATGTTCAAATATGCTCTCTGAAACCGCTTGGGCTATCAAGCCAAACTTCATGTGGAGCATCCTTAGGAATGGGAACAAAAATTATACAAATGTTCAGGGTCACATGACCAAGGTCGCCACAATGACTATAAATAACAAAGCATTTTTAAAAGTTCTTTTCCAGAACCAGAAGTCCTGTGATTTTGAAACTTTGCATCAAGCATCAGGGTATTTATAAAGTGTTCATTAATCATGACCCTGAATGACCTTGATCTATTTTACGGCAAGGGCAATATAGGTCGCCTAGTATGAATGCGAATAGGGAAAATTTTCTACGAGGGGTGATCGGAAAGTACATATAAAAATGCTGTAAAATAAGTTTGCGTCAACCGATTGATATGAAATTTAGTACGAATAAACATTGATCCTTTTGTTATTAAATACCATTGTCATTTTGAAACAATGACGTCAGATGTCCATGCACGAGACGGCGCAGTGACGTCACGTCACGTGACCCGGCGCACCTGTACCCCTGGGTTGAATTTGTTAATATATTTTGGGGTTTGGGAAAGTTGGTCGACATTTGTTTCATGAAAAATAATTTTCTAACATTGGTTGACCATTTTTCGAAAACATACGACATTCTGATGCTTTATCTACTAATATGGTGAAATTGAATACAACAGGTTAGCGTAAAATATGCTAGAACGTCCACTTCATTTTGTAAAGTTAAATTCAATACCTTGTTTTCTGGCCGAAGTTTAACGAAATGATAAAAGGTCTGATATAAACTATAACTAGTAGAGCCAATGCCAAGAATAAAAATGTTTCGACATTGCAGAAAACCCCTATATACTTTTAAAAAAATGATTTCGCGAAAATGCAACATTGTCGAAAATTTAAACAGGTTAATTTGTTTGTTTGACCGAGTCGGTATTTGCATGACTCTAGAGACAAATCCATTCGATAAAAATCCTCGTCACTTTACAAACATAAGCGATGCACGTAGTAGTTAATAAGTATTAAATAAAATGTGGGCATACGCAATCAAAACGGGTGTTACAATACTTTGAACTAAGAAGTATTTTGAAAGAATAAAGCTTCGACGTCACGTTGCGCCGCATAGCGTTTGGTGGTGTTTCCATAACGACAGCTGCAACGCACGTGTGCGTATTATGCATGTGTTGTTGCAATGGAATAACAGCATACATATTGCTGCATACTGTGGTGAATTTTTATCTCGAAATAATAAAAGCTAAAGAAATGAGAACATTTTATACGTACTTTCCGATCATCCCTCGTAAATGTCAATTAAATAGAAAAATCTGAAGGAAAATAACATATGGACTGAAGATTTATGATTCTGAAAAAAATTGGTCCCAAAGGGCTGGTCTGCCCCCATTCCGGGGCAATATTCATTACATGTACATGTATATTACCATGTCATTTAAAGATCTTCTCTGAAACCGTTTGGACAATCAAAGCCACATTTGATAAGAAACATCTAAAGGAAGTGGAAATCATTGCTTGCATAAATAACCCAGGTCACGTGACCAATATGGTCGCCATGCTCACTGCATGGTCTGTTCTGCTCCACCCAGTGGCAATGTACCTGTTTATGACCATGTCATTCAAAGATCTTCGCTGAAACTGCTAGGCCAATAAAAGCTAAATTTTAGATGAAAAATCTATATGAAAGGGGGGGGGGTACCAATGTGTACATAAATGATCCAAGTCACATGACCAAGATTGCCACCATACCCATATAAAATTATATATTATGGTGAAAATAATAAAAAAACGAACATCTTATCTAGAACCGGTGGACTGATTTCAAACAAGTTCATTCGTATATATCCCAGATCTAAGGTGAGCGATTACAGAATTATTGGTCCTCTTGTATTGCAAAATAACGTTGACGTTAGTTTTAAATATGTACAACAGCCTTGCAATGAAGTTCTGAAAAGCGCATTGAATAAAATTCATGGTGTACCTTTATAAACAGTGCACATAAAGACACCAAATTTTAGCCTTAGTACAAAAATTGTTATTTTATCATTAATTAAAAACCGTCAACTAAAGAATATTGTGGAATCTTTGGAATTTGAATATAGGCTATTTTGTTGTGAAAAATTGGGTTTCAAGACGCATCAGAAGATCATAAAGTTTTTTTTTTTTTTTTTTTTTTTTTTTTTTTTTTTTTTTCTAACACAAATCAAATACTGTCCCTCATACTGAACAAAATAGATTATACAAACATGTGGATCTATATATTTGTATTTTATACTGTATATTCATCATTAGACTCACATTAATCTGTAAGCATACAGTTGCCGTATTATGTGTTCTCCAACATTGTGGAAATTAAAATTTATTAATAATAAAAATTATATTGGAATATTTTTTATTTGTGCTCATTCGTAAATCGTCGATTATGGTGCAGTATTCTGAAACAGTTTTTGTATTATAATGGCATCGGAAGATATATTTTATTAGGAAAACGTGTCATTGAAACGTATACCCACTTAAGCCCATATGGAGCGGTTCTAACGTGTACCAACAATTTGTGTTTTGAACAAAAATAAGAAAACTATCCAAAATTCATCAATGAACTTTTCAATTGTTACCGCTGAAAAATATCCATATATTGCATGTGTAAGTTTCCGTTTTGAGTATTGATTATCACACGCCGAACGTTTGATGTGACGTCCAAGGTAAAACGTACGTCACCTAATTGATTCTAATTTATGCATTGATTGACAGCCGAGCAACTATAATGTCGGTTTTATTATTTTTTTCAATTAGCGGTAAATCAAAGTCAGATGGTGAAATACGAGGGGTGATCGGAAAGTACGTATAAAAATGCTGTGAAATAAGTTTGCGTCAACCGATTGATATGAAATTTAGTATGAATAAACATTGGTCCTTTTGTAATTAAATGCCATTCTCATTTCAAAACAATGACGTCAGACGTTCATACACGAGGCAGCGTAATGACGTCACTTCACGTGACCCGGCGCACCTGTACCCCTGGGTTGACTTTGTTAGTGTATTTGATGGGGTTGGGGAAGTTGGTCGACATTCTTTAATGGAAACTAATGTTCTAACATTAATTGACCATTTTTCGAAAATATATGGCATTCTGATGCTTTATCTACTAATACGGTGAAATTGAATGCAACCGGTTAACGTAAAATATGCAAGAACGTCGATTTCATTTTGTAAACTTAAATTCAATACCTTGTTTTCTGGCCGATGTTTAACGAAATGATAAAAGACTGGCATAAACTATAAGTAGTAGAGACAATGTCAAGAATAGATATGTTTCGAGCTTGCAGTAAATATATACTTTTAAAATAATGACTTCCCGAAAATGCATCATTTTCGATAATCTTAACATTTTTGTCTATTTGACACGGTCGGTATTTGCAAGACTCTACAGACAAATCCATTCGATAAACAACCTCATAACTTTACAAATATAAGCCGTGTACAATGCAGTTGATGAGTATTAAATAAAATGTGGGCATACGCAATTAAAACGGGTGTTACAATACTTTGAACTAAGAAGTATTTTGAAACAAGAATAAAATTTCGACGTTACGTTGCGCCGCATAACGATAGGAGGTGTTTCCATAACGACAGCTGCAACGCACATGTGCGTTTTATGCATGCGTTATTGCAATGGAATAATTGCATACGTATTGCTGCATTATTTGATGAAATTTCATCTCGAAGTAACAAAAGATAAACAAATGACAACATTTTTATACGTACTTTCCGATCACCCCACGTATATATGTTCGTTGATAAAATATATTGGAAAGAAAGGTCTCTCTCTCTCTGTCTGTCTCTCTCTCTCTCTCTCTCTCTCTCTCTCTCTCTCTGAGCATTTTGAAAACATATGTTTATCAGTTTCTGAGGGTTACTCAATTAACCAGGAATTTTTCACTCACCCTTAACTTCTCTTTGATATCATTATTGAAAACAGACATGAAATTGTTGTCCCGGTTATAAAACTTTTTTCATGCTAAACTCAGCTTAGCTTCAAATTAATCTTGCTTATAAATGTTAAAATGCCAACATTTGTCGGCATTTTAACATTTATTAGCAGGATCAATTACCCGTTTTAGAGGGTTGAACCTGAATTTTCTGCTAAATTATGACTATTTCAGCATTTATGAGCAGTTGAAATTTCATGCTCCAAAAAGTTTGATAACCTCGGGACCAGATTACTGTTTTAGACATGTTGTATTATCGACGTGGATGCTATCGTTAATTTTCAATAATCCGTCGTTTTAGCTTCAGTTTATTCTGAAATTATCGTCTCGTATCAAAATAACGTGAGATATCGGTAATGGTCGGACGGACTTATGACAGCCATGTTTATCAACGTGCGTGCGAGACAGGCTAATTGGGATTAAACCACAGTCAACACGAACGAAATCGTTGTCGACTTTCGTACGGTTAATATCACTTTATCAGTGCTAATATAATAATTAGAGATTATCACATGGACATTTTGGTTATCGCCCGCAGTATCATCCCGAGACTCCATTATCAAGCCCGAGAGCTTTAGCTCGAGGGCTGATAATGGTCGAGGGTTGACACTAAGGGCGATGGCCAGATTGCCCATGCTATAATCTGCTTATTACATCTTCTAAATATTCTGTTCCAAAGATTTGTGTTTAGAAATGCGAAAAACGTTGATTCTGCATTGAAAAGAGAATGACACCATAAATATGACGTGCCAATGACGCAACGTTGTTAAACCTGACGTCACATATTGTCATGGCGCGGCAACAGCGTATGCGGGCATGATAACCTCCCTCCATTCAAAATACATGATTATCAGACAGCCCATGCTGATGAAACACATTATCATATATGCAATGTTGAGGTTATCGCTGGAAATATAGGTCTAAGTATGTTTTAAATAGAGATTATCGCAGGCATTTTGCTTATCGCCCGCAGTATCAACCCGAGACTCCATTATCAAGCCCGAGAGCTTTAGCTCGAGGTCTGATCATGATCGAGAGGGTTTATACTGAGGGCGATGACCAGAATGCCCATGTTATAATCTGCTTATCACATCTTCTAAATATTATATTCCAAAGATTTGTTTTTAGATATGCGAAAAAGGTTGATTCTGCGTTGAAAAAGAAACTGGCACCATAAATATGACGTGTCAATGACGTAACGTCATTAAACATGACGTCACATATTGTCGTGACGCTACAAAGTCGCATGCGGGCATGATAACCCTTCAGCCCGCAAATGCTGATAACCAGAGGGCGGGAAACACGTTATCGCATGCATATGCAAACTTGAGGTTATCGGTGGGAAAAAATCCGTTCACCCAGCCTTGTTTCAAATTAATGATCAGAAAATGATGCGTTCCATTTTTTCTCAGCTATAAATACATGGTAAAATATGTCTTTTCATCTAGTAACGCGATATAGCAGAGCAGCCTATAATTAATTGTTAGTTTTGATTAAACATATTTAATTGCCATATACATGTATCTACATGAAAATGTAAGAGAGAGGATCGGGCCACAAGTTCTTCCAACGTAAGTTACGGCCCTCCCACTAATATGTACAATATTAACAATTGATTAAAACTTAGGGATAAAAGCCGAGTATAATGTGTGCAGGTATCAGGCGATATATGCACACACACTTGATATTGCACACTTTGTTAAAAGCGAAATATTCTTTTTTATGATACATTGCCAAATTCTTCACTTGAGGGTCATCGTGCAAAATTGTTAAATTGGGACGTCAACTCCAATGACGTCATCTTCGTCTGACGTCGCGTGGAAAATGGGCCGAAACGTCAGCAATTTAAGCCGAAAAATGAAAATAACATATCAGCAATATTGATTCAATTGAAAAATGTGCTTCCGATAAGGAACAGTGTAAAAATAATATCATCTGATATTGCACTTGTGCAAAAATGATATCACTCTTATCGCGGCCGTCGTGTACATGTAGATATTTCAATTTTGTAAGGCTAACTATCAACAAAACATCATATATGAGAAGCAGATATTTATAGCTATATATTTACATTCTTCTAAAACCTCCTTAGATGAACCATTAGATTTTCATCTGTGTTCATACATCCATGAACAACATCGAGTCACGCGACGTCACACTTGACGTCAAAAAAAAAAACAACAAAACAATGTTTTCGCCAATCTGATTGGACGTTGTAAACGTGGACGCCGTTCCAATGTTTGTATAAACACTGTGTATAAATTATCTATCTGCTCATAAATATGATCGCCTTGATGATGTTTCAACAAGCGATAGAGAGAAATGAATATAAATATAAGAAATGAGTTTATTTTTTCTAATGTTCATGGAGCTATGAACGGTAGTGTGTCACTTGCAAAGCTTCGGGGTTCATTCACTTTGCACGCGACCCACTGCGGTTCATAGCTCCATGAACATCAGAAAAATGAAATTCATTTCTTAAATAATAAAAGGGTTATCGCACTGATATCGGTGAATATTGTCCCTCGTTGGGATATCTACGACGCCTGCATGCTCGCGTCCTTCGATATCCCAACTCGGGACAATATTAACCGATATCAGTGCAATAACCCTATATTATTATATGGTCACATGATGATAAATACACAGTACATACATGAAAAACAATTAATTGTTTTGATATAAGTCGCGTGATGAGAAAAGCAACATTTCGCATATATACGAAAACAAAGGCGAAGATAAGCCTCGCAGTAACTGCGCAGCTGATCTGCGCCTATGTTTTCGCTACAGGGATAGTTCAAGTCATCATCTTTTGAAATCTAAAACTTCCAGCCGCATGATATCTTTTGTTCCAGTACAGCTCGGTTTGTGTCGGACCTGTTCGAAAACCAAGTTTTTGGGTTATTCATCCCGTTCAAATCTAAAGATAACACGCGTCCCATAATACATGTAGTGACTCAAAGTTTAACCCAGTCATAGGTTGTTTCCCTTTGACTATCATTGTATGCATTAACGCTTTACTGTAAAGGCGGAATTTCCAATAAGACTAAATATATCACAATTGGAAAAACCTATGATGATATAGGAAATCGAAAGAAACGCAGTCAGCAGGTAAGATTTTATCCATTCCATAGTAAGTTTTATTGTTATATCTTTATTGCTTTGTCTATTTTACACAAAACAACTATATTGTACTTTTGACAGTGTCATATTAAGGGTGCTCTGCCGACTTTGAGCGAGGTCAAAATTAAGAACATGATACGCTGATAGGCCTAGGTTTGGATGAAACATGAAACTATCCATTGAATTAAACAAGTAGATCTACTTAAAGCAAACACTATGCTTTTTCTTTCCAGTGAAGATGTAATAGAGTCTATCCATTTTTCAGACCATCATTATGAATATAGGGATCAACCATGGTTTTTAGTGTTCAAACATTCGATGGATCACGAGGTGGTTGAACACAAGGCTTGTGAAACAAACCATGGTTGATCACTACAGTAATGGCATCATTTCCGCAAACGGTTCTCGTCAAAGGCTGCTCCTCGCAATACTATTTCGTATATCAAAAAGGGCTTGGCATGCACTTGTCAACAATTTATTGTTCTTTCATATGCAAGTAAGATTTTTATACTCACACTTTCCGTCTGCACCCTGGAAGCCCAAATATAAGGGTCCCATGTGTCCCCATTTCCGCACACCTGTCCCCAATTCCACAAACGCAATCAGATCAGTAAAATTCACATACACAGAAGTGAAGGAAACTCTTCTTTGTGTATAAAATGGTTGTAGAGAACTATGACAAGGCGCATCGTAATACACTTCCGCTCTGCCTAAGACCTAACCAAATCAATGGATCATGTTCGACGAACAACGTTATTACAACGTATATTCCAGATTTTCACTGGACCTATAACCAGGTAAAGAGTTGTTGTTGTTGTTGTTGTTTTTTTCTTGATGGATTCCTGTTCTATAGGCATTGTCTTAAAGAATCTGACCGACGATACTTTTTCATCATTGAGGGTTTTGAGAAATTGAAGATGGCGTCCAATATGTCTGCCAATACAGGATTTTCAACTATAATTATTATTAGTTATAATGATTTTAAATATGTTCGTGCTTATTTTGTCATCAAATCATGGAGGATGATTAAAGGTGAAACATTACTCGTTTTGAGAAGACTGTGAACATCAAATTTTTCAAGATGGTATCCAAAATGGCCACCAGATATAGATTGTTCAACCAAATCATTAGTAACAATGATCAAAATGTAATTTCTGTATTTATCTTGAAAGTATGCAGTAATGGTTTTCGTCAACGTTAGAACATAGAATGTTCGCCGCAACTTGACGTAAATTTTCACAAAGTCGATAAACCATGACACATAGGCCAAGGACATCACGTCAAGGTTGTAGAGTATGTCAAGGACAACATCTAAGCACGGTTTCATGCGTACCGCTTTCATTGCTACAGAGAAATATAGAACGAATTGTGGACGGACGAGCGCTCTTGTTATGAATGGTTCTTATTTGTAAAAACAAATGCCCTACGAAGACCCTACCGGGTTTGGGGATGGGGGCTTAGTTCCCTGCTCTCTGAAAGAAAATTGCCCTTCTCCCCAGCTCCTAAGAATGTGTTCGTCAAATCCCTGCTCCCTAACCCCGCCCCCCCACAGAATCTAGTTCTCCATAGATCCCTGAAAATAAATTACCCTTCCCCCCAGATCCCAAAAGCCCTGAGAGGCCCCCACAAAGCCTGGAGTAAGGATATGCACTGCTGTACATGCACCTATTGTCTGTAGTAACAAAACCATGCTGATCCATGCATTTTCAATTGTATTAAGACCGAGTAATCTGTGAATTATTATCGAGCAACATAATTCCTAGGTCGGCCCAACCATTTGTACAGAATTCCTCTTTTATTAACATGACTTTCCTGGTCATTCTGGACACGAACTGCCGGGGTTACATAATTCCATGTTTACATGAATTGTTGGTAATAAGGTTTGCCACAGTCAACATTTTTACAGTCAGATTCGGTCGGAGCTACCAGCCTAATGCACTAGACATTTGTAACCACGGCCCCACCCTCGGGGAATAGCGGGGACAATCCCCGCTAATGCCCCCGGGTGACCCTGTGGGGACTGTTTGTTGGCAAAATCACTGCTGTTTTTCCCCGCAGCCTGGTATATTTTTCATTTTACATTTTCATTGCCCTTTTTGCATTTATAAAGAAAACCTCGGGTATTTCCCCAGCACTGCTGTGACATAATTTTGATCCATCATGAAAACATGTCCGTGTAATGTATACCCCCTTGAACCCCACTTTTATATAGCAAAACTGGGGTATGCAGGGGTATACATATTTTTTCTTATTTTTGCTCAAAACATAGATTGTGGGTACTCGTTAGAACCGACTCGACGAGGCGGTTCTAACGTGTACCCACAATCTATGTTTTGAGCAAAAATAAGAAAAATATCAAAAATTTTCAGCTGAAAATTTTCATTTTGTACAACTTAAAAAATCTCTGTATATTGCATGGGCATGTTTTCGTAATGAAGACCCCGCTCATTTCCACTGCTACCCCCGCCCTGCCCCGGGGGTGGGGACCGTGATGACAAATGACTAGTGCATAACCCAAAAGCTGTGGGAAGTTTATGCGTCTTGCTCGAGCCTTTGATACGACGCTCTACCACCGAGCCACTGCGCTCCTCCCATGTGTATATAACTATTGGTGAAAAATGAAAGAAGAGTCGAGAGCATAAGATCTACATTATTTTATGTTCTCTTTCTGAAACAACAATTATAATGTGGACACTGGAATAGCATAATCTATGGATATTCGCTTAAAGGTCATTCAAATTGCCATCCTAGCATCATGAAAATCAAGTTTGCGAAACTGAGGACGCACCATGCCCTTCTTTGATATGGAATAAAGTTTTACAGAATTTATAAATTATCAATTAATTTTCATGAATACATACCTGACAAATTTGTCTTCCTTCCTGGAATACAAATGTGCTGTACAATTCCAACGTGTAGCAGCAATTACGTCATTAATTGGATGTCAAAAAATCGAAACGTGAAAAGCGACTAAAAATAGATTTACGAATTTGACATCACGCTATTGTGTTGAAGATAACGATTAGATGGCGTAATATTTTTGAAATTCGATTTCGCTAATCGAAAGAGGAATAAAAATGGATTATAAAAAACATAAACGTATTTTCTTTCTGGAAGGTAAGGCATGTTGAATTGCGATTGAAAGTGGGGGTGTGCGGATCTGAGGACAGAGCGGAAATGATGCCATCACTGTATTCTTGCATTTTCACTCTGACACACTTAAAATCTCATGAAAATAACATAAACTTAAAGCCAGATCTACGTAATTGACCTCACGGTAGAATTTTTTTTTTATTTTTTTTTTTTTTTTTTGCATATGAGTGTACTTTGATGTCCTGCATACGAAAATGGAAATAAATCGATACCGTTCCGAGCTTGCTTTCGTTTCTACAAAACACATGACGTCACGTCGCATTGACCAATGACGTCGTTCAAAACCCATGTTCAACCGGCACCTGAAAGTCATGATTTGAACATGGGTGTTGCTGTTTGAACACGACTTTCGACCAGTCGAAAACGGCCTAAAACAGATATGAGCATAGATATCTATGCAAGAATTGGACTTCAGAAAGACATTTATTGGTTAAACAGCAGTCACACAGTAGCGTATACGTGAAACGCGCACCGGGCGTGTTAAAAAAATAGCAAAATTCCACATACGCCAGATGCACGTCGGAAACATGTTCAAAACTCGCTACAAGCGCGTTGGGTGCGCTTGGTGTACGTCCGGTGCGCGTCGCTGTGCGTCATTAAAAGTCTCTGCGCGTTTCGCGCGTGTTTGGGCTCAAAAAAATTAAATATGTTTAAATTTTTTCTAAAAGCTCGGCGTGTCTTGGGTGTGTGATAATACGTCCCGAATAAGTTCCACGCGCGCTACAGGCGCGTTGAATACGCTCTGAACGCGTTTAGTGCGCGTTTGAAGCACGCCAGTGTACGTTCCATGCGCGTTCCGATTTTATTAGATGTCGCTTCAGTAGCGTGCCCCAAGCGTCTGTGAAACGAGCGTTGAACGTTCGATGCGCGCCTCTAGCTTGTGCTAAGCGTGTCTGGGACGTTTCACAACCTTGCGCCAAAACTTTGAGATTTTTTATACGTCCGTCACTCGCCCCAGTCACACGTTAATGTGTGACTGCTAAAGCGCGTTAAAGGAACAAAATATTTTTATATGTCCAAAGTCCTCAGCGTGTTGAGATTTTTCATACGCCCGGCGCGCGTTTGGGTGATACGCTACTGTGTGACTGCTGTTTAAAGTGCAGGTAAAATAATGGGACTTAAGTACAAATGTATCAGATTTCATTACACAATATGATAAGCGTAACACTATTTTTTCCTGAACAAAGTTAATCAATATACAAATAGAATATATGGTCACTAGTTTAACCTAAATGTAATGCAAACAAGAGTTCAATGATAATATCAGTATGCAAAACGAGCAAAAAAAAAAAAGAAAGATGAATAATAACATTTGATTGTTTCAACACATTTATCACTTAATAGAAACAAAGCTAGACACCATGAATGTCTCCATGGGCCGGTTTGTTTGTAAGTTGATTAAAAATGACAAAATATACGTGGGACCATGGTTCCACAACTGAAATGTCGCCATGGGTCGGTTTGTTTGTAAGTTGATAAAAAAGACAAAATATACGTGAGAGCATGGTTCCGCAACTGAAATGTCTCAATGGACCGATTTGTTTGTAAGTTGATTAAAATGACAAAATATACGTGAGACCATGGTTCCGCAGCTGAAATGTATCCATGGTTTGTTTGTAAGTTGATTAAAATGACAAAATATACGTGAGAGCATGGTTCCGCAACGGAAATGTCTCCATGGGCCGGTTTGTTTGTAAGTTGATTAAAATGACACAATATACGTGAGACCATGGTTCCGCAACTGAAGTGTCTCCATGGACCGGTTTGTTTGTAAGTTGATTAAAAATGACAAAATATACGTGCGACCATGGTTCCGCAACTGAAATGTCTCCATGGGCCGGTTTGTTTGTAAGTTGATTAAAAATGACAAAATATACGTGCGACCATGGTTCCGCAACTGAAATGTCTCCATGGGCCGGTTTGTTTGTAAGTTGATTAAAAATGACAAAATATACGTGAGACAATGGTTTCGTAACTGAAATAGTGCGGATACTGGAACAGGATACGTTTTTGAATATAAAAGTAATGTTTATCTCAAACAAAGGCATGCGCTATGGTTGGCTGCTTGAGCGGGTTTGGTTGCAATAAAGTCGAAATAGTATGACATCACATACTTGTGGACATTGATTCGCACTGGTTGAAACTGAAAACAGAATGGTAACTCATACGTGTGTGCATTATTTTGCAACTGTCAATGAAATGATGCTCAAATTCATGAAACCCGTGAACTGTATTTGATGATGGACATTCTATGTGTTATCTATGAGCGTGTCTTGTACAAACTTGTCACGATAAACTCATTAATTAAGCATGTAAATGTTATATCGTATTCGTTCCAATTAGCACAGATGTTCGAATAAGCGCCCACCCTGGTCGTTTCCGAAAATCATATGCATAAGCATACAATGCTTAGCTAGTATATTGGTATTTTTGCTTGCTGGGCCACAGCTAAGCAAGCATTGATTCGGAATGGGGATACCGAAACGGCCTGGTTTCAGTCGTCTATTTCACAGCATTCTTGACCAATGGCTTTTAAAACGTGGTAAAAGACGGAAACCAGCCACACTTTTCATCCAGGTACAGTGATTGGTTTAATAATCCACGTGACAGCAGACTGCTATGACGCAAGTGTGAAAGAACCGTGTTACTGAACAACCTTACTTGCGCTCGTGTCTTTGTTAAACCGAAATGTGTTAATTAACATGTTTGCATGCAGATTAATTTGTTGGGCCGGTAACATGCTAAACCAATTAGGTTGTGAGCCTGGTTTGTGATGCATAATGCAGGGGTCAGTGCACAAAACCTGGGACAAAAGCAGTTAATCACGTGTGATTGTCTTGGTTTCTCGTTTTGCAGTAAAGCTGGTGACCAATATGAGCCGCCCCATGGGAAAACCAACAATCTGCGTAGGCGAAAACAAAGACGCAGATCAGCTTTGCGGTAACCGCGAAGCTGATCAGCGCCTTTGTTTTCGCTACTCGGATAGTACAATTCCTCTTCTACTTAAATCCGAAATTTCAAGATTCTAGCTCCTTTCTGTGCATGTACAGCCCGGTTTGTGTCGACCCTGTTCGGAAACCACATTGTTGGTTTTCCCACGAGGCGGCTCATATGTTGTTATGAATGAAGTCCAACTTTTCATGAGAAAACCGAACCGATATTTTAAGCCACAGAGATGAATAGCTAGAGCCTTAGAAAGTATAAACTTATGGCATTGCCTTGGCACTGATCAGGTGCACCTACAACAACCGTTGTATGTCAGAGTTAGAAAATAGCAATGGCTTTGCATATTCTTCGAACAAATGCTACTTATTTTTAGATTATGTTTCCAGGAATTGCTACAACTAGTCATTTCTATTTATAACTGATCATTAGTTCGAGGTATCAAGACATACCGAAAATTGACAACACAAACGGCCATGGGTTGTCTCAGTCCTGTAGTTTTGGTCTAGGTCGTTTCGATCATTAATTGTTTGTTCAGATTTTAAGGAGAGACAGATGTGTCTAACACTATTTTTTGTTCTTTTATTCAAAACTGGTGATTTTTTTAAAACACGATATATTTTACAACTCTTGCAAAATTAAAAACCATATCTTTATCAGAAACACTAGAACTTGATTAAATTTTCGAAATAACTGTTAATGCGCACAAATCGTTTAAATGCCCCAAACTGGGCAAGCTCTCCTTTAAAAAGGAGTATAACAATGTCATACATTAATTAAGAAAAAAATCAGCTCCAGCAGTGAATGTTTGAGTAACAATTCACTGTTTGTAGGTCAGCTGTAAAGCAAATCAAATCACGAGCGCGCATCACGAGTGATTTGTCTGCGTACAACTGACCGACAAATATTACACTATTACTGAACAAATCACTTTTTACCGGTCGAGACCATTCGTTGGAAAAAAGATAAAAAATGTAAAAGTAAACCCCCAAAGTGTGCTCTTTGTGATGACCAAGACACCGCTGACGAATTCCACTATTTGTTAATCTGCAAACACTTTGAACAGCAGCGAAAGCTGTACATTAAACCGTATTATTATAAAAGGCCAAATATTCTTAAATACAGAGAACTATTTTCATCAAAGTCCCCCGCTAAATTATCAAAATTAAGCAAGTTTGTATCCATTATAATGAGTGAATTTAAAAGACCATAATATCCTATGTATACCCGTACCGTTTGGAGTACGTCCCGATATGACCCCAATTATTGACCATGGTTGCAAACATTTATTCAATCATCATAATTACCCGTTTACTTTTAAAGCGTAAAATAAATGTTGACTTACGCAGCCTCTTGATTCACCTAATAATCGCCAACTAATCACGAACACGCTAAACCACGCCTACTCATTTTAATATCAAATAAGGTAAATGATATATCTCGTTTCGACTGCAGTCTCAACATCATTGGTTCAATTCATGCGAAGTGACAGATATCTAATCGCAGATAATAATATTAGCTGAAAATATTTTATTAAATTAAATATGAATTCAAGAAAACAAGGCTAAATCTGAGCATGTTGAAATACTCGTTTGTAGGTTTGTTTTATGTTAAACGCAAATTCACCCCTTCAAGGACAAACTATTGTTAGTGCTAATATGCCATTATGTTTTTTGTGCTTTCCATAGTTATCATGTCTATGATGTGTTCATTAACATATTACCCTTTGTCCCACAAGCCTCTGACATTTTCGTTTCGGTTAGAGAGCTTGGCGGACAACATGCTTTTTATATGAGAGTACCCAGGCATCTCAAAGTCGTCCGCTGTCACCATCTATTGTAGATCATTGTACAATATGCTGCGCATAGGTCTACAGCTTTTTCTGAGCGTAGCAAGACAAGCAATATATAAGTGGAGGCATGAGGTTACATCCTGGGTTTGCTACTCATCGTATATGTAATATACTCTACGTTGCTGAGAGCCTGGCAATTTAGCTAGGTGCTCCGCTACGGAGAGAATAAAACATGACAAAAATCATTTTCATAAAATACATGTACTTACAATCTACATCCCAATGGCAGAAACTGAATTAATCCAATAATTTGGACACAGAACCATATTTTGTACATCCAAAAATTTGTTGCACGTTTGAACATTTTAACTAGATTTTCATGTAAAATATAATTATCATGTGCGCACCTATAATGGGTCGCCAGTGGCAACTAGATAAACTCGAGCCACAACATGGATAAAGGGTGTTCGGACGAGGCACGATGCAAACCATAACAGACGAGCATTTTTAAAATACGAACATGCATTTTATATTGGGATTTCCAGATAACTGTCATTGCGAGACACAGACCAGAATCGCAATAGCGTAGGACGATCTGAAGCTTCGTCGCACGCAGCCTGAATATACTCTCGAAAACTATAATCTTTCTTAGCGATGGGTCATAAATAAATAACCAATCTTGTTTTTATCGCACAAATTTTGGCTATTCAAATTAAGTGTCATAAGTCAAACAAATTATGTACTTACTGAAAATGTCATATCTGAATCATACAAGTGTATACATTGATCTGTATAAAGTATAGCCTCCCCATAACTCTCACAGAAGAGTTCTCTCTCTCTCTCTCTCTCTCTCTCTCTCTCTCTCTCTCTCTCTCTCTCTCTCTCTTTCTTGCCACCATGATGTTTATTGTTTGACATTTCATTTTTTGCTCATATGTAACAGTGTTATCTGAGCGTTCAATAAAAGGTTTGTTTGATAAACGAAAAAAAAAAAGTCATTTTAAACCTTCAGTTTCTTTATTTTTTCCACCATAGCACTTAAGAAATCCCGCCAAACTTTTGACTGTATCGCAATTGTTTACATATATTGATACATTTTAACGCGTTGAAATGACGTTACACTGTCTATCGTCAAGGTAAAGTGATTTATGGGATAGTTGACGTCATAATTAAAAGGCGTCAAACGGCTCAAAGTAACGTCACGCGCATTCGCCCTGTGAAATTATTGCATAATATTACACGTTTTTAACAATTGGCTCTATAGGCCAGGTGTGTTAGAATACCGCATTAACCGCATTAAAACTTAATCAAACACTATTACAAAACGATTGATCTTCATTCGACGATTGGTCATTTTTATGCGTCAAAAATTATTTTCACCACCATTTTTTTTCACTGTCGCTCGAATACAATAAAATGTCCAGGCGAGCTAGATATGTGAATGGTCCACCTTAATAAATCAAATTCGCCTTGAAGTGCATGGATGTCCTCAGTGCATTTTTATTCGCACTGCATCAACTTACCCCATGCATCAACAAGCCCCGGTCTCCCCTATTCATAAATTTATCATGGCTCAAGAAAACTTGTATTCGGGATTTCTGATCAGCTCAGACACAAACCGAAAGAATCGTTTTGGATTTAAGAAGAATAGGTATTAGTCTATTCATTTGGTGAAAACAAAGGCGGTGATCATGGCAGCAGTGCATGCTGATCTGCCTCTTTGTTTTGGCAGAGGCAAACATATTGCTTTCTCATGATGCGGCTTGTCAATAGAATCTCGTCTAAAATAAATTCTTGAAAGCAGCTGAACTTTTGTGTGTCTACATTAACATTAAAACAGATGCTATTCAGTTTTTGGTTTGTGGACATAACAGTCCAGCTAATTCTGGAAGAAACTGAATTTCTGGAGAAATTTTACCCTGTGGGAAGCAGTGAATATTATATTCCAAAGATTTGCGTTTAGAAATGCGAAAAACGTTGATTCTGCGTTAAAAAAAGAGAATGACACCATAAATATGACGTGCCAATGACGCAACGTCATTAAACCTGACGTCACATATTGTCATGGCGCGGCAACGTCGCGTGCGGACATAATAACCTCCCTCCATTTTAAAAAATAATACATGATTATCAGAGAGCCAATGCTGATAACCAGAGGGCGGGAAACACATTATCGCTCATGCAAACTTGAGGTTATCGCTGGGAAAAAATCCGTTAAACACATTATCACATGTATGTGTATACGCAAAGTTGAGGTTATTGCTGGAAATATAGGTCTAAGTACAGTGGTGTTATGGCTAAAAACCCAAATTAGCCGTTTTAACGGCTAATTTGTTAACGGCTAATTGTAAAATTTCGCGGCGAAATTGTGTGTAAAATAAAAGTCAGCGCGGAATTTCGCCGCGAAATTCCGCCGCGAAATTCCAGATTTCGCGGCGAAATTTCGCGGCGGAACACGGCGAAAAAAGTTTACCTGTTATTACGCATAAAAATCAATTGACCGGTGTTTCGCGGTGTTTCGCGGCGAAAAAAAGGACTGTCAAATTTTTTTTGTTGTTTAAATAATATTTTAAATCGGATGTTTTTATTTCATTTCAAGTTGTATCAATATTTTGTTTACGTCTCAATTTTGTATAATTATCGTTTTAGTCCCGACAGTCACAACAGTTTTGTTGTTTAAATTTCATTTTAATGTGTATGCATCTATTACTTTTCAAGTCGTATAAATATTTTGTTTTCTTTTCAATTTGTTATGATTATCGTGTTTTATTTGCACTTTGAAGTTTCTGAGACCATGATTATTGGCTTTGTGTTTATTTTCATGCTTCTTTTTCAGATTAATCAGACTTACACTATAATATTAGATCCTATTATCTAGCTTAATTAACAGAAAAAAGCTTATAGCGGCGTTAGCAATTTTCATGGTATGATTGCCCACAGATGTTTTTGTTTGCATTGAGGCTGGACGTTCCAGTCTCCAATTTTTTAGTCATGTCTGGACAGAGCTACCGTTTCCTGGGTATTAAGTAGTACTGTGGGTAATCATTGTGCCTTGCTCGAGGACACAACACGGTTTCGCCAGTGCGGATCGAACTCAGGACCTCTCGATTCGGAGTCTGCTGCACTACAACTATGCCACCGCGATCCCAACCCACATATTAATACAAGTCTTTGGATTCAACATGATGAAGCAATTGGCTTCAACTCTGTTTTAGACATTTAATCGCCTGTGGTTAATGACACTGCTAAAAACATCAATGATTTTCGATTACGGCAAGTGGATGCCGTTTCTTTGAAATCAATTTAGTCGAAACGACATTTGGTCGCATACGACCTTCACCGGGTCGATACGATATTCGGTCGAATACGAGCAATACAGCAACGTACATGTACAAATTGTGTCGAAATTGTCGATTTTTGCTAACCGTTTTGAGTTATACAGCGTGTTGTGTTCCTTCCAAAATCCTCATGTACGGATGGCTTGGAACACGTACATGCATATCGAATGACAAAACCTTATTGTATACAAGGCGCAATACACTAGAAAGGGGAAGATACTGTGTTTAAAACAAAATACTGACGTCAGTATATGAAGTTTTCAGTTTATTTTTGAACACATACAGTAAGGGCCGTGTACGCACCGTGGCTATATGAGCGCATCCTGCATTAGATTAATTACAACAAAGTTGAGCGCAGAAGCCTAGTGGTGGATTAGAGGAATTGACCGGAATCTAAATGTCCTGTGTTCGATTCCTATATTCGTTGGGTTTCGTACTTGAGCAAAACCGGTATACATGTATTACCCTGGAAGTGTTGTCACCATGGGACTGCTAACTGTTAAACTGATCTTCGCTAGTTGTACCGATATGATTGCGATTTGTCTTATGCTGGCATTCATAGAGGGTGCCCAAATGTCAATATGTCTCTGTTTGTTTTGTCGTTTTTACATGGTTGAGCTCAAATTAAGTTATCGTAGTTCAGGAAAATTAACAAAAAAAAAAAGAAAGTAAGGAATCTAACTGTTTATTTAGCATTACCCTTTTGACAATGTTTGTGCTACAAAACAAGGCACAAAGTTAGATAGCCCCTGCCTATTGGGACCTAAACAAATATATAGGCTGCTTGTGCCTCCAGGCAAAACTTATAAGCTATTGGCTGATCATCTGATTACTGGTTTACCGCTCAGGTCTGTGCCTGCCTAGGAAAAATGGTTTCAAGTAAAACCATCCATACATACAAGCAGTATTGGCTTAGAGGGATCGTTATATTTCAAACACGTCCCATAAAATGGAGGCAGCGTCCCGACATGACCATTGCTGTTGATTAGGACGTAAAGCATCTATTCAAACAAACAAACAACAAAGTTAGATTCAACGAGCTGGCGCGTTACGTTATAATTATTTTCGTCTATCCGTGATTACGCTATCGTACCACGTACGAAAAACCATTGACAAAGTCGCGTTATGCACGTTTTTCATTTCTATACATGTATAATCGTACATATTATGTGCACGTAAATAACGATCTATACATGGAACAGATGAATCATAGTGTTGTCATTAAATTAAAAATTAATTATTTTATGTTAACATTTACAGGTATTTCGCCGTGTTTCGCGGCGAAATAGGAAATTGTAACTTACCTGTTGTAAACGTTAAAAAACAAATTTCGCCGCGAAACACGGCGGAATTTCACCGCGAAAATCGGATTTTCGCGGCGAAAAAATTAACCGATTAAACGTTTAAATTTTCCCTTGGCCGGTGAAATTTCGCGGTGGTTTCGCCGCGAAAAATCTCAAGTGATCAGCACGAACTGTGCAAAAGTGGTTTTTTAGCCATAACACCACTGTATGTGTTAATTAGCGATTATCTCAGGCATTTTGGTTATCGACCGCAGTATCAACCAACTCCATTATCAAGCCCGAGAGCTTTAGCTAGAGATCTGATTATGGTCGAGAGGGTTGATACTCAGGGCGATAACCAGAATGTCCATGTTATAATCTGCTTATCACATCTTCTAAATAATATATTATATTCCAAAGATTTGTGTTTAGAAATGCAAAAAAACGTTAATTCTGCGTTGAAAAAGAAAATGACACCATAAATATGACGTGTCAATAACGTATCGTCATTGAACACGACGTCACATATTGTCGTGACGCTACAACGTCGCATGCGAACATGATAACCTCTCAGCCCGCCAATGCTGATGACCAGAGGGCGGGAAACACATTATCGCTCATGCAAACTTGAGGTTATCGCTGGGAAAAAATCCGTTCACCCAGCCTTGTTTCAAATTAATGATTAGAAAATGATGCGTTCCATTTTTTCTGAGCAAAAAAAAAATACATGGTAAAATGTGGCTTTTCATCTTGTAACGCGATATAGCAGCCTATAATTAATTGTTTGTTTAGATTAAACATATCTACATGAAAATGTAAGGGATGGGGTTAGGCCACAAGTTCTTCCAACGTTAGTGTATACGGCCCTCCCCCTAATATGTACAACATCAACAATTATTATATGGTCACACGATAATAAATACAAAACAATTAATAGTTTTGATAAGTAGCGCGATGAGAAAAGCAACATTTCCTATATATACGAATACAAAGGCGAAGATGAGCCTCGTAATAACTGCGCAGATGACCTGCGCCTTTGTTTTCGCTACAGGGATAGAGTCCTGGTTTTTGATTCATCAGGATGTTTATCGTGATTTATTTGTTTGTTCTTGGTGATTCATTGACTAGTTAGAGATTCACCACGAGGACCGAAGAACTAACTAAATGTTATGAACCACTGAAGAAGCTGAGGGTGAGGTTAGGTACCTTTTTAAAACCGGTTTAAGCCAGCCAGTATCTTTGTGTTACTGATCGTTCCAAGTCGATACTTCTGTGGTGGTTCTTTCGTTTTATGTCTTGGTGTTTAAAATTGTGTGTGCTGTTGGCGCCTTATGTTTGTTTTCGTATTTTTAGTTAAGTTAAGGTTACTGAGTGACCACCTATTGGGAAAATAGCTGCTCATTCGGCTTACGATATTTTCATGGTATAAGTACCTGATTGTTAGTTTGGTTTTTTCCCACCTCGGTTTTTGGAGTGGGGATCGTTTTCTGATTGCGCCTTTTCCTGATCTTTGCCTACTTGCACCTTTCAAGTCATCATCTAAAATCTAAAATTTCCAGCCTCATATCTTTTGTTCCAGTACAGTTCGGTTTGTGTCGGATCTGTTTCAAAACCAAGTTATTTTTTTTTTGTTTCTCATCCCGCAGTTCAAATCTCAAGATAACACGCGTCCCATAATACATGTAGAGACTCAAAGTTTAACGCAGTAATATGTTGTTTCCCTTTGACTGTCATTGGCTGGATACCGCAAAGTATGCATTAACGCTTCGTTTTTCGTTTTGCGAAAGCTTGCATGTTTGCTGTGCTTGGGTTGTTTATCAGGTAACAGTGTTTTACGCGATTTTCACAGACTGTTCGGACTCCTGAGAATCAGGTCCCAGTGTCTTAAGGGTAAACAATACTATTGTTAATGAACACACTGTTTGCGCAACGTCGGCGTCTAGTCTATGCATGTTACGCGTAGTTTTTAACGTTGTTTTGTTTCGATTTCTCAGTGAAGTTGCAAGCTGTAGAATCTTATTTTGTTTATTTCTGCATAATTAAGTCGTAAAGCGGGTATACATATTGTTCATTTTTATTTTTAAAGAAGTTTTGTGGCAAATGATATACCCAAATTCGTGTATAAGATTAATTATATGTGGAAACGTTTATTTCGCTGTTGATGACGTCGCATAAATATACGCAACGACAGTGCAACGTTTGGCGTTAAAACGATAAAGGCGGGAATATTGAACGTTTTTTCTCTATATCTTCCAACGCAATCCGGTGACCCCCACTTTTTATTTCAACTTGAAAATGATTACTATGTTTCCTAACTGTGGTGTTATTTAATCAAAATCGAATACGTAGTGCAGGAGATATCGCAAAAATTCGTGCTTTTTCCAGGTTTGAAAAATGACGGGAAAGTTAATTTTGCATGTAATCTCCTTAGTTTAAGAGCAAATAGTATCAAAATGTAAGAGAATAACACACATCGTGTGTTTGAGTTGTTTTTTCAGTGATAACATATATATTCAAACACATGACCGCTACGAGTGCAGTTTGCTGAGATATGCACGAGAAACATCCAAAAAGTTCTGATACCATGGAATCGAGGTCGGAGACTCCCCAATCTTATTTCGAATTTAAACAAATGATATAATTATATTAAAGCATAGGAAGTTTCATGAAAATCATATGCGGGAATAAAATAGTAATGTTTCCTTTTAATATCACCACTTTTACTCTCGTGGCCGCCTGCTTATATAGCACTACTTAAGCAATATTCAACGCTCGTGTGACTGCTGTTGATAAAGTCCCTGATTCTTATAATTGCTTTTGCCCTGATAATAGCCCTAATCATCTTATCGATGATAGCGGCTTCGACAACACAACCCAGAAGGTCAATACACGACGAGGGCTTGGCAGACACCAGTGACACCCGTGCTATCTTAAAGCAAAGGTCTGTGCGTCTGTTTCGCGAAATCCATCTCTAAAGCCAATCTTGATCTAACCTTTACGGGTGTTTAATTGTATTGTTTCCACATGTCTCATCTGCAACCAGTTCAAATTAATCGGTCACGTTTGTGCTTGGTAACACGAATGTCGCGAGTCCGACATTAAATATAAATTAAAATGCGCAACTTCCTAACGACATGACAAATAAGAACTCCGTAGATTTGAATGACTTTACATAGATAGAGGATTTGAATAACATAAATTCATAGAGAAAAATGAAGATGCTATTCAAGGCAGTATCAACACATATTAATAATAACCCATATTATGTTTTTATCCAGGTAAAACATTTTACAATTGTTGCATGAGTGAAGGTGACATGACGATCTGTTCACCTTATGTAGGTAATATTAACCATAACCAGGAACGTATTTAAACTAAAGCAAGAAAACGACATAATTAGTACTAGTCAACTGCCGGGGTAGGGCTTGCCCGTAAACAGTAACCGAAGCCTAAACCCAAGTACTGATGTGAGGTCCAAGAGACGAATATAAACTGTAACTAATAATGGTTTGTCATACAATAAGTCTCATCCTTAGTATGAACTATACCAGCCATTGCCAGTCTGGATGATGGTTCACTCCACCGTTTCCACTTAAGGAACAGAGGGACCAGGTATCGGTGCAATTAAATGTAAAGTCCATGGAATTCTAAAAGACTGCCGACTACAAGTTTAATTGGTTGAATACGGTGAAAATTGTTTACCTTATAAGGCGGAATTTCCAATAAGACTAGATATATCACTAATGGAAAAACCTATGATGATATAGGAAATCGAAAGAAACACAGTCAGCAGCTACTACGATTTTATCCATTTTACAGTAAGTTTCATTGTTATATATCTATTCTACACAATAAATTATAGTGTACTTTTGACAATGCCATATTAAGGGTTCCCAGCTGACTTTAAGCAAAGGGAGGTCAAAATTTAGAACGTGATACGCTGATACATGATTTATCAATTTTGTAAAGGACATTTTTAAATCCCTTTTTAAAACATTCAAAACGCTACAAGAATGTAAAAATTATTTTGGATGAAACGGGAAACTATTTATTAATACGTACTTAAACAAGCACTATGTTCTGTAATTCTGATGAAGATGTAATAGATTCTACCCATTTTAGACCATCATTATGAATATGTGTTCAGAGACTTTTTTCAACATCCGTGTCACATCCTCTCAGAGGGTAATGGGACTTGCGAGGTGCTGAGGAAAAACATTTTAGGGAGCTGGGGAGAAAGTCATTTTTCTTTCAGGGAGCAGGGAGCAACGACGCCCCTGGGGGTTCACTTGCAGTTGTTAAGCGGCCAGAAATCCTATCAGTAGATCTACAGGTATTTCAGCTAGTGTCAAACACTAACTTAAGGCGAAAAACGTAGAGAAGCCCCAGTCTATCAGAAAGACATAGACTGGTTTAATACAGGTAAAATGATGGGACCCAAGTTTCAGATTTCATTACACAGCATGATAAAAGCGTAACCACTGACTGTTAAAAAAAAAAAAAATATATATATATATATATATATATATATATATATATATATATATATATATATATATATATATATATATATATATATATATATATATATATATATATATATATATATATATTTTTTTTTTTTTTTGCTAAGCAAAATGAATCAATGTACAAATAAAATATTTCGGTCACCAGTTTAACCTACATACATGTAATGCAAACAAAAGTTAATTGACGATATCACTATGCAAAATGGAAAACAAAGAAGATGAATAATGACATGTGATTGTTTCATCACATTTTATCACTTAACAAAGTTACCCACTATGACTGTCTCCGTGGACCGGTGGGTTTGTAAGTTTGATAAAACAAAAACAAAACGTACCTGCGACCATGGTTCCGCAACTAAAATAGTGCGGACATTGGAACAGGATATGTTTTTGAATATAAAAGTAATGTTTATCTCAAACAAAGACATGCGCTCTGGCTGGCTGCTTGATCGGGTTTGGTTGTAATAAAGTCGAAACAGGTTGACATCGCATACGTGTCGAAATTGATTCGCAACTGAATGAGTGTGGACATTAAAAACTTTATGAACCGACTTGAATATAAAAGTAAGTTTGTAAGTGGTCTGGTCCCATGAGTCACGCAGTCCAATCTATAGTTCGATAATGAGCGGGTGGGAAAAGAATACAACCATTTTAGAGACGGTACTTGTATTTTTACGACAAAAATGTCGTTTAAAAACCCATTCTCTGCTATTTTTGATCCACACGATATAGCGCATACAAACGGTCATATCTCACTGCACGTTCTGGTATAAAAATTATGTCGCAGTCACGTCTCGTGCAGCACGCAAATATGCGCCAGTATAAACCAGCCCGTGAAAATTGTGGGGTTGAAATCAGACTACGTCCTTACTTTGGCCAGATTTTTTTCCGGTATTTTGCAACCACTTGTAAAGAGGTAAGTGCTATTTGGACTACGTATAAGTGTATACTTTAAAGAAGTATTTTTGTTTAAAGCCCCACATTTTTGAAAATATGTTGATATAAATCAATTACGTCGTCTCCTAAGATGGAGGGGTTGAGTATACGTATACTTTTACGGAGGAGGCAATCTTGTTTCATGAGCTATTTTGATTTGGCTATGTGTTTTCGTCCAAGTCAACAGGTTTTACAGTCATGTCGGGACGAAACCACTGATTCCTTGATGCTACGCAGTTCGATGGAGGAGATTAAAGTGTCTTGTGTATGGGCACAGCACGGCGAAGGTAGGTATTGAACCCATTATTTCTCGATCCTGACTCCTGAGCTCTAAATATAAGGCCCCCACTCCCCAGATGCATGTTTAATTCAATGTAAAACGCATAAACACTAACTAAGGATTATCCTTTAACAACAAAGGTTCTGATAAAATCATTTGAGCCGCAAATTTCACAGACATGTGAGTAGATCAGGAAAGTAAATTTAACTCCGCTCCGGAGCTTCGGTATCTCGTTCTACTACCTTTTGAGGTTCGGGTAATTACGAAACAGCAACGTGAAATAATGAATGAGAAGATCTGGTAGCAATTTGTCATATTTCAGAAATGTGGCATCTTCGTTCGTTTAGATTTTATTATATTATTTTGGCCGGGGGGGTTCTAACGAGTACCCACAATGTATGTTTTTGATAAAATATAAGAAAAATAGGTATAACCCTGCAATCCCCAATTTACGAGTACCCACAATCTATGTTTTGGATCAAATATACGTATAATAGGTATACCCCTGTAGTCCCCAATTTTACTGTATTAAATTGGGGTTCAAGGGGGTATACAATTCATAGACATGTTTTCCTGATGGCTTGACTGTTGCTTTGAGATCGATCACGTGACAATTTACGTCAATCACTTAAAAGGGTGTACATGAAGATTTCTGTCATTGAGAAAAACGTTCAGCCAATAGAGTCTGTATACACTTTTAAAGTTTTAAAATCCACATAAAATCCCCACAATGTTGGTCAAATTTGCAGTTATATCTCAAGGCCGAGTGAGAGTTGTTCTTATGGCAAAAATATATTCGAGAGAGGCTTGGGTATTTGCATGTACGTGCACTAAAGTAAGCAAACGGCACATCCCCGGCACATCGGAAGTTAAATGCTTACACGAAGGCCTAGTTTTCCCCGGTAGATACAAATGACTAGTGCGGAACATTTTTGCAAATATAGGTAATTGTGTATTTTGAGCTGTCATAGACTGTTTTAAGTTCAGCAATGTGTGTTTTTATACCAATGTCATAAAAATACATAATTCATCAGGAAAACATGTCTGTCAAATAAATAACACATTGTTTCCCACTTGTATATAGTAAAACTGGGGTATGCATGGGTATACCTATTTTTCTAATGTTTGGTCCAAAACATAGATTGTGGGTTCTCGTTAGAACAGCCTCAGCGACGATCTCTGTTTTGAGGAAAAATATTAAAAATATCAATGTTTCCTGGTGAAATTATCAGTTTTTACATGTCAAAAATGTCTGCGTATTGCATGGGCAAGATTTCGCACAGGCGCTTGAAGTTATAACCATAAATCATTAAAAAATGCCCTTATATTTTCGTCATGGGCCATGAAGTATACACTGACTGTAGGTGAAATCGACAAAATGAAATTGAAATTCAATTAAGCTACAATCTCACTGGCATGCGAAATTTTCGCGACTGTTTGCCAATTTTGTCGCGGACTTTTGCACGACACTCGTGCGAGTGTTGCACAAGTATATTGAAAATTTTCATGTGTCGCGAACTTGTCGCGAACTGGTCGCGAAGTTTTTTTAACAGGTTTTAAATTTTTATGCAAATGCTTTCGCCAAAATATTTCGCAAGACTGTCGCGCGACTGTGGTACGAATCAAAATGAAAATAAGCTACATTCGCAAGAAAGTCGTGAGACACTCTTGCGAGGTATATTTTCAAAATTAGACCGAAATTCGCGAATTTGTCGCATAAATGTCCATTCAATGAGAATGCAACGTAAAAGCTATGTTTGTATCGTTAATCTTTGGAGAACTAGTCTCCAGTTGTCGCATCCCATTGAGGTAGGGGCCTTAAGCATGCGAATTTCACTGGCATGCGAATTTCTCGCACTGGCATCTCACTGGCATGCGAATTTCTCGCGACTGTTTTGCGAATTTTGTCGCGGACTTTCTGTTTCGGTCAGCTGTTTTCATTTTAGTCAGCAACGTATGTAACCTTCGTATAGGCATTGTGCATTACAATAGCACAAACGTTAAACGTATTTTGCATGAGTTTTACAGTTTCACTGAAGATTTCAATATCCATCCCCTCCGGAAGAAAGGTACCTATTACATAAGCCACCTACGAAGAAATTACGTATACCTGAAAAAATCAGCCATGTGGCATCCCATCTTAATTTGGGATAGTATAGATCATTATTCGGCTACTGTGAAGGTCAGACATCATCAAAACTTGTACAGGTTAGATGGAATTGCTCAAAACTTGTCATTTCATGATGTCGCATGACAAAACAGGTAAGGCACAAAGCCTCATTTGAAATTTTGGCGCATCTATCACGCTGTTTCTACGAAGTGTTGCAAGGTCATTTTCATATCAGTTTAAAGCTTATGTGATATACTTTATACTGCGCATACACATATACAACAACGATCTACAGAGAAATGAGTAACAATGATCTTACCTGGCAGATTCATTTATCCATGGTTTGTTTACACAATTTATTCATCCCACCTATCCGGAAGTACGCTTTAAATCCACCCCTCCGTTCCGTCGCTCAGTTATTGATTGGACTGCGTGATGAATGGGTTTGATTGAAACTGAAAACAAAATTACAACATACACGTGTGTGCATTATTTTGCAGCTGTCAATGTAATGGTGCTCAAATTCATGAAACCCGTGAACTGTGTTTGATGATGAAAGATCCATGTGTTATTCATGAGCGTGCCACGATAAACTTTTTGTTTTAGGATGTGACTGTTATACCGTATTCGTTCCAATAAGCATATGCTCTAATAAACGCACACTGTGGTCGTTTTCGAAACTCATGTACATGAGCATTCACTGCTGAGTTAGTATATTGGTATTTTACAACAATGTCATACAAGTACATTAATTAAAAATAGATCAACTCTAGCGGTGAGTTGTTGCTTGTAATAATTCACTGTTTGGACGTCAGTTGTAAAGCAAACCAAATCACGAGCGCGCAGAAATGACCGATAAAGAGTGAATTATTTCTAAACAATTTATGCACTAGAGCTAATCTATTTCGATTCTAACACACAATAAACGGAATAAAATCATTTAAAACTTTCAGTTTCTTTAACTTTTCCACCATTGCCTTTAATACTGCGTTTACACTATGTTCCCGGCGGTCACGGCGGCCACGTTTCAGACAACCGTGAGCAAAACGGGATAACCGTGAGGCAACGCAGGGGAACGGGATAGGCAAACGTAGCACGCCGGGATAACCGTGGACACCGTGACAGATTTTTGACAGTTTAAAAATCTGCCACGGCAGTCACGGCGGAAATGAGAAACGTAATGGGTCGTGATAAAACGGGTTGAACGTAACACACCGTGACAGAACGTAACATGACGTAGCGAAACGTGGAGGCGGTCCGTAGTGCAACGGGAAGCTAGTGAATAGCCCGGCATGCTACGGATCTTCCACGTTCTGTTGCGTTTGATCACGGTCGTCTCACGTCTCGTCCCGTTTCCTACGGAATAGTCAACACGTTTTGTTGCGTTAAGTTACGGTGCGTTACGGTCTTTGACGGTGTTCACCCCGTTCTACTACGTATGCCACGTTCTGTTACGGTTAACACGGCGCGTGAAGTTTATAGATATAAAAAGTCATATCATGGGGACAAGTTCCTTCATATTGGAGCAGTCGCTATAGTGAACAATACAGACCATACGCTGCACTATGCAATTGAAGAATAATTACAATCCCGAACTTTCTTTATCAACTCTGAGGTCGGTTGTTGAGGAGCGCGGTTGTTATTGTAATAAATGAATTATTCTTATACAAAAGGAAAAAAAAATGTTCTTTATATTGTATGGTGTCTACGTTTCGACCGTAGCTGACCTTGACAGACCGAAAAACGTGTTACGCCTTGGTCAAAACACAACTGACCGCAACAGAACGTAACAGGCCGTAATAGAACGTGCTAATAACCGTGATAGATAGTGGATAACCTTAGCGCCTCCGTGACACACCGGCTTATCACTACCACGGCTTGTTACGGATATCGTAATACAACGTAAGAAAACGTAACAAAACGTAATAAATCTTTAAAATCAGAGAAATGTATTACCAAAACTCCACGGCACGCTACGTTTCTAGCAAACGGGGCTGCCGGGGCCGCCGGGAACATAATGTAAACGCAGTATAAGAAATCCCGCCAAACGTTTGACTGTATCGAAACTGTTTACATATATTTGTTACGTGTTTAATGCGTTGAAATGTTGTAACACCGTCTAACTCCAAGATAACGTGATTTATGGGATAGTTGACGTCATAATTTAATCAAAATGTCGCCAAATGGCGCAAAGTAACGTCACGCGCATTCGCCCAGTGTAATCGTTGCACAATATAACACGTTTTAAACATTGGCTCTATAAGCGAGGTTTGTTAGAATAACACATTAACCGATCAAACACTGTCACTAAACGATTGAATTTCTTAAATAGGATCAAACATTTTGACACGGTTATTGCAGTATTTTGTGTATTTTTCCTTCTTTGTGTGCGCTTATTAGTTAGTTACCTTAATTTTCAGTTATTTTAAAATGTTACGCGAACTGTGCGCTAATAAGAACGAATACGGTATGTTATATTCATGAATACGACTTTATTAATACCAAGTTAACGAATAAGTAAGTAGAGAGCGAGCATTATGTGGGTGATCCAATAAAGAATGGGACTTTTTGAATTATGTTTGCTTATTGAGAGTACACAAGAGCATATGAGAAGTCTCTAGACAACAACCTACCGTTGCCTAGCAACGAGATGATGTTAGTAAACGGTCCATGGCCACGTTTGTAATATGAACCTAAATTTCGTTTAGTTTGTACAGTGTATTGTTGGCTTTATGCGCTACAAATATTACATATATACTGCTGAAACTTTAAACAGGGTGAGCATTTTTGCGAGAAAAGATGCGTTTTTTTTTTTTTTTTTTTTTCTTTTTTTTTTTTTTTTTTTTTTTTTTTTTTTTGCGAAAACGTAGAATGCAATAATATTTTTATTTGGGATTATGGGTGGGAACAATTCATAGCCTGAATATAAATGACACAATAAATTGTTATTAAGCTTGAAATTATCAGTTATAATGCAAATGTTGCAAATGAATTACAAAGAGACAACTGACCTTTAAGATTTATGTTGCGTAGCAGCCACAGCACTCAGAAAATGCTTTGAGTCACAATTCATATATTAGAATGGTTACTAGGCAACAACCTCTCGATCACTAATGCTAGATCAAAACTGACTGTAGGAAAATCTTTCGAGATGATGTTTAACACAGACGATACTCAACTATGTATGATCAGTTTAAAAAAAAATGTGTGACTTAGTTCTATTTTAATAGGCTATTTACTTCACAGGAAAAATTGTGGCCATAGATACTGCACGAATAGTTTTTGATTAACCATAACAACCACAGTTGTTGAACAAATCTGATAAAAATGTGCTCTATATAAAAGACAGATGTGTATCTTATTAAAAGAGTATTCAATAGGGACGAAAGTCCCATTCATTATTGGATCACCCTCGTAGATTAGACACTGTTTTATTTTCAAAAAGGTTTGAGGTTGTATAGGGTGGTATAATCAATACAATGAGATACATGATTTTGAAAACGTAAAAGACCTTGAACTAACGTTTAAGTCTGTTTATTTGCGTCATACCGGGCAGAATTTCCATTATGTCTAAATATATCTCATTTGGAAAATCCTATAAAGTGGGAAAAGGAAACTACCACTTCAAGTCTTACTTCCTTTAAGGTATGCTACGTCTAAAATGTCATCGCTGTATAGGAATATTAACATTGTTACCTGATATCAGTTCTCGTCAAGGAGAAATTGTAAGTGTATCCTGTTGTTATCATATTTCTTTCATTTATTTAGCTATCGACATGGCGATCAAGATAAATAGTCTTTTATACTATTTTTGTTTATAATAAAAATGTTGATACGTTGTGTGTAACAGTTTGATAGTTCATTGAAACAGAAACATGTACGTGGTTAAATAATACATGTATATGGGTGAGAAAGGGAGATAATATGGGCTATATCAATTGCCCTGCTCCCTTGCTCCCATAAACAACCTATATTTAGAAATGGAGATAATAAGAGGATAAAACATTCTTTTCCGTGCATTAACGTTTGCCAAGCCCAAGGGCATTAATACCATTATTGCCCTGCTATGACGTCATCTCAGGGCACTAATGGTATTAATGCCCTATGAGGCTTAAAACAGCAGAGAGTGTTGTCCGTTACAACACGACAAGTTTCTATTGTAGGGATACATTAGGTATATTACAATAGGTTAATATTAAATGCCCTGCTCGCATAAACAACTTTCACATGGTCCAATTTTCACTGGAACCGAGACTAAGTGCCCAAGCCACAATTTTATAAATCAACTGGCCTGACAGTCTTAATCTTAAAACAACTACAATGATTCAAGAACAGAAAGATAATGCTATTAGATAGCCATATACCTTTGCATAGAAAAGTTTAGGTATGAAAACAGTTTATCAAATTGAAACATTTATATGCTGCATTTGACATAAAATAAGTCATTTTGAATATAAAAGTGCATACAATGAACACCACTTGCATGGGCAGTCTAGTCTCATTCTTTTAACACTGACATACCCAATTCACATATTGCAAATGAGAAAAATAAATGAACTAAACATAAGTGTTGATTGTGACTTATAAACCAGTAGTGATGGGAACAGTGGCTGAACCAGAAAGCCTTCAAGATAGTTAGAAAATATTTGCGTTGCCACGGCGTCCTCACGGCGTCCCCACGGCGCTCTTATTAGAACGCCAAGTGATGGCGTTTGTTTTGGGCATGTCCAAAAAACGCCGACCCTTGGCGTTCTAGGATTTTCCACGGCGTTCGATGGAGTTCCCACAGCGTTACCACGGCGTCCATGGAGTTCTCACGGCGTTCACCTTGGCGTTCTGCATTTTTGTAGAACGGCGCGAGAAGTCCACGAAAACGCCACCCTGGTGTGACAGGGGTATTACAGAATCACTTTGTCACTAAAACGAGTTTACCTGAAAATTGTTCAATGTGTTCAGCAAAATGAATGTGTGGTTGGGGGGGGGGGGGAGGGCGAGATATTGGCCCTGACCAATGATATTTCATTCCCGCGATTATTCATTCGTTCATCTAACCACTGCGTCTGGTGAGTGAATCGAGCTCCACACGGTGCAAATGTCAGACATGATATGCATTGCACATGGTTCCTTAAGCCGAAATTTCTACAATAAATAAGAGGTATAGGGTCAATATTTGGTATATAAGCCGTTCTATGGATTTGGAAAGACGTCCCAAAATTTCAAGCTATTTATCTGGAGCGATGCACTACGCTGTATGGCTCAATGTGCTATTGAATATACCCTCTATCTTTCAGGTCAGAGCCACGAACAAGTGAACTGAAGTTTACCAAAATATTGACACTAAGCCGTTTTCCAGGAGGAAATTTTGCACGTTTGTAGAACTTGTCACAGGTAATTTAAACAGCGGTCACACATAAGCGTAGAACCCAAACGTGCCCCGGGCGTATGAAAACACGCTGAAGATTTTCGATGAAAAAAAAAAATAACTCGCTTAAGCAATCACATATAAGTTCGTGACCGAGGCGTGTGCCGGGCGTATAAAAATCTGAAAGTTTTGGAGTACGTTTGTATTACGTCCAAAACACGCTAAGCATGCGCTACATGTGCGCAGCAAAAGTTGAACGCGCGTCTCACACACGCTTATGGCACGCTACTGAAGCTATACCCAATAAAACTGGAAATGCGCATGTAGCGTAAACTGGCGTGCCTAAAACGTGCATCGAACGCGTTGAAAGCATATTCAGCGTGACTGTAACGCAAGTGGAACTTATTCGAAACGTTTAAGACACACGCCCGAGACACGCCGAGCTTCTAGAAAACTTTTAAGCATGCTTAAAATGTTTGGAACCCGAACTCGCCTGAGGGGCGCTGCGACTTACACCGACGTATATCTACGTACAACCAGGCGCACACCAAGTGTAACAAACGCACACGAAACGACTTTCTAACGTGTCTCCGACGTGCTTGTGGCGTTTGTTGAATTTTTCACTTTTGTCAACAAGCCAGGCGCGCGTTTGGCTTAAACGCTAATGTGTGACTAGTGCTTTACAGTTCAAAATAAGTTAAACTTAATCCAAACTTTGTTTCATAATGCAAAGATATTGACTTCTTGGTAACCAATTCAGATGTTTTCACACTTTCTCATAGTTAGGCCATTCCCAGCTAGTATAGTCAGTGGTTAATATGCGTATGTTCACACATAAAATATCTTGAAGTTGATTGTCATAAATCTTCGTCGTCGTCATTGTAACTTACCTGCCTTGATAAACACAGATTTCGGGGGATGTACCTCTCGTTGTTCTAAAAGAATGGCGCCCAAATTGATATAGACGGAATATTTCCACCGGTATTCCGTTAGACCTCGCCATACCGACAGAAATGGCATGTATTGAGCCCTTGGTCGAAAACGAAAAATCATCGAAGGCGTCAAATAAATTGAAACTTATGTTATGTTATATCTTTTCTGACTGATAGGATTTATTTTTTAGGAGTGTCTGCTGACAACCGGTTACATTTGAGTGCTGCTGACAACCGGTTACAAAAGTATGCTGCTGACAACCAGCAGATTAATTTTCTTATACACCAAAAACTATATTTATTTATTTAGTTATAAATATTGAAAGGTACAAGTAGGCAAAGTTCAGGAAAAGGCGCAATCAGAAAAAGATTCCCACTCCAAAAACCGAGGTGGGAAAAAACAAACTAACAATCAGGTACTTATACCATGAAATACATCGTAAGCCGAATGAACAGCTATTTTCCCAATAGGTGGCCACTCAGTTACCTTAACTTAATTAAAAATATGAAAACACACATAAGGCGCCAACAGCACAAAAAAATTATAATATGTATTGTTTGCCTTCGTATATTGTACTGTTTTTGATGAAAGAATCTAAATTAATTGATTTAAACACCCAATACATATATATAATTGATAATAATTGATAAATAATTGATTATTGATTTCAAGGAATTTCTAAATATTGATTTCCAATAATTGTGATTTTGTACTTTAAAGGTTGTGGTCATCTTCAGGTGCAACATTTAAAAACTTCAAAACTTTCTACTGACAGCAGATTTTTATCATCTTCTTAAATGTACTCGTACATGAAATAATAATTCATATACAAGAAAAAGGTACAATAATTTACAGGTATATAAAGTCAATATATGGTATATAGCCCGTCCTATGGATTTGGAAAGATGTCCAAAACAAATCAAAACCATCCATCTAAAGCGATGCACCACTCTATATGGCTCAATGTGCTATTGAATATTCACTCTATCTTTCAGGTCACCACCACGAACAAGTAAATTGTAGTTTGCCAAAATATTGACAATGTGTCATATTCCAAAAGAAGATTTTGCACGTATGTAAAACTTGTCGCAGGAAATTTATTGTTCAAAATAAGTGAAATTAGATCTTAATTCTGAATCATAATGCAATGACATTGACTTCTTGGTAACCATTTCAGACGTTTTCACAATTGCAAATACTTAGGCCATACCCAGCTTGTCAATCAGTGGTTAGTATACGTATGGACTAACATAAAATATCCTGAAGTTAATTGACATACAGTGTAAGACTCTGTTGCCGTAATTGTAAAGAACCGGCCAAGATAATCGCACATTGCGGATGCGAACCTTTCTTTGTGCTAAAATTTTGGTGCCCCCTTTGCCGAGTGTTGAAAAGGGTGGTATTTTTTCCCGCGCTTAATCATTCGTTCATCTCAGCGTTACGTCTGGTATGTGTATCGAGTTCGACACGGGTCAACTGTCAGAAATGTGCCAGGAATTGTACTTCCAAGGTTCCTTAAGCCAAAATTTCTACGATAAATGTTGGGTACAGGTATATGGTCAATAAATGTTATATAACCCGTTCTATGGTTTTAGAAAGACATCCCAATATTCAAATTATTGATCTGAAGCAATGCATCACGCTGTATGGTTCAATGTGCTATTGAATAAAAATTAAAACTGAGATCCTTTAAGAGCAGTGAACACATTAATGGGAGAAGGGATGGGTCATACCGCGGCTTTGATTATTAAAGTCTCGTCAGTGACTCTTTATATTTGGAAACATAAAGCCAAAGAACATTACAGAAATTTTGCAACTTTCAACAGGGTAGTCGATACAAAGACTAATATTATCTAAATGGGACCAATATGTTAAACTGTGGTTAGAAAATGGATCAGATTCTTAATAGTTAATAAATTTCGGATTTCTCAGAATTTCCTCGCTGATCTCAAAGGACCAAACAAGAAAATCTAACCTGCATTATGGATGATGTACGGGGAGACTTTTTAGGGCCGCCACACGGCACAGCACCAGATGCAGTTAAAGAAAATAAAAATTAAATCTGAGATCCTTTGAGAGCATAGAACACATTGATAAAAATGGGGATGGATCATAACGCGGTTTCGACAATTAAAGTCTCGTTAGTGACCCTTTAGATTTGGCAACATGGAGCCAAAGAGAATTACAGACATTTTGCAACTTTCAACAGGGTAGTCGATACAAGGACTAATATTATCTAAATGGGACCAAATAAGTTAAACTGTGGTAAGAAAATGAATCTTAACCGATAATAAATTGCTGATTTGTTTTTCAGAATATCCTCCCTGGTCTCAAAGAACCAAAAAAGAAAATATAACCTGCACTATGGATGATGTACGGGGAGACTTTTTAGGGCCGACACACGGCACAACACCAGCTGCAGTAATAGTAAATAAAAATTAAAACTGAGATCCTTTAAGAGCAGTGAACACATTAATGAGATAGGGGATGGGTCATATCGCGGTTTCGACTATTAAAGTCTCGTCAGTGACTCTTTAGATTTTGGCAACAAGGAGCAAAAGTTAATTACAGAAAATTTGCAACTTTCAACCTATATAACCTATAATAATATTCCCTTTATCTTTCAGGTCACAGCCACGAGCAATCGAACTGAAGTTCGCCAAAATATTTACAATGTGCCGTATTCTAGGAGAAAATTTTGTAAGTTTGTAGAACTTGTCGCAGGTAATTTAGACAACAGTCACACATAAGCATATAACCTAAATACGCTCCGAGCGAATGAAAACTCAACACGCTGAAGATTTTGGACGTATAATAATAATTTGTTCCTGTAACTCACTTTACCAATCATATAATAGCGCGTGCCGCTCGTACAAAAATTTTCTCGTACAAGAGTTTTGAGTACGTTTGTTTTACGCCTACGCGCAACAGGCGCACAGCAAAAGTTCAACGCGCTTCACACACGCTTGGGGCACGCTACTGAAGCCATATCTCATTAAACTCGAAACACGCATGTAGCGTAAACTGGCGTTCCTGAAACCTGCATTGAACGCGTTGAAAACATATTCAGCGCATCTGTAACGCACGTGGAACTTATGCGAAATGTATAAGATTAATACCCGGGAAACGCCGAGCTTGTAGAAAAATTTGAGCATGTTTAAAAACTTTTGGATCCCGAACGCGCCTGAATGTACGCTGCGACTTACACTGACGTATATTTACGTACAACAAGTGCACATCAAGCGTACAAAACGCACATGCAGCGTGTTTCTAACGTGCCTCCGACGTGCTTGTGGCGTTGAATTTTACATTTTCGTCAACACGCCTTGCGCGCCTTTGGCTTATATGCTAATGTGTGACTACTGTTTAACTGTTCAAAATAGATAAAACTTATTCTAAATTTTGCTTCATAATGCAATGATATTGACTTCTTGGTAACCAGTTTAGACGTTTTCACACTTCTGTATAGTTAGGTCATTCCCAGCTAGTATAATCAGTGGTTAATATGCGCATGTTGTAAAACAATATCTCTATGTTGATTGACCTAAGTCTCCGTGCTCGTAATTGAAACGAACCGGCCAAGATAAACACACATTGCGGGTTCGTACCTGCCCTTGTGATAAAATTCTGTCGCACCCCCCCCCCCCTTGGCAGAGTGTTAAAGAGGCTAATATTGCATTCCCGCGCTTAATCATTCGTTCATCTTTCTGCTACGTCTGGTGTGTGTATCGAGCTCCAAAGGGGGCAAATGTCAGACATGCCAGGTATTGGACACGGTCGCTTAATCCAAAGTTTCTACAATAATTTACAGGTATATAGTCAATATAGTTTATATACATGTGGCCCGTTTTATGGATTTGAATAGACGTCCAAAAAATTTCAAAACTATTCATCTGGAGCGATGCACAACTCTTTATGTCTCAATGTGCTATTGAATATTCACTCTATCTTTCAGGTTACCGCCACAAACAACTGATCTGTTGTTTGCCAAAATATTGACAATGTGCCATATTCCAAAAGAAAATTTTGCACGTTTGTAAAACTTGTCGCAGGTAATTAAGTGGTCAGAATAAATGAAATTAGATCTTAGTTTAAACATATTTATTCTCAATATAAATTTGACATGCGAAAATTATATACATTCAATAAGAAAAGTATAGGATTAGAACAAAAGCTGTAAGCTTATAAAGTCCATTTCCCATAAAAATAGATCTTAATTCTGATGCATAATGCAATGGTATTGACGTTTTGGTAATCATGTCAGAAGTTTTAAAATTTACTATACTTAGGCTATACCCAGCTTGTACAGTCAGTTGTAAGTATACGTATGGTCTAACATAAAATATCCTGACATTAATTGACATAAGTCTTTGTGGCCGTAATTGTAAAGAACCGGCCAAGATAAACATTGCTTATGCGAACCTCTCTTTGTGCTAACATTTTGCGCCCCCCTTGGCAGAATGTTAAAGACTGATAGTGCATTCCCGCGCATAATCATTCGTTCATCTTTCCGCTACGTCTGGTGTAGCAAGCTCCACACGGGACAAATGTCAGACATGCCAGGAATTGGACTTCCACTGTTCCTTAAGCCACAATTTCTACAATAAATTTCGGGTATATGGTCAATAAATGGAATAATTAACGTTCTATGGATTTGGAAGAACTTCCCAAAATTCAAAGTATTGATCCGGAACGATGTATCACGCTGAATGACTCAATGTGCTATTAGATATCCCGTCTATGTTTCAGGTCACAGCCACGAGCAATTGAACTGAAGTTTACCACAATATTGACAATGTGCCTTTTCCCAGGAGGAAATTTCGCACGTTTGTAGAACTTATCGCAGGTAATTTAACAGCAGTCACACAGTAGCGTATAACCCAAACGCGCTCCGGGTGAAAGAAAACACAACACGCTGAAGATTTTGGACGTATAAAAATAATTTGTTCCTTTAATTCGCTTGAGCAGTCACATATAAGTGCCTGACTGACGCGTGTGTCGGAAGTAAAAAAATCTCAGAGGTTTAGAGAACGTTTGTATTACCGTCCCAAAGACGCTAAGCACGTGCTGCAGGCGCGCAGCAAACGTTCAACGTGTGTCTCACACAAGCTTGTGGCACGCTACTGAAACTATATCTTTTAAAATTGAAAACGCTGATGTGGCGTAAACTGGCGTTCCTAAAATGTACATGTAAGTCGAACGCGTTTAAGCGCATTCAGTGCGCCTGTAACGCACGTAGAACTTATTCGAAACGTATAAGACACTCGCCCGGGACACGCCGAGCTTCTAGAAAAAAAATAAAGCATGTTTAAAATGTTTGGAGCCAAAACGCGTCTGGAGGCGCAGCGACTTACAACGAAGTATATCGACGTACACCAAGCGTACACCAAGCGTACAAAAAGCGTACAAACCGCGCATGCAAACGCGTTTCTCCGACGTGCTCATGGAGTATGTTGAATTTAAGATTTTTGTCATTTCGCCCGGTGCGCGATTGGCTTATACACTTATGCATGACTGCTGTTTTAGTTTCAAAAATAGTAAATCCTGATCTAAATTTTGTTTTATAATGCAATGATATTGACTTCTTGGCAAGCAATTCAAAAATTTTCACACTTTCCTATAGCTAGGCCATTCACAGCTAGTACAGTCAGTGATTAATATACGTATGCTCACACATAAAATATCTTGAAGTGGATTGACATAAGTCTCCGAAGCCGTAATTGTAAAGAACCGGCCTTAATAACCACAAATTGTGGATGCGAACCTCTCTTTGTGCTAGAATTTTGGCGCCCCCTTTGTCCGAGTGTTAATGAGGTTGATATTGCATTCCCGCGCTTAATCATCGTTCAGATCACTGCTAAGTGTGTGTATCGAGCTCCACACTCGGTGAATTTCAGACATGCTAGGGATTGTACATGGTTCCTTAAGCCAAAATTTCCTCTATAATATACAGCTATATAGTCAATATAATATGGTATATAGCCCATCCAATGGATATGGAAAGACTTTCAAAAATTTCAACTATTCGTATGGAGCGATGCACTACTCTTTATGTCTCAATGTGCTATTGAATATTCACTCTATCTTTCAGGTCAGCGCCACGAACAAGTGAACTGTAGTTTGACAAAATATTGACAATGTGTCATATTCCAAAAAAAATTCTGCACGTAAGTAAAACTTGAAGCAGGTAATTTAGAGTTTACAATAAGAGAAAGTAGATCTGATTTTTGTTTCAAAATGCAATGATATTTACTTCTTCGTAACCAATTCTGAGTTTCCCAATGTACTATTATAGTAAGCCCATACCCAGCTAATACAATCAGTGATTAGAATATGTTGTAACAATTGAGTCGTGTCATGAGATAACCGATTTTTGCCGATGCGAAACAAAAATGCAAATCAACTTTGCAGTAACATCACAGCTGGTCAGCGTCTTTGTTTTTGCTACACTAATAGTTCAATTCCCCATTTACTTATATCCAAAATTTCAAGCATTAAGCATTCTTCTGTTACTGCACAGGCCGGTTAATGTCAGACCTGGTCGGTGCCCTTGCGTCGCGGGTCAAATATCCGGAAGTTGAACGATGTAAGTCGCTGTGGCCATAATTGTAAAGTACCTAACTAGAATAAAATATATACAAGTTTTATTTTCCTTTATTTTATTTTTGTATACCTTTCAAATGAATCAGCATCATTTTTCTCGTACACATGAAAACACACTGAAGTCTATTGTTTGTTTGTTTCCAAAAGATGGCGAATAATTAATTATGCCCATTGGTTGTATGAATATTTCTTTTTCATTTCTTAAGATGTCTGCATGAAACATGCTTCGACTTTATGTTTGTTCGATATTTGCGGTCAAATGAGGTAACATTGAGGCAAAAAAAGTCGCACAACAACAAGACTCTTCACCAGGACTCGAACTACACCGGACAAAGAGACAACCCATCCCTAACCTGTTTTGAGGCCCAGAACCTATTGAATATTCACTGTATCTTTGAGGTCACCGCCACGAACAAGTGAACTGTAGTTTGACAAAATATTGACAATGTGTCAGACATGCCAGGGATTGTACATGATTTTTGATTCATAATGCAATTAGCCCATACCCAGCTAATACAATCAGTGATTAGAATATGTTGTAACAATTGAGTCGTGTCATGAGAATACATAAATAACGAAACAAACAAATAAATAAATAAATAAATAAATTTATAAATACATAAAAAGCTAGTTTCATTTAGTCTAATTCATTGCAATCTCGTTTTTTAGTCTAATTCCATGCAACCCCTTTTTGTTAACCAAATAATCTTTATTAATTGCTTTACTATGTTAAATTTCAAATGAAATGAAAATCGTGAATATCACCACTGTGTCTGGTGTCGGTTCGAGCCCCTCTCTGGCCACATGTCAGACAAGCCAAGTTCTGCTTGCGGGTGTGCCAGATGGTTTTTCTCGAGGTACTCCCGTTTTCGCCCACCTACTGATTGGCCCGTCTCATATGAGCTGAAATAATCTTGAAAGGGACGTAAAGCTGAATTTAAAAAAAAGAAAATCGTTAATATATGTTGACCAGAAGTGGCAGGATATTTTTTTTCTTGTTGACATGAAAATGTGTTGAAGTATATGGAGTTTTTCAAAAGTGTAAGCTTTTTCTGTATACTTTCAGGTTTTACTCGAGGCAATCGAAACGAATTATCTTTCATCATCTTCTTCTTCTTCTTCTTCTTCTTCAAACGGTAAAATAAGAATAATATTTGTTACCTTAACACTTACTCGACTAGGCCAACGGATTAAGAATTAAGAGCTGTCATGTAACGACAGTGTCTTTTTTATTTAGTTTTACGTCCCTTTCAGGATTATTTCAGCTCATATGAGACGGGCCAATCAGTAGGTGAGGGAAAAACGGAGAACCCCGAGAAAAAAAACACATGACACACCCGCAAGCAGAACTTGACTTGTCTCACATGTGGCCAGAGCGGGGTTCGAACCCACGCCAGACAAACCGGTGAAATGATCGAGTGATTAAAAAACCGACAGTGTCTTGAGTCTGACATCATAGGTCGGAACATTTACATAATCGGGTTTCATTTTTTATTTGTACAGTAGCATAGTAAAATTATACTTTATTAATAGGTATCAATGTGAGAAAAAATCTATTTGTTTTCCTCATTTTTTTAAAAAAAAAAATGAAACTGATGACTCATTGACAGTAATCAACGAGAAGTTGTGTTGTAGAGCGTTTTTAAAATTTGTTGTCAGATGTTTATAATCACATAATGCAAATTTCCATTTAGAAAGCAATGAGTCCAATGACAAATGTTTTAAAATGCTGTAAAATCTAAACCAATTCCCGTAGCTCAAATCGGTTTTCTGTTCCATACTCGCGGCTTAAAGGGCAACGTTTTAAGCGAAAAACAATTTTTTGGGGTAAAAGAACCAAAAGATTTTTGAAATTTTCCAAAAGTGCATTTTAGACACAAAACTATCGACTTTTCGATTATTAAAACGGTTTTACAGTTGAATGAACCAGTTAGAAGGGGTAAATGACAGAAATGGATAGGGAAGGCAACAATCAATGAAAAATGGCAACTTTAATTTCAAGGGGTTTCCATCGTTTCTGCAAGTCTGCGAAAAGCGCTCGCAGGCAACGCGGAAAAAAGATGGAATGTTTGCACAGTGATGGTTCTGCTTCATAACTATAGCAAACTTTTGGGTGTTAGATTACAAGTATGTCCTGTGAACAAAAATAAAGTTTTGATGCCTATCAAAGTTTGAGTAGTATATTCAGGTTGAAAGAAACAGCAAGACGTGTTTTGACAATTATAACGGCGCGCAGATAAATGTCAACTTGCGACGTCAATTTCTTGGAACGTCACAAATTACGTTAAGCCCTCTTTCTGCGTGACGGCGCTCAACTTTTAAAACACTTCTTGGACGCCATACTGAAGTTTCTAGTACCCACAATGCGACAAGTTGACACCAACTTGGTTCTTCAATTGCATATCTTTCTTGCGCACACTTAATAAAGTTCCAAATGGTGTGAAATTGTAATTTGCGTCTGAAATACATATTTTTTTTATTTTGACGGTCATATTTGATGCCATTCTTAATTCAAACTTCAAACTGACATAATTATTAGACCCATATTCATTCAACTTTATCACAAATATGATACATGTATAACAAACAATAACAGACTATTTCTATTCAGAAAACTCTTGATTTTGAATTATACAAGCCTATTACTGCAATGTGTTAACAGATGGTAACCCTCTTGAATGCCATATTGGATTATCCGTGTGGAACAGGGGTGACAAGATGGCACCACCTGGGATCTTGAGTAGGAATTCATTATTGTACATCACTTGGGAAGTTATACAGCTGCAAAATATGACTTTTGGTTCAGAAAATCATTTTTCACGTTTGGTGGCCATCTTGAATGCCATTTGTTTTTCAAACTGGCATATAAGACGCATAGGAATGCAACCTTTTTAACATATGATACATTTATACTGGTTTTGGACTATTTCTGGTCAGAAAATACAATAATATTCACTATCTGCGCCAAGTAATGTATGATCTTTAAGGCGAAAGTAACTTAGCTGATGTTATTGTGGATTCGCCCCTTATAAGGCTATTGACTGCCTTAAGATTTGACCCAAATACAGATCCTTTAAGTTCTTTTCAACAGATAGGACCATAACTATCACTAGGCGTAAAGAACATTGTGTCGATATATCACATTCGATAGGCACATTATAGGTTTAAAACTACCTGTTTTTCAGTTTTCTTGCGTTTTCTCTCGTAAAAACACAGACGCCATGTTTTCCCGCTTTACTGTTCTAAAATACTAAAACACGGTACCGGATAAACATACCGGTTCCGGGTCATTTCGGCCCATAGCCATTTCGGCCCATGACCATTTCAGCGTAACGACTTCATGCCGAGCGATGAATCCACCCAGTATTATGAATTTTCGAGAAATGTGGTTAATGCATCTTTATATATAACAATGATAGAAACTCCATATATAGTACCTCTATATAGTCGGTGCATCCACATTTTGACAAAATACATAGATATTACAGGGGATAAATAGGACAGTGTGGAATACTATCGATGATAGAAACTCCATGTATAGTACCTCTATATTGCGGTGCATCCACATTTTGACAAAATACATAGATATTACAGGGGATAAATAGGACAGTGTGGAATACTATCGATGATAGAATACTCCATATAAAATACCTCTATAGAGTCGGTGCATCCACATTTTGACAAAATACATAGATATTACAGGGAATAAATAGGTCAGTGTGGAATACTATCGATGATAGAAACTCCATATATAGTACCTCTATATTGCGGTGCATCCACATTTTGACAAAATACATAGATATTACAGGGGATAAATAGGACAGTGTGGAATACTATCGATGATAGAATACTCCATATATAGTACCTCTATACATGGAGTTTCTATCATCGATAGTATTCCATACTGTCCTATTTATCCCCTGTAATATCCTTGAAAATTGTCAAAATGTGGATGCACCGCAATATAGAGGTATTATATAATTTATGGAGTTTCTATCATCGATAGTATTCCACACTGTCCTATTTATCCCCTGTAATATCTATGTATTTTGTCAAAATGTGGATGCACCGCGTATATAGAGGTACTATATATGGAGTATTCTATCATCGATAGTATTCCCACACTGTCCTATTTATCCCCTGTAATATCTATGTATTTTGTCAAAATGTGGATGCACTGACTATATAGAGGTACTATATATGGAGTTTCTATCATCGATAGTATTCCACACTGACCTATTTATCCCCTGTAATATCCCTGTATTTTGCCAAAATGTGGATGCACCGCCTATATAGAGATGCATCCACATTTTTCTTTTTTTTTCCCCATTATATGTTGTATTTCTTCAAAATGTGGATGCAGCACCTATTCCATTCAATTTCATGAATTTTCAAGAAATGTGGATGCATCGCTATATATAGCAATTTGATATTGAGTTTCTATCATCGATAGTATTCCATATTAGGCAGAAAATGCACAAGGTGTAGAAGCTGATGTTATTGTGGTTCCGTCTCTTATATAGGCATGCAGCCATATTTTGAAGATATACGACTTTATAGTTAAATCGGAAAATGTGGCTACGTCTCTATATAGGCATGCAGCCACATTTTGAAGACAAACGACTTATAGTAAAATCGGAAAATGTGGCTACATCTCTATATAGGCATGCAGCCACATTTTGAAGACAAACGACTTTATAGTAAAATTGGAAAATGTGGCTACATCTCTATATAGGCATGCAGCCACATTTTGAAGACATACGACTTTATAGTTAAATCGGAAAATGTGGCTACATCTCTATATAGGCATGCAGCCACATTTTGAAGACATACGACTTTATAGTAAAATCGGAAAATGTGGCTACATCTCTATACAGGCATGCGGCCACATTTTGAAGACATACGACTTTAAAGTAAAATCGGAAAATGTGGCTACGTCTCTATAGACATGCAGCCACATTGTGACCTTTTTACCAATAATCTAGGTCAACCCTCCCTTGTGTAGGATAGTGCTGGATTTTACCAACAAGATGGACAGTGGCGGCCAGTACAGGTTTTTAGTAATTACATGTAGAAGCTAGGAACCAGACCTTCTAATGGCGACATCCACAAAAACATCAGCTAAGTTACTTTCCCCGTCTTTAACAGACGGCAGCCCTCTTGGACGCCATATTGAATTGTGCGAATTGTCCAAGGATGCCAAGGTGGCATCATGTGTATTCTTGTGACTGTATGATAACCGGTAAAAACAAATTTATATGGACAGAGACCAGTAATTGTAACATTGCAAGCGATAGGCCCAAAGTGAGTGTCGGCAGATCTACCGCAGTAAAGGATCTCGGAAGACTTAATATTAGGTATCCCGCTCAAAGTTTAAGTGTTCTGGTGGCTTCTGTATAATTTGTATTGACTATCTGTTAAAATTAAACATTTGATTAATGCAACAACATGGTTGGAACATCTTTATGTTGCATACCCGCAGCATAAATCAGTGGCAAATGGGTAAGGGGGTACTATTTATTTTATTTTTATTTATTTATTTTTTTTTTCAAAAAAATATTTTGTCAAAAATACATATTTTTTGTCATAGATAATCAAGAAAATACAACAATATGCTTATTGCAACCTAAATTTTGGGGTAGAAATGATGTATGCATGAAAAACGGGTGCATCATCTTTATCAGATTTATAACTATAAATAACACTGTCCGTCACTTATGCAATACCTGTACCTTAAATGTACTTTGCAAAAAAAAAGCAACTTTTACTCTGAACAGTGACTCCATACGTTTATAGACATTAGACATTAGGAAAGTTCTTCTGACAATATCTGGAATGTATCAAATAAGTGTAAAAACAATCGTGGTGTGGTGCTGAAGTGGTGTTGGATTTAAAGTCCACTGAGGCATATCTCAAATAAAACATAAACAGTATATTAATATGCATTATATAATGTACAATTTGTGTATACCTGTTCAAATAAAACAGGGCCAAGAATTTCAATGCTTCCTTAGAGTTTAGGTCCACCTTAGTTCAGGTGACAAATTTTGACATGATAATAAACCGTTAAAATCAATAACTGTATTTCCAAATTGCAGGTGTGTAGAATAAAATGTCGTTTACATAATAAAATCGACAAACTTGATTTTAATAGTATGCATTAAATGCATCTTTTTGGATGCTGAAATTCGCCACCTTAACTAAGGTCTTCCTTAACGTTAAGGGAGCATTGTAATTCTGGGCCCAGATAGTCTGTTAATTCAGGTAGAACATACATATACAGTGTGTTTCCATAGCCTTGTTACATTACAAATAATGGAGCTGAGCCCATTTATCGGTTTTGGGGCTTTTTGAAAGCCTTCAACCCCATCCTTTGCCAAAACATGGCATTTTGATATAATATGTCATTTACGAAAATACAGTTGCGTTCAAAATATTTCGATTGGGCAAGTGGGGGGGGGGGGGGCACAGAAATATAAAACGTTTCCGATTTCCTATATGATCGTATATTAAATTCAAAAATTTTGTCGAAAATTGAAAGAAGTCCATGCTTGACTTACACGAAACATTACATGCCTAACGAAACATTACATGCCTAACTACTGTAGAAACAAGTAGCCTAAGGGCAACGATCGCTCACCTGAGAGTCAACAAGTACAGTAACTGGACAACATAATTGGGGTTTTTATCATATATGGGTATGGTGGCCATCTTGGTCATGTGACCTTGAAACCCTACTTACATCAGCAGAATAGCTCTTGTCTGGATTGTGTATCCTCATGTATTTCATGTATTTCAATTATAAGTCTATGGTAGATAATGACATGCCTTGGGCATGGCCTGTATGGACCCCAGGGGCACTGTTGGCAGCATTTATAAATGAGAGTATTATACATTAGTCCACACAAAATATTAAAGCTCTGGGCCATATGGTTTCGGAGAAAAAGATTTTTTGTTTATGTTTTTTCCAATTGTAAGTCTAAGGGAGCTATTGACCCCCCCCCATCCCCGGGGCGGGGCAATTTCTGACCCCATGGGCATGCTTGGCAGGATTTATGTAAAGCTCCACATAACAAAGCTGTATACCAAATATAGAAGCTTTGGCTGTTGTGGTTTCACAGAAGATTTTTTCATGTGTTTTCCATTGTAAGCCTATGGCAGATAATGAAGCCCCAAGGGCGGGGCCTGTATGGACCCCAGGGCCACGGTTAGCAAAATTTATATAGAGGACCAGCACACATTGTTACACACAAAATATGAAATCTCTGGGCCTTGTGGTTTCGGGGAAGAATATTTTTTATGTTTTACACATGACGCACCTGGGGCGGGGCCCGTATGGACCCCAGGGGCACGGTTGGCAGGATTTATAATGAGGACCACTATACATTGCTACACACAAAATATGAAAGCTTCGGGCATTGTGATTTCGTAGAAGAAGATTTTTTTTATGTTTTTTCCCATGACGCCCCCGGGGCGGGGCCCATATGGACCCCAGGGGCAAGGTTGGCAGGATTTATAAAGAAGACCACTATACATTGCTACAAAAAAATATGAAAGTTCTTGGCCTTGTGGTTATGGAGAAGAAGATTTTTTTTATGTTTTTCCCATGACGGCGGGGCCCGTATTGACCCCAAGGGCACAGTTGGCAGGATTTATAAAGCGGACCACTATACATTGCAACACACAAAATATGAAAGCTCTGGGCCTTGTGATTTCGGAGAATAATTTTTTCTATGTTTTTCCCATTGTATGTCTAGGGAAGCTGATGATCCCCGGGGCGGGGCCATTTTGACCCCAGGGGCATGGTTGGCACGATTTATAATCAGGACCGCTACACACTGCAACAAAATATGAAGGCTCTGGGCCTTGTGGTTTCAGAGCAGAAGATTTTTATATGTTTCTCCTATGACGCCGCCGGGGCGGGTTGGCAGGATTTATAAAGAGGACCACTATACATTGCTACATACAAAATATGAAAGCTCTGGGCCTTGTAGTTTTGGAGAAGAAGATTTTTTTATGTTTTTCCCAAGACGCCCCCGTCTGAAACGTAGTGCATTACTCAATAAACATTTCTCTAAAAAAAAAAATTCGAATATGTCTAATGAGACTGCAGAAATAGCAAATTTTCACTTTTCCCATTATAAGTCTATGGAAACTGAAAGTTGCCATAGCAACTAGAGTTCTTATCTGACTGGAACAAAAAAAAAAAAAAAAAAAAAAAAAAAAAAAAAAAAAAAAAAACCTTTTTATAGAGGTCAATGCCAGGAACATGTATGCAAAGTATCAACTTCATAAAGCAAACAGTTTCTGAGAAGAAGATTTTTAAAGATTTTTTTTTTCGAAAATTTGCCCTTTTTGGGGCCCCAGCAACCAATCAAAATAAGCGATCAGGATGAAGATCATCTGAAACATAGTGCATTACTCAATACACATTTCTCTGAAAATAAAATTCAAATATCTCCAATGGGGCTGCAGAAATAGCAAATTTTCACTTTTCCCATTATAAGTCTATGGAAACTGAAAGTTGCCATGGCAAACAGTTCTTATCTGACTGGATAAAAAAAAAACAACTTTTTTGTAGAGGCTAATGCCAGGAACATGTATGCAAAATATCAGCTTCATAAATCAAACAGTTTCTAAGGAGAAAGATTTTTAAAGACTTGTTTCGAAAATATGCCCTTTTTCGGGCCCCAGCAAACAATCACAATTAGCGATCAGGATGAAGGTCATCTGAAACGTAGAGCACTACTCAATAAACATTTCTCTAAAAATAAAACTCAAATATCTCCAATGAGAAAGCATAAAATTTGCAATTTCCATTTTTTTTCCATTATAAGTCAATGGGACGTATAAGTTGCCACGGCAACCAGAGTTCTTTTCCGATCTGAACAAAAAACAACATTTTTGCCACCCCCCCCCCCACTTCCTGTGGATGCTTTATGCAAAATATCACAAATTTTGGCCACACAGCTTCAGAGGAGATGTCATTTGAAATTGTGACGACGGACGGACGACGACGGACGATTGACGGACGATTGGCGGACGCCGGATCATGGCCATCCTATAAGCTCAACTTTGAGCCTTCGGCTCAGGTGAGCCTAAAAGTACAGGTAGGCAAAGATCAGGAAAAGGTGCAATCAGAAAAAGTTTCCCACTGCAAAAACCGAGGTCGGAAAAAAAACAAACTAACAATCAGGTACTTATACCATGAAAACATATCGTAAAAAGGTACAAGTAGGCCAAGATCAGGAAAATGCGCAATCAGAAAAAGATTCCCACTCCAAAAAACTTAATCAACAATCAGGTACTTATACCATGAAAACATATCTTAAGCCAAATGGGCAGCTATTTTCCCAATAGGTGGCCATTCAGTTACCTAAACTTAACTAACAATATGAAACTTACATAAGGCGCCAACAGCACAAACAATTTTTAAACATCAAGACATACAACAAAAGAACCACCACAGAAGTATTGCATTGGAACGATCAGTAATATAATATTACTGGCGGGCTTTAATCAATTTTACAGGTACCTAACCTCAACCTCAGCTTCTGCAGTGGTTCATAACATTTAGTTAGTTCTTCGTTCAACGTGGTGAATCTTTAACTAGTCAATGAATTACCAAGAACAAACATATAAATCATGATAAACATCCTGATGAATCAAAAACGGGGACTCAACAGATTTAGTTAGCTGTCCGACGATGGAGATCACTGGGCGCCGAATAACTAACTAACTCCGGAGCAAAAGAATAACACCAGTTGGACACCGGTGGGCCAAGCAACCAGTTGGACCCCGTAAGCCGAATGAGCAGCTATTTTCCCAATAGGTGGCCACTTAGTTACCTTAACTTAACTAAAAATATGAAAACATACATAAGTTGCCAACAGCACAAAAAAATTAAATAAAACGAACCACCACAGACGTATCGCCTTTGAACGATCAGTAACGATCACCTTGGAAACTTGTTTTTGACCGCAAAAAACTTCATTTCAGAGCATGGAACATGAGATTTTATAAAATTCTTGGGCAATCTGACAACAGACGTCTTCCGAGATCCTTTAAAATATAACGCTACCTAAAATTGGTCATAAATGCATATCTATCAACCGTCTTTTGTCACATGATAGTATCATCTTTCTTGAATATTTTGCGATATTGTGTGATTTAAACAGCAGCGGATGTAGTGATTTTTGAATAATCATTTTTTTTTTCATTTTTGAATTTTTGAGCGATTTTGGGATGTCCCTAAACAGCGAAAAATACCATGGATACTGGCTAACCCCCTATATTTTGCTGCACTTGTACACGGCCTGGGGCAATCTCTCGTCTGCTGAACTTGTTGGGGTCCACTATGAGTTGCGAAGCACATGAATGAGTCTTGTCTTGGGGTAAATTACAAAGGATGTCTATGGGAACGATAATTATAGGTGTCTGCCCATATACCCCGAATTCAAGTCAACCTCTGATTATACCGGACTAGTATGTTAAGGAACATATAGAGGATATTTACTTTTTTGAGGTGAATACCAAATATATTTCATCGAGTGAGTTGAAAACATCAAAATTTTCACGAGTGCGTAGATGTTTTCAAGTCACGAGATGAAATATATTTGGTATTTACTGCCAAAAAAGTATTTTTTTTATTATATACAATACACGGGCATTTTCCTTTTTACAAAGCAGGCGGTGAAAATGCAAAAAACATTTTTTATTTTGAAAACACAAATAATTTGGGTAGCACATTGTTCCTAACGTTCTAACTAAGAAAATGAATACCCACACTTTATGTTTTCGCTCGTAAATAACGGAGTTATAGGCGTTTGAATTTCTGAAGTGAGGCACATTTAATGACGTCAAGAAGTAATCCAAACTCTACAGTGAAAATATCGGCTGATATCAATCACTAGTGAAAATATCAATATCAATTCTGCAGTGAAAATATCACTTTTATCCATTTTTGATATGCATTACTTTCACTGCTAAGTATAAAATAAATATATAAAGCACTATGCACAATAAATTTAGCATGTTTTAGATTTCATATGTTTTGTGCTCACTTAAGCTAAAGTGTATACTTTTTCACTTATATGGCGAGAACAGGGTTTGAGGCAAAAGATACAAAACATTTTCGGACACCAGACATTAAAAGAGCATGTTGAACAACCAAGAAATGACAGAAGGGTATGCATGCAAAATTCACACAGATTGAAAACAATGCGGCAACAGATCAATTTTTGCTTTGTCCATTTAATTCCTCCTGTAAAATTTTTGCTTATCCACAATCACGTTGGGTATGTGTCAAAAGGGACTTGGCTTTAAAGCCGAATAACATTATTTGTCGTCAATGCCGTTAGCGTACCGTTATACGGTCAAAGGTGTCATGATTTCTTATACTCTGTTTCCATGGATGATCAGATACACAAAACAAAGGAAATAAATCAGAATGTGGCCAATGCTTTTGCGAGTTAAACTTGAAGTATTCTGAACCCTAGAACAACGTGTTAATGAGAAAACGCAGATGTTGGACTCATTGCTTATGCTCGTGTTTTGTTACCGCGAAAACGAATTTTGCAAGAACTCTTTATTTTAACAAATTGGTGTGTACTTGGCCATCACACTTAATGTCGACATTTCCGGGAATCCTACTCAAAAAAGCGAAATTAAGATCTTTTATACGACGATGAAAAATAGTTTCCGAAAATTGTTTTGCTTATTCTTTGTCACTTTATTACAATTGAATAAGCATGATTTTGGTATCCCAATATCAAATTAGTGGAGCTGTCAAATTTGGCCATCGGTCTTAAAGTCTGACGTTACCTCAGCATCGCCACAACAACTTACGTAAGATTATTTCATATTTTTTTGCATTTGCAAGTCCTTGTCGGAAGGTCGCCACTTATGCCTATATTACACAATCTCTATCCGTTATGTCAGACATGGGCGGATGTAGAGAAATTGTTTATTTATTATGTATAGTATATTTACTGTAGCACTGAGGAATGTAATATTATGTACCATGACCCATCTGTTAGACTGTGTATGTGTGTGTGTAATAATGATTAAATGTAATGTGTAATATCTTGACCCAAGAAAGTTATTTAATTATCGAAAAAATAAAATAAACTAGTTTTATTGGAAATTCTTGAATTAATTTCAGGTGGAAAAATGTAAGAAATGGAAGGAGATTAGCAGTCTAATCAACATCAGTGGATCAACAAGTGCTGCAGTCACTCTTTAAAAGAGCTTCTTCGAGTATATGTTTACATTTGAATATCGTGAGGACCAAGGTGAAATGGATCCCCGCACTATACAAGATCAAATGGAAGCTGCTCGACAGCAGAAACGGGAGGCAAAGCAAAGAAACCGAGAACTATCTCCGGGTATAGTAAAATTAGAATTTTGTTCAGTGCTAATAAGGAGATCAACAGTTCAAAATTGGTGATAAAATGGACTAGAAAATTAAAGATACAATTTGAAAGTAGTTTTACTCAATTTGAGAATTATGGCTAGAGATTAACGATGAGTCCGCCAGACGGGCCTAACCAAAGTGTGAGCCCTCAACACAATATGGCGTCAAACGCTGTACCATGCATGATGAAAGGTAATTCAGATATTATAAACTGCCAAGATCTATTTCCAGGTGAGCCTCCCAGCTTCAGCAAGTCTAATTCCATGCTGTCTCTACCCGAGGTTCTGCAGCAGAATATGCCAAATACTGCATCACCGGTGCAACCGCTGCAGTACGCTGGAATGAACCCTAAGATCTCGTTCACAGCACCTGCTAGCTCTGTTTCACAGCCACCTGATGCGTTGTCTCCAGCCTCAGCAAGTAGTGAGTTATTGCCTGCTGGTCTAAAGAACCCTGGGTGTGGCGCGATCGACTTGACTGCCAAGTCAACTGCAGTTACTTCAACAAGTATGGCAGAACCTGTTCCAGCTTCCAGCTCCAGCGCACCGCCAACATCTGTAGCATCACAACAGAATATGTCGGGATTGACAGGAATGAGTCAACAAAGCATGTCCAGCATGCAAGGACATAAAATGAGTGGGATGACTCAAGGTAGTACCTCTACAGAGCCTAAACATGCACTGATGTCACAACATTCAATGGGTGCAATGCTGCAGGTACAGAACACGTCTTCACAAAAACGACAGATACTGAATTTCCCGCTACAAGGTGACATGCCTATACCGTCTGCTAATATGCCGGGACCTGGTTACCGTGACAGTTCAGCTTTAGCCAGGACGTCAACGCCAAATGTCATAACACAACGGCCACCGAGTAACATAAGCTCAACGTCGTCGATGGACAGTCAGTCAGGGGACCTAGGGAGCCAGCAACCCATATCAGGATCAGGAAACAGACAGTTCCCATTTGATGATCAGTTCCCCCAACAAGACAGGTTAGTGATACAATATCTCTTCACATAGGATGTATTTTGTATCATAACGTTGGTTAAACAGTATTGCTTCTCCAGAACCGGTGGACTGATTTCAACGAAACTTAGCATGAAGCATCGATGGCTCAAGCACTACAATATGTATATAAATAAGACCCTGTGACGACCTTGACCTATTTAACAGCAAGGTCAACATAGGTCGCCAATGCATTTGAATGGGAAACACTTTTAAAATGTCATTTAAAGTGAAAATCTTGCAGGAAATAGGCAGTAGGACTGAATATTAATGATTCTGAAAAAAAATGGACCCCAGGGGCTCATCTGCCCCCGGGGCAATATACATGTATATTACCATAATATTATAACATCATCTCCTCTGAAACCGCTTGGCCGATCAAATCCAACTTTTATGTGAAGCATCAATAGGAAGGTGTAATCAATGTATATATAAATAATCAAGGTAACATGACCAAGATAGCCGCATTGCCCAAAAATGGTACAAACCCCTTCAAAAATCTTCTTCTCCAGTACCGGTGGATCGATTTCAAAGACACCTGGCATAAGGCGCACTACAATGCATATATAAATCATGACCCTGTGATGACCTTGACCCTTTTTACAGCAAGGTCAACATAGGTCGCCATTGCATTTGAATAAGGAAAATTTTTAAAATGCCATTTAAAGTGAAAGTCTTGCAGGGAATGGGCAGTAGGACTGAATATTAATGACTCCACCCCGGGGCAATATACATGTATATTACCATAATATTCAAACATCTTCTCCTCAGAAACCGCTTGGCGAATCAAAGCCAAATTTTATGGAATGGGTGAATCAATGTATAAATAAATTATCTAGTTCACATAACCAAGATGGCTGCTTTGCCCATATATGGTATAACCCTTCAAATATAATCTTCTCTGAAACTGGTGGACCGATTTCAAAGAAACTTGGCATGAAACACCAATGGTTAAAGTTCTACAATGAATATATAGATCATTACCCTGTGGTGATCTTGACCTATTTTACGATAAGGTCAACATAGGTCGCCAATGCATTGGAATGGGGAAAACTTTTAAAAAGTCATTTGAGGTGAAATTCTTGCAGGAAATGGGTAGTAGGACTGAAAAATTGGTTAGTAGGACTAAATATTAATGATGCTGAGAAAATGGACCCAAGGGCTCATATGCCCACACCCCGGGGCAATACACATGTATATTACCATAATATTGGCCAAGTGGTTTCAGAGGAGAAGATGTTTGAATATTATGGTAATATACATGTATATTGTCCCGGGGTGTGGGCATATGATATTTTAGAACTTTTAAAACTTTTAAACTCATTTGAGGTGAAAATCATGCAGGAAATGGGTAGTAGGACTGAATATTTGGGTAGTAGGACTGAATATTAATGATTCTGAAAAATAAATTGGACCCAAGGTCTCATATGCCCACATCCCGGGGCAATAAACATGTAAATTACCATAATATTCAAACATCTTCCCCTCTGAAACCACTTGGCCAATTGAAGCCAAATTTTATGTGAAGCATTAATATGACGAGGGAACCAATGTATATATTAATAATCTAGGTCACATGACCAAGATATACCGCCATGCCCATTTATGGTAAAAACCCTTCAAATATCTTCTTTTTTGAAGCCAATAGATTGATTTCAATGAAACTTGGTGTGAAGCATTCGTGGCTAAAGTACTACAATGTATATATAAATCATGACCCTGTGATGACCTTGACCAAGTTTATGACAGGGTCAACATGGATTGCCCATGCATTGGAATAGTAAAAACCCTTAAAATGTCTTTTGCAGGGAAAAACCAGCAAAAAATTCGCAAATGAACAGAAAATCAATTATTCTGAAAAAGCCCAAGGGCTTAATCTGCCCCATGCACTGGGGTTAAATACCATAATATTCAATCATGTTTATTGGTATATGCAGCAGACTCATGTGAGCGTTTACAGGACCATTGGCCCTCTGAAGCAATTACATACAAAATAATAATTTTGACTGCAAAATTATTGGCCTCGACATACCTCCCTGGCTTGTCACTGATAAGTAAATATCTGCATTGTCACTCACGCTGCAGTTTATGCTTAACCTGCATGTTTTAGATTTGAACCGCCACCCATTAATATAAGCCAGCAGAACATGCAGTCATCCATGTCATACTCCCAACATTCCCAGCCACAGATGATGTCACTACAGGGCTCAGACTTTGACCCTCAAAGGCAGCAGGGCCCACAGGGTCCATCTAGTTGGTACATGCGTCGAGGACAGGCTCGGATACCCAAACAGATGCAGTCACATCCCATGAAACAGTACGCTCAGCATGGTACACAGAACACGCATTCACAACAACAGCAGATACTAAATTTCCTGCGTCAGTGTGACATTCCTATGCCGTCTGCTAATATGTCGGGACTTGTTTACCGTGACAGCGCCGCTATAGCCAGGATGTCAACGCCAAACATTATACCACAACGGCCACCGAGTAACATGAGCACAACGTCGTCAATAGACAGTCAGCCAGGGAACCTGGGGAACCAGCAGGCCCTATCAGGACCAGGAAACAGACAGTTCCCATTTGGTGATCAGTTCTCCAAACCATACAGGTTAGTTTAATTATTCTTGTTTTAGAATCTGGAATTGTAGAAGTTTCATTGACAAGCGTTTCAACTAACACACGACGCAATATCTCTCCGTTTTTAATATAGGATGTATTTTGTATCATAATATCGGTTAAAACCTAAAACCACAAAAAAGGGCGCTGAGTTTTCCATTATTTACATTGCTACCATTGAATGAAATCCTAATGAAGCAATTACATACGAACACAGTGACATTGCTGCAAAATGATTATCTCCGACATGCCTCTTCAGCGACGTGTAAATCTCTGCATTCTCACTCACGCTGCATTTTAAGCTTAATCTACATGTTTTAGACTTGAACAGCCATCCCTCAATATAAGCCAGCAGAACATTCAGTCATCCATGTCGTACTCCCAACATTCCAAGCCACAGGTGATGTCACTGCAGGGCTCAGACTTTGACCCTCAAGGGCAGCACGGCCCACAGGGCCCATCTAGTTGGTGCATGCCTCCAGTGCAGGGTACGTACCCCAAACAGATGCAGTCACAACCCATGAATCAGTACGGTCAGCATGGTTTACAGAATGCGTCTTCACAACAACAGCATATACTTAATTTTCCGTCACTATGTGACATGCCTATGCCGTTTGCTAATATGTCGGGGCTTGGTTACCGTGACAGTTCAGCTATAGCCAGGATGTCAACGCCAAACGTTATGTCACAACGGCCACCGAGTAATACGAGCACAACGTCGTCGATAGATAGTCTGTCCGGAAACCTAGGGAACCAGCAACCCATATCAGGATCAGGAAACAGACAGTTCCCATTTGGTGATCAAGTCTCCAAACCACACAGGTTAGTTTCCGTATTCATGTGTTTGAATCTGGAATGGTGGAAGTTTATCATTGGGCAAAAACCAAACAAAAATAATTCTTCTTTGGCTGAGTTTTCCCTTATTAACATTGCTACCATTAAACATTAAGCATTTTATGCTTAATTTTCATGTTTCAGATTTAAACCGCCATCCTACAATATAAGCCAGCAGATTACGCATTCATCCATGTCTTACTCCCAACATTCGCAGCCACAAATGGTGTCACTGCAGGGCTCAGACTATGGCCCTCAAGGGCAGCATGGCCCACTGGGCCCATCTAGTTGGTGCATGCCTCCAGTGCAGGATCAGTACCCCTTACAGTTGCAGTCACAACCCATGAAACAGTACGGTCAGCATGGTTTACCGAACACGTCTTTACAACAACAGAAGATATTAAATTTCCCGCCACAATGTAGCATTTCTATGCCGTCTGCTAATATGTCTGGACCAGGTTACCATGACAGTCCAACTATAGCCAGGATGGCAACACCAAATGTTATGCCAGAACGGCCACCAAGTTACATGAGCACAACGTCGTCGATAGACAGACTGTCAAGGAACCTAGGAAACCAGCAACCCATATCAGGATCAGGAAACAGACAGTTCCCATTTGGCGATCAATTCTCAAAACCAGACAGGTTAGTGACACAATATCTCTTTACATAGGGTGTATTAGTATCATGTAACGTTGGTAAAAAGTAATGCTTCTTTTGTTAAGTTTTCCCTTATATTAGCAAGCGTTTTAAGAAATTTGAAATCCTATTGAAACAATTACATACAAACATGTCGACTTTTCTGCAAAATGATTTGTCTCGACATATTTCCCTAGCTTGCCACTGATGTGTAAATTTGTGCATTGTAACTCACGCTGCAGTTTATGCCGAATCTACATGTTTCAGATTTGATCAGCCATCCCAAAATATAAGCCAGCAGATCATGCAGTCATACATGCCGTACTCCCAACATTCCCAGCCACATATGATGTCATTACATGGCTCAGACTTTGTCCCCCAATGGCAGCACGGCACACTGGGCCCACTGGGCCCATCTAGAGTGTGCATGCCTCCAGGTCAGGGTCAGTTCCCCAAACAGATGCAGTCACAACCCATGAATCAGTACGGTCGGCAACGTTACGGCAGCAACGCCACTGGTTACGGGCCCCCCAAACACATGATGAATCAGGATCAGTATCTCGGGTACCAGAGTCAAGGTTACGGAACATCGTCGCCGATGAACATGGGGTCTGGGATCTACAACACACCTAACAAACAGTTCCCGCCTAATTGCTCAGACCAGTCTATGTCACCAGGTGAGATTATCGTTTGGATTTTGTTTTATTTGAATTAAGTTAAAATCGTTCATAATATGGCATTTGATTTAAGACTGAAGGTTGAAAATGTTCATTTTCAGAAGATATCATCAATATTTTGAAGTTGATATAGTGCATTGAGCATTCAAAACATCTTCATTTTAGCTTTATCATAATATATGTCTGCAAAAATTTGTTTGTATGTTTTGAGGCTAAACGTTCGAGTCAACAATAATTCAGTCAAGTTGAGACGGAGCCAACGCTTCCATGGTTAACCAGTATTGTATAGAGTTAAAGTTAATGTGTCTTGCTCAATGACACAAAACGGTGACGCCTTTCGGGATCGAGCTCAGGAGCTCTCTATTCGGAGTCCGACTCTCTACCACTACGCCACCGCGCTCCAGTCTGCAAAAATGAATAATTGACTATTGAGGTACAAGTAGGCAACGATCAGGTGTAGGCGCAATCAGAAAAATATTTCCACTCCAAAAACCGGGGTGGGAAAAAACTGAATTAAAAATCAGTTATTGAGCCTAGCTGAGCCATTGGCTTATAATTTAGTTTATAAGATGGTTATGTCTGTCGTCGTCGTTGTCGTCGTTCACAATGTTCAAACATTTTTCAAAGCCAAAATTCGGTTTTTGGAGTGGGAAACTTTTTTCTGAATGCGCCTTTTCCTGATCTTTGCCTACTTGTACCTTTTCATATGAAGCATGAATGTATATGTGGAGATTCAAAAATTAATATACCGTAAATGGACCATGTCACATGACCAAGATGGCCTTGATATATAGAATTGGGAACTCTGGCTCATAAAAAGTTTAATATATCGTGATTTTTGATTGACCTTAATCTATTTAAAGGCAAGGTCACATTTGGTCGCTCAGTTTTTTTTAATAGAAAAAAGTGGAAACATTTGAATTTTCGGAAAGTTTTATCCATGATTGCCGAGCACCATTTCCCTCGTAGACTTGTGATATGAAACATGACAACTTATTGAATTCATGAAGTTTAAAGAGTATTGAAGGTCAAGATAACTTTTGACCTTGACCAAAATTTCCTTGGCCAAAGGTGATTTTGAAGGACCAAACCCCCAGGTGAGCGTTCTCGGGACCATTGATCATTTCATTTTATTATATGCGCAGATGGTTTCTCTCTAGTATTTGCTAATTCCAAAGGTGATTTTGAAGGAAAAAAAAAAAAAAAAAAAAAAAAAAAAAAAAAATATATATATATATATATACTAGGCAAATTAAATTTCATAAGATTCGCCAGTCTGTGTACACAATGAATAAAAGTCATATTTTGGAATATGGACCTAAGTAGTTACCTTTCAGCAAGAGTTCCAAGTGAAGCAATTCGAAAAAAATCAAACCTTACGGCGATACTGACGTGACGTTACAATTTAAGACACAGTAGGTGGGCGAAAATTTGCAGGTCTGCTTAAAATGGGAAACCAAAGCCATACTTAAGCAACTCTTTAGTCATCAAAACAAAGGAAAACATTTAAAATGTTTGGAAACAAAATTTTGTAGCCGAGAAATTAAGATCGTAAGTTTTTGAATTCGACGTTTTTTTTTTTTTTTTTTCTTTTGCTCCTAGGTTATCGCCTTTCAGTTACATTTCTAGCTGTAATTTCAAGAAAATCGGCAATGAGTTTAAATGTCTGATGTATACCGATATGTTAAATAAAGAGAGTTTACCAAATTCCCTATCTTGGCTTTATATATGTAACGTGAGCTTAAATAAAGAGTTTAACGTCAGCGTTATCTCACTAGCATGACGCGTTATGGCCTTGAATCTGTTACTTAACACGGTATTGGCTGCATTGTGCTTAGTTTGTCTCGTGTTGTTTTTATAAAATCCATGGAAACCAAGTAACCTGAAATTAGGGCAATTTCGACATATTGACGGCGCGTTGACGTCGTTTTTTGGCAGGTAAAGTTTGTACCGAAAAAGCCCAATCTCACTTGTCACATAATCAACAAGGTTCATTAAGATGGGTTGAAAAGGATGGGCCTGATGGACTAACCAAAAGTCAGCTGTTCGCATTGTGTTCAATGGTTGAGAATTTTACACCCACACCCTTTCTGTATTTCTTGGTGGTTCCAGAAGCCTCTTTAAAGGATGACGTTTTTAAATTCATCGTAGCATGTGCCTACGACATTGTTCTTGTCATATAAATAAAAAAAATGTCCAAAATTGCCCTGAGGTGATCAACATTATATGTAATATCAAAAATTGCTAAATTTATTTTGCATAGTATATATACAATCATAATATACAAATAACAATAATGTGCATTACGCCATCGCATTCAAATGCCTTTTTTCGACATTGTAAGTCTGAAAAGTAGGAAATTATAAATCGGTGATATTGCTTTGCGCGGTAAATCAAAGCACACGAGCAAACTAATTTCTACCACATCCAATTTCATTTTGATAACGGTTACCCTGTCTCCGACTGCATGCATAAAATCCCATCAAAACACTCAAAAGGCCGAAAGTGCAACAAAAACGATGCACCTTCGTAATCTGTACATTACGGAATTTTGACGATGTCACTACCGCGAGTGGTCTCGGATGTGGCGAGGGAACACATTTACATTTACGCGATTTCGCGGTAGTTCCCCTGATGCTCACCCGTGTTGGTATCAAAGTTAAGCAGACTGGATGTTTTTTTTTTTTTTTTTTTTGTTTCAAAAATATTTTTTGCCGATATATCATGTATTCTGAGAGTAAGAAGCATTAAAACAAATGAGACGTTTTCAAAGTCCTTGAGTACACCATTGAGCGCAATCAACTATCGAGTCTAATATCAAAAACCCAGCAATCGAGTATATCGACAGCCACATTAGCCACATGTAGTTTTGGTCGATAGCTAAATCATTTGAATGGTACATACTCACACACGTCTGTCGATATACTCGGTCGATTTCCGCTACAAAACACAATGATATATCCAATGTCTTCAAGTGCAGATGCTAATTTCGTAATATATGAACATCTTACCTGAGATACATGTATGATGATTGATGCCGGTAGAAAAAAGGTACAAGTAGGCAAAGATCAGGAAAAGGCGCAATCAGAAAGAGATTCCCACTCCAAAAACCGACGTGGGGAAAAAACAAACTAACAATCAGGCACTTATACCATGAAACATATCGTAAGCCGAATGAGCAGCTATTTTCCCAATAGGTGGCCACTCAGTTACCTTAACTTAATTAAGAATACCAAGACATAAAACAAAAAGAACCACCACAGAAGTATCGCCTTGGAACGATCAGTAACACAAAGTTACTGGCGGGCTTAAACCGGTTTTACAGGATCTTAACCTCACCCTCAGTTTCTGCAGTGGTTCACAACATTTAGTAAGTTCTTCGGACCTCGTGGTGAATCTCTAACTAGTCAAAGAATAATCAAGAACAAACAAATAAATCATGATAAACATCCTGATGAATCAAAAACAAGGACTCACAGATTGAGTAAGCTGCCCGACGATGGAGATCCCTGGGCGCCGAATAACCTACTAACTCCGGAGCAAAAGAAAAACACCAGTTGGACCCCGGTGGGCCAAGCAACAGACAAGAAGCTCCGGCCCCAACCAACTAGAATGAATAGCTTTAAGTCGGGGCCATAATAGAGTCTGACGCCCGGCCCTTGTATTTCCTTGGACCATTCATATTCCAGCATTCATGGTTGCTTAATACAGTCTATAAAGACAACCTTTGTCTTACATTTCGAAAACATGCACATTTTATACACTGCTGGTAATCATGTGACCGCAAATGTTTCCACATACACCAAAATATAAACAAATGACGTCATCGGTTTTGATTTCTTTTCAAATAACTTCAAGATAAGCTTGTTGATTGTTTTGATACCTAGTGCAGTCCATGGATAACCCTATTTGGAAAAAAATAATCCATAGTTTGTGACAGTTCACCTACCCATTGATTCAAACACTTCGAAATTTCACTTAAAATGTGATGTTACCCTGCACACAAAAGCTTTATTTTCTTCAATATTTTAAATAATCAATGTTAATCATGACATTAAAATTCATTATATGCTGCTGTGGTGTTATAAAAAATGTGGTGAAATTGTTTCATAGCGGATTAAACCAAATCTTGCGATTTGACGAGCAGATTACTTTGCTAGATACCATGTACACAGCACACCAAATTGATTCCTCCCACACAGACAAGTTGTCGTCTCATTTTCTATCAATTTAATTGACGAATTTTGGCTCTCTAAATTTGTGTGAAGTTATGTTTTTCGCTACTTCAGAAAGTAATAGCTCATGCAAACTCTGAATCTTTACACGATCACTACTACTCCTGCCCATTCATGGTCTTTGAAACGTTTCATGTTGAATACGTTTCTTTCTTTCTTTCTTTCTTTCTTTCTTTATTTCTTTCTTTCTTTCTCTCTCTCTCTCTCTCTCTCTCTCTCTCTCTCTCTCTCTCTCTTAAATTCGACCGTGTTTGAAATTCTGCCTTAAAATGTTAGGTGTGTTACGCTAAACGTTTTCGTTCATTTGGAATGGAGACGAATAAGCACTGCTAGGGGGAGTTGACTTATTTGCGGATATTGGTCTTGAACCCAGATCCTCTCGCTCAGGAGACAGTAACTACCACAAGACCTATGCGCTTGCCGATTTCAATATTTTTGAAGGTATGAGTGCATAAACATGTTTCTGGCTTATTTAATTGAATGATGTCTAACAAAATAAGAAACGCAATATCACCATTAATCAATTTTCTATAAAGCTCATAAGAATTAACAAAATGTCAATGACCCTATTCCAATGATATGCTATTCGTCCACCCTTAGTATACACTTTTAAACAAGGAGCCAAAACCAGCCATCAACCAGATGGGGTTAAATGTTAAGTCACGTTGAATTGCACCGTTTTTAATCCGCTCTTGGGCATTGGCATTTAGATGTTTGACACCTTTTGTGTACACCACAACGACCCCAGAAACGTACTCTTTGCAGTTTTTTTTTTTTTATATTAATTCAGTTTTGTTCAAAGACGGGCTTTTAAGGGCTTGGCAGCTTTTGTTTTAAAAGCATTATAAACAAAAATGCATAAAGGAGATAAACCGTATAAACCATGAAAGGTTTTAGGCTTAGTTTTATGAGCTGTAGCGGTCAAGGCCAAACAAATTAGAGTCTCTTCTAGCACTATTCTACTTCGCAAGCTTCTAAATTAATGCAAGAAGGTATCGCTTTTGCACCTTACAACACATAGCCGAAATTTCTGTTTTTGATAGGCCTACCTTTGAATACTCAAATTTAACCTGACAAAATTTAGTTAGCGTCAGAAAATACTGTTACATACGCACAGTTTAGCTCAGCTTGTGCTGAGTTCATGACAGATTTGCAGAATACCGTGTCAATTCTTCACACGTCAAAAATTCACAAGTGTATCTTGGTACCATTATTTCACAAATGAGAAAAACAGTTCTTCACAGATGTGACGGATACGTACAAATTCTTCACACGACAATCCATAAAAACGTGTTAGATTTGCATACACGATATATGCAAATATGTCACATTTCTCAAAATTAATGAGATAAATTGGTAACAGTTTTTCACATGGGTGTAAAATTTGCGATATGTTAGATTTGCGCGTCCGACAAACCTACATGTAGCAAAACTATTTTTATCTGTCGCAGTGCATCTATATAGTTTAGAAGTACCTTGTCTGTTTCATGTAATGCTTAATGTGCATATCTGTTCTGCTTTATCAAATTCGTCTGCATCATACAGCCATTAATAGCGGGGCCAAGAGAGCACAACAATCACCGTGACAACGTCTTGCAATCCATAATGTACATGTAGCTATGTAAGATAACGCCCCACCACGTCGAATAAGCGCAAGCACGCTAAAGACACCGTGGGATTAATGCACCAGTCATCTGTATCCCCAGCCCCAGCGTGGCTTAAGCGCCGGGATTTAACCTCTGATGAGTCCCGGCAGTGCCGGGCTTTTAATTTCCCGCCAACATACAGCCATATTTATTCAAATTAGATAATTATTATTTTAATCACTGTTAGGCTCATTATTTAATTTGCAAATGTATCTGTACATTTACATTTAAGATCTCTCTTATTGTGTATTAGAATAACTTCTTAGCTCTTATTCCACAGTGTTGACAGTCGTCTCCGGAGACGGAGGGCCGGGACTTTCAACAGGGACTTTACCACAAACCTGACCCCGCAGTGTCGGTCTTTAAGCGGAACATTATAAACTGACAAATTAAACGCCCCGCTATTCCACGGCCTCGGGGGGGGGGGGGGTACATGTAGATACAAATGAATAGTGCATAATGATAACTCGTAATATATGACCTACGCACATGAGAAAATAAACATTTTACATTGCGAAAACAAAGGCGCAGATCAGCTTGGCAGTCACTGCGAATAAGATCAGCGCATTTGCTTTCGCTAAACGGATAGTACGATTCATGATCTACTTTCTAAACCTAAAATCTCCAGTCCCGCATCGTCCGTGCCTGTACCACTCGGTCTATGTCGGACCCGTTCAAAAACCACATTGTTGGTTTTCTAATGACACGGCTCATATATTATGTCTGCGTTTAGGTGTGTTGAATCGCAAATTTCACATTTCGCAAATTGCACATTCATGTGAAAAACTGGTACCAATATGTCACATACAAGAAATTTGACATTCGCGTACACAATTATGCTGTGAAGAGAAGAATTAGAATCGAAACTATTATGCAAACCTTGCACTACATTGAGATATTTTTAATGAGTTTTTAGTTATAAAAATTGAAAAAAAAAATATGTTGAAAATGTTTGTTGTCTTCAATATTTTGTTCAAAACATAGATTGTGGGTACATGTTAGAACCGCCTCGCCGAGGCACACTCATAATCAAAATAAGAAAAAAAAACGTACTCCTGGAAAATCCATTGTCACTATATAAAAGTGGAGCTTAAGGGGTGATACATTTCGCGGACGAATGCTTAATGCAATTTGACTGCACATTGTGCTTGCACATTTTTATGAGCGTGTCAACTATTGAAATGAATTCGTGACTGCCTTGTATACCAACTCTTTAAGAGGATTTGATGCCCATAATTCACAGCCTGTAAGATTCACGAAAATTATGAAATAAGCAAATAATATTCGAATGAATTCAATGTTGTTTTTTTATTATTTATTTATTATAATTATTATTTTTATTTCACTTTTCTTGTTTGATTTTTTTTTATTTTTTAATTATTTTTTTTCTTATATCACAGTAAAAAGTCCATGTATCGAGAACTTACAAATATTATACACCAGTCATTTGTTACCACGGCTCCCCCATGGGATTACATGTATGACGTTTTTGTTTCCAATATCCTGCTATAGACACCACCCCAGGGGACAAACCGGAGGTCAAAACTATGCTCTTTGTCCGGTCATTCACAATGGAAAATCTTACTGGTGTAAGGATCTAAATACCAAAGGCCCGTCATTTTCCCTGCACGGCCGAGATTGCAAAAAAGTAATTGCCCCTCACATTAACCCGGCTACCCCCACGCTTCCCCGTAGGTGGGGTCGTGGTTACAAATGACTGGTGCATTAGTGCAACACTCTGGGTATTTGTTATATTAAAGCATAATATTTGGATATTTGGATATTTGCGATTGATAACTATGCTGCCTTCTTTAATTGCACGCCGGTGGGTCAGGCGTCAGACTCTATGATGGCCCCGAATTAAAGCTATTCATTTTAATTGGTTGGGACCGGAGCTTCTTGTCTGTTGCTTGGCCCACCGGGGTCCAACTGATGTTTTTTTTTCTTTTGCTCCGGAGATAGTAGGTTATTCGGCGCCCATGGATCTCCATCGTCGGGCAGCTTACTGAATCTGTGAGTCTTGTTTTTTTTATTTATAAGGATGTTTATCATGATTTATTTGTTTGTTCTTGATGATTCATTGACTACTTAGAGATTCACCACGAGGACCGAAGAACTAACTAAATGTTATAAACCACTGCAGAAGCTGAGGGTGAGGTTATGGCCATATTAGATCGATTTAAACCCGCCAGTAACTTTGTTGCTGATCGTTCCAACTTCTGTGGTGGTTCTTTTTGTTTTATGTCTTGGTGTTTGAAATATTTTTGTGCTGTTGGCGCCTTATGTATGTTTTCATATATTTAGTTAAGGTAACTGAGTGGCCACCTATTGGGAAAATAGCTGCTCATTCGGCTTACGAAATGTTTTCATGGTATTAGTACCTGATTGTTGGTTTGGTTTTTTCCCACCTCGGTTTTTGGAGTGGGAATATTTTTCTGATTGCGCCTGTTCCTGATCTTTGCCTACTTGTACCTTGTTATTTGGAGCTTTACATAAACCTTGCGAATCATGCCCCTAGGGTCAAAAATGACCCAAACCCAAAAATGGCCAAAAAAAGGTACAAGTAGGCAAAGATCAGGAAAAGGCGCAATCAGAAAAAGATTCCCACTCCAAAGACCGAGTCGGGAAAAAAACAAACTAACAATCAGGTACTTATACCATGAAACATATCGTAAGCCGAATGAGCAGCTATTTTCCCAATAGGTGGCCACTCAGTTACCTTAACTTAACTAAAAACACGAAAACACACATAAGGCGCCAACAGCACAAAAAATTTTAAACACCAAGACATAAAACAAAAAGAACCACCACAGTAGTATCGACTTGGAACGATCAGTAACACAAAGTTACTGGCGGGCTTAAACCGGTTTTACAGGTACCTAACCTCACCCTCAGCTTCTGCAGTGGTTCACAACATTTAGTTACTTCTTCGGTCCTCGTGGTGAATCTCTAACTAGTCAATGAATCATCAAGAACAAACAAATAAATCATGATAAACATCCTGATGAATCAAAAACCAGGACTCACAGATTGAGTAAGCTGCCCGACGATGGAGATCCCTGGGCGCCGAATAACCTACTAACTCCGGAGCAAAAGAAAAACACCAGTTGGACCCCGGTGGGCCAAGCAACAGACAAGAAGCTCCGGCCCCAACCAACTAAAATGAATAGCTTTAAGTCGGGGCCATCATAGAGTCTGACGCCCGACCCACCGGCGTGCAATTAAAGAAGGCAGCATAGTTATCAACCATGATTGGGTTAAAAACTAAAAACCCGGGAGATCAATAGCTCCCATAGACTTACAACTGGAAAAAAAACATAAAAAAGTCTTCTTCTCCGAAACCACATGGTCCAGAGCTTTCATATGTTGTGTGGAGCAATGTATAGTACTCCTCTTTATAAATCCTGCCAACAGTACCCCTGGGGTACATATAGGCCATGCCCCAGGCAAGTCATTACCTACCATAGACTTATCATCACGAAAACATGTCCGTGTAATGTTTACCCCCTTGAACCCCACTTTTGTATAGCAAAACTGGGGTATGCAGGGGTATACCTATTTTTTCTTATTTTGCTCCAAAACATAGATTGTGGTTACTCGTTAGAACCGCCTCGGCAATATATCAGAATTTTTCTGTTTGAAATTTTCATTTTTGACAACTTTAAAAGTCTCTGTATATTGCATGGGCCGGTTTTCGTAATGTTATGGAAATACATGAAAAAATCTTCTTCTCTGCGACCGCATAACACAAACCTTGTATATTTGATATGCAACAATGTCATGTTGAGCTCTACAAAAATCCTGCCAATCATGCCCAGCGGTCAAATATAGCCCCACCCCGGGGGTTATGATAGGACCAAGACCTTGTATGATGATTTTTTCAAGCAAACCAAAATGGCGGACAAGAGGATACACAATCCAGACAAGAGCTGTTCTGCTGATGTAAGTAGGGTTTCAAATTCACATGACCAAGATGACCACCATACGCATATATGGTAAAAACCCCAACCATTGTCCAGTGACTGTATTTGTTGACACTCAGGTGAGCGATCGTTGCCCTTGGGCAACTTGTTTATGTGTGCACTTAAAAATTCGTTGCTCGTACGTGGCAGGTCCGATACGCCGTACATACGTCACACATACGTCGTACAAATAAAAGCAACGTGGCCGAGGTACGCCGTAGATACGTAGCTCATCCGCCTAATACGCCACACGTACGTCAGGTTAACATGCCACGCAACCTTGACGTATGTACAGCATACCTTTTGTATCTGCTACGTATGTGTGGCGTTTATGTGACGTATATGTGGCGTATCAGCGACGTACGTGTGGCGTATCTCGCGTATCAATAGCGTTAGTGCTACGAATGTGCTACGTAGGCCTATGTTTGCTGCTGTGTATTGGGAATATTTTGTGGCGTTCCGAGAGAATCTTAATGCGTCTTATTATAAGACTCTTATATAAATGTTTTCGTTTTTCCGAAGTCATGAATCAGATGTTTCTCACAGTACGGGGTTGTGTGCAGGGTTCTTTAAGGGCTAGGCTCTGTTTAGCCTCTGTCTTTGTTCATGTCGTCTCACACCCAGGATGGGGTGCTTGGAGATGTCCCCCCTCCCCCTCGGGTTTTTTCTTCGGTGTTAATCTGGATTTCTCCGGTCATATCTGCAACCTCTGATAATTGATAACTGTAATGTGCGAATTGCATTAACAAAGTGAACACAAATCAACCTTTTGCTCTAATGGGTATTAAAAACCAATTGGAACAGAACAGATACGCCTCAGATAAGAATGGAACGTAGTACATACGCCGTAGATGCATGTACGTCACGCGTACACTTCACATACATACGTAACACGTACGTAGCACATACGCCTTGATATGCCGTACATACGAAAGTAAAATTCCATACGAACACAGATACCTCACCAATACGCCACGGGAACGTAGCAGGAACGTCACACGTACATTGTACATACGTCGCCTGAACAAAATACGCCTCAGACCTCGACGTACCGAAATTCTCATAGATAAGTGGTAGTGTGACAGAGCTATTAGCAGTCACGTCTCATCCATATATAATGTACATGTAGCAAAAACGATGACTGTGGCAACTTTCACCAACTTGTGACGTAATTCTCCTTACATAAATCCATCAGCAATGGTATATGGTAAAGTCTATGTGCCTTTATTACCGCTGTAAAATAATGCAGCATTTCCAACAAACCTTGTATGTTAAAATCGTTTTAGTTGAAAAGTTCATCCAGCCATCTACATTTCGTTAAAAAATGGGAACTCTAAACAATTTCTCTGAAAAAAAAAAAAAAACACATCCGTATAAACACAAGTGGTACTAGCTCATATTATTGCCTAGTCATGTCGATACTAGGAATCGTTGCTGCTCTCAGTGGAAGACATGTTCGGAATGAAATCATATCTACCAACAGAATGTTCCAGGAAATCCATTTTCAGCAAGAATAGTGAATAATATTCAAACATTTTGGATTGGATTGGATATGGCTTAATGCACTGTTCATTCATGTCAGGTGGACACTTATATAATAATCTGTTGAAACGCATAACTGGCGTCTTCATATATCAGCCAAAATGCCCATTTTCTTAGTGATTAGAACTTTCGACAATTCGGCCTTGCATTTTCCCATCGCACGCCTAATGTCCCCTTTCGTAACGCAAATACGATCTGTTGATACCGTGCCTCCTCTTCTACGGTTACCGCGTTTCATCTACTCGCTGTCAAAGAAATGATATCTGAAAATAGAAAATATGGTAGTTACTGTTTATTCACCATCCTCCAGAAACTGCATTATTCAAAATCTCTCTTTTCTGAAAGACTTCAAGAAAAATATTTCCATGTCACCATATAGCATATCGAAAGTCTTAAAAAGTGCCACAACTATTTTGCAAATAAAACTTTTATGCCATAAAATAATTTTGAATAGGGCTTGTTCCACTAAAAATGTCAGCAAGGGAAGTAATTTCTTTCCCGGAAAAAATCTAAATTGGTTATTTTTCATTTAAAATGCATCAAACCAAATCAAAACAATTTGTATTGTATGCATAGCTAAGCGCCAAACCCTTATTTTTTCCCACAGATTTGCTTGATTTTCTATTTTTAAGGTGTTTGGATTACCTTCCTTGCACATGCAAAATGTATATTCAAAATACTTTTAGGGTATAATTGTTTTGTTAGTGAACCGATATTCATATTTTTGCAGCAAGTTTTACGCATTTTGAATTGCAAAAAGATATCAAGGCCATATTTTACTTGTGGTTTTCAGAAAAGTGCGATTTTGAAAAATGCAGTTTTTTTCTGAAAGGTGGTTTACAGACAGTAGTGATGATCACATTTAAGAATGCAATTTATAGACCCCGAGCTTTAAATAGGCTTATGTTTACAATGTGTAGGTACAGCGACTTTGACTTTCGCCCCGGTGAAGACAAGTCGGTAAACCGTGATAAACCGGGAAACTGTTCCTACCAAAATGATCGTGTTCTCACAGTCCCGATATAGTCCCGGTCTTGGTCCTGGTTCTACCACGATGTTGTCAAGGTGCAGGCCGGTTGTGCCCAGGTTTTACTACGGTTCACCCCGGTGGCGTCCTGGTTCACCCTGTTGGCGTCCCGGTGACTGCCAGTCCCACCACAGTTATTCCCCGGCCTTTGCCATTATTGGAAATGTTTGCAACTTGTGTGAACCGGGATGGCGCCGGGGTGAATCGGGACGCCACCGGGATGAACCGGGACGCCCGATGGCGCCCGGTTCACCCGAATGCCGTCCCGGTTACCCACGGTTTGCGAATTGTAATCTTTATTTCATACCTTGACTCATCAATGCTAAACAACTAGTGAATCCGCTTTGAGGCCATACATTATCACAAAATCCAAGGTTCCCAAACGTGTCATACCGTTGTAAAAAGGTTTCTCTCAAATAGAATAGGGCTGAAAGTAAAAACAATTAGATACAATTGAATGTGTGAATTTTCTAAATAATATGTAAAATAAACTAAATATATAAACATTCATTGCTAAAATTCAAACCTTTGTGACACAATCTTGACTAGCATATTATGCATGGCAGATCTTGTCATGCCAGATATTTAACTGCATGTTAACATTGAATGGTTAAAATACTTCATGATCGTTAAAATCGTTTGTCAGATTTGTGTGGTCTGTAAGGCTCACCTTCAGTATGTACATATTTAATAACAAAATACCATTTCTGACCCGACTTACGGTCCGACGCACAACCACATTGCCATCGTGACAAAATGCGAAATTATTATGTTGGCCAAAAGTTCGATAGAAGTTCCTATACGAGAATGATAAAAAATGCCAATGGTCACCCTCACTTCAGATTTTAAACTAAAAATGATGAGCAAACTCCGAAATATTGTGATTAAAACCTTGATATTCACCGTGCTGTTACGATGAAAATTAAGGGGTGTTTTATATCCAATTTGTGGGTTTAAGAGTGCCTTTGAACGCCTAATCAGGTGGTGATCAACGTAAAATTGTCTACATTAAGATGACAATTATGTGTAGCCAATAAATACTATTCTGTGCTCGGCCTGTGTAACTGGTGAACAAATAATAAAATATAAAGGTTTGATCCTTTGGAAGCAGTAAAACATTCAAAGGGAGATAGTATGGACTATATTGCGCAATTTTGGGTAATGAACCCTCATCAGTAGCCCTTTTTAAACCGGCAACGAACGCCAGACTGTTGTGCTGCAATTTCGAAAAATTACACGAGGAGTCTAAATCAAAGACATATTCCAAAATTGGGTCAAATAATTTAAACATTGTTTAGAAGTATGTTTCTAAACGTGAATGTTTTGAACACTCTGAATATCTTTACTGATCTCAAAGGACCGAAATAAAAATATAATCTGCACTATGGATGATGTACGGGGAGACTTTTTACGGCCGCCACACGGCACAACACCAGCTGCAGTAGTAGCAAATAAAATATAAAGGTTTGATCCTTTGGAAGCAGTAAAACATTCAAAGGGAAATAGTATGGGCTATATTGCGCAATTTCGGGTAATGAACCCTTATCAGTTGCCCTTTTTAAACCGGCAACGAACGCCAGACTGTTGTGCTGCAATTTCGAGAAATAACACGAGGAGTCTAAACCAAAGACATATTCCAAAATTGGGTCAAATAATTTTAAATATAAAGAATTAAGATTCGCAATGTTATAGTTAAAGTACAGAGTAGAAAAAATAAGTAAAATAAAGCGAGTCGAAGAATGGTCGAGTTTACATCTTTCAGAATTTCATGGATATCCGCTTGCATGTCATTTGACTGGTTCACGGTCCCCGTACCTGTAAAAAGGTTATTTTGAGTGATAACGGGTTTCCTTTCCGTGATCGTCGATTGTTCATGGCGAAAGCGTAGACGGGTTCCAAGATGTACTTGCTAGCAAGATGACTTTCTCTCCATTGAATTTGAAACAGAACCAGTCGAGCGGAAGCGCGACTATGCTCAACATTTTCAAGAATGAGCTTTAAGCTACACAATGACTGCTGGCGCTCTCTATACCCGAGGTATCAATCAATTTATCCATCCATAAATGTTCCACATATCTAACAAATGTACAGGTGCGTTCACTTATAAATATACCCGTGCGATATTCATAAATAAAGTGATAACTTTTCTTGTTTTTGAACAATCATCACTGGCAAGAAATAGACAACTGGATGAATTTGTTCATATAATATGTTAAGTATGTCGATAAATATTTAATCTGTATATAAAACTTCCAGATCGTGTGATGTTGTATGCCTAAATTGATTACATAACATATGGAGCCAAATTTTTAACAAAAAATCTCTGATATTCAAGTTTCAAAGATTCCACAAGGAACCATGAGTAATGATTTGTAATTTTGTTTGTAAATTATGAAAGAAATAGCTATTTTTGTACTACAGCTGAAAATTTGGTGTCTTTATGGGCACTATTTACAGAGTTACACCCTGATTTTCATTCATTTTACATTTTAGAATTTCATGATAAAGCGGTCATAACAATATAAATCTAAGCATGTCAGTGTTATTTTGCAAAGAACACAAATATTCTACTAGGGCGGTTATTCGACCAAAGCTTTCTTGTGGGTTCCTTCATAAGATAAGCATGTCTTAAAGCACAATGGAGTCACCCATGACTTTTTATTCTGCCAAAACGTGGGTTGGCATTTCATCATGCAATTCATGATTGTTTCCTACGCACCGAGGTGCTAAGTGTGCTTAATTTATTGTTGGATAATGACTAACATCTCCTCTTCATGATATTCCAAACCTCTTCTATAGCTATTAAGTCACGGAAATTAACATGCCGATAAAGGATGTCAAAATGGTATTTATGCAAAGCAAATGTTCTTTGTATTCATCCCTTTTATTGATATTAGAGGAACATCTGTCTTTGAATGTCTTGGTGATTCTCTTGATTTTATTCCTAAACAAGAGGATTTTAAAAATATCATGAATATGAGCAGTGAGGGATAGCCTAAGTATGAAAGTTTCTCTGTGAAAGTCATAGTCCACTATGGTATTCTGTGCCGAAAAACGAATTGTATGAAGAAACGTCAACCCATGTTTTGACAGAATACAAAGCCATATGTGACTCCACAGCGCCTTATGCTTACCGTTTAAAGGAACCCACTAGCAAGTTTTGTTCGTAAAACCGTCCTTGTAGAATAATAGTTTTCTTGCAAAATAACACTTACATGCTTACTTTTATATTGTAAGAACCGTTTTACTACGAAATTCTGAAATGCACAATAAATGAAAATCAGGGTGTAACTCTGTAAATAGTGCTCATAAAGACACCAAAGTTTAAGCCGTAGTACCAAAATGTCTATTCTTTCATAATTTGTAAACAAAATTACAAACTATTTACCATGGTTCATGGTTCCTTGAGTAATCTTTGAAACTCGAATATCAGCGAATTGTTGTTGTTAAAAAATTGGTTCCATATGTTATGTAATCAATTTAGGCATACAACAAATCTGGAAGTTTTTATACAGAGTAAATATTTATAGACATACTTAACATATTATATAAACAAATTCATCCAGATGTCTATTTCTTGTCAGTGACGATTGTTCAAAAACAAGAAAAGTTTTCAATTTATTTATGAATATCGCAGGGGTATATTAATAAGTGAACACACCTGGGCCCTGTTGCATGAAACTCAATTAACTTAACCTGAGGTTAAACCTTAAGCTGCTATTAAATTTAAGGAACTCTAATAGCTAACTTGACATTAATTTTCTGTTGCATAAAACAATTTTAATCCTAGCTTAACTAATTGGAACTTAAAGCTGGAATTAACGTCCCCTGCACGCGCTGGGGCTTTAATTACAGCTTTCAAGATGGCGGCCGGCTTCAGCAAACGCATCGCTTTCTCGCAAATTTCTAATACATCTAGCTATTCTAGACATGACTGGGGGTACTGAAGTATCGAAACATTATTGTTACAACTAGTTTTTGACAATCCATTACAAAAATCGCCACAGCGAAGCAGAGAGGCTAGTCTAGATCCGTATGTTTGCACAAATATTAGTCCTGTGCGAATGCATGTTCATTCTAACATTGCACATGACAACTGGAAACCAAATAAAGAATCAAACTAACCGTAATCGGTGGACATCCACTTTATTACTTGTCAACAGACTGTGCACGTGTTTGTTTCGCTTTTCTTTCGTGCATAAAATGAGGCGTCAACGTATTTCGCAGCATTTATTCAATAGTCAAGGGTTTGTTTTTGTTTACCATTATCTACAGGTACGTCCCAAAATTATTCCAATCCGATATTTAAACCGACATGACGACTCTTCAGGTGTAAAGGAAACGAAAAAAAATCCTTAAACAATCACTTTAAAGACAACCAACGCCCCGTAATAGGCAAGAATTTAGCCGAATATACCGTTGAAAACATTTATGGCCTCACATTTTTCCCGGGGGAGGGCGGGGGATAGCCGTGGAAGTGAGCGGGGCTTTGACAAAAGTTTTGCCACGGCAGTGCGGGGGAAATAGCCGGGATTGTGCTTAATATAGACAAAAAGGGCCGTGAAATTGAAAAGAAAAGCAGGCTGCGGCGGAAAACTGCAGTAGTCCCCGAAGGGTGGGGCTTTTAGCAGGGCTTTGCTGGACCGAAAGTCAAATTCCCCGCTATTCCCCGGGGCTGCGGTAGGCAGGGGGGGGGGGTTAAGATGACTAGTGGTAGATCAGCTGGCTAACCTGCACTCCGATACACTTCGTGACCTCGCTCCTCTCCCGTGACGTGACGGTATGGAGAGGTCTAACGGAATACCGATGGAAATATTCCGCCTAGACTAGTGGATGAAATTGACGCAGTCATTTGTGATTGAGTTTCCATATAAAGTCGGTTCGACAGAGTTCACGGTCACCAATCCAGCTCTTTCATAGCAAAATGCAATGATAATAAATTATTATAATAAATACATATTTGCTACAGTGCAGATAGATGAGGGATCCGAAATGTGTAAGTATAGCCGTGTTCTTTTGTTTTATTATTTATTACTCCCATTATAAGACATCTTTCAAAAGTCGAAGAATGGTATTAGTTAGGAAGGCTAATTTATCTAGCTTCTTAAACCTCCGGGTGCCAGTGGGATTCGTAACTAACCACATCAAACTGAGTCACAACGCTCTAACCACTAGGTCATGGAAAAATCATTTCAAATTAACATTTTCACCCGCCTACCATGACGGCAATTTATAGGCGAAACGTGCAGGACAGTAGTCTCATTCAACTTCGAGGATTCAATTAGTTCGATGACGTCACTTGTTGTCATATAATCGGAATACCTTTGTTGCCATCTGTTCCAAAAACACGTGTAAGAAATCTGACAGTCAAGTCTTTCTTTTTGAAAGAGCCAGTCATTATATTTCCAATCAGATGGAAAACTATTGAACAAAATATTTAAAAGTGTTTAAAATGAGCCATTTTCATTAAAACCTTCTTACCCCCATGTCTAAGGCAATATTTCCAAATCATTTGATTTCCAAACTCATGCCTACTAGACGATCAGCCATTGTGACCCAGATTCAAGGTCAGCTACCATTGGATATTCGTTTGAGGCCTCAAATGGGGAATTGTTTCCTTTTTAAAGGAAACTGTTCTTATGAGACTTAGGTGAATAAGTAAAGAATTACTACTACGCTCAAGTTGAGATTTTGTTCCCATTGTAGGATATAGAATGGATCAGGCACATCAAGCTATTGTTATAGCTTTTTTGAAGGTGTGCAAATCATGAGGTCAGACTGGTCCTTACAGTTAGGAAAAAAATCCCTATATTTCAGCCATTCAATGTAAACTTGTATCTTTAAGTTATGATCTTTGAAAAGAAATAAGCTGGCACCAGTACCATTACAGAAAACTGACAATTGTGAAAGTTATAAAATGTTTAATAAAGTAAACTATAGTAAAATCTTATAGTTTGATATGTTGTTATTGATTGTTCACCAAAATTTTCTTTCTGTCCCATATGGTGCCTCTTTAAAGTTCAATACATCCGGGTCCTCGAACTTTTTGTGTTTTTACAAAATGGCAGATGAATTAGGTCACTGGAAATATTGATAAGTTCTGGTTAGAGTTTAAAAGTTACTTTTGATTTTTTGTGGACATTTTATTCATTTGATGTTAAAAACTTATTTTATTCTAAATTTATATTTTTTGATGTTATTTATAGAAATCAGGGAAACCCAATGTGCTTATGTCCTCGAAGTTCGGTTACGCCAGTATATTATCCGTCGAGAAACGATGTCGTCAGGTTTAAAAAAGGCACGCCATTTTCACTTTTATGTCGATACAGTAGCAGCCGAGTTTTCATTTAAGAAATGAATTTCATTTTTTCTGGTGTTCATGGAGCTATGAACCGCAGTGGGTCGCGTGCAAAGTGAATGAACCCCGAAGGGGTTCATGTAAGCTTTGCTAGCGACCCAATGCGGTTCATAGCTCCATGAACAACAGAAAAATTAAATTCATTGCTTATATTTACATTAATTTCTCTCTATCGTTTGTTGAAAAATCACCAAGGCGGTCACATTTACCAGCAAACAGAGAATCTCCACACAGCGTGTGTTCAAACAGTGGAACGGCGTCGACGTTTACAAGGTCCAATCAGATTGGCGAGATTCATGTTTTTTGACGTCAGTTTGGATTGCGTCACGTCGCGTGACACAATGTTGTTCATGGAAATATGAACACAGATGAACATCTAATGGTTCATCTAAGGAGGTTTTAGAAAAATGTAAATATTATTATATATGTATTGCTTAGAACAAGAAAGCCGCATATCTTGGGTTGCTTACAACAAGATCGACTTTATCACACGTGCTTCTGGCAAATAATATAGGTCAGGGGAACTGGGTCAAGGTGTATGCTAAAAGAGTGAGTCAAGGACAGTTACTATCCAATATGTGCATATATGATGGCTATCACAGGTTTAGCTCGATTCCGACCTCTCTAACGTAAGAAATTTAAAGGCCTATAACTCCGTTATTTCTGAACGAAAACATAAAGTGTGGGTATTTATTTTCTTAGAGCGTAAGGTACAATTTGTCACCAAAATTATTTCATTGCATTCTCACCGCCTGCCTTGACAATGGAAATGCTCGTGTAGGCCTCTTGTATAAGATAGCAATTATCGGTGAATACCAAATATCTAAATTTTCACTCGTGCTCCACGCTCGTGAAAATTCTGATGCTTTCAACTCACTTGAAATGTAAATGGTATTCATTTTTTTTAAAGTTATTATCCTCTTGTAACACACTGATGCCACTTCATGGACTTACCTGATTTTTGGCGCGCTAGAGGTCAAAATCGAGGAACTGGTATACCGAACTCCGACTATAATATTGACTAATAGATGTCATGTGACCGTGAAATGTAGGCAAATGGCAGTGAGTTATCAGTGGTTATGGTGCTTGCTCAAGTAGAGTGACAAATACAATAACATATAATACTGTGCACTATCACATTCTTGCAGCTATCAATGCTGTGGAGCTGTACAGATTCATTGTAAATTCATTTAAAAATGATGAAGCCGATAGGCTGTGACATAAATGCCAAGGTCATTGGGTCAAGGTGCGAACCTAGGATATAGACCATTCCATATCTTATGACTATGCAGTGAAGCAGCTAAACCTAGGATATGCCTAGGCTAACTACTTCACAAAGTTTCCCCCTTGCAGATTTACAGATAAAAAAAAAACGTGAAATTATGGCATACTGACGGAAGGACGGATGCACGAGCGGACAGAAATTTGAACATCTGCGATATAATGAATATGACTATTTAATAACCTTCAACTTTATTCGAACAATTGCCTCCGGCCTTAATAACCGACAAAATTAATGTCAACCTTAAAAGCCTTTTAAGCTTTTTTTTTTTTTTTTTCTTCACTACTTAACATGGACACAATAGCTCGCCACAGTACCGGTGCACATCCATGGCGCAGTGGCTTAGACTGAGACGTTAAACCACAATACAAACATTTCACGAACTGACGGTGGTAACATTGCACAATGTGCTTGGTTATTTTCACAGGCTATGTGTAGATCGACGGTCAGATCATGTGTAGATCGACGGTCAGATCATGCATGGGGGCCCCGCCCATTGGGGCCTTGGAGAAAAATATGGGCTGCTTGTGTCTCCAAGCAAAGCTTCTAATCTACTGACCGACTACCTGATTACTTGTTAACCACTCATGTCTGAGCCTGCCCAGGAAAAGTGGTTTAGTCAAACCATCCATACATATTAAGCCTTATTGGGCGCAGCTGGGCGAGGACTAGAGAGTGAGGTTGACGTTGCGCACCTCTTCCTCACTATAATCCAATTTCATAGCGCATGTCATCTTATTTCTCAACACACAAGCACTTGCATACACAACAATTTCATCACAATTGCACCCACATACCTACAAAGTCCTGTGGCGATGGGCGAGTGGCGAAGCTGCAGGTGTAGGACACACTGGGAGCTGAAGTTGCAGACCTGCACACAGGCGGCTCAGTTCTAATGGTCGTTTTCTGTGAGGAGAAGCAGTAAGCAGAATTCGGCAGTCGGCTGAGTGACTGAGCAGACCTATTTAGGACCGCACTGCTCATCCCCGTAGCATGGGGAAGGGGCTAGAAAAGGTGCCCTAAACAATTGCCTGCTTCAAACCCCCTGGCTGGTTAACCGCGATCAGCGGGGATCCCCTTAAGCGGTCGAAATACAAAGAAAAAAGCTAGAGTAATCCCCTTACGGATTGGCGCATGGAATGTGCGCACTTTAATGGATAGTGCTGGGTCAGTTAGACCACAGCGTAGAACGGCCCTTGTGGGCAGAGAACTTGGGAGGTATGATATACAGATAGCTGCATTGAGTGAGACTCGGTTCGCAGATGTTGGGGAGATCAAAGAAGTTGTTGCTGGATTCACCTTCTTCTGGAGTGCACGCAAAAGTGAAGAGAGGCGTGAAGCAGGAGTTGGCTTTGCCATCAAAACAGAACTTGTTGGTAAGCTGTCAGGATTGCCAAAAGGCATTAATGACCGTCTAATGACATTGAGACTTCCTCTGTCAGGCAATAAACATGCAACTATTGTCAGTGCTTATGCACCCACAATGACCAATCCAGATGAGGTCAAGGACAAGTTCTATGATGACCTAGACAATGTTATTTCTGCAACACCCCGCACAGACAAGCTTATCCTTCTTGGCGACTTTAATGCCAGAGTGGGTACAGACCACCAGACCTGGGAAGGAGTTATAGGTCCAGAAGGGGTTGGAAAGTGCAACAGCAATGGCCTCTTGCTTCTCAGAAAGTGTGCTGAACATGATCTTCTAATCACCAACACAGTCTTCCGTCTACCTAATAGGAACAAAACATCCTGGATGCATCCCCGTTCCAAACACTGGCATCTCATAGACTATGTCATAGTGCGGAGAACAGACAGGCAGGATGTTAAAGTGACAAAGACTATGTGTGGTGCAGACTGCTGGACAGATCATAGACTGGTTGTCAGCAAACTCAACCTAAGAATACAGCCTGCGAGGCGACCTCAAGGCAAGAAAGCTCCTAAGAGACTGGATGTCTCAAAGCTGAATAAAGACAGCATGAGACAAGATTTCTTAACAGACATTTGCAACCAACTGGATGCAATGAATCTCAGTTCAGAGGACCCCGAAGAAAACTGGACAGTTTTCCATAAAACAGTTCTTTCTTCAGCTGCAAGCACCTTAGGCCATCCATCTCGCAAACATCAAGACTGGTTTGATGAGAATGATGATGAAATTCAGAGGCTTCTTGAAGAAAAGCACCGTTTGCTCAAGGCACATCAAGATGATATTAGCTCAGTATCAAAGAAAGCAGCCTACAGCAACATTTGTAAGACAGTCCAGACCAAGCTTAGGGACATGCAAGATTCCTGGCTGAGGAAGAAAACAGAAGAAATTCAGTCTTTTGCGGATAGAAAGGACATGAAGAAATTTCATGATGCACTGAAAACCATTTATGGTCCAAAGAGTTCTGGAGCCACCACATTGCTCAGTGCAGATGGAAACACTCTTCTCACAGATAAAGAAGCTATCTTGGAAAGGTGGGCAGAACACTTCAATAGTGTGCTTAATCGACCATCAAGCATCAATCAGGATGCAATCGACAGACTTCCACAGATAGAGTGCAATGTTCTGTTAGATGAATTTCCTACCGTTACGGAAACAAGAAAGGCAGTTCAACAACTATCATCTGGCAAAGCCCCAGGTGCAGATGCAATTCCTGCCGAAGTTTACAAGGCTGGGGGGCTACCCATGGCAGAGAAACTGACAGAGTTGTTTCACTGTATGTGGAGGAAGGAGGCTATCCCACAAGAATTTAAGGATGCATCCATAATCCACCTATACAAGCGGAAAGGAAATCCTCAAGTCTGTGACAATCACAGAGGCATCTCCCTCCTATCAATTGCTGGGAAGATACTTGCAAAAATTCTGTTGAATCGTCTGAATGCTCATCTTAATCAGACGGGACTTATCCCAGAAAGTCAATGTGGATTCAGAAAAGACAGAAGGACAATAGACATGATCTTCACAGCAAGACAGCTTCAGGAGAAATGCCAAGAACAAAATGTAGATCAATACATGACGTTTGTTGACCTCACCAAAGCTTTTGACACTGTTAGTCGTGATGGACTCTGGAAAATCATGGCCAAGTTTGGCTGTCCACCCAGATTCATAGCTATGGTGCGGCAGTTTCATGATGGCATGCAGGCACGTGTGCAGAATGATGGAGAGTTCTCTGAACCATTTGAAGTAACAAATCGGGTCAAACAAGGCTGTGTTCTGGCACCAACACTGTTCAGCATGATGTTTTCTGCCATGCTTATGGATGCTTTTCAGGACAGTGACACTGGTTTTCCAATCAGGTACCGTTTTGATGGCAACATATTCAACCTCAGAAGGTTGCAAGCCAAAACTAAGGTCCAGACTGATGTGCTAGATGAGCTCCTCTATGCAGATGATATGGATAAGAATGCCAACACAGAGGCAAAAATGCAAAAAGCCATGGATCAAGTCTCACAGTCATGTGATAACTATGATCTCACAATCAGCACAAAAAAAAGACAGAGGTTGTACACCAACCAGCCCCCGAAAAACCATATAATGAACCAACCATCACTGTGAATGGGCAAAAACTGAAAGTTGTTGACAAATTCACCTACCTGGGAAGCACTCTCTCCAGAGCAGTGCATATTGATGATGAGATCACTGCCAGAATTGCAAAAGCTAGTGTGGCATTCGGAAGACTCCGTGCAAATGTCTGGGAGCGAAATGGAATCAAGCTTGACACCAAGCTGAAAGTCTACAAGGCTGTGGTACTGCCAACCCTCTTGTATGCATGTGAGACCTGGACAGTATACCAACGCCATGCAAAGAGACTTAACCATTTCCACTTAAGCTGTTTGAGAAAGTTGTTAAAAATCAAGTGGCAGGACAAGATTCCAGACACAGAGGTCCTGAGGAAAGCAGGGATGCAAAGCATGCATACAGTCTTAAAGCTAGCACAGCTAAGATGGACTGGCCATGTTATAAGAATGCCTGATGCGCGACTTCCAAAGAAAGTTTTCTATGGAGAACTACAGGAGGGAAAGCGCTCTCAAGGTGGCCAGAAGAAACGCTACAAAGACACCCTCAAAGCCTCTCTGAAGGATTTCGAAATTCGGTCCTGGGAACAGACTGCACAGGAGCGATCAAAGTGGCGAGGTCTCATCAACAAAGGAGCAGCTCTCTATGAAAAGAAGAGAATCTGTGAAGCTGAAAGAAAGCGAAGAGAGCGCAAAGCCAAAACAGATGTGCCACCAGCAGACTCTATGACATTGACTTGCTCTACTTGCAACCGACAGTTTAGAGCCAGAATTGGCCTAGTCAGCCATCAAAGAACTCATCAACACACATCAGCACTATTCAAGAAATAATGATGGTCTTTCTCATTAGTGAGAGACGAACTATCATATTGGCTTAGTTGGGTGGTTATATTTCTAAAGCACATTTTGTGTGTCATGACATCCTAATATTGGGTAAAAGTCCCATAAAATGGAGGCAACGTCGCGACATGACCGTTGCTGTTGACTGGGACGTAAAGCATCAATTCAAACAAACAAACAAACAAGATCATGCATGCGTACACAAAACTACCCGTACCATACATTATTCTTAAAATTACTAGGTCTAAGTTATATAAATGTGTTCACCATTTTGTTTCATCGATATTTTCTTCTTCTTCTTCTTCTTCCTTCTTCTTCTTCTTCTTTCATGTAATGATGGTATGGGTCATCGCTTCTTGATGGAGATGAGTTTAAAAAAAAAACACTACTCGACAAAGCCCATAACGCATCAACGTTTCATCAATGATCACATCTGACCCGGTGGCACGTACATGTACTGAGCTGCGAATATTTCCTACCGTAACAGGGCTTACTTCGATATTTGTAAAAGCTTATTTTTGCATGAATACTCGCGTCACATGATATTAATAGGCATATATTAACAAAGAAAAACGTCGTGTATTAATGAGGCAACTTACATGCAAATGTGCTGTTAATACACCGCATTTATTTATGCTCGTTACCGGGCGCCTCACAATGCACGTGCATCTGAGCTCCTCCCGAAACGACCATAAGAAGGAAAGCTTTTACGTGTATGAAAATGCAGAATTTATGCAATTATTTAGCGATCAAAAATGATTTTTGTCATTAATTAAATTTAAAAACAGAAGAAACCGAGAGAAAACTGTTATTCAGACGTGAAATTTTAAGACCGGAAAAACACAGGTACATCTTCGGCATCGCCTAATGCATTACTTACCTTTACTCAGATGCCCTTAGTTCCAATGAAAAAAATATAAAATGATAACCTTAATCAAGTTGTTAATGGTTGGCGTTCAGCGATTTCAATATTTCAATATATATGTCATCTGTTTTGCCGCTAATTCGGTGTGATTAACATTCCCTAGGTCCCTCGGGGAATGCTGAAAACCGAGGGCGTCGGGCTACACCCTCGGCTTTCAACACGATAATTACTGGTGAAAGCGTATCTCGGACTATCTCTGTGTATGAAAATGTGCCGGATGGATCGGCTCCATTTTTGTTTAGTGTGCAATTATGTTTATGTAAAACTAGCAATCGAACATGATTTTGTCATTTATTAAAATTCATTAGTCTTCTCGAGTAAACCCGAATCTCCAATACATCGGGCTACGCCCTCCGTTTTTTAACGCTCCCCTCGTGATCAAGCGAATAGTGGAAAATCATGTTTGATAATACGGGTTGAGAACTGAGACCTAGATCGGCTTGCTAGCCCGCACTCCGTTACACTTCGTGATCTCGCTTCACGTGCAAAGGTATTATGGAACATCGAAGGGAAGATCCTGTCTTATTGCGACCCTCGTAGAATACTCAATTAGGCGAGCACTGTATCCAATTACATGTTTGTGACGTCATATTTTGAAAAGAAAATGACGTCATGAGCACGCGCTTAAGGCCGGCACATTGAAAAAAGTATTGCATGAATATTGTTTTTTTTTATAATTCAGTCAAAACTCTTGATTTTTATATTTTTCAGTTTTTATTTAAGCAATTTTAGCAGTTAATGGCGAATTTAAAGTACCTCTGGAGCTACATTAGCTAATGACAGCTTCAAGAAGGCGCTAACTTCGACTTAGGCTTAATAGACTTTCATGCAACAGGGCTAAAGCTGTGATTAAGCTAATTGGGACTTTAACCTGGAATTAAGCGTTAATTGAGTTTCATGCAACAGGGCCCTGTATAATAACGTCAAGAAAGCATTCAAGGATTCGTTCTCAATATTGAAAAAAATCAGAGAATGGTGGGTGCTGGTTACCTACTTTTTTTCTATTATTGATCATATTTTAGCTGCAATTATCGACAAAGTGAGTCAGTAAAAAGAAAAGAAAAATGGTGACTTTTGTTTTTTGTGTGCAGGGTATCAATCCACATTGCCTGTGTACAGCGATGCAATGCCAATGATGTTGATTATCTTTTTTTCATATGGCATTTAGCACATTTCTGTAAAATGGAGGTAATTGTCGTTTGAAAAAAATATTATGTTTCTTCTAAGAAAAGGACGCATTGTTACTGGAAGAATGAATAAAGCCCAAAATAAATATTTGGTGTACATGGCAACAAACACTTTTGATGATTGGTGATGAAGTGTTTACAAAAACGAAACACTTTACAAGATTAGCCTGCACATGGTTCACTAAATCTGATGACCCTGCAACGCCTGAGCATATTTATTCATCATTACACCTCACCCTTTGAAAGAAAACACGATAGACTTACCTAGATCCGGAAGAAAATGGCGGTTTTTTTTGTTTACAATTCGCACATATCATAAACATCGCATATCACGTGATTACGAGCAGTATATATACAGATTATTTCGAAGTTGAAATTATTGAAAATTTTCATAAGAAAAAAAAAACAACACAACAACATACATTGTGGGTACACGTTCAGACCGCCTCGCCGAGGTGGTTCTAACGAGTACTCACAATCTATGTTTAGGAGCAAAAATAAGAAGAAAAAAAAATGGGTATACCCATGTATACCCCAGCGGTATACCCATGTATACCCCAGCTCTACTATATAAAGGGGGTATAGCTTTACGATATTGAGGGATAGTGCATGCCTATGTTCAAACACAAATTAAAACTGTAACAGTATTACGAAATAAATCAATGCTACCTCGATCAATACAGATTTAGAAATGAATAAAACACATTTGTCCGTCCTGATAAGCTAGAATGACTAAACTTTGTTTAATATTAGGACTATTTTGGAGAGTGTACCCCGAGATGGATATCATCTTGGTGTTTTCTTTCTTATTTTTATATTCATTTATCTAAAAAAAGATCTAATCTGTTTCAATTTGTAACTTTATATGGCATATTGTATTGCTTTTTAAATGGGGCGCCCATTGCTCAACGGTAGATTCATGTTTTTTTGACATTGAGTGACATTTTAGTCGGACACGGGGTCGATCTCAGGTCCGCCTCGACACGATTTGGTTGCACGGCTTGAAGTGTTGGTGTTATACGTCCCACTCAGCAGCTAATAGTGTCAACTAGAGACGGGACCTCGGTTTAAAGTCTTACCCGATGAGAAGCACGGGATAAAACTCACGACAAGGCACACGTGACTTAAACCACTTAAGCTATTGAGGCTTCAGCATACGAATTGGAATTGAGACCTAGACGAATACATATGATAAAAACATTATGTTTTCATTAATGCAACAACGTTCTGTTTCGCTATGTTCCATTCCTACGGCATTGATTACTCTGGTTCTTCATATGTTTAGCCAGTTTGGACGCTAGAGCAGCATACAGGAGGAGACTTTACACCGAGGTCGCGTCTCCATGTGACATTAGTTGTTTAATGGGACATAAACACCAAAAACAACAAAAAATAAACTATATGAAACGTGAAAATCTAAGGCGTTTCAAGACTTGAAGCTTCCCCATCAGAAAGTAATGTCGGAATATATGAGATTGTAAAATTACTCGCTGTTTCGATATTATTTAGTTGAAGAACGTAAGAAAAAATCCGACTCGGTAGAATTGTAGCAATATTAGTTGCGAATCAATATATTCAGGTTATTTAGAATTTAATGCAAAACTGTGCATCGCGGGCACATTTAAACATAGGTACCGCCCAAATATGTTGCAAAAACTTTCCGAACGGGAAGCAAACTATCCCATAATGCAATATAATCGATACCGGCATGCTCCTTCCGACTTCTCGATCGAGAATTCTACCCTACTGCTAAATAATTGTTAACTTACATGTTACGTCCACATAAAAGGCCACGAGAAGGACGCAAAATTTGTGTTTTTTGTTTAGGACAAAGTACATTTTGTGGACGTTTCAAAGTCTGGAGAGGTTGATGAAACCCGATTTTTTTTTAAATGTAGGACATTTGAAAAAAATGTACCATATATGCTTTGATAAAACTGGTTGATGTATCCTTGAAAAGCTATATTTTACACGTTCGATGGCACGGCTGTCTGCATTAAGGCGTTCTTGGTTGAAATAAAAAGCTTACTGTTGTGAAATTGTATCACATTTGACATACTGCGTGAAAACAATAAGGGGTTCACTAGTTTTGTCATTCATTTTTTCCAGTCTTAATATAGCTCGGCTGATATACCCTATGCTGTTTTGTTGCGATAAAAGAGAAACGACTGCATTAAGCTTATACATTACGAAAACACGCCCATGTAATGAACACATTTTTGTAAAAGTTGTTAAAATTGAAAATTTTCATTAGAAAATTTTGGATATTTTTCTTATTTTTGCTCAAAACATGGATTGTGGGTACACGTTAGAACCGCCTCGGCGAGTACCCACAATCTATGTTTTGGGGCAAAAATAAAAAAGATACGTATACCCCTGCATACCCCAGTTTTACTATTCAAAAGTGGGGTTAAAGGGGTATTCATTGCACGGACATGTTTTCCTGATGTGTGTGCTTATGTGTATGTTTTGTTTTAACGTACTAGTCAACAGCTATTGTCATGGGACGTCGATATATACATGTATATGACATCTGGAGATTTTTACGTTGCTTTATTAGGTCGCGACCGGTTTCGTTATACTCACCAGGCGGATTTAACATAGTGACATATAGCAACGTTCATATATATCGTACATGAATTTTTAATTTCCTGTTCCCAACAGGCTCGAGTATCTTTGTTAAAGAAATGTCAGGAGGGGGGAGTGGGAGAAAGCGAGAACACCAGTATGAATATCAACCGTCTGAACAGAATCAAAACAAGCGATTAAAATTAGAAACAACTCAAGTACGACGACTTAGCTATCCAACACTAGAACCGGAACAGAGACTCAAATTGAAAGAATATTTTCAACATATAATTTCTAATGCAACAATTGATTTTACTCAAGACGAGATGAAAGATATACAAACTGCCATGAAAACAATGTTAGAGAGAATACGGACCAGAGTAAACAGCCGGGGTATATTCAATATTGCCAGAGTAGTGCCGGCGGGGAGTATGTGCGAACAAACTTCTCTCTGGAAGTTTAATTGGTTCACGAAAGGAGGTCATTTTATCGAGTTTGATTTTCTTGCACAGTTAAATAATTTGACCCATCAGTGTACAAAACAAACTGCAGAAATTGAATGCAAAGGATGCATCAAAATAGTAAAGCCACCATTGGATTTAGAACGAGTGCGACAATGTTATAGTGACAGAGAAAACGAATTCAATGCAGTATCTCTGGAAGATAAGGAAGTAATCAGCGATCTCTTTCTGAATGAAATAAATTATTGTTTAACTTCAGCGTGCAACTGCCTTACCTTCCAGTGCGAGAATGACTATGGAGATTATTCGATCTCATTACGACCATCATCAGAACACAACAAACACGGCTGTGGAGAGTGTACAGTAGATATGCCTAGTGGCACCCTGCTTGTCAACACTACAATAGTTATCGAACAGGACTCACGTGGTCCAAACAAGTGTCAGTTAGTATTTCAGTGGACAAGCAAGGCAAAGTCTCTATCAGCTCCTGACGAGCTGTTGTTACAGGAGCCACAGCCAGTCTCTCAATTACCAATATTTGTTGACTTTCTCCCTGCACTGGAATCACTGACACCATCTTCCTCTGGTGCTGGAGAGGAACATGGCTTCTTTATTGTTCCTAAACGTTGTAATGTTTGTGATATTTTTGCTGATGATGATGATAACAGGTGGCGGAAGTCTTGGTGTATAGCCGAACTGAATGCTTTCACCACAGACATGTCCGACAAACATAGACGCTGTTATCAAATCATTAAGTATCTTTTAGAGATTAATCCGGTTCTAAAATTACCCAGCTACCATATTAAGACAATAGTCCTACGTCACCACACAGAATGCACTGATACAACAGATGAGATAGTACAGTGTATATTGAAGATATACCAGGATCTTCACCAGGCATACGAAACAGTGAAGTTACTGTCGTATCAGTCAAACCTTAACATATTGAAAAAGTCCTTCTCGTACTCCGGTTACAAGGATACATGTGAGGATTTCATTTATACGCTGTGTTCTGTGTCAGTCACTGACACATGGGAGACATTCATCGAGAAGATTTATTTATGAGAAACACTTAGCCCTTGTACGGCATTATCTTAGTACGTCTATAAATGATTTCAATATTGTGCAAAGGTTCGAATACTTACTTACTTTGTGCAACCATTCCACTTGTTAAACAAATTAGCCGCCTCATGGGAAAACCAACAATCTGCATATGCGAAAACAAAGACGCAGATCAGCTTCCCGGTGACCGCGAAGCTGATCAGCGTCTTTATTTTCGCTACTCGGATAGTACAATTCCTCTTCTACTTAAATCTGAAATTTCAAGCTTCTAGCTCTTTCCAGTGCTTGTAAAGGCTGGTTTGTGTCAGACCTGTTCGGAAACCACATTGTTGGTTTTTCCACGAGGCGGCTCAAATCTCAGTTAAGTTCATCTCGTGTTTTCGGTATTGTATTATGTCAAATGACATATGGGGCCGTGTCATGAGAAAATCGAGTTTTTTTTTTTTTGCCTATGCGAAAAGAAAGGCGCAGATCAGCTGTGCAGTAATTGCACAGCTGATCAGCGCCTTTGTTTTCACTACTCGGATAGTACAATTCCTCTTCTTACTAAATCCGAAATTTCAAGGTTCTAGCAATCTTCTGTAGTTGCGCAGGCCGGTTTGGGTCAGACCTTGTTGGAAACCCCAAAGACCGGTTTTGTCGCGTCGTGGCTCCTAAGGAGAATACAAGGGTCAATTTGGTGCCTGAGCCTTCACATGAGAAAACCATCAATTACGTTTCCGACTATGCCTAGCATAAACCGGACTGTACAGTCACAGAAACAGGATAGAGGCTTGGGGTTTTGAATTCAAGAAGGATTGTACTGTACTATTTATTGGCTGAAAACAAAGGCGTTATTTAGCTGTGCTATTTTTGCACAGTTGATCTACGTCTTTTTTATGCAGATGGTTAGTTATTTTATGCGGCGGCTCAGTTGTGCTGGATTATAAAACTAAAATGCAGCTGTGATAAGGAACCGATATGAAAAAAAAAAATCTTAGCTATTCCTCTTTTGCAGGAGAGACTGTCCCCTGTGGACCGTGGTCCAGGGGTATAAATAAAAAATAGATAAGTAATTTGAGCCAGTGCATGAGAAAACCAACAATTTGGGGCTCAGACAAAGTCTGGCACAAAACCGCATGCACAGTCACGATAGAAGGCTGGAAGCTAGAAATTTTGGATATACGAACGTAAGTGGACGAGGAGTTTTGCTATCCGTGCAGGTGCTGATCAGCTGTGCAGTTATCTCACAATGGATCTGCGACTTTGTTTTTGCATTGACAAATTGTTGTTGTAAATGCTGATCAGCTGTGCAGTTATCTCACAACTGATCTGCGACTTTGTTTTTGCATTGACAAATTGTTGCTGTAGATGCTGATCAGCTGTGCAGTTATCTCACAACTGATCTGCGCCTTTGTTTTTGCATTGACAAATTGTTGCTGTAGATGCTGATCAGCTGTGCAGTTATCTCACAACTGATCTGCGCCTTTGTTTTTGCATTGACAAATTGTTGCTGTAGATGCTGATAAGCTGTGCAGTTATCTCACAACTGATCTGCGCCTTTGTTTTTGCATTGACAAATTGTTGCTATCTGTGTAGGTGCTGATCAGCTGTGCAGTTATTTTACAACTGATCTGCGTCTTTGTTCTTGTATAGAAAAATTGTTGGTTTACTGGTGCGTCGGCACAATTGTATATAGAAACATGGATGTATAAAGTTAATGAAATAATTATTATTGTAGAAAATAAATTTGGTAATTTACGCGGCATATACTCATCAAAAGAAGTTTTGCATCAGTTAATATTTTTCCCATTTCAAAATAATGTTAAGTATAGATCTTTTTCAAATAAACTTTTAAAACTTAATACCACGTTAAAGGGCTGGACTTCGTGAATAACAAATCAATATTTTTTCTTAAAAAGATCACGTAAAAATGTGCAAAAATGCATGTTTTTGAAAACGCCAAAATTTGAATGCAGCAAAAAGCCCGCTTCTTTATTTATGGGTTTCCAAACCTGAATTCGTTTCACATCCTCACTCGAGATACTGAAAGCAGTCCTTTAAATAATAATAAAAAAAAAACTAAAAATTGATTTTTTTGGACAAAAACACTATTTCTTATCAAAAATAACGATTTTTGAGATTTTGTTTAAATTCTCAGAAACAAGCTAAATAACTCATCTCTCCAATAAAACGGACTGTTTTCCTTCAAACACAGCATGCAGCACCCCTTAATGTTTCACTGGAGGTATTGCTTTTCAACCCATTCAAATTCCGACTTTTTAAAAAGCTGCATACCAAACACATACTCATGCAACATCTTTGACATGAGATCGCATTTAACAGAAAGAAAACAGGCGGCATGTTTTGGTGTCAAAACATCACATAGTGATCAAAAACTGTAATGAATTTTGATTGTAATCATTTTCTCCAATATTTATGATTTTTTTTTCTCAAAAATTGCAATTTTGTTAAAACATGCATTTTTACCAGAACTTTGAGATTGTAAAATTGTCTTTAGGCTTAATCATTAGCTTTGGAGCTCTTGTGTGTAAATTTGGAAACAAAACTGTGTTCTTAGCACTGTGGCATTTTTGGTGGATTTTTTTCGACTCCGATTTTCAGTTTTTACAGAAAATGGGAATTTTCAATTCTTCCTAAAATCGTTTCCGCAGCGTTTCTGATCTTGTCACACACATTATCAAACTCTTTCAGACTGTGCAAATTCAAAAAGCTAGGTTGAAAGTTTGTTAGTCAAAAGGTCACTTAAAAATATGAAAAAAAAATCTAAATGGTGCAAAACCTCTTTTGAGGAGTACACTGAAAAAAAGTTATAAGAGGCCACTTTTCAAACTCATTTTTAATTCATAAACCATGTTCAAAATTCAATGAGTTTTTGCTTAAAGACGTGTCTTTCAAGTAAGTAAAGTTGCAAATTGTTCAGAAATAATTTTCTTTCAATAAACGCGTTTTTCGTGTAAAAGTGCAAAAATCAATGTTTTTGAATAAAAATTGATTAACACGCAAACTGTATTGAAATGAGGAACAGGTGTCATCAAAGGGGTCATTCCGGGTTGAAAAAAAAAAAAACAACAAAAAAAACATCAAACATTTGAATTTTCTTAACTTGTAGATTTTTTACGAATTTTTAAAAAAATCGCTATTTTCGAGATTTTTGGAAAATTCAACAATGTGCCCCTTAAACATATTAATTCCTGTTAAATTCACTTGATGAGACATGGAAATGAGAAAAAATACCTCGAAAGAGCTGTATTATATGATTTTCGAGGACAAACAGGTCACGACTGTCACACACTTCCGGTTTCAATGCCAAATTTTAACGACCAAAATAACAAAGTCTGTGGACGATTTTAAAAATCTATCAGAGTCAAATATTAAACATAAATAATCGCTGAAAATTTGAATGCCGTGCTGCTGCTAATAAGGCAACCGGAGAAGAACGAAGTCTGTATGCAAATTGCATAAAAGAGGCTGAATTCCTGTTATTCACGTTGCTGTCTTCTTGCATTTACAAAACTCAAACAAAAGTTCTTATTGCAGCAACACATTTAACATGATTTTATCATACATCATAGCAGTCGATAACACTTTATAATAAATTAAAATGTAAAACACAACGTCGTAATATGATATTTTATTTGATGTAAATAAAGTGTGACTTTTTGAAATGAGGGTACCTTTAGGGTACCTTTACTCATGCTTCGTCTGCGATAAAAGTATCACAAATTTTGGAATGCAGAAACTCACAGAGCTTCTGTTAGACATTGGTTTATTCATATGATCATGAATTGTAATTGATCAAGTTTTACTTTCTGAACTAGAAGGAAAACACATATGGTGGCCTCTTATAACTTTTTTCAGTGTATATAACGATTCAGTAGCCCTTGTACGGAATGATCTTGTTACGACTATACTTGATTTAAATATTGTGCACTGGTCCGAATTCATACTTACATTGTATAACCATTCCATATTATTACCTTCTCAATTAAGCAGTTCAGGTCTTGTTTTCGGTATTGTATTAGGTCACAAGGAGCCGCGTCATGAGAAAACCGGATGTTTATCTATGCGTAAGCAAAGGAGCAGATCAGCAGTGCAGTGACTGCACAGATGATCAGCACATTTGTTTTCGCTACACGGATAGTACGATGCCTCTTCTTCCAAAATCCGAAATATCAAGGTTCTAGCAATCTTTTGTAGTTACACCGGTCGGTTTGTGTCAAATCTGGTCGTAAACCATGAGATGCGTTTTGTCGCGTCGCGGCTCATAAGGAGACCACTTGGGTCAGATTGGTGCTTTCACCTAAGCCTTCGCATGAGAAAACCTACAATTTGGTTTCCGACTAGGCCCAGCACAAACCGGTCTGTAGAGTCACAGAAACAGGCTAGATGCTTGAAATGCCTGATTTAATAAGAAGAAAGGTTGTGCTATTTATGTTTGCGAAAGACGTTAATCGGCTCTGCAGTGTGCAGTTACTGCACAGCTGATCTGCGATTTTTTTTTCTTTTGCATATGCAGATTGATGGTTTTCTTAAGCATCGGCATACTTTACTTTTAGCTTTACGTATACTCCTCCTAAAACAATCCGGCCGTCCAGTTGTGTTATAACCACTCGATTTAAATGAAAAGGAATAATTATGTTCCTTTTTTGTTTTTAATTTAAAAATCACAAGCCAGAATCTCAACTGCCCTTTGACATACAATGTACATCTTTTGCGCATGCTCCGCATTTGTTCTAGGCTTTTAAGGAGCCAACCTGATGTGTTGAGTTCTAGAAAGCCAGTCCAGTCCCGTGTGTCTCTCCCATGCTTGCTCTTTCAGACACAACTGCAGCGTAGAAGCAGCAGATGTGTATTGTAAAGCTATTCACTCTGTAATCGGGGCTCAACAGCTCGATCCAGAGCTTCTTCAGTCTTTTCGAATTTTAGCATGATGTGTCTTTGTATGACACACGATGCTAAAAGGGCGTGAAACCTCTTACATACCAAAATCATTCCTGTTTAAGGTTGTGAATAGAGTAGTTAAAAGTAAAAAGTTAACATATGTAATAAATTTATTTATAAGTATACAAGAGTACGAAAACGATCTACAATTGTGAAAGTTTGGGGTGACCGGATTTTTTTCAGCAGGAGTATATACATCACAGCTGAGAAACACGTGGTACGGACGCACAATGAAATTCTTTCCGAAGTTGAGATAAGAGATTTGAGTTTTCTCCTATTGCGTTCACTCTATTTACAATGTACTGATAGATAGGTGCAGCCAATGCAGATATTGAACATTAATTGAATGAAAGTAACATGAGGAATCCAGGTAATTTCGTTTTCGCAAACACTTCCGCCCCATGAACGTATAGTACTTGTAACACAAGAACATTGAAGTATTTGTGAAAACGAAATAAAAGGAATTTCTTATGTTACATTCTTTCAATAACTCTGCAATTTCTGCATTGGCTGTTCCTATCTATCACTCAGTAGAAGAAACGCTGATTAAAGGAGAAAACTCGAAAATCTAACCTCATCTTCGTTCTAAATTGCAGTGTGTGTCACCGATTATTTATCGGTTTGTATGTATACAATACCACGCGGTTCTCAGTAGTGTAAACGCAAGCTTATTTGTCTATGTTGATGATACAGGTGTTTGTAATGAAAGGTGACGTTGCTCTTTGTTTAGATTACGTCAGGTTTCCGATACATAACATGAATCGCACAATTAGTACTATACAGATTTTCTGTACTGTAATTTTATCTGGGTACTATCTACTACAGTCTATAAATGAGCCACCTCGTGAGAAAACCAACAATCTTCATATAAGAAAACGAAGACGCAGATCAGATTCGCGGTAACCGCGAAGCTGATCAGTGCCTTTGTTTTCGCTACACGGATAGTACACTTCCTCTATTTCTTAAATCCGAAATTTCAAGACTCTAGCCTGCTTCTGTGACTGTGCAGCCTGATTTGTGTCAGACCTGTTCGGAAACCAAATTGTTGGTTTTCCCACGAGGCGGCTCAAATTAACTTAATGACAATATTATTATACCATTCCAGTCTCCGACTCATACCAAGAACCGTACAAATGGTACAGCGTGCATGTTCTTATGCAATTTCATCCGAGTACTATCTGCTATGGTTACATGTTATATAAATATGTTCAAGGAAATAGGCAACATCACGAAAACATGTCCGTGTAATGTATAACCCCCTTATACCCCACTTTTATATAGAAAAAACTGGGGTGATCAAGGATATACCTATTTGTCTTATTTTTTGCTGAAAAACATAGATTGTGGATAAACGTTAGAACCGCCTCGGTGAGGCGGTTCTAACGTGTACCCACAATCTATGTTTAGACAAAACGTTAGCAAATTATCACAAATTTCCTGATGAAATTTTCAATTTTTAAGCTAAAAATCTCTATATATTGCATGGGCAAGTTTTCGTAATGTAATTTTATCATTCCAGTGTTTGGCACATACCAAGTAATCGCACAACTGATACAAAGTGTTTTTTCTCATGCAATTTCTTCTGAGTACTATCTACTGTAGGCCAGAATCGATATTCCTGTCTTAAACATTTTTGTTTATTTACAGTTTTACCTATACTTGCAGTATATCTTTAACGGATGTAAATAACACTGTCATATACGTGATCTCGTGTACTAGACGTTTTTAGTACTGTTGTAGAACGTTCTAAGATGGCGGCGAGTCCAACAGGGAATGTGTAAGTAGTCTTTCATTTGTAAAATATCAGTCATTTTTAATGCTAGGGGCCAGTCTCAGACACTGTCACGCTCGGAAAAAAAATCAGTTTACGATTTTTATATTGCCATTACGCAGTCTGATCAATGTTGCAAGAATTTGGCTGAGATGAGCGGGTGTCTTACGAGATTTTCAATTTAAAGGGAGACAGTCAAGGATTTCACGACTTTTTGTCTTTTTAACAGAAAATATCGTTACTTTTCTACAATCTATTAGCCTAGACCCCCAAACACTCTCCCTAGCCATGGCAGTCCACAGAAACTGTCATGGTAGAATTTACTTGCGTTTAAATATATTACCGGGCTACTGTGTAGACACTAGTAATTTTAAGCCAGAAGCCGTGTAGACACATAGAGGATTTTACACAAGTGGTCATTTAATATGAAATTTATAAAACGAGCTTTCGGCGAGTTTAATAAATTTCATATTAAATGACTACGAGTGTAAGATTCGTTTTATCATATGACTTTTAAAATAAGATTATATCGCCTTCGAACTGGACATATTTTCAACGAAGATTTACATTGTTGTTACGGACGTTACGTATTCCCGCAAAAGTGATAATACACTTGTGGTTATATGGTTTTTATGACATGACGTTATCCACTGGAAAACAGCGACGTCATATGATAAAGGTTAATTATGAGCATTTAGTAATCGTGTAGTCGCATACATTTACTTTTGGATACTGTGTAGAGCCATTATGACAAATTGCAGCATTCAGCCCACTTAATTTTATTGGTTCTTTCTTTAAGTTTCGTATCTGCTATGGTTCTTTGTAGGAGTTTCGAAGCCAAAGCAGTAACGAAATAGCATTTGTTTTATATCGAAATCTAGGGCAATATTTATGCAAATAAAAATTCTATGGAACCGAACCGAACATAAAAACTAAAAAATATGACACCGTTGTGCAACAGTGTACACTTTGAGCACCATGCACGGCCTTAAGACTCAATCCATATGCACGTAATCCTCACAAGGAGATATTGCTGTGCATGAAGGAAGTGACAACAGTGACTACGTTTTTACGAACCAACGGTCGGATGTTTATAAATCTACTTTTGATGGGGGAAAGCTATAGTGTATATTGTAAAAGACGGGGGCGGGGCTTCCTGTAGCACTCTAGGTATATCCACTCAATGTCGTGTAGCATATCGCCGAATCCACTGGTGTTTCATCGTAGCCTGCAGGTCCTCTAGTTCACAGTCCTCTGCACCCTCTCCGTCTCAGAAATCTGGGTGTCATTAGTTAAGTTCATAAAATAATTTCAAACTGAAACAACTTGGACAGACTTTCCTTTTAAATGGACACTTTATATTTTATTTATACATACGAAAAGTGTTCATTAAATGCGCAGAAACGTCCAGTCGTGTCCTTATCGTTAAATTAGCTGAACGAAACTGTGCCCAACGTGTAGCAAATTCTCCTCTTGCCCTGGCATAAAGGGGTTGAATCCAGGCAGTATACCTGATACAACAACAACAAGTATTCAAATACTATAATTACGATGCTACTCTCACGAATGAAACTCCCAAACATATCTGCCCAAATGTAATGAGTATAGCTAAAATCAGACAAGCCCCTTTCAGTTTCGTTATCTAAAAATAGGTAGCATTAAAATACTGTCTAGTGTTCAAAGATTATATGGACATCTGCAGACAATGCTCTTAGTTATGTCTATGACACGTTTATCATTTTGGTTGGTTGTATCTATATCTCTATCTTCCTTTCCATCTTAACCTTTTGAAGAGAACTTCAGTTAGTATTTTGTTACACCAAAAGCTGAAGGGGGTTAGTCGAAACAAAAGCTAAAACGTGGGTGATACGAGAAGTGAGAACAAAGATGTTAGTATTGTTAAAAATAAAAGGAAGTGCTAGTATTATGTATGTTTTCATATCTTAAGTTAAGTTTAGATAACTGAGTTGCCACCTATTGGGAAAATAGCTGCCCATTCGGCTTACGATATGTTTTCATGGTATAATTACATGAAGGTGGACAAAAGTATTCGTCACTTTTGAAAACTCCATAGACTTCAATGTATTTTCATGTTTACAATAAACATTATCCTGCATCTTCTGGTCAACATATTTTCATGATTTTGGTGTCATTTGAAAGTTAGATAAATAAGGCAATAAACAAAGGTCCTTTGACGAAGTTTCACCATTGCATTTTTCAAAAACAACAGTTTAAATTTTCAGGAAATTTTGAAAAAGTCATTTTCCCATTGACGTCAATGGTGACGTCGCCCCAAAATTGTCAAAAAATATTTCACAACTTTTTAAAAATTTGTAGCTTGAAAACGCATGCAAGGAATTAAATGAAAATACCTTGTTTATTGCTTTATTCATTTACCTTTCAAATGACACCAAAAACATTAAAATACGTTAACTAGGAGAAGCAGGATATTTTTTCTCGCAAACATGAAAATACATTGAAGTCAATGGAGTTTTGCAAACGCGACGAATACTTTTGTCCACCTTCTGTACTTGATTGTTAATTTAGTTTTTTCCCATCTCGGTGTTTGGAGGGAGAATCTTCTTTCTGATTGCGCCTTTTCCTGATCGTTGCCTACTTGTACCATTTTAAGAAGATTTGGTCTATCTAGAACCAGCTGTACTAAACTGTGCCAGAGTAGGTGGTACGAGGATATGTGGTGTAAGGACATTCCGGTTTATTTTTTGTATTAATGCTTATTGTCTCAGTCAACAGCTGTGATTTTCTCGAAACGTAACATCCATTTTATGGGACTTTTACCCCAATTTAGGATGACATCACATCCAAAATGTGCTTCTAATATAACCATCTAACTAAGCCAATAAGGCTTATACATGTATGTACAGATGGTTTGACTTGAGACTACTTTTCCTAGGCAGTATCATACTTAGGCGATTTACAAGTATTAAGATGGTTATAAGATCGAAGAAGCTTTTTCTGGAGGCACAATCAGCCCGTCTATTTCGTTAGGCCCCAATGGGCGGGACCCTTTCAGGTTTATACGAGGGAACAATATGTAACTGTAGTCTGTTAGAGCTGTGATCTGCCAGTCTGGCTGGTAGTAATTTCTTGATGATCTACAAGATATCCAAAAAACGGTTACAAAATCCTCAAATTAATCTGTGTCTGCACGGTTGCTGGCTAAAAACTACTGGTCTCTACACAGTAGCCTGACCGATATATTCAACCTCAATATTTTCTATGACTGTTTCTGTTGGCTGCCATGGCTAGAGAGAGTGTTTGGGGGTCTAGGCTAATAGACTTTTGTAGAAAAGACACGGTTTTCGATGTTACAAAGACAAAACGTCGAAAAATGCATGACTTGTCTCCGCTTAAATTGCAAATCACGTAAGACACCCGCTCATCTCAGCCAAAATTTTGCTACAGTGAACAGACGCTGTAATGGCAATATCGTAAACTCCGAGTTTTTCCGGTTTCTGAGACTTGCCCCTTGCATTGAAAATGACTAATAACAAATGAGAGCGGCCCCCGTGGCCGAGCGGTTAAGAGCGCTGTTTCTTAATCACTCGATCATCTCTCCGCTGTGTCTGGTGCGGGTTCGAGCCCCGCACTGGCCAATGTGAGACAAGCCAAGTTCTGCTTGCGGGTGTACCAGGTGGTTTTTCTCGGGGTTCTCCCATTTTCGCCCACCTACTGATTGGCCCGCTAAAATAATCTTGAAAGGGACGTAAAACTGAATTAAAAAATGAAAGGCTACTTACAAATTCCCTGTTTGACTCGTCGCAATCTAAAATTCCACACGTATACGACTGTGAATAAACAGTGTACTGTTTTGTGCAACTATAGTTTATGTTAGACATGTATAGTCGGACATGTTATATGCATGGTATAGGTGGAAATGAATAGGCATTATTGTATCGGTTCAGTCTCCGACTTCTACCACGGAAGCGCACAATTGAAACAGGTTGCTTGTTCTGATGCACGTTCATCTGAGTACTATCTAGTACGGTCATGTTTATGTTATATACATGTAGTAGTAAAACTGAATTGGGAATTTTCTAGCACAACTCGCCTATATAGCCAATGGCTAAAACGTGTTGTGCAATTGAATTGGCAACATTATTACATCATTCCAGTTTCGGACACATACCAAGAATCGTACACCTAATACAGCGCGTTTGTTCTCATGTAATTTCTTCCGAGTACCATATGTAACTACAGGTTACATCTAATATGCTCGCCGGCAAAAATTTAGTCAGTGAAAATACATGTGAAAGCCCATTGGCACTGTTTAAATCGCTATAGCTTCAAAACACCTCGATAGTTGGGGATTTAAATTACCAGTCAAAAACTGAATTAACCTAACATTTCAAATCAAACGGCATGTGGTTTTGCCTGAGTCCATACACCATTTTTCGTTCTTATTTTAGATGAAAGGTAGGTAATTTTAATATAATGAATATTTGACTTGTTATTTTTGGAGAAAGTGACTGAATTTTAAAAATAGTTTTTCGTTTGTTTGTTTGTTTGTTTTTTTTTTTTTTTGGTCACTGGCAACAACCTACATTGTATATCAGAAAGCGCCGAACTGATCCATGATCGGGTAATTACAAAAAATGATGTTTAAGAAAAAAGCCAATAACTCTCTCGAAATGGATAACTAGTGAAGTTTCTTTTCAAAATGAAAAAAAGAATCTGGCTTTGCAAATTTAATAAATGGAAAAATCTAAGGCAAGCAGCTGGGTATGATAGTAATCGAGTTTGTCAAAGTTACTGACTAATCTTTATAGACACGCTCCCTGACACAAGACACCAATTACCTCAATGTAGGATTCCGCGTTTAGAGTCACCTTACATCACGATGGTAAACTTAAAACATTTGTGTCCCACAAAAACCACCACATTACTGGTATGAACCCAGCCATAGCCTAATGGTACTCACCACTTTTAGGGCTTAAATTGTGTATGATGTAGTTAGCTCGTTTGTCTTTTATAATTCTGTTCGTTTGCTTGTTTGGCACATGTGTTCTATTTTTAGCTCACCTGAGCCGAAGTGTTACAAGGTAGGCTCATAGGATGACCACGCTCCGGCGTCTCCGTCGTCGTCCATCGTCCTCATGGCTATAAATAGCAAAACATTTAAAAATCTACTTCTTCAAAACCAGAAAGCCTATGATTTTGAAACTTGGTCTAATGCATTAGAGAAAGGAGTTCTACAAAGTTTACACGATCCGGGGATTACCTCTGTCTATTTTACGATAAAACCAACCCACATATATAGGTCGCCTATGCATTTGAATGGGGAAAAGTGACAAATTGTCATTTGAAGGGAAAACATGAAGAAAATGAGCAAATGGATTGATGATATATGATTCTGAAAAAATGTACACCATGATGCTTGTTAGCCCCTTACTGCAGATCTACAAGTCATCCACACGAAAGCCCAATTGTCGGACTAGTCTGCCACCCTCTCCTGGGACAATATTTCTGTGTTACCATAATATTCAAAGATCTTCTTCTCTGAAACCACTTGGCCAAACAAAGCCAGACTTCACGAGCAGCATTCTTATGAAGGGGGAACGAAAACTTATATAAGTAGTCAAGGTCCCATGACCATGATGGCCGCCATGGCTATAAATAGCAAAATCCTTCTTCTCTAGAATAAGAAGGTATATGATTTTAACACTTGGAATTTAGTATCAGGGAAAGGAGCTCTACAAAGTTCATATAAATCACGAAGCTAGAATGACCTCGACCTATATTACGGCAAGGTCGATGTGGAAAAAATGTCAAAATGTCATTTGAAGGGAGCAACTGGGAGGAAATGGGCAAATGGACTGAAGATTTATGATTCTGAAAAAAAAAGGTTAAAGGGATTGGTCGACCCCCAGACTGGGGCAATATACATGTTTATTACCATGACATTCAAAGATCTTCTCTGAAACTTCTTGGCAAATAAAAGTCATTTTACGTGAAGCATCTGTATAAAGGAGAAACCAATGTTTATATAAATAATCAAGGTCACATTACCAAGATGGCCACCATGTTGATTATTGTAAAATTCCTTCAAAATCGCCTTCTCTGAAACTGGTGTACTGATTTCAACAAAACTTGGCATGGAACATTGGGGACTAGAGTACTACAATGTGTATATAGATAAAGACCCTGTGATGACCCTGACGTATTAAACAGCAAGGCCAGCGTGGGTCGCGCTTGTAGTAAACTATTAAAATGTCATTGAAGGGGAAAACCTGCCAGGAAATTGGCAAATGAACAGAATATTTATGATTCTGAAAATAAAATTGACCCCAGGGTTTCATCTGTCCCTGCCCTGGGACTGTATAAGAACATAATAGTCAAACAAGTTTACTGGTATACCTGTACATCCCAGATCTCAGGTGAGCATTCACAAGACCATTGGTCCACTGTTGGATTTTTTATGCTGCTTTTTTTTTGCAGCAAAGCAGTGTTGGAACTATCTTACATGTCAGAGAGACATGTGCATATGCAATAAAATTAAGTTTAAGTTTTAATGAAAACCTTTGTAGGTCTGTTCTGTTTTATGATCTATGAAATTTGATGATATTTTACTTTACTGAAATCCCCAGCCGATGCAACTTGTCATTAAAGTTTGAATAACTTTCCGTGGTTTCAGTCGATTCATCCGAATTTCCACGTTTTTTTTTTTTTTTTTTTTTTTTTTTTTTTTTTTTTTTTTTTTTGTAGCCAAACCATTTTCAAAAACTACCTGAGGATATCAAACTTCAAACGCTTCTCTTTCGCCTACAGTTGCGTAAAAATGACGAACGGGTCAGTTTCAAAAATGAAGGAAATCAGCCATTTTGACGAATGTCTTGCTAAACTTTGCTAGCTATCCTATTCTTAAGCAGCGAAACACAGTGAAATACAAATTTACCATAACTGCAGTACACTTTATTTGATAAGGCTAGGTTGCCGAAAATAAACATATGGTTGGTATCTGAGGTGACGTCGACCACCTAACCAAGTGACGTTGAACGCCGGACGACCTTCAAAGATTTGAATTGGTTACATTGTTTTGAAAAAAAAAATCGAGCCCGCGCTTGCGAGGCACAGAAAGTGCACTTCTGTACCTTTAGGCCTTTGCACGCGCATGCGAACCAAAAACTTTGGATTTTATAACACACAAAGATTTTCGTGTCATTTTGATGCTGATTGGGCACAAAGGTGTTCAGAAATTTGCCAATTTAAAAGACGAGACGAACAAATAATTTTACATTGGCAGTGAAACTCAGACTTGACCATATCTACATTAATTGCTGGTTTCCAGCTTACAAATCATCTATTATATTGGAAAACCAGGTAACAAGTAAAACCCCCACAGTAGGTCATTGGTCAATATTTGAAGGTGTGTCTAATATTTTTAAAGAATGGCTAAATGAGGGGGTTTTAGTGGTTACCTGTATTTCCACAGGTTATTGATTAAGTTTGTATTTATGTGTTGTCTCTCAGTATTATTGAGTAGGAAACTATCTTGTGTATTGTATCTAATTGTATATATTTGTGTTATGTTATTTGATGTAAATGTACACTAGAATGTCAGAGACCATGTGCATATGTAATAAGATTGTAGATCTTTTTATGATCTATGAAAGATAGTGATAGTTTATTATTCTGTAGGGAACTGTATTGTGTATTGTATCTGATTGTATACATATATGTGTTTTGTTATTTGATGTACACTAGAATGTGACTTATATTATATGGTTATTCGCCTCTGCCATAACGCAATGATGGGCTTTCATCTCCAGACATATAATTATAAGCTTTTTAATGCAACAATTTTTGTTAGAATTTTCTTATAATACAGATCCCGGTGTGTGTCGGAAAACGGCCTTTGTAGGATCATCCCCTATAAGGCAGTTTCTCGACTCATACCCACTGTTCTGTTATTTCTAAACTTTCTCTATTATACCAGATTATGTGGGGTTAAGGTCCACGTTGTGGGAGATGGAGGTCCACGTTGTGGGGTTAAGGTCAACGTTGTGGGGATAGAGGTCCACGTTGTTGGGTTAAGGTCCATGTTATGGGGGATGGAGGTCCACGTTGTGGGGGATTAAGATCCATGTTGTGGGGAATGGAGGTCCACGTCGTGGGAGATGGTGGTCCACGTTGTTGGGGATGGAGGTCCACGTTGTGGGGATGGAGGTCCACGTTGTTGGGGATGGCGGTCCACGTTGTAGGGGATAGAGTTCCAAGTTGTGGGAGATGGAGGTCCACGTTGTGGGGGATGGAGGTCCACGTTGTGGGGATGGAGGTCTACGTTGTGGGGGATGGAGGTCCACGTTGTGGGAGATGGAGACCCACGTTGTGCGGGATACGTTGTGGGGGATGGAGGTCCACATTGAAGGGGATGGAGGCCTACGTTGTGGGAGATGGAGGTCCACGTTGTGGGGGGATGGAGGTCCACGTTGTTGGGGATGGAGGTCCACATTGTTGGGTTAACATCCACGCTGTGGGGGATGGAGTTACATGTTGAGCCTCCATGGGATGGGGATGATGGAAGTTTGTTCACTGGATCCTGGTCACATGACCAAGATGGCAATCACGCCGATATATGTAAAAAACCCTTCAAACAGAACCTGTGCGCCGATTTCCACGAAACTTAGTATGTAGCATCGGGGACTCCAGCCCATCATAAATTGTTCAAATGATGACCCTATTTTACGGCAAGGTCAAGGTTGGAAACACAGACTTTTAAATCGGTAAAGGTGAAAACAATGGATATTTTGGAAACTGTTGCAGCCTGAGACTTGAACGTTGCTATATAGATACAGACAACTAATAGAGTCAATGGAGGTATTTAATTAATTAAGGTCGTTTCTTGACCTTGACCAAAAGTCATTTAAATAGCAAAATTAAGATTATGGTTTTCTCAGAAATTGCTTGACCGATCAAGTTGATTTTTAATCAGATTTACGTCCCTTTCAAGATTATTTCAGCTCATATGAGACGGGCCAATCAGTAGGTGTGCGAAAACGGGAGAATCCCGAGAAAAACCACCTGACACACCCGCAAACACAACTTGGCGTGTCTCACATGCGGCCAGAGGGGATTCGAATCCGAACCAGACACAGCGGCAGATGATCGTGTGAGTAAGAAACAGCACTCTTAACCGCTCGGCCGCTAAGATGAAATTTCATATGGAGCCTCCTTAGGTAGTTGCATTGAAATCTATATAAGATATCTTTGTCACATGACCAAGATGGCCGCTAACCCCATATATGATAACAAAATCCCTTCAAAAATCTTCTTCCGCACAACTGGTGGGCCGATTTCAACGAAACTTGGTATGTTACATTGGTCACTTCAGCCCAATCACAGTTTTTATAAAATGATGAACATAGGATGACCTTGATATATTTTGCGACAAGGTCCATTTTGGAAACTTAGGCTATTACATGGGAAAAGGTGAAAATAATGGATATTTTGGTACTTGTTTTGGAGACTTGAAAGTTGCTAGATGCAGGCTATTCGTATCCAGATGCAGACAACTAATGTCAGTGATGATATGTAATTCATTAAGGTCACGGTAATATATTGGTATATATCCCAGACCTCAGGTGAACGTTTACAGGACCATTGGACCTCTGCTTGGATATTGTGTCAGTAGTGTATGCATTCGTATTCTGCTGGTCTCTGTCTCAAGGCAGTGTTCGAACTATCTTGCATGTCAGAGAAACATGTGATTTAAGCTTTAATGAGAAATTTTGTAGATCTTTTCTGTCGAAGAATCTTGATATTTTTTTCAGATCTAAAAATTGAAAATTTTATTGGAAAATATTTGATTTTTTTTCTTATGTTTGATCAAAACATAGATTGTGGGTGAACGTTAGAACCGCCTCGCCGATGCGGTTCTTACCAGTACCAACAATCTATGTTTTGGAGCAAAAATAAGAAAAATAGGTATACCCCTGTATACCCCAGTTTTACGATATATAAGTGGGGTTCAAGGGGGTAAACATTATATGGACATGTTTTCGTGATGACTGTCTGTACACGCGAGAACCGCCTCACCAAGGCAGTTGAAACGAGTGACGACAATGTATGTCTTGAGTCAAAATTACGGAAAATAAGATATACAACTGTACATGTACCCCTGCAAACCCCAGTTTTTCGAATATAAAAGTGGGATATAAGAGGGTTTACATAGCACGGACATGTATTCTTGATGTGTTTATTTTTAAGTTTATATTTTTGTCTCTCAGTATAATTCTGTAGGGAATTGTCTTGTGTATTAAGTAAATCGGATATGTGTTTCGTTATGTTATTTGATGTTATTTTTTTCCAGTTTGTATTTTGTATTGTTTCTCAGCATTATTGTGTTGGAAACTGTCTTGTGTATTGTATATGATTATATATATGCTATGTTTTTTCATGCACATGTACACTAGAATTATGTAATAAGATTATTGAAGCCATAATGAAAACCTTTGTAGATTTTTTATGATCTATGAAAGTTGTTAATAGTTTATAATTCTGTAGCGAACTGCCTTGTGTATTGTATCTGATTGCATATGTGTTCTGTACAGTAGAATGAGACTTATATAATCTACGCAATAATGGACCCTTTACTCCAACAAATTAGTATATTTTTAGCTCACCAGTATAGTTATCCGTCGTTAACAATTTCAATTAACTCGTTCTCTGAAACTACCAGGCCAATCAAAACTTCATATGGAGCATCCTTAGCAAGGGGATACGAAAGTTTATATAAATGGTCCAGGTCACATGAACAAGACGGCCGCCATGCCCTTATATGATAAAAAAACACAATTCTTCTTCTTTGGAACTGGTGGACCAATTTCAACGAATCTTGTTATGTATCATTTAGGAGTCTGGCCCATCATAGAATATATAAATCATGACCTTGGGTTGATCTTGACCTGTTTTATGGCAATGTCAATTTTGGTCACATAGGCTGTTCAATGGAAAAAAAAAGTGAGAACATTGAAAGTTTCAGGAAGTATTGTAGCCTGTGACCTGAAACTTGACAGACAGACAACATGTTGAGCTAATGAAGTGTTGTGAGTATCAAAAGTCAATGTCATTTTTTGACCTTGGCCAAATGTCATTTATAAATTAAATATACATATATATTACCATAATATTAAAAGATCTTCTTCTCTGAAACCGCTTGGCAAATCAAAGCCAAACTTCATGTGGAACATTCTTCGGAAGGGAGAATGAAAGTTTATATAAATGGTTAAGGTCGCATGACCAAGATGGCCGCCATGGCTATAAATAGCAAAAAAAAAAACAGAACCAGAAGGCCTATAACTTTGAAACTTGGGAGTGGAGCTCTACAAAGTCTATATAAATCATGACCTTGGGATGATCTTGAACTATTTTATGGCTGAGGTTGCATATCCCAGATCTCATGTGAGCGTTTACATGACCATTGGTCCTCTTGTTTTTATTGCAAAAATATTTGTTGTAAGTATTATTTTAAATACAGCATGTGGTGTGTGTCGGGAAGCGGCCTTTGTAGGACCGTTCCCTATAAGACACATACCCGATGTTCTGTTGTTGCTTATTATATAATAAGTTCTCCATACAAGATTATGTTGGGTTAAGGTCCACGTTAGGTGGTGAGAGCACAAGAACCGTGGTTTAAAGGGTTTTTTTTTACATTTATATGTTTGATATATGATTATATATAGAGATCACTTAAGTACATGTATCTGTTTTCATTGGGTGTTTCGCAGGAAATCGGGTTTCTTGTAGAAGTCATCCAATACTTGTGGCACGATTCATCAGCTGTGCGCACTCGAGTGACTCAACACGCTGTTATATTACGGCGTCCGCAAGCAACATGAAACATGTTTTTGATTTCGGTATATATGTTTCATACAGAAATGCGTTTAGTTATTAATATAGCCACGCAATATTTAGAAATTGACAACTCTTCTTGCTTTTGAACAACCGTCTCTTGCAGGAAATGGATTTCTGGAGTATTCGTTCAGTATGAGGTAAAATATTAACGTTGTATATAAACCTTCCTTGATATATTCTTAATGCCTGATTTGGGTACATAATATATGAAGCCCAGTTCTTTCATATAAATAGCTGTTTTTCAAGTTTCAAAGAATCCACAAGGAACCATGCTTAACGATTTGTAATTTAACTTGTTATTTATGAAAGGATAACCATATAGCTTACAGGAGTCGTTAGGCTCACAGGGTGAGCTTATAGAGTAATCATGCTCCGTCGTCTGTCGTTGTTGTAGTTGTCGTTGTTCTTGTCCACAATGGTCAAACATCCTCTCTAAAACAGCTGGGCCAATCAAAGCCAAACGTTATGTGGAGAATCCTTAGGAAGGGGTAACGAAAGTTTGTATAAATGATCTAGGTCACATGACCAAGATGGCTTCCATGCCCACATATTTTACAAACCTTAAAAACGGCTTCTCTGGAACCGGTAGACCGATTCCAACGAAACTTGATATAGGGCATAGGGAACTCTGGCCCATCAAAGTTCGACGTATTGATAATGACATTGGGTTGACCTTGACCTATTTAATGGCAATGTAGCATAGGCTTTTCAATGAAAAAAGTGAACATAATTATTTTTTCAGGACGTTTTGTAGCCTGTGACCTGAAAGGTCGTATATACAGACAACATATTGGGCTAATGAAGTTGCCGGTGTGAGTATTCAAGGTCAAGGTAATGTCTTGACCTTGGCGAACAGTCATTAAATATTAATGTAAAACTTATTTTTTTCCAAAAACCTCTTGACCAATCATAGCAAAACGTTGTTTTTACTATCCTTGGGATTGGGTAACAAAAGTTTGTATGAATGGTACAGGTCATATGACCAAGATGGTCGCCATGTCCATATATGTTACAATAAAAAAAAATCTTCTATGGGACCGGTTGACCAACCGATTTCAACGAAAGTTGGTATGTAACATCGGAAACCCTGGTCTATCATAGTTTGTGTAAATCATGACCTTGGGTAGACCTTGACCTATTTGTCGGCAATGCCAATTTGAGTTGCATAGGCTTTTAAATGGAAAGAAGTGAAAACATTGATTTTTCAGGAAGTTTTGTAGCATGTGACCTGAAAGTTGGTACATATAGCACTTTAAGCTAATGAGGTCTTGTGAGTTTTCAAGGTCAAATTCAGTTATCGACCTTGACTAAAGGTCATTTACATAATAAATTTAAAACTTAATTTTCTCAGAAACCACTTGACCAATCGAAGCCAAATGTTATATGTAGTACATGTATCTTTGGGAAGGAGGGAAGAACTTTGTATATTACTAATATTTATTAATATGACCAAGATGGTCGCCTTGCTCCTACATGGTAAAAACTTAAAACAAATCATTTTTTCTCTGGAGCCAATGAACCGATTTGAATGAAACTTCGTATGTAGTGGGGGTTCTGGTCCGTCATATCTAATATGAATCAAGACCTTGAGTTGACCTTGGCCTACTAAACAGCAAGGTCAAATATTGTTACAGACTTTTCAAAACATTGGATTTTCGAGAAAGTTTCGTAGCCTGTGACCTGAAAATTGTTAGATACAGACAGTTTACGGTGTTAATAATTATGTGAGTATTAGAGGCCAATGTACACTTTACATTGACCAACATGACCTTAGCCAAAGGTTATGTATCAAAGACTAAATCTCAGATGGGCGATATCAGGACTATTGGTCCTTTGGTTGAAAATTTAGTGCCTTTATGGACACTATTTACTAAGTTACACTCTGATTTTCACTCAGTGTGCATTTTAGAATTATCTTAGTGTTTATTAAGTTCTTTTCCCATCTCCGATTTTAGAGTGGGGATTTCTTTCTGATCGTGGCAGCTCCTGATCATTGCGTATTTTTTTCTTTTTCCATGGAAAAGTGGTTGTAACAATTTAACATTAAACACATGAATGTCTTTGCAAGGAAAATCATATTCCATCAGAACCATTGAACGAGCGAGGAAACCTTGCTAGTGGGTTCCTGTATATAGTAAAAAGGTACACGTAGACAATCGTCAGAAAAAAAGGCGCAATCATAAGGAAATCCCCACTCCAAAAACCGAGGTGGGAAAAACTAAATTGACAATTAGGTATTTTTAACACATATCGTAACCGAGTGAGTAGCTATTTCCCAATAGGCGGTCATTCAGTTACCCGCACTTAAATAACAATATGAAAACGTACCTACGGTTCAACCAGCACAAAAATTCGACTCAAAATATAAAACAAATGGAACCACAACAGAAGTATCGCCTTGGAACGATCAGTAATATAAAATCACTGGGGGGGGGGCTTAAATCGATTTTACCGTCGCCTAACCCTAACCTCATCCTCATAAGCATCTTTCCTCATAAAGCAATGTAGAGTGCCTTCTGACTTTGTATACTACAAATATTACGAAACTTTGCCCAAACAATATACATTTTTTAACTGTAACAATTGAAAATTTTATCAGAAATACTTTGCTATTCTTAATATTATTGCTCAGTACATATATAGTGGGTACACGTAAGAACCACCTCGCTCAGACGGTTCTAACGAGTACCCAAAATCTATGTTTAGGGCCAAAAAAATAAGAAAAATATGCATATCCTTGCATAACCCAGTTTTACTATATAAAAGTGGGGTTTAAGAGGGTATTAATTGCACGAGCATGTTTTCCTGACGAAAATGATGGCTGGAATTTCATCATACAGTTTCATAATTTATTCTTCCGCAAAGAATACCATAATGGGCTAGATTTAGTGTTAGGCAATGACATCTACTCTTTTTGATATTCCAAACTTTTTCCATAGTTTTTAAGTCATGGAAATTACGTACGCCAGTCAAGAATGCGAAAAGGTCTTGTATATTTCTACAAGACAATGTTCTTTTTAATTATTCTAAATCTGCTAAACACATTTTTTGATATCAGAAGAACGCTTGTCATGGCGATTTCCTTGATTTATACACTAAAAGAGTGGTTTGAAATATGATGAAGAGCTATGAGAGATAGCCCAACAAACAATCCAAAAAATCTTTTCTGTAGCAGTGATCCCAACACCTTTACTTTCTGCCACATCGGAGATTTTGGAATAAATACAAATTCCAGTTTTCACAATTTTATTTTACTTTTAAACAACCACTTTTAACTTTCATATATCCACATTATATTTTATATCACTTTACAACTTTACTTTAACACACCTTTACTTTTACTGCACTATCTCGGCATTACTTTATCTGCTTTAATTTAGCTCTACTCAAACAGCCCACGTTGCGGTATTTATACTCAGTTCAAGCTTCACGTGTGAACTCAGTATGCACACAAAGCACGTGGAATGCGAGAGCGGAGCACAAGAGGAGTAATGATATATCAGACAATTTTCCCGCCTTATCATAGCTCCGGTGGAGTAAAGCTTTAAAGTACAAGTTACATAATGAACTGTAATCAAAGATTATCAATGCGTGAAATAAAACAAGTGTATTTACTGACAATATGTAAAATTTCCTTACATCAATACATTATGTTATTATCAAGGTCAAGTTTATATAATTATATGCATCGTGTTCACGACACTCCGGCCAAAAGGTATGACAACACTTATGAATTGTGAATATTGTACAATGAATGAAATTGGCATCAAAAATTACCAATATAAAGTTCATGTCACAGTTTAATATAACCCTAAGTATCAGTTCATATGTCTGCCCAAAGAGCAATCTTCTGTATCACTTTATTGTCCTTTATATATCGTCTGTAGGTGTTTCGCCAACGAGTTGCCTTATCTTCCTCCTGGCTATGTCTGCTGCTTTCCTCATCGGCCTTCGAGTTTTGACATCGTCCCTCAAAGCGTCATTGTGCTCAGATGCTATCGAGTCTGAACTATAATCCGAGCACTCCAATGGGTACAGTAAGCACAAGGGACGAACCACGTTTCGCCCAGATCCTAGTTGTACCACTGCTGATCGTACCAGTCCATCCCTGCTCATGTTCAACTGGATGATCTTGGCAAGCTTCCATGAACCACGAGGCGTGTCATCCTTCACGATAACGATGTCGTTCACATTTGGATCCTGATCAGACTGAATTCTACCACTACTGAGTTTATACTGCTTTCTTTCACGTAAACTCAGTAGGTAATCTTCACGCCAGGCTCTCCAGAATTGTTCGACTAATCTCTCCCCCTTCTTCCATATTCGAAACACATTCCGTTCAGAACTTTGGTACGGAGTATAATCTTCATCACCGTCGTCATTTACCGTCTCCGGAATACCAGTTTTTGGGTTTAAACACAGAAAGTGTCCTGGTGTAATGGCTATTGTTGAGTCAATATCATCCCCGACATATACTAGAGGTCGAGAATTCACAACAGACTCAACTTCTTTCACAACTGTATGCATTTGGTCATCAGAGAGCAATTTTCGTCGCACAGCTTTTCTTAACGACCGTTTCACTAACCCGACAAGTCTTTCATAGAATCCACCCATCCATGGTGAGAGCTCTATAATGAATGACCACTTTATTCCTTCACATGAAAAATAACTCTGAATCTCCTCACTAGTCACTATATTCTTCCATATCAGTTGGAGCGTTTTGTCCGCCAGTTTGAATTGCATTGCATTGTCACTCACTATTTCACTAGGCATTCCTCTGGTCGCAATAAATCTTCTGAGACAAAACAAGAATGACGTTGTTGTCATATCTCTCACAATTTCGAGATGAATTGCGCGAGTAACGAAACACGTGAATAAACAAATCCAGATTTTCTTCACCACTCCGTTATCTTTGGTGTGTAGAGGGCCGAGGTAATCCAGGCCTGTCCTAGAAAACGGTGTCGCCTCCGACACCCGTGTTTTTGGCAATGGAGCCATGGGTGGCATTTTATAAGGACCACCTTCCAATCTTTTGCACAACACACATTTTCGTAACACTTTTTTCACTGTCGCTCTTCCACGAATAATCCAGTATTTCATCCTGATGGAACTCAGTGTTTGCGATACACCAGAATGGAGTATCCTTGTATGTGAATCTTTATCACTAAATCCGTGAATCTATCACTACTTGGAAGTAATATTGGATATCTTGTGGCTTCCGTAAGCTCGGCATTTTCCATTCAGCCTTTGCACCTAAGCACTTCCCTATCATCTACACATACTCCTAATTGATTCACTATTGTTTTCCACTTTCCGTTACTGACAGATCTAAATGCCTCAGGGAAGTGATTTATCTGAGTATGTTTGATCCACAAGAGCTCAGCCTTTTCAAACTTTTCTTTCTTTAAATCACTGTGGTTTTCGTTTCTATGTCTCATTTTATCTATGAATCTCAAACACCAGGCTGTCACTCGTTTTAAGCGGAGAAGGGTAGAATACCGGGATATATCCATCTCAAACGGGGCACATCTGACTGGATCCGTATCTTTACCCTTCATTTCTCTGTTGGTCAAATTTGCACTTTCACATTCTTCACGTTTCATGTTTTCCATTGTTTCACTTTCAGAATTCACTTCTGAACAATTTTCATTGACACTGTTTGGCCATTCACTGATTGGGCATTGTAACCACTGTGGACCTTTCCACCACAATTCATTTTCAACAATCTGCGTCACTGTACACCCTCTGCTGGCTAGATCTGCTGGGTTTTCTTTTGTATTCACATACTGAAATACGATGTTACCGTGTGAATTGATTTCTTGCACTCTGTTCCTTACGAATGTCGGTAGTGTTTTATCGGATTTTATCCAACTGAGAACACACTGGGAGTCTGTCAGAATCACAAGTGTTTCGAAATGTAATTTCAGCTGTTCTCTCACAAACTGTAAACTGCGGGTGCCTATAAGAACAGCCATTAATTCCAATCTCGGAATTGTCATCGTTTTGACAGGTGCTAATCTTGCTTTTGAGAACACTAAGTGACTAGACCTAGTGCCATCACACTGAATGAGGTACACTGCACACGCATAAGCAACAGCTGATGCATCACAAAAACACACTAGATCATATTTGCTTTCACATTCATTTCTTATGCATCTTATAATTTCAACTTGACCGATGCCTTCAAGGTCTGATTTTATATCTGACCATACGATTTGCTCGGCCGTATCCAATTCGTCATCCCGATCTAGCTGTTTCTTCCAGAAGCTTTGCATTAGCACCTTCCCCCGAAGAATAACAGGACACAGTAATTCAATCGGGTCATAAATAGATGCTATTTCTTTTAGAACACTTCTTTTTGTAACAATTGTGTTTTCTTTCACTTTCACAGAATTTCGAATAGCGAGTGTATCGTTGGCTGTATTCCACGTCATACCGAGAACTTTTATATCTGTTCCGTTAGCACGGTCATTCTCAGGAATCACATTATTTACATCAGCACTACTTGTCATCCATTCCCGTAGATTCATGCTGGCTGCATTGAATATAGTCTTTGATTGACTATACAGGTCAGTTGCTTCTTTCACAGAATTTGCTCCAGTGATCACATTATCCATGTATATATCACTTTTGATTTTATCAGAGACTTCAGAACCATACGAATCCAGATGTGCTTCAACTGTTGCTCCAAGGAGAAAGGGACTTGAGATTATCCCAAAGGGGACACGGCAGAATCGAAATTCCTGAATGGTATCCTCATTCACGATCGGTTGGGAATGGTCCTTCAACCAACATCTCTTTCACTTTCCTGAAGTCCGACTTGAAGGAATGCTTTTGCAATATCAGAAATGATCCCTATTGTGTATAGCCTGAATCTGAGAAGAATGCCACATAAGTTTTGTAGTAACACTGGACCACGATATAAGCACTCGTTTAAGCTTTTGTTCCCAAGTTTAGACTTTGCTGATGCGTCATACACTACGCGGAGCTTAGTTGTTGTTTTCTGTGGAGTAATAACTACATGGTGGGGTATGTAGTGTTTTATACCATCACATTTGAAGCGGTCAACCTTTTCAATGACTCCTTTCGCCAGTTGATCTTGTATGATTGAGTCATACTTCGGTAGCATGCCAGGCTGCTTCTGCATCCTAGGTACTAATGACCGGAGACGACCAATAGCTAATCCTCTATTTTCTTTGATATCTGGCACCACTTCTTTCCATGGCCATTTCACAGCATATCTTCCATTTTCGTATTGAAGTGTTTCTTTAAATTTTTCCAATGCTCTAGTATCCTCTGAATTACAAGAGCTCACTGGGTTTGAAATTCCTAAAGTTTCCAACTTCCAGAAGTCTTCTAAATCTGGTTTCACTGGCATAACACTATCTACGCACGAGAATACACTTGAATCATTTATTGTGTTTCCATGTGTAAGAATGATCATACTTGATTCTACACTATCACAGTTGTATTGATTTGTACGACCTGTAAGAATCCACCCAAATCTAGAATTTAGCAAATATAGCCCACTTTGAACTTCAATCCTATCAGGAAGAATAACGTCGAGATAGTAATCACTTCCAATCAATATTTTAACACTGTCGGATTCCTTTTCATGTGGAATGGTATCAGCAAGTTGCAGACCTTTTATCATCTTTTCAAATCTTTCCTGTGATTCGAAAGTAGCAGGTTGTTTTTGAACAGTCCCGGTAATACTTGGTACAATGTTTGCTATTATCTTCATCAGTGTTCCGTCTCTTTGTTTCAGTTGAAGCTGAGCGGACTTAGTCTTTATTACCTTTGGAGTGGTACTCCCAAATGTGACTAAGTGGATCTCTTGTTCATCGTCTCCTTGAAGCATCAACTTCTTGGCCAACTCTTCAGTAATGTACGTCCTCTGTGAGCCGGAGTCCAGTAGAACACGTATTTGCTCCGCCTTAGTGTTGTTAGTGTTATGGACTTCTGTGAGTGCTGTTTGCATTAGCACGGATTCTCCTACAGAGAGTACTTTCGTGTTGCGCCGATACAGACGGAGCAAGTTCAGCTTCAGCTCCTTCAGCTACATGTACACTTTCTGTGACGCGGGTTCTCTCGAATTTTGATGGGCACAAACTCCGATGGTGAACACTGAATTCTCCACAATAACACACCTTTTCGAGGATTTGCAATCACGAGTGTAGTGCCTCTCCTTTAAACACTTGAAACAACTCCCTTTTAATTGTCTTTTTCTTTCTTCAATAGATCTGTACTTTTGGCACTCATCACTCCAGTGATTGCTGCTACAGTATCTACACATTGCTCCTTTCGATTTTGTTTCTGACTTACCCTTTTGTTTTTCTTGAACTGTAAGCGCCTCATTTGGCTGTCTATGAGCTCCTCCTTTTGAATTATGGACGGAGTATTCCGGTCTGTTACTGTTCTCAGTTCTTGCTCCGTATTTAGGTTTTGCTCCGAATGCTTTCTCACTATCTACCTTTGCCTTTTCACAAGCCACAACATATTCTTTCAATAATTCTTTCAGCAGAAACACTGTCCATTTCTTTTCAACTCCTTTCTTAATTTCTAAATGCCTTATAACACTGCTAGGTAACTTTGATTTTATTATTGACACAAACACATCTTGGTTGATATTTTGCCCTAGAACATCTAACTTTCTGAGGTGTTTATCGACAGCATCAAGCAAAGATCTTAGACTATCAACAGAGTCACTAGCTGATTTCAAATTAATTATTGCTGTGTAATGCAAATCTACTGTGTCTTGCACATTCCCGAATCTGTCTGTTAATATCTTTAACGCTACGCTGTAATTCTCATTTGAGAGAGACAACCCCGTTATTGCACTTTTGGCGTCTCCGGTCATCTTATTCCTCAGGTAATTGAATTTCTCAATATCGGAAAGGCTGTCGTTTTTGTGAACAGAAGATTCAAATGACTGCCAAAATTCAACCCATTTTAGCTTATCTCCGTTGAAGGAGCAAAGTTCCAACTTGGGGAGTTTCACTGATGATTGTACAGGTAATGGACCAGGCTTAGTGCTTTTTAGAAAATCCTTCTGAAATTCTAGCTGCATTTCAATTAGCTTTTGCATATAACTTTTACTTTCATCATGTTTTGTTTGCATCATTAATGACTCTTCCTTTTTCATTCTATCTTTCAATTCTATCTCAAACTTTCTGAGCTTTGTTATCATAGTATTTGCTGTGAACAATACGTCAGCATCACCGTTTAATATTTCATCAATATAAGGATCATCACCATCCTTTATTTCAGAAATGACCCTTTCAGACTGACGTTCCACTTCATGGCAGCGTTCAGTCAATGCATCAACAGTGTAATCAATTCTTTCAATAAATTCTTCATATTTGCCACTGAACACCTCTGTATTCAAAATCACAGAGCCTTCATTTATTTGCTCCTTTAAATCATTCACATATCTGGTACGAACACCTTTCAAATATTTTAATGAAGAACCCATACTTTAAGTCAGATCTTTCAATGCCACCTTTTCAGTTCTCACTTTTATGCACGGCAGATGAACTCCGTTATATTTTAAATAAAAGTTCAAACGCTTACCTCCCGGGTTCCGGCGCCATACAATGTAGCAGTGATCCCAACACCTTTACTTTCTGCCACATCGGAGATTTTGGAATAAATACAAATTCCAGTTTTCACAATTTTATTTTACTTTTAAACAACCACTTTTAACTTTCATATATCCACAATATATTTTATATCACTTTACAACTTTACTTTAACACACCTTTACTTTTACTGCACTATCTCGGCATTACTTTATCTGCTTTAATTTAGCTCTACTCAAACAGCCCACGTTGCGGTATTTATACTCAGTTCAAGCTTCACGTGTGAACTCAGTATCCACACAAAGCACGTGGAATGCGAGAGCGGAGCACAAGAGGAGTAATGATATATCAGACAATTTTCCCGCCTTATCATAGCTCCGGTGGAGTAAAGCTTTAAAGTACAAGTTACATAATGAACTGTAATCAAAGATTATCAATGCGTGAAATAAAACAAGTGTATTTACTGACAATATGTAAAATTTCCTTACATCAATACATTATGTTATTATCAAGGTCAAGTTTATATAATTATATGCATCGTGTTCACGACATTTTCTGTGAATGTTTCGTCCCCCTGTGGTATTCTGTGTCGAGAAAACGAAACTGTATGCTGAAATGCCGCAGAATACAACGCCAGAGGTGCCTCCAGATTATGTTTTTAAGATAAGATTTTAAGAAATACTTCTCTCGTGAAGGAACACAATAGTAAGGTTTATTCATACAAATGTCCGGGTGGAACATGATTTTAGCTCACCTGAGCCTGCTCACAAGGTGAGCTTATAGGATGGTCATGCTCCGGCGTCCGTCAGGCGTCGTCCGTCCGCCCACAATTTCAAAGATCTTCTTCTCTTAAACTTACTGCCTAGCCAATCAAAGCCAAACTTCACATGGAGAATCCTTAGGAAGGCGGAACGAAAGTTTATATATATCATCGGGTTTCGGTCACATGACCAAGGTGGCTGTCATGGCTATAAATAGCAAAAACCTATAAAATCAGAAGGCCTATGATTTTGAAACTTGGTATGAAGCATCAGAGAGAGAAGCTCTGCAATGTTAATCTAAATAATGACCCTAGGATGACACTGACATATTTTACGGCAAGGTCGACTTAGGTCGCCCATGCATTTGAAATCGAAAAATTGTCAAAATGTCATTTGAAGGGAAAAACTTGAAGGAAATTGGCAAATTGGCTGAAGATTTATTTCTCTGAAGAAAACCAATTGGACCCCGAAGCTGGTCTTCATCCCGCACTGGGTCACTGTATACATGTATATTACCATAATATTCGAAGAAACCGCATAGACAATCAGGGTTTAACTTCATGTGAAGCATCCTTAGGAAGGGGGGACAAAAGTTTATACAAATGATCCGGGTCACATGACCAAGATGTTCACCATGGTTATAAATAGCAAATACTTTTAAAAATGTTTTTGTCCAGAACCAGAAGTCATGCGATTTTGAAACTTGGCCTGAAGCATCAGAGAGAGAGAGAGAGAGAGAGAGAGAGAGAGAGAGAGAGGAGCTCTACAAAGTTTATATAAATCATGACCCTGGATTACCTTGACCTATTTTACCGTAAGGTCAACATAGGTCGCCTATGTATTTGAATTGGGAAATTGTTATAATGTCATTTAAAGGGAAAAAAACTTTGATGAAATGGGCATATAAGCTGAAGATATATGAATCTGAAAAATAAAATGTACCCAAGTGGCTGGTCTGCTTCCATCCCGGGGCAATATAGCCATGCCCATATAGGGTAAAAAAACTTCTCCGCAACCGGATGGACCAATTTCAACAACACTTGGTATGTAGCATTGTGGACTAGAGTACTACCATGTATAATAACTTATGGCACTGTGATGACCTTGGTCTATTCGACGAAAAGGTCAACATAGGTCGCTCATGCATTTGAATGGGGAACATTGTTAAATGTCATTTAAAGAGAACAACTTGGCGGAATTGGGCAAGTGGGCTGAAGATTTATGATTCTGGAATAAATTAAACCGCATGGTCTGGTCTGCCTCACCCCTTGGCAATATACATGTTTATTGCCATGTCATTCAAAGAACTTCTCCTCTGCAACTTTTCTGACAATAAAAGCCAAATGTTACATGAAACATTTATATGAAGTGGGGAACCAATGTGCACATAAATAATCCAGGTCACATGACCCAGATGGCCACCATGCCCATATATGGTGAACAGCACTTAATTTTTTTTCTATGGAATCGGTAGACTGATTTCAATAAAACTTGGCATGAAACATTTGGGACTAGTGAACTACAATGAGTACATAAATTTTGACACTGTGATGACCTTGACCTATTATACAGCAAGGTCAGCGTAGGTTGCGTATGCCGTAAATTGTTAAACTGTCACTGAAGGAAGATTCTTCCAGGAAATGGGCAAATGGGCGGAATACTTACGATTCTGTCCCTGCCCTTGGCATATCTGCATGCTTTTGACCATGATAGTCAAACAAGTTTATCGGTATATATCTTAGATCTCAATTGAGCCTTTACAGGACTATTGACCCTCTTGTATTACAAAATAACGTTGACGTGTTTAGTTTTTTAATTGTGATGAAATTCTAAAAAGCACATTGAATGAAATTCAGAGTGTAACTTTGTTAATAGTGGACATAAAGACGCTAAATTGTCAGCCTTAGTACAAAAAGTTATTCTTTCATGGATTATTAACCGGTAACTATGGGTTCTTGTGGAATCTTTGGAACTTGAATATAAGCTATTTTGTGTGTGAAAAATTGGGAACCACATATCATGCAACCAAATTAGGCAAACACATCAGAAGATTTGTCACTTTTATACACAAAGTAAATATTTATCCTCATACTAAACAAAGTCCCCCAGTTGTCCATTTTCTGCCAGTGACGACGAAAAAGAATTGTGAATTAATTTCTTAACAGTGCATGGGTATATCACACAGCTGTGTGTTGGTTTTACCGACAACAGTCTCCTGTAATTCTAAAAAAAAGGTCGATATATTTCATAATGTGGAAGTATGTATATATATATATTTGTATTTTATTCTGTACACTAGTATTCGACATTGCCCATATAGAGTCACTGAACACCGCATAATCAGTTATAGAAACAGTACCAGTTATTGTTCACATTTTGGGCAAAACAAATGCGAGATAGTGGTAAGCATTTTGCAAACTTTCTTGAAATCGGATTTCTTTCTTAGCCCTATTGTTCAGCTAATTTCCTTGATACATGTTTCTGTGTCATCTTTTGGTCGATCAACCGCAAAAAAGTGTTCGCGGGGGCATATGGAAGGATTTCATATTGATTGACAGTTGTATAAAGTTTCTTAAGTCGGTGCTTTTTTCTACTCTTGTTTGAAAATCAAACAATTTTGAGAAAATTTAATACATACAAAATTTAACTTCTTCGGATCCTTCAATATAACCTGCTCTACTTCGTCGATTTCGAAAGTTCTAATAATAAATGGCAGTATGTTCGAATTTCAGTTATAGGAACCACTGCCCCAGTCAGTGAGATTTATTTTTGTACCCAGTTATATAAATTGGATGTGCGAAATTATTGAAGCTGCTAGCGAGTTAATTTGACTTGTAAGCGGAGAAATCGGACTAAATTAAGAATAATAAAGCGGTCTGTAATCCTTATTAAGTCAAGATAAATGTACTAAATGATAAAGATGTTTCGTAACGCACCCAGCATTGTACCATCTGCACATAAAGAAAATAATTGAAATATTAGGGGATGATGTTTTTACAAGTTTATAACTCTACGCTAAATATATTTTTGTCTCAAAATCAAAAGGTACAAGTAGGCAATGGTCAGGAAAATGCGCAATTAAAAAAGAATTTCGACCTCAAATACCGAGGTGGGAAAAAACTAAATTGACAATTAGGTAATATTCGGCCAACATCCCTTTTCAAGCAAGATGTGGCCTTTACTTCGCATAATATCTCCCATTTACTGGGGTAGTAGTTCCTCTAACTGACATTCGAACGTACAGTCATTTGTCGAAACCGACGTAGTAGATCAGCATGTGCTTTCTTATATTGAAGAGTCCGAAGTAGTAATTTCTGTTGGATTTTTTTTTTATTTTCTCAAAATTGTTTGATTTTCAAACAAAAGGAGAAAAGGCACCGAAATAAGACTTTTTGTACAACTGTCGACCAATATGAATGGCTGTCCATATGCTCCCACGAACACATATTGCGATTTGTCGACCATAATATTTTACATGAATATGTGTCAAGGCGAAAAACTGAAAAATATGGCACAAAAAGAAATCTGATTTCAAAAGAACATGCAAAATACCTACCATTATCTCGCAACTTTTGTCACAGAAATGCGTTTAGTAAATGGTACTGTTTCTATCACTGATTCTACGGTGTACAGTGAATATATAGCATGTAAATAAATCTACAGTTATATATTATGTGTTCTATCAATAATAAAGGATATTGTTGTATTTGTTATTTGTGCTCATTCGTAAAACGCCGATACTGGTGAAGTATCCTTAAACAGTTTCAGTATTATAATGGCATTGGAAGTAATATTTAATAAGGAAAACATGTCCTTGAAAAGTAAACCTCGTAAAATCTCCAATTTTATGTAGTGAAACTAGTGTATTCAGGGGTATGCAGTCTTTTCTCATTGCTAATCCGAAGCATAGCTTGTGGGTACTCATTAAAACCATCTCGCTTAGGCGGTTCTATCGTGTACCCACAATATATTTTTTTGAGCAAAAAAAAAAAATAAATAAAAAAAATAAATAAATAAAAATATCATTTTTTTTTAAATTAGTTTTGTTTTAATAGTCATGTTACAGCTGCAGAAAACTCAATGTAGTTACATGGGTAAGTTTCAGTAAGTTTACACGCAAAACGTTTTATGTGACGTCCGATGTAAAACGTACGTCTCCAGGTTAACTATAATTAACATTTTAAGAATTGATTGACACACAGTCGTATAGTTACGTGATCTCGTGTAGACTTTTTGATACCGGTGTAGAATGTTCCAAGATAGCGGCGAGTCAAACTAGCTTTTCATTTGTAAAAATATCAGTCATTTTCAATGCTAGGGGCCAGTCTCAGACACTGTCACGCTCGGAAAAAAAAAACAGAGTTCACGTTTTTGATATTACCATTAGGCAATCTGATCGCTGGTACGTACAGTAGCAAGAACTGGGACGAGATCTATGAGTGGGCGTATTACGTGAATTTCAATTTAAGTGGAGACAGGCCAGGCTTTCATGACCTTTCGTCTTTTTAGCAGAAACTATCATCACTTTTCTACAAACGTCTATTAACCTACACCCTAAACACTCTCCCTAGCCATGGCAGCCTACAGGATTTTATTAGACCTATTCTTTAATATGGAGGCAATATATGGGACAACTGTGCAAATTACGAAAAAGAGGAACTTGATAAAATACAAAATGAGGCAGCGAGGATAGTAACTGGTTTTACTAAATTGGTTTCAATAGAAACTCTTGAAATGAAACAAAATGGGAATCATTAGAAAAAAGGCGTAAAAAGCATAAATTAACTTTGTTTTTTATTAAATGTATCCTAACTTACATGTAGCTCCTTCTTACCTCTCATCTCTTGTTCCACAACCTGTCAGTGCCTCATCCACTTGTAACTTGCGTAATTCAAACAATATTCAGAATTTTTTCGCGCGTACTGAATATTGTTATGAGTCCTTTCTTTCTTCAACTATTAGAATTTGAAATGAACATCCTTTAGATGCTAGTGTGGTAGAAACATGTTTTGCTGAAAGCTGAAACTTGCACTTATCATGAGAAATTAGTTATTTCCCTTGGATTTAATATTGCAAACTTGATTAAAATTGGTTTATTGTCTTTATTTGCATCAATGCTTTTTTAATGAACATCAGGTAAAAATTGTCATAATGTATATCTTTTAGACGAAAGAATTCAGTAAATTAGATATTGAAAAATATTCAACTCATATACACCATATAACAAAACTATTTGTTATCATACACTCATGTATTAGTTTGAAGCCTTAAATGTATGAACTTAGCAAGCTGTATGCGTCTACCCCAGAAGAATGGCTTTTGTTCCCATGGACAGCCAGAGCATTCTTCTGAGAGGAATAACTCTTTGTTTCCACGAAACACCGAGTTATTCTTCTCCTTTATGAGGTTACTTTGTAACTTTTAGCATTTATGATGTGAAGTTTATCCACATTCTTATTCAATATGTTGTCAAATTAACATGATGTAAAACTCTTTTTAATTCCAAGACTTTTATATACGGTGTAAAACCTATGCAACGTCAATTTATCATATCTTTTTATACGGTGTAAAACCTATTCAAAGTCATTTTATCATATAAAAGCACATCATTTGTAAATAAACACATGTTTTTTTATAACCAAGAATCTTCCTCATATTTTATAACCATACTAGTTTCCCAAAGGCCTCAAATCCAGAGATTCGAACCTGGTATCTTACACAAACCTAGCACTTTCCGTCAGTCCGTAGCTTCCTGAAGGTTCGTCTGTCTGTCTGTAGTTTGACGGGAAGTCGCAAAACAATTCAATAATCAAAACACAACGCGAAGTACACACACAGCAGTAGACGGGTTAATAGAGCATAAACAGCATGCTAAGCCTGGTCTACTAACTACTACACTAGAAACGCTGAGTCTATTATTTCGTTCAAAGGAAAATTAAACCAGGATAATGAAGCTGTTCCCTTACTATATACACATAACAGAAAGTGGTAACTCTTACACACTCGTCTTAGAACAAACTGTAGCTCATTCAATTTGAATCATAGCCTTTATGAAAGAAAAAATGTAGACACTCCTCTCTGTTAGTGTAGGGGAATAGAAAACACAGCGCAATATTTTCTTATTTTGACCTTTCTATACCATCCAACAAATCGCCTTTTCTACCTCTATTACTGCATTTTGTAATCTATATCTACAAGTTATTTTGTATGGGAACAATATGTGCAAACACTACTATGTTTGAAGCAGTTCAAAAGTATATACATGATACTCAAAGATTTTGATTTTCATTGCAAAATTGTTATAACTGCACACCCAACAACCCTCTCTTATATCCTCCCCAATAGTTCTCGTGCTCTTTCCTTAAAGTGCATTTGTTCTTCTTATTATCTCCTGAAACTATAATTTCATTTTCTTTTTCTTTTCTTTTAACACGGCTGGTAATGTTGTAAGGGGCAATCAAATGTTATGCAAACGGACGCCTTACGGGAGCTTCCGGACATGAGTAACGGGAACAGAACACGAATAACAGCATGTGACATTTGTTTATGTTTATGCAATTTTTTTAGTTTGGAGGTTAATCTTTTGAATCTGGCAATACTTTTCCAAACAGTATTTATTTTTGCATACGTTTTGTGATCGTGGGCGTGGAAAATGCTGATGTATCTCTAAAATCAAGGTTTTCCTGGATGCGAGGTATGTTTGGTCTGTTTTGAGCTGTTTCTGGACATGTTTTGGTGCATTGTCGGCGAGCTTATGTAGACAAACATAATTCATTCGAGCCTTTCACTGAATAATGCCTTATCCAAAGAATTTGCCATAAAAATTCTGCTTAAATACGTTGCTACAGAAGAAACGAAAAAATGTTATAACTTACGACATGACTACCTCTATCGGACCGGTTACCCCTAACCAGTGGACCTGCGGAAGCTAGGGCTCACGGAAACATCCAAAACCTCCCAAAACATTCAAAAGCCACGTGATCAGTAATTTCCGCGCCGATGTGGGGTTCTGTGAGGAGCAGCATGGATTGTTTTGTTACTGGTGCACGGTGTGTAACCATCCGTACACAAGAATGGGAAAGCACAGCCGCTGCAAGGCCATGACATCACAAATTGTCACGTACAAAAGTGGTGCCACCAGTCCCAAAGCTCAGATTATCTTAGAGGAATTCAGCAGAACGGAACCGCCTTACATGTGGAGGGCTATACCATACAGCCAGGAAGACTACATAAATAATGCCCCCATACCTCAACCAGTTCTCCCACCTGTACTACATGATTTGAACATGAACACTTCCCTAACAGTGACCCAGAAATTCAGTTGATGGAGCCACCCACAGATCTGGGGGATGAAATTTTTGACCCGCAAGTTCGTTCATGCTCTCCCAATGGCAGATACATTCTACATCTGAGTATTTCTAGCTCAGATTCAAGCTCCCGAGCCAGCTCTAGATCTAGATCCATATCTGGTTTAAGCCGCTCTAGGTCTAGTGGGCGATCTGATTCTCGATCATCAAGCTCTAGGTCATCAGCCTATGAAACAGAAACAAAGAGACATAAAACCCTAGACCCCGACGACAGAATCATAAATGTAAGAAAAAGAAAGCTCTTCTCCCCCAGAACAATACACAGAAACAAAAATGTCCAGAATGGAAAAAGAGAAAGCAACTGAAAATGAAAAAAACAAACTAAGATTAAAGACAAGAGTCACAAGACACACGAACTAAAACAAAAATCAAAAATGACAAAGTCTGAAAAAACAAAATCAAATGAAGAAAGATCAAAGACAAGTGAAAAACCTAAAGTCACAAAAAACACGCGTAACTGAAAAACTAAAATCTAGCGATGAGGACAAAACAAAGACGAAAGACAAAGATGAACATTAAAAGATGAATATTAAAGTAAATATAGGAAAAGAAAGCGAGAGGAAAGTCAGAAGTAATGAAACAAGCGGAAAACTGAGTTGTGTTGCAAATGAAAATGAAGTAATTAAAAGTGAAATGAGAAATAAAAAGAGAGGGAAAAAGGAATCGAAAATGGAAAAAAAAGTGAGAAAATTACAAGCAAGAAAATGAGTATTAGTGATTCAAATAAAAATAAAGTAACTGGAAGAGAACTGAGAAATGAAGGCAGAGAGAAAATGAGTCTAAAATGGAAAATGAAAGCAAGACAATGAGTTACGTATGAATCAAATGACCGTAATAAAGTAACTGAAAGTGAAACGAGAAAGGAAAACAAAGAGAAAAGTGGATCCTATAAGGAAAAAGAAAGTAGAAAACTGAGAAGTTCATCAAATAAAAATAAAGTGACTGAAAGTGAAAAGCGAAATGAAAACAGAGAGAAAAGTAATTCCAGAAAGGAAAACTAAAGTGGAAAAATGAGAAGTACATCAAATGAAAATAAAGTGACTGAAAGCGAAAAGGGAAATGAAAACAAAGAGAAAAGAGAATCCAAAAAGGAAATAGAAAATGAAAAAAAAAAAATGAGAAATGAGTCAAATGAAAATGAAGTAATTAAAAGTGAAAGGAGAAATGAAAACAGAGAGCAAAATGAATCTAAATTGGAGAAAGAAAGTGAAAAAATGAAAAGTGAATCAAAACTTGAAAACAGAGAAAATCTTAATAATCATGTAGCTGAAGAGGGTGACAGTGACTTTGAGGTACCGGAAGAAGATGTTTGTGAATGTTTTGCGAAAAATCGGTCGCATAATGCTTTTTACAACCTATCACGTGGTATTACAACACTACGATACATAGGGTCAACGAGGACCCCAGAGAGGAAAGAGTCCCATATGCCCATAACAAACATCGCTTATAAACAATACTCGATACTACAAGAAATTCAGGAGTCGCCCATCAATTTGATAATTGTTGGTAAGGAATTCAGAACAAGCAAAGTGACACTGGTATCTGACCCTGATTCTTTGCTAGGGATGCTGTTTAGGCGTCCGTGCCCCATGAGGCCAGTTAACGGAAATACATATATCTTTGACCGGGACCCTAAATATTTTGGGCACATCCTTGACTACTTACGTAATGGAGGCCACATCGACTTAATGGTTATTCCAGTGGATAAAAGAGAACTATTAGCTCTGCCAGATACTTCATGATAAAGGGACTGAAGAACATTATCCTAGACATATGTCAAGTTGTTTATATTATATCGTATGTGTTGAGGCCCTAACATTAGAAAACTTGACTTTAAATCACATATATTTCAATGCACAGCTGAGGAAATCTTGTCTGAGTTAAACTTTCAATTTGACATCTGAAAACTTGAATATTGTACAAGTTAAAATTCATAATGACCATTATTATTATTAATGTTGTTGTTGCTGTTGTTATTTTTTTTTATTCAGGAGCACTATTGAATTGAAAGATGTTATTGTTAGTCATCAAAGAGAGACAACTCTCTTAGCCCTTGATAAGTACAATGTTTCTGTACTTTTGTGAAAGTTGATAACTCAAGGGAAACCACTCAAATCAAATTTTCGCCGTGAACCTGTCCTATCGGCAGTGGTCGTACAAAGGTCGTTCCCGACATACACCACCCGTCTGTATTTAAAGAAACTATCACCAGTAAGATAAACTATAATGGTTTGATCCTTTGGAAGCAGTAAAAACATTTAAAGGGAAAAAGTATGGACTATATTGCATAATTTCGGGTAATGAACCCTCATCAGTAGCCCTATTTATAATGGTTTGATCCATTGGAAGCAGTAAAAACATTTAAAGGGAAAAAGTATGGACTATATTGCACAATTTCGGGTAATGAACCCTCATCAGTAGTCCTATTTAAACCAGCAACGAACGCCAGACTAGTGTACTGTAATTTCGAATATTTACACGAGAAGTCTAAATCAAAGACTCATTTCTAAAAGGGGTCCAAAATTTAAACATTGCTTAGAAGTATGTTTCTAAACGTGAATGTTTTGAACATTCTTAATATCTTTACTGATCTCAAAGGACCTAAATAAAAATATAATCTGCACTATGGATGATGTACGGGGAGACTTTTTAGGGCCACCACACGACACAACACCAGCTGCAGTAATAGCAAATAAAATATAATGGTTTGGTCCATTGGAAGCAGTAAAAACATTTAAAATGAAAAAAATATGGACTATATTGCACAATTTCGGGTAATGAACCCTCATCAGTAGCCCTATTTAAACCGGCAACGAACGCCAGACTAGTGTACTGTAATTTCGAAAATTTACACGAGAAGTCTAAATCAAAGACTCATTTCTAAAAGGGGTCCAAAATTTAAACATTGCTTAGAAGTATGTTTCTAAACGTGAATGTTTTGAACACTCTTAATATCTTTACTGATCTCAAAGGACCTAAATAAAAATATAATCTGCACTATGGATGATGTACGGGGAGACTTTTTAGGGCCGCCACACGGCACAACACCAGCTGCAGTAATAGCAAAACTGTATGTGAAGAAAATGATCCGCGAGCGTCCGCGCTACAGTTTATTTGTATATCTACTGTACAACAATAAATATATATACTAAAATAGTTATTGAAATGCTGCTACCTGTGCTGTCATATTTGTATAGAACAGAATTGGCCTAGTCAGCCATCAAAGAGCTCACCTACACACACGAAACTTATTCAAGAAATAATGGTGGTCTTCCTTAATGGTGACATACGAACTATCATAGTATACCATTGCATGCAAACAAATGCTGTCGTCCGAGTACATATAGATCAGATAACCGTATGACTATATTTGGAAAGCTGCACGTGCTTGAACTTGTGTATTTAAATACCCCCACATCAAGACCCCCAGATATGAACAGACCTGCACACAAACTGACGGCGATCTTCTATGGTATTTAGAGAAGCAACTGTAAAAATGAATTTTGGAAGTAGATAGCTTTTTCCGCCTGGTCTAAAAAGATAGCTGAAGGGAACGCATAACTTTTTACAAATATGTTACAATAATGCTGTAATTATTTCCCCTTGTTAACATGGAGTCTGAAATGTTTTTTTCAGCTCTTTCTCTATACTTTTTTCTTATCTCTTCCTTATTCTTCTCATCTTTCTTTTTTCTTCCTTTTGCATGCCGCCATGGAATCTAATAGATTAGATTCCTGTTTGTATTGCAGCTTATGTTGTTATATGAATGTATAACATAAGAGCAATAAAATTTGGAATTGAAATTGGAACAGTTCTATCATGTTTCGGACGACAGCAAAGTCACAAAAATCATATTTACGGTCGTTGACCGTATACTCGAGAAGACAGCAGGGTTTTGGATGTAATGGTATACATACAAGTGACTGGGATGAGAGCACAGGTAACATCATTTCAATCAATCAGTGTATAATATTGTCAAATTCTTGCTCATTTTGCCATTATGTACTTGAAATATGTATTCATAAATTTTAAAATCTGTATGATCATGCATATATGTACGAAAATATTCTTTGTTACCTTCTTGTGCACCCGTGTGCATGAGCCGAACTACATATAAAGCTTCCATATGTTTTTGTTTGTTTGTTGTTCGTGCCGGTGCTTAACATCCACGGTCAGCAGCTTAGATGATTATTCTAGGATTCGTTTGTTTGAATTGATGTTTAACGTCCCAGTCAACAGGTGCGGTCATGTCGGGACGTTGCATCCACTTTATGGGACTTTTACCAAAAATTAGGATGGCATGACATCCAAAAAGTGCTTGAAATTTAACCACTACTAAGACAATAATGGATGGTTTCAGAGAGAGAGAGAGAGAGAGAGAGAGAGAGAGAGAGAGAGACGTTTATTATATGCACTTGATATTTACCGCTAGTTGAAGAAAGTAATAAGTCGATATAATATATGATCGGCCTTCAACCAACTCATCTAGTATAGGTAATACAAGTATAAGCTTTAACAAAAAGCTTGGTCTACACTTCGCATATATATAAACTAGAATGTCAAAGAATCTGACCGTACTCCCATTTCATCGTGGTTCGTGTGACTGAACAGAAATAAAACGCTGCGCGGTCAAAGCATTCATACCTGACAATCGACCGTCACAAAACTGTCGGCTCATTTCATTCCATTGTGGCTTGGATAGAACTGGCTACACGGCAGGTGGGGCGCGGTCAGAGCTTTCATACCTGACCATATAGCGTCACAATACCGTCGGTTCATTTCATTCCGTTGTTGCTTAAATAGAATGCAATCATGCACGAATTTAACAATTTGCCCCATTTTTGGTACCTACTGCACCATTGGTACAAATGTTACCAACCAAAGGGAGGTTTGCATGGGTGTTTTGGGTGTTTACACGGTCCTTAGCGAAACGACCCGGAATCCTACTAACACGATGGTCAAGCCACTAGACTCAAACGTGCAGTTGCAGTTGTAGCGAGGTGTATGAGTTGTCTTGTAAGTAAGTCATATTTTACCATCAGAACAGTCAGATACGATCATGTTTCGGTATGGTTACATGAGAGTTACGGGGGTTACAAGTCTCTGAAAAAATATTGCATTATGATCAAATGTTACGGTGTTATGGGGTAACTGGCTCCAGAGGATAGAAAATAACTTATTTTTAATCATCAGAACACCCATGTACGATCATGTTTCGGTATAGTTACATAAGAGTTACAAGGGTTACGGGTCTCTTGAAAATATTGCATTATGATCACATGTTACGGTGTTACACCGTAACTGGCTCCAGAAGAGAGAAGATAACATCAAACCAGTCATATACGTCATGTTTCGGAAGGGTTACAGTAGAGTTACATGAGTTCCGAGACTCTGGAAAATTAATTTTATAGTTTCAAACGAATATCATATTCACATTTGTTACTGCATAACAGATGTTGGTATCGGTTGGTTACAATGGTTACGCTAGTAACAAAAAGGTTGTTGCTGGAAGATTTGGACCAATTTTGTGCCCTAGATGTAAAATCAGATCAATTTCAATTGTTTGACTGTCTCGTCCACATTGGTTTCGATTTTCAAGTTTAGTCACGTTCGTTTTTGTCATCCTATGACCAATGAAATATATAATGGTCTACACTTTGAACTCGCATGCCTTTGATGTGTCAACAGAAAGATTATACTTTAGTTGCCCGCGACAAGATAAAAATATTTTGATAAACGAAGACACGTATATATCATTTGCACATTATCCTGGCCAGTGCCTCTTTTACACATGATATTACAATACCTTTACGTCCAAAACCAAAGCTTCATCCTCGTCTATTGTATGTGCAGCGGAACAAATGACTTCATTTTGACGGTCACTATTTGACAGTTTGTTTTTGCTGTGGTCAAAAAAGCTAAAATTTCAGCTACATTTGATATAAAGCGAACTTAATATCATCGTGCAGTTGTTTGAGGTTATACCAGGTACGACGTATTAAATAGTCATTTTATTTGTTCTTCTTTTTTAAAGTTTTAGTTTTCGTGGTGTTTTAGTATGAAAGTGATTCTGATGTTGAAAACGGCACATTTCAAATTACTTTAGAACAACATACTGTCACCAGCAGTCTCGAAAGCTGCCAGCATTATTTTTGGCACAAGTATCTGAAACTGTGCATTTGCGTGTTTACTAAAAACACCAAGTTTTACAATGAAAATAAGAAAACTAAATATACATGTATTTTAAGCATATTCATTATTTTGTTATGTTTTAGACCAACTGTGATCTTGAAAGATAACATCACTGTTAACAGCTGTTGTTGTTGTGTATTAACCAGTAAAAAGGCGCAGCCAAAGCAATAATCAAGAACTGGTTAAAACAGAAACGAATATTTTCATTGAATCAGCTCGTAAGCAATCACTTATTATTGATTTCTGAATGGTTTGTTCAAAAATCACTTCAACGGGCGACTTTGCCAGGACGAAATGTTTCATTAAAATATAAAGTTAAAACATTATGTCAGTAGTAAAAGCGTTTGTAAATTTGCTATTACCAGACGTCTGTCAATAGCAGATTGACCGACAATTTATTGTTGCAAGACGTCTGTCAATAGCAGATTGACCGACAATTTGTTGTTGCAAGACGTCTGTCAATAGCAGATTGACCGACAATTTGTTGTTGCAAGACGTCTGTCAATAGCAGATTTACCGACTTTTTGCTATAATTGACGTTTTCCATAAATTTATTTCATAACACTCGCTACTGCTTATTATGCAGACTGTCCCTATTTTATATGTAAAGTTGCTTAAAGCGGCCACAGAAGAAAAAATATCGTATTCGGTCTGTAGATGTTACATTTTTTTTTTTTTTTTTTTTTTTTTTTTTTTGTTACAGACGAAATTGGAAGAATTTGGTCAAAATGTATAAGGCCTTCGTCCGAACAGAGCGTGGAAGGTAAGGATAAGCTCGTGTAATCATAAGCAAAGTCCAAACCCAAAATCAAATGTAGATAAAACACTATAAGACAATTCGTTACTGGTACAAAAAAGAGCACACTGCAACAACTGTTATCCTCAATGCGCCCACTCCGTCACTTGAACATAACTAAATGAAGTTAGGAGAGTTTTCGTAGTTCACACAATTTCCTCTATGCTAACTGACTCCACAAATTAATAGATACACGATAACCAAACATTGCTGTAATAACTGTGTTAGAGAGACCACGGACCCGGGTTCTGTCGATACTAAGTTTGAATTATTCGAATAAACAAGAAACGAAAAACATTAAAGAAATAAACAATTATTAATAAGTATATTGTTAAGTTTCTTTATGGAAATACACAAATGATAATAAGAACAAGAAAAGTATAATGTAAAAAGTTCAAATTATAAAGGCATTGTTAAATGCAAAATGAATTATATCAATCAAATGAGCCTGTGTCTGACCATGCCCGACACAAACCAGTCCGTACAGTCACAAAAGATGGTTAGAGGCTGGAAATTTTGGATTTAAGAAGTAGAGTCATTGTGCTATCCGTGTAGTGAAAACAAAGGCGCTGATCAGCTTTGCAGTTACTGCAAAGCTGATCTGCGCCTTTGTTTACGCCTATGCAGATTGTTAGTTTTTCCATACAGTGGTCCAAATTATGATTTTAGAAGCGATGCCTCTGTCCCGCTATGTCTAAATTGTTTTAGCCAGACTTAATCAAACCTTCCTTGGTCATAGGATCAGTATCGGGAAACAAAGTCCTTGTTTGCTAGCATTTTGTATTACGCCATGCAATACAGAGTGGGTTCGATCTGCATCTAACTTTGGAAATCACATTTCGCATTGTTTATATTATAGAAACGTGTTTTGCACATTGTCTACCACGCCGATTTTTATATAGTCGTTGTTTAGCAATAACTGCTTGTCGATAAATAGAACACTTCGTAACAATAAGGTCTATCTCTAGAGAGACATTGGTGAGCCTTTGGTAGCAGTAAAGTTTTTGAAGTATTCTCAGCGACCAGACAAACCCTATTGGAAATGTTTATGGTTATAGAATCAAAAATACATGCTGCATAAGTATAGCATTTCATTAGCAAACAGAACAGCGACACTTCCAAGGAAGCAAGTCTGTATTTGTGAGGTTTATTGACCAAGCGTTATATCGGTAGGGGTTTATGGGAAGGCCATCCTTCATGGTCATGCCCATGCCATTCAGTATTTTCAATGAAAACTTCTAATTTAACATCAAATGATGACATGCATTTTTTTCTCATCCATACTAATGCTATAGCATTAATTACTATATACATGTATCTTCTATAAGATTATATTCTTTTTACATATGTGATCCATCAATCAATTACTAGATCAATAGTTCAGTCGATCACTCGATCAATCGCGATCAATCATTCGATTGACCTCGATCGATCAATCAATTATACGATCGATCAATCAAAAGATAAACAATTGATCAATTTCTCGTTTGATCTCAATCGATCAATCACTCCATTAATAAATCAAAAGACCACAATCACTTGATAATCACTCGGTCGACCGTGATCAATCATTCCTTTAATCTCTTGATCAGTCAGTCAATAAATCAACCATCGAACAATTAATTGATTTATTATCCATTTGGTCAATTACTTAATCACTTAATCGATCAATCAGTCGATTGATCGCGATCAATCACTCGATTGATCAGTCAATGGATCGCTCGATCGATCACAATCATTCACTCAATCAATTACTCGATCGTTTGCGATCAATCATTCGATGGATTACGATCAATCAATAAACCATTCGATTGGTCAATTACTGAGCATTTTGATAGTGCAGAATGAAATTACTCATGATGAAAATTTTGCATGGGAATGGAGCAAATTGAAAAGTGTTTATGAGAATAAAGATAACCAACAACTGACTTTGAATATACATGTACCAGTAACGATTGAGTCTGTTTTTTCAAAGCTGAGCAACTTTTCTTTTTAAAAGAAAATTTTATTCCGAACACGGTGATTAACCGCTTCCCACATTCACAAGCGTAGGGAGAGATTGGAATCATGCTCATTTGCGAAGCAAAACATTTTTTTACATATATATTTTATAACAATGGGTGAATCGACCTCTAGATTTGATTTTGAGCGAATCGTCCCATTCGATTTTTTTTGCGCGCGAATCGTCTCGGTCGAATCGTCCCAAGGAGGAACTGTTTTTGCGCGAAATGTCCCGTAACCCGACTTTTGGGCCCCTATTTGTCCCTCAAAACACGGCGTTTAAGCATTTTATAACTTCTCATTGCTAATTGTTATGACCATTTTTACTAACTTCAGAACGAAAATGTGTTTTTTTTATAATTATTATTGTTTGTTTGAATTGATGCTTTACGTCCCAGTCAACAGCTCAGGTCATGTCGGGACGTTGCCTCCACTTTATGGGACTTTTACCCAAAATGAGGATGTCATGACATTCAACAAGTGCTTAAAATATAACCATCCAACAAAGCCACAAAGGCTTATATGTGTGAACGGTTCGACTTGAAACCACTTTTCCTGGGCAAGCTCAGACCTGAGTGGCTAACCAGTAATCAGATGGTCAGTCAGCAGCGAACAAGCTTTGCCTGGAGGCACAAGCAGCCAATCTTTTTCTTTAGGCCCCAATGGGCGGGGGCCCAATTATTATTGTATCTGTATTTCATATACATATACACAACACCTATCTAAATTATGAAGCTTTCTTCTCTCCCCTGAAAAGTTGTGTGGATTTGAAACCAGACCGACGATTAAAGATACCGTGCTAAATGAGAAAACTACAAAATCAAAGCGTATGTGGACACACAACGAGGGTCTATTGCAGTGAAAACAGTAAATCACCCTGTTTCTAACGAGTACCTCGAATCCATGTTTTTGGCGAAACCCAGCGGTAATACAATTCAAAGAATATGATTTAAGATGTGTAGCTTGAATTACTTATAAATATAAGACTGTACTTTGACTTTCGCAGTTGTAAACATCATGATTTATTTCACAATAGTCAAACTGTTAAATAGTTGTTGGTAATTTAACTCGATAACTGAGCCTTTTGTACCATCGTTTACTTCAACGCAAGGATGTAAACTGAGATGGCATGAATGACTAACGTTGCGTCTGTGCATACAAACAAAAATATGATACAGTAACATAATACCCATACGAACGCTTTTGATGACATGCTAAGTATTTGTTTTATCAAAATAAGAAAGTTAAAGCATTTATTTCTCGAGAGGGAGTGGGGTGGCGTACCGGATACAGAGAATAAAAGTAAAACTGAGATCCTTTAAGGGCAGTGAACTTATTAATGAGAAATTGGGTAAGACAATATACATGCATATTTAATGAAAATTCTTCCCCATGTAAAATAAAAATGAAAATTTCACCAGAAAAAACAACAACATGCCTTATGCACAAAACATGCATTGTGGTTCAAGTTCAAACTGAGATCCTTTAAGGGCAGTGAACTTATTAATGAGAAGTTGGGTAAGACAATATTTATTTCATGAAAATTCTTCCCCATGCAAAATAAAAATGAAAATTTCACCAGAAAAAAAAAAAAAAAAAAAAAAAAAAAAAAATAAATAAATAAATAAAAACATGCATTGTGCTCAAAACAGGCATTGTCATTCTAGTTAGAACCGCCTCGGCGTGGCTGTTCTAACCGGAGTACCAATAATCTATGTTTTAGATGAAAAGAAAGGAAAATAGGTATACCACTGTATAACAAGTTTTGCTATATAAAAGTGGGATATAAAGAGGTACACATTACTGACATGGACAATATAAGGTTTCATGAATACACGTTTATGATACAGAATTCGATAAAAAGCTTAAAACCTTCAAACATCATTTAAGCTAGTATCTCACTGGCGTGTGAATTTCTAGCGACTTTTTTACGAATTTAGTCGCGCACTTTCGCACGGTATTCGAGCGAGTTTCGTGCGAGTGTTGTGAGAATTTTCATGTGTCGCGAACTGGTCGCAACGTTCAAAGCTGTGTTTATTGTTAATGTTTGTCGCGAAATAGTTGCGAACAATTAGCGAAATAGTCTCCAGCTATCGCATTTCAGTGAAGTAGGGGCTTTACTGGACAGTTAGCAGCAAATAAACATATTCCCGGTTTTAGACCGTTAGGCCGACCATAAAAAAATATTGGTTTGCTGTGCTCCTACCTTCACATTAAACTTTGCTCTATCCAAACAAATTCAACGCCACTCTGGGGAAATTATTGTTGTTAAAACACTTAAAACAATGATTCAGTTTCAGGTAAGATTGTTCTACTCAAAGCTTCCTAATCTAGTTTCAACAACGAATTCTTTTTAAATATAGTTTTTAACTACATTCATGTACTGATACAGCAAAAAAAGTGTGCGTTTTTCCTTTGTATTGTTTTCTGATTTACCAAAATAAAAAAAAAGCTCTACCTACTTACACATTTTGAAATTTATGATTAGAAGCGCAGCAAACAAAGTACCATTTAAGGATGGCCTAACCAAGAATTTCTACTGTACAATTAATTAAAGCCCGTGTACATGGCAAGTATATGGTAAATGGTACTGTACAATAGGAAACGTTCGCGTGACTTTTATTTCGCGAATATTCTATTTCCGAATTATTTGCGAGGTTTTGAATTTGCGAACGAGTGATTGTGTAGTCTTTCTGCTATATAGAGCTTTATTAGCGAGAACATTGCATTCGTGAATATTGGCGAAAATTAAGTTAGCAAGAATATTTCCGAATTAACACTACATGCACGTGTAAGGATTTGGACAGACATCCAAAACGTTTCTATAAATATTGATCCCGATGCACCACTCGTTATTGCTCAATGGGCGATTAAATAGTCCCCCTATTTTTCAGGATATCACCATGAACACGTGATGTGTAGTATGCCAAAATATTGACAATGTGTCGTATTCCAGAAGAAAACTTAGTGCATTTGTAAAAATTGTCGCAGGTAATTTAGTTGTTAAAATACTAGATTTAAATTTTGTTTCATATATAGAGCAATGATGTTGACTTCTTTGTAATCAATTCAGAGGTTTTCACAATGTACTATAGTTGGACCAACGCAACAAGTACATGCAGTGGCTAGTATATGTTCCAACATAAAATATCATGAAGCTGAATGATATAAATCTCTGTGGCCTTGACTGAAAAGTACCGACCTAGATAACCACACTTTGCCGGTTCGAACCTATCTTTGTGCTACAATTTTAGCGCCCCCACCCGTGGCTGAGTGTTTAAGGGCGCTGAAGTTTCAATACGAGGCTTAATAATTCGATAATCTCACCCCTGCGTCTGATGAGGGTTCGAGCACCACACAGGGCAAATGGGAGACATGTCATAGATCGGAAATGGTTCTGTAAGCAAAACCTTCTACAATTAATCATTTAGCAAATATAACGTATATGACCCATTCTTAGAATTCGGACAGATGTGCAAACTATTGATCCCGATGCATCACTCTTTATTGCTCGATGGGCGATTGAATATTTCCCCTATTTTTCAGGTCATCATCATGAACACGTGAACTGAAGTTTACCAAAATACTGACAATGTGCCATATTCCAGGAGAAATATTTGTAAGTTAGTAAAGAGGCTGGAATACAAAACTTGTCGCAGGTAATTAAGTATTCAACAAATGAGTGAAACTAAATCTATAGGTCTAAATCTATAAGTCATATAGCAAATATAAGGTATATGGCCGATTCTTAAGATTTGGACAGATGTGAAAACTATTGATCCCGATGCAGCATTCGTTATTGTACAATTGCGCAATAAGCGATTGAATAGTATTTCTTTTTTTCAGGTCATCTCTATGAACACGTTAACTATAGTTTACCAAAATACTAACAATGTTCCAGGAGAAATCTTTGTACGTTTGTAAAGGGGCTGGAAACTTGTCGCAGGTAATTAAGTGTCCAAAATATAAGTGAAACTAGATCTATCTTTATTTCCTAATGCAATGATGCTAACTATGGCCCGTTCTTAGGATTTGGAAAGATGTCCAAAATTTACTAAGCTATTTATTCCGAAGCATCTGTCTTTCTTGCTCAATGGGCGAATAAATAATTCCCCTATTTTTCAGGCAATCGCCGTGAACACGTTATCTGTAGTATGCCAAAAGATTGACAATGTGCCGTATTCCAGGGGAAAATTTTGTAAGTTTGTAAAACTTGTCGCAGGTAATTTAGCGTTTCAAATACTAGATCTAAATTTTGTTTTATGATGCAGTGATATTGACTTCTTTGTAATCAATTCAGATGTTTTCACAATGTACTATAATTGGGCAAACATAAAACATAACATATCCTGAAGTTGAATGATGTAAGTCTCTGTGGCCGTGATTGTAAAGTACCGACCTAGATTACCACACATTGCGGGTATGAACCTCTCTTTGTGCTATATTTGTAGCGACCACCCCGTGGCCGAGTGACATAGGGCACTGACAGTTCAGTACTAAGCTACTTCAGATGTGGGTTCGAGCACCATACATGACAGATGTGAGGCATGCCAGAGATTGGACTTGGTTCCTTAAGCCTAAATTTCTACAATCAATCATAAAACAAATATAAGGTGACCCATTTTGGACAGATGTGCAAACTATAGATCCCGATGCACAACTCTTTATTGCTGAATAGGCGATTGAATAGTCCCCCTATTTTTCAGGTCATCAGCATGAAGACGTGAACTGCAGTTTATCAAAATACTAACAATGTGCCATATTCCAGGAGAAATCTTTGTACGTTTGTAAAGCGGCTGGAAACAGAAAAACTTGTCGCAGGTAATTAAGTGTCCAAAATATAAGTGAAACTAAATCAATTTTTATTTCCTAATGCAAAGATGTTGACAATGACCCGTTCTTAGGATTTGGACAGGCCATTTTCAAAGCTATTGATCCTGATGGATCACTTTTTATTGCTCAATGGATGATTGAATAGTCCCCCTAATTTTTTAGGTAATCACCATGACCACATGATCTGTAATATGCCAAAAATATTGTCAATGTGCCATATTCCAGGAGAAAATTGTGTACGTTTATAAAACTTATCGCAGGTAATTTAGTGTCCAAAATAAATGAAACTAGATCTATTTTGTTTCATAATGCAAATGGTATTGACTTCTTGGTAACCAGTTCAGAGGTTTTCACAAGGTACTATAGGGATTGGTCTTGGTTCCTTAAGCCAATATATCCACAATAAATCTCAAGTATATAGTAATTATTAGGTATATGTATATGACCCGTTCTTATAGCTCTGTCACCCATTCAAGTATAAGCGGCGAGTAGTATAGAAAGATTGTATAATATGGTGTAGAGCGGCCCGTTGAGGAGATTGCCTGGCAATGTGGCACGAACTTGCCTAGCACGCTGGCACGATCAGATAATCAACCAAGAACAATGGGGTTACTCACGCGTGACTGAACACGAAAAATGGGGAGGGTATCGTATGAAATGACGTCATGGGGAAATTCCATTGACATGTGGTTCATAAGGGGGGTGACGTTCGAAAAATAGGGTTGGGTATCGTATAACAACCCGAGAACAATGAGGTGGCTCGAGAACGACTGCCCCTGTCCGTCGTCAAGAACGTTCACGTATGTCGTCATGATTCATTGCACATTTTTTAAGGTGGGCCATGAGTAAACATTGAGTCAAATTTTAAAATTTAAACCTTTTGTCAACAAAATAATCCCTTAACGCGCGAAAGTAGACCTAAAGGCTTACTTCTAATCAACTTAAGATATTTTAAACTGATAATTATTTACACGTATTTTCTCTTTTTCCAGGCCTGACAACTCGTTGTTCTAGTCAAAGTACCTTTACTCGGACAAATGCATTGTAGACGCCGATCAAGTCGTGACAAGTCGCAGTTGGTTAGCGTTCTTCCACACTCTTACAATTTGTACTCGCGTGACCCGTGTAGTGTTCAATATATTGAGGCAGTATCGTATTGTTCAATGTCTGAACGCACAACACTTTTGTTTGTTGTACTGTGGCTTTGAGCGTGAATATTAAATTTCATAACAAAAAAAAAAACAATGAAAATGGCTCTTAGCAAACATTGTGGACCCAGATCAGACGGTTCTGCGACAAGTCTGTCTGCGCTCATAACCAAATAATGAAACCCATAACAAAGCAAACATGGTGGATCCAGATCAGAGTCTGGGCAGAAGTTATAGGCCGGTGCGGAATCCTCGTCGTATTTGTACAACAAGGTTGCGGATAATGTCTCGCACGGTGGCACGAACTTGCCTGGCACGGCGGCTCTATCAGATAACCATCCAAGAACAATGGGGTTACTCACGCGTGACTGCAAATGAAAAATGGGAAGGACATTGTATGATTTGAAATGACGTCATGAGAAATTCTGTTGACGTGTGGTTCATAAGGGGTAACGTTCGAACAATGGGGTTGGGTATCGTATAACCGCCCAAGAGCAATGGGATGAATCCTTTACGTCTGCCCCCGTCCGTCGTCAAGAACGTTGACGTACGCCGTCATGATTCATACCACATTCCTAAGGTGGACCATGAGTAAACATTGAGTCAATATTTTAAACTTTAAACCTTTTGTCAACAAAATGATTCCTCAACGCGCGAAAGTAGACCAAAAGGCTTATTTCTAATCAACTTAAAATATTTTAAACTGATAATTATTTACACATATTTTCTTTTCTTCTATTCCTGACAACTCGCTGTTTTAGTCAGAGTATCTTAACTCGGATAAAAACATTGTAGACCCCGATCAAGTCGTGACAAGTCGCTGTGGGTTTGCGTGTTTCTACACTCTTACATTATTTTACTCGCGTGGCCCATGTATTGTTCATTATATTGAAGCAATATAAAATTGTTCAATGCCTGAACGCAAAACACTTTTGTTTATTGCACTGTATGCGTTGAGCATGAAAATTAATTTTCATAACAAAATAAAACACTGAAAATGACTCTTAGCAAACATTGTTAAACCAGATCAGACGGTTTTGCAACATGTCTGTCTGCGCTCATAAACAAAAACTAAAACCCATAACATAGCAAACATTGTCGATCTAGATAAGAGTCTGGGCTGGTGCGGACTTCTGATCAGTACGCTCGAATTTAGCGTTGTTGTGAGTCTCGCCGTTGTTTATGAATGTTGTTAAAGATTTTGTAGATGAATTAAAGTAGCAGACGATTTTTTGTTGTTTACAATAATAAAGTACAAGTTGGTTAAAATACTTGTTGACAGCGGATTTCACTTTATCACAACTGTTGGTATATTTATTTCGGCTATCGGTAATTATTGTGGTATTACACGCAATTTCGAAATTGGATTATTTCCCTTAATTTATAAACGCTATTTTAATGAAAGCAAACACAATCAGTCCATTACCGGTTGAAATACAACAAAGCTTAATATAACCGCATAAAACATGACAGGTCAAGCGTTTTGACATTTGCTATTCCACATCGTTAGTTAGTTGAAACCCAGAATCTGTTTTGCCGCTAACGTTTTTGCCACTTCTTTCATAATTTATATGAACCACCTCAACTCTCCAGAAAATTATGTTTTAATCAAAAGAGCTTCGAAATGCAAAAACGGGTCGGATCTTTCTGGAAAAAAGGTCATATAAAAAAAGATCACACGCATCTGCAGTGCATGTGTTTGTGTTTATACCATAAGTGGACAGATCTGGGATAGAGTGACTTAATAACACAACGCTAGTATACGATAATACATTTTTATTGTACAAAAAGGATTTATTCAGAAAACAATCATTTGGGACTATCATAATTTCTACAATCTTGACATTGTCATCATTTTAGTCGCTATCAAGCGATCAATGCGTTTCTTCTGTTGAATATTGAAGTCCTTTATAATGTCTTTCATAGTCGTCCCTTGGTGTCGATTTGTCACGTAATACGCGCAGTATAACCCGCATACGTTGCAGCTGGACAGTTGTAGCTGGCCGACGGTTTTTAGGTATTTCTTACGTAGGATCTTCTGAAATCCTACACCATAGTACTCTGCTCTGTGTCACAAAGAGTCGAAAAATTCAAAAGGTCCTCGTTTCGGAAAATAGAATGTCACACAGTGTTGTCCTGGACCTTGACTAGTTGTAAATGACGATTCTTTTACCCTGCATTTTAAGTTAAACCGCAATGCAAATAGTGACCGGATACCCGAGGAGCATATCATGTAGTTATTCAATGTTCAACTTTTCAATATTTAAACGAATTCCGAATCGACCGACGATTTGTATTTCTTACGCCGATATTGCCTGCCCTATACACCATTTCTCTTTTATCGTTCTCGCTCTATTTCGGGTTTACCAATCTATTATTAGCTTGAGCTACTGGACTGACAAGTTTTACAGTGAGTGTTTGCTGTTCACGTATATCTATTTCTCTTTGACATTCTTGAGCCTCCAATTATATAAGTTTCCTGCATTTCCTATCCTGCCACTTCCTACGATATAACATCCCATGTGATCCCGCTCAACGTACCCATCGCTCAAGTCTATAAATTTTTGGTACCATTTATTATAGTCTGGAATGTAGGGTACCCACTTATTCTGTTTTGCGTCGTATACCTTTATGGAACATATTGTTATTATTCAGGTATGTCGCTTCATCGTCCTTACGTTATTCATTGCGCTTCAGATTCGTCATTCTTACGTTGATCATTCGAAGCTGCGCCCTCTATCGGCTTTCCTTCGACATCGTGATTTGGTCATAGACTTACGAATAAATCCTTTCTGAGTTTAACGGTTTGCCTGATAGAGTCAGTCGGACTCATATCGTGTTGGTTCCTTAAAGTTCTAGCCGAATCTAGAATTGGCTGAATACTGTCCTATAAACTTCTGACACTTTTGAGCCTTCTTACGCTATTCATGCTTCTTGCGCTTTAAAGATTTTTATAGTCGTCACCGAGACCACCACAATCACCACCACCACAACCACCACCTGATCTAGATTCACAATATTTGGCTAAGAAATTCAACTTTGGTATACCGCATTCACAAACACAGGCGAGAACCTTGATGTACGAATCGAAGACGCTAAAAGCGAGCGTAGTTATCAGAACTCCGCACCAGCTTGTAACCTGTGCCCAGACTCTGAGCTTGATCCACAATGTTTGCTATGTTATGGGTTTTAGTATTTGGTTATGAGCGCAGACAGACTTATCGCAGAGCCGGTTGATCCACAATGTTTGCAAAGAGCCATGCTTTTGTTTTGTTATGAAATGAATCTTCACGCTCAAGGCCTACAGTCTAATAAACAAACTGAAGTGCGTTTTGGCATTGCACAATACGATATCCTCCATTGTATTAAACAATACATGGGTCACTCTAAGTAAAAATGTAAAAATGTAGAAAAACGCAAACTCACAGCGACTTGTCACGACTCGATCGGGGTCTACAATGTTTTCGTCCGAGCTAGATACTCTGACTAAAACAGCGAATGGTCAGGAATCGAAGAAGAGAAAATATGTACATGTATAAATGATTACCAGTTTAAAATATCTTAAGTTGATTATAAATAGGCCTTTAGATCTGCTTTCGTGCCTTAAGGAATCATTTTTGACAATATGTTTAAAATTCAAATTATTGACTCAAGGTCTTCTCATTGGCAACCTTAGGATGGGTCATGACGACACTAGTCAACGTTCTCGACGACGGACGAGGGCAGTCGTGCGCGAGCCATCCCATTATTCTTGGGCGGTTATACGATACCCAACCCCATTGTTCGAACGCTGCCCATTATGAACCACACGCCAACGGAATTTCCCATGACGTAATATCATACGATACCCTCCTCATTACTCGTGTGTAGTCACGCGTGAGTAACCCCATTGTTCTTAGGTGGCTATCTGATCGTGCCACCGTGCTAGGCAATTTCCCCAACGGGCCGCTCTATACTACTGCCGTCTATGAGAATTTCGATACCGTAACGCCGATATCTGAGGCGTATTTTGTGCAAGTGACGTTCCAGTTACGTTCCTGTGGCGTATAGTTGACGTATCTGCATTTTACTTTCGTATGTACGGCGAATCAAGGCGAATGTGTTACGTACGTGTTAAGTATGTGTGGCGTATGAAGCGTACGCGTGAGGTTTCTACCACGTATGCACTACGTTTCATTTTTTTATCTGTAGCGTGTTATCTGTATCCGTGGTGTATGCTTGCCATGCATTCATGTTAAAATCTTAAATTATTCTTAAACTGTAGGAGAGACCGGGATTGGATGAATCACGGGTTAATTGAAACAGGTGGATAACTTTTGTCGACGCAAGTTAATTCATCCACCACCTGAAATATTAAATGCGCATGGTGCCTATCAGATGGATTGTCGAAATCACGGAAGAAAACTGTTATTGACTCGCTGTAACTAATTTGGGCCCACCAATCAGTGTTGAATGGTAAAGTCTCAGTGGCCGTGATTGTAAATTACTGGTCGAGGTAACCACCAATATTTGGTTCGAACATGGTTTTGCGACCCCTTGGCCGAGTGCATACGAGCTCTGATATTTCATTACCGCGCTAAATTATTTAATCATATCACCACTGTGTCGTTTGTGAGTTCGAGCCGGAACAAATGTTAGACACGCCGGGATTAGAATTTCAACAGTTAATTATAGGTATATAGCAGATAAATCGGATATGACCCCTTCTAAGGATTTGGACATATGTCAAAAACAATTGGTCTCGATGCACCACACATTATGGCTCAATATGCTTTTAAATATTCCCTCTATCTTTCAGGTCACCGCCACGAATAAGTGAACTGTAGTTTGCCTAAGTATTGACTCGCTATAGCAGTCACACTTTAGAGCGTGAATATGGCGTGCGCCGGACGTATAAAACATCTCAGAGTCTTGGAGTACGTTTGTGGTGCTTGGCACGCGCTTCAGGCGCGCAGCAAACGTGCAACACGCGTCTCACGCACGCTTGGGGCACGCTACTGAAGCAAAATTGCATATAATCGAAACGCGCAGGCATAATACACTGGCGTGCTTAAAATGTACGCCAAACGCGATTAAAGTGCACTCAACGCGACTGTAACGCGCGTGGAACTTATTCGAAACGTATAAATCACACGCTCGGGACACGCCGAACTTCTTAACAAATGAACATGTTTAAAACTTTCGGGAGCCCAAACGCGCTTGGAGCGCTCAGCGACTTACAACGTCGTATATCGACATAAACCAAGCGTACACCAAGCCTACAAAACGCGCATTTAAAGCGTTTCCAACGTGTCTCCGACGTATTCATGGCGTATGTTGAACATTACATTTTTGTCACCACGCCCGGTACGATTTTGGCTTATACGCTAATGTGTGACTGCTGTTTTAGTGTTAAATAAAAGTAAAACTTAATTTAAAATATTGTTTCATAATGCAATATTATTTACTTCTTGATAACCAATTCAGAAGTTTTCATAATTTACTATAGTTAGGCCATACCCAGCTAGTACTATCAGTGGTCTGTATACATACATACATGTATGTTCTTACTTCAAATATCATGAAGTTGATTGACAAAAGTCTCCATGGTCGTAATTGTAAAGAATCAGATAAGTTTACACAGATTGGCGGCACAAACCTCTGTTTGTGCTAAAACTCTGGCGCCCCATTTTGCCGAGAACTTAAGAGGGAGGTTAATATTTCATTCCCGCGCTTAATCATTCGTTCATCTCACCGCTACGTCTGGCGTGTGTATCGAGTCCCACACGGGGCAAATGTCAGACATGTCAGACAAGCCAAACTTTCTACAATAAATTACAGGTATAGTCAATATATGGTATAAAGCCCGTTCTTTGGATTTTTGAAAGACGTCCAATAAGTTTCTAAATTTGATCTGTAGCGATGCACCACTCTGTATGGCTGAATGCACTATTGAATATTCCCTCTATCTTTAAGGTCAGCATCACGAACAAGTGAACTGTACTATGCCAAAATATTGACAATGTGCCGTTCCAGGAGTAAATTTTGCACGTTTGTATAACTTGTCGCAGGTAATTTTAAGATCATTATTGTATAATCCAAACGCGCTCCGGGCGTGTGAAAACTCACTACGCTGAAGATTTCTGACGTATATAATTAATACATTCATTAAACTTGCTTTAGCAGTCACACACTAGCGCGTGACTGAGGCGTGTGCTGGACGTATAAAAATCTCAGAGGCTTGGGGCACGCTAAAGAAGCAATATCTCATAAAATCGGAACACGCATGCAGCGTACACTGGCGTGCATCTCACGATATTTCAAATTGATAAAAAAGAAGATAGTTCATGGTATTTTATGCGTAAGGCATATAATCAGATGATACACGCAGCGTTTTAAAAGCGTGGCTAGAGATGTCCCTGCAGACATAGACCCTATGTAGATCGTCATACAAAGTTTACAAATATGCTTCTTGTTTCAATATTTCGACAAGAACAATGCTATAAGTCGCATCTTTTATCTCAGATAATCAAGTTGGACAACATTCATTACGAAATACGATGCATCACCCTTTTAAAATACGTCTAGTTTTCATCAAAGAGTATTACAAAGCACACGGCTTTCAAAATATACAACTTAAATTAATACCAATTATGTATATCCGCCATTTTATGGGGTAGCCTGTGCGTCCTAAAACGAGTGTCTGTGAGTTTCAGATGTTGCCTATGCATTTACTATGACCAGTGTGATGTATATAGCCCCGGGTTGGGGGCAGACCAAACCCTAATGTCCATTTTTAGCATCATACCTCTTCAGTGTATTTGCCCATTTCCTTCAAGTTTTTACATTCAAACAGCATTTTGACAATTTTCCCCATTCAAATGCATGGGCGACCTAAATTGACTTTGTCGTAATATAGGTCGAGGTCAACACAGGGCCATGATTTATATAAATCTTGTAGAGCTCCTCTCACTGATGTTTCATGCCAAGTGTAACGAACAAAAGAGCCGAGCCACAGCAAACCCCGTCGGTGGAAAAACATGCTCATCCACCAAGGGTGGTTTACTGCGCTATATACCCAACACTTACTCGATCCACAAAATCTCGAGTTTGAAATTTGCATATTTCAAAGGGAGGCTATCCCGTCACATTACTTCCCCCTCCGAGAAGATTCGTCCCGGGTCTTGGCCTGGGGACTACATGAGTAAGGCAACCCCGGTCTGGCAGTTGTCATTATCCCACCGCTGCCACCAAATGTAACGAACAGCCGAGCCGAGCCACAGCAAACCCCGTCGGTGGAAACGCATGCTCACCCACCACGGGTGGTTTACTGCACTATATACCCAACACTTACTCGATTCACAAAGTCTCCAGTTTGAAATTTGCATATTTCCAAGGGAGGCTATCCTGTCACACAAATTTCAAAATCATAGGCCTTCTGGTTCTGTAGAAGAAGATTTTTAATTGTTTTTTGGTATTTATACTTTTATAGCCATGGCGGTCATCTTGGTCATGTGACCTGGACTATTTATGTGAACTTTCGTTCTCCCTTCCTGAGGATACTTCACTTGAAGTTTGGCTTTGATTGATCAAAGGTTTCAGAGGAGAAAATCTTTGAAATTGTGGACGACGACGACAGACGGACGCCGGAGCATGGCCATCTTATAAGTTCACATTGTGAGCCTTCGGCTCAGGTGAGCTAAAAACGATGCCCTGCACCACGACGCTTGTCTATGGCTCTCAGTCTTATTTTATTCATAACGCGACCTGTTCAGTAAGGTCGAACCTCTGTCTGAAATGAAATGTAATTTAAACAAACGTACAAAAAGTTTGGATCACATTTTTCTACCTATGTAAAAGAAAAGAAAGTTCAATGGCAATATTATCATCCAAAATATATCATGGTGAAAAAAATATTTTAGTATGTATTGAATGGTTCAACATTATCAATTGCTTCAGCAAATCGATGTAAAAGCAAACAAGTATGGTAGTAAAGTCTAACAACACTAGTCAAGACTACATGTAGGTAGCTTGATAAACAAAATAATAGGTAGGTTCAAGACAAGAAAATGTAGACTTGTGTGGAATCATGGACGGGTTTAGTTGAAAATCGATTTATCACTCTTACCCACAATACCAGATTATTGCATCAGAACCAAAAACCCTCCAGTTCATAAAAGATAATTAAGTGGCTATCAAAACACAGCATGTACTTATTTTCTGGCAATATGATAATTACAGAGGGCCAACCTTGAACAGCATGAGGCCCCTACCATATGGTACAAAGATATTGTTACTCTCACTCCTTATTTATGCCTGAGGCCCTGACTAAGCTCAAAGCAAACCACTCTAGACAGGGCAACAAATAGATAAAAGAAAAATATTTACGCCAGAAAATAATATCATCTGTATCATGTCATATGAAGCTGAGAATCCAAACTTTTTGTCATCAAATTCACTGAAGCAAAGTTCTTCGCATGATCCAGTAAGGCGTGAAATAAAATGATAAAATGAGCCACGTCATGAGAAAACCAACATTTTGCATATATGCGAAAACAAAGGCGCAGCTCAGCTTCGCAGTAGCTACGAATCTGACTAGCACCTTAAGTTTGTTTTTGCTACATGGATAGTACAATTCCTCTACTTTTAAAATTAATAAAAAATTTCCAGTCTCTTGCCATCTTAAGTGCTTGTACAGCTCGGTTTGTGTCGGACCTGTTCGGAAACCACATTGTTGGGTTTTCATGACGCGACTCAAATGTTGAATTGTCTGGGGAAACGCATACATGTGTTTCCATAGATTGAAAAAAAATATTATTCTAGAACTTTGTTTCGCTTTAAATAAACTGTACATGTACATGGTATATTCTGATCCGCGCATTATATGGGGTGTCAGACCTCGATCATATGAGAAAGTCAGTGCTCAAATATTTAGCCTGTATGAAATTAAAGGTGCATATGTGCACGGTCATGCATTTCTCTTGTCGAATGACATGCTCTTCTTTTGAAATCTAAAGTGTATGCCATTCACTATTTCCTATGGGTTGTCTGAAAGCATGCTGTTATAAAACGTAAAAAGGGATCTAACACGATTTAATAAAACAAATTTCTTTAATTTATTTTATTCAGTTTTACGGGGCTGTTGGTGATATGACATTAGTCAATCGAAATTTCAAAAGCTGAAGTCTAATGATTTTGCTAGTTTGTATAAATATCTGAGCCGCGATGCGAGAAAACCGGTCTGTGGGATTTCAAAATAGGCCCTACACAGACCCCCGGCACAGACCAGTCTGTGCAGCTGATGTCAATAGTAAAAAAAAACAAACTTGAAATTTCAGACTGAGAAAGAAAAGGCATCAAACTATCTATTTGGCGAAAACAAAGGGGCTGATCTCCTTGCAGTTACTGTACAACTGATCTGTGTCTTTGTTAAAATGCACATGCAAAGCGCCGGTTTTCTCATCATGCGGCACATTTTGTTACAAAAAATTAAAAAAAATTATCTACATGTAAGCAAGTAGTATGAATATGAGCATTAGGACTTGTGATCATGTAAAGAGGCATGCACTATTAAAATTGAAATACAAAGAAAAAAGTGGATCTATGCAGTAATGCCTTTGCTTTTGATATAAATTATATGCATATTTCAAGTGATAAAATGAATGCTAGTTGAGAACATCTATATTGTTATCTTCAGTTTGCTTTCCTCAGTCCATGCATTATTAATTAGCACCCACACTTGGTAGCCACTATCTCTCTCTCCATGCTGTGATTATTAACTTCCACCAATTATAGCAGCAGCCTCAATATGAGGCTGGTTTTTGGTATTGTGGGTAGGACTGTTATGATGATTCGTACAGTACATGGGGTCTAGCTAAAACGCTGACTTTTTCCTGCTGACTTGCTGACTGCTGACCAAACCAAAAGCTGACCAAAGTGACTAAAACGCTGACCAGGTAAAGTGATGACCAGACATAACATCTGGTCTCTGTTTGGGTTTAATTGGTGAAAATTAATGATAATTGACAATGTAACAACAATTTCATGAAAATTATCCACCTTGTTATAAACCTACAGATTTTTAATATTAACTTGTTCTGTAATCTATTTTTCTGGGATTTTTTTACTACATTCTTTCTGAAAATTGTGCTTTTTTTCTTAAATTGAAAAATAAGAAATAAAAAATAATAAAAAAAATATTACAAAAGAAAAAAAAAATGAAAAAAAAAAAAAAAAAAAAAAGTCAAATGTTATATCTGAATTGGCCCTGATTATCCATACTTGTTTTGTAAACTACATGTATGCATAATGGGGTTTGAGCCGTAATCAACATTTAAACTATAAAATATTGAAATTGAAATATCATGTACATGTACATGTGTGTTAGTTTGAAGTATTCCAAAGGATTTGATAAACATGTTTAGTTTCTATTGACAACACTTCTTGTTTTTTGTCCCCAACCTTTTCGAAGAAAAGCAGAGGACATAGTGTTCGGCTTTCTGTCCGTCCGTCCCCTTATGGTAGTATATACCTTGTGTGTGCAACTCCTACTGTTTTATTAGAGCATCACTTTCTCATTAAAGCAAAAGTTTAGCCAGTACTGTTGCTATGATTGGCACTGATGCTAGCTTGTCTGAATTGTCATTGTCAACATAATTTCGACGTAATTTAGCGCCATGACGTCGTTTCTTGAGAGACATTAGTGCCTTGACATAAATATTTTGGTTGATCAGACGGTGTCAACCTTGCCTGGGAGGGACTGCTTAGGTGCAGAATAGTTGAACGATGGCAAATATGACATCACATAAATCTCACCAAGTTTGTAAAGCTCAATTGTGCCTGACTTAATTCATTTCCGAAGACCCGTAGAATGATTAATAGAGAGACAAAACTAAAAGTGTTTTTTTTTTTTTTTTTTTTTTTTTTTTTTTTTTTTTTTTTTTTTTTTATAATGTACCAGTCATTTGTATCCACGGTCCCCTAGGGTGGAGGATAGCGGGGACATGGTGGGGCTATTAAAAGTGCCAGGATTTAACCTCTGATGAGTCCCTGCAGTGCCGGGGATATGCCGGGGTTTTAATTTACCACCAACACATGGTCACATTAATTCTAATTGGATATTAATTTTATTTTTAACCTTTTATTACTTTTATGGACATTATTTAATATGCAAATATACCTGTACATTTACATGCAGAAATTCAAGGCCCTCTCTCAGAGTTCAGTTTCATTAGAACAACTCTCTGATGTTGTAACTTCCACATCATTGTTAGCCTCCGGGGAGCCGGGGCTTTCAGCAGGGATTTTACCACAAATCTGACCCCGCAGTGCCAGGCTTTTAGCAGGGCTTTAAAAATTGAAAAGTTAAAAACCCACCTTGCCCCTTGGGGTGCTGGGGATACAAATAACTGGTGCATAGTATGGATTACTACAAGCTCCATGTGAAATGGTAAAACATTATGTTTATGAAGCACATTTTGAGTGCCATGACATCGTAATGTTGGGTAAAGTCCCATAAAATGAAGGCAACGACCCAACATGACCATTGCTGTTGACTGGGAAGTAAAGCATCAAACAAACAAACAACAAACAAAATATTTTTGTTCATTAATTCAAAGAGACGCCACATTGGCAAAAAGTGTAGAATGGCTTTTTATTGCTGGGGTGGTCAGTGCCTTTAAAGTTGTGGGTTTCATGTAAAAAATAGAAGCGGCCCAGGTAGTACAACTACTTTCACCAGTAATGGAAGACTAAAAATGTCACCAGTGCCAAAAATGCTTTTTTGTATTTTTAAAGTTCTTGAGTGAACATTTGGCACACGCAATTTGGATTTTCAGTTTTATCTATTATCTTAATTATGTTTCCACATGAAAATATATGATGTAATTAGGATGTTTTTCACAGGAGGATAGAGAGCCACTACATACTCTGTCCACTAGATTTGTCGTTGGCAATGAATGTGTACATATAAAATTTCAAGTGCTGTTATATGATGTCTTTATATGTGACAGTAAATTACCATGATTCAGAGTTTGCTGGTAATTAGGCAAGAAAACCTGATGTTTATTTTTACCTAGATAAAGATACAAACCCAGTAAAAGTTAGCAAAGACCAGGCTGTACAACTTTGTATATACAGAATATGGTTTTAGATAGAGATAAGAGGGATATGTGATGAAAACAAGCATTATCCCACTGTATTAGTGGCAATCGCGAACAACCATTTCGATAAACAAAAATAGTTCTAGATTGCCATAAAAACAGCAAAATATTTTTTGGTAACTTTGAGACCAGAGAATATTTGGAGTATTTAATCTGATAACACCTTATGAAGTTCCTCTTTGCAGTACTATAATTACTGGTCTTTTTGTGAATATGAGTATTTAATTTCTAGACTGTTCTACTGCTTCAAAAGGATCTAACAGTTATACTTTATTTATAACCCCTTTTAGGATATTAAAAAATCATTACAGTCTGAATTAGAGTAAGAATAGATGCATATTTATTTATTTTTAATGCTGTTGTAAGTTCTGAGCCATGAAACATGTACAAGTCCTCATATTTCCCAGAGCACCTGCTAATTAAAGCTGTAAATCTGTTAATCAGTAACAGCATATCATTTGCATAATTTATGTTTGATATCTGCATGTTGCCACCTGTAGATAAGACTTGCTTCATCATTCAGATGGTGTGTGAAATCTGGAAATTAGTATGCATCACATTTGCCTCCATATGCTCCTTTGATCCTATTTGTAAGATTAATCACTTCAAGTCAAAAATATTGACCAAATTATTTTATATAAATATTGGATCAAAAAAGCCAACTAAATGTTCTACAGTGAACTTACCATATTAAGTTTTGGTCTACAGGATGTATGCATAATTGTTTACTTGCATTAAATCATATAGATCCATAGAGAAAAGAAAAGGCTGTTTTACAATCTACAAGCTTATACAGGTTTTAAAACAAAAAACAAAAAAAACAACAACTTTCAAATCCTGTCCAAACCATTATTGTTGCCTCTACATGTTTCTTTCTTTGTGTACAGTAGCAGGGTTTTTAAAGCCAAACATCAGCTTGGTGCCCTCAATGGTCAGCTCATTCAGTTTTATTTTCAATTTAAGCATAATTAAGTTTATTTTGGCATTGTTAAAAACAAACTCAGTGTTAAAAGACATTGCAAGTTCAGTCACAGTATGTTAAACAGCTTCTTTGGCAGTTTATGAGAAAAACTGCTTCTGGAGTTTCTGAACAGGTCAGAGGTTTGAAAGTTAGGACTATGGGAATGGAGATTGTAGTGTATCTATGAAGTGAAAAACAAAGGCACTTATCACCTGCTGCAACTAATCTAAGCCTGTGTTTTCCTATATGTGTGTGCTGAAATCAGGTTTTCTTACATATGATACTGGTCTTATAGAAAATTTTAATGATGAGAACAGACAAAATTTTGGTTGGTTGATTTAGACTTACTTTTAACATCCCCTAAATAGCTAAGGTCATATGAAAACGGCACCTCGGTTTATATTGTCTTATCCAACAGGCATCACTGGAGAAGCCGGGGATAAAAACCTGCGATCCCTGGCTGAAAGGAGAGTGACACTGCCACAACACCGGTCAAAATGTAAAAATCCAACGCCTCCGCAACATTTCGTCGAAAATGTCCCCATGCACAGACCCTTACCCTAACCCTAGTGGTTGGTGGCTCAAAATGTGGACCTATAGTCTAGTCTTCTACGGAACTAATCTCAAAATTTTGCGGTGAATATTCTTGAAGTTACAATATTTTCGACAAAGTAGAAATCCAACAAAACAGTATTATATTGAGAATAGCATGTGTCTAGTCATCAATATATTTTTCCTCAATATATTTTTTTTTATGTTTTTTTTTCCACAATCAAGATTACTCATCAGTGATGTGGTATAGTGGTTGCATTGTTTATTTTCGCCTCCCCGTGACACATTTTCACTGTTTAGCTTACAGAACACGGAACCAATATAACTATTTTAATAATGAAACAACAAAAAAGTAAAAAATGAATAAACAATAGTAAAAAATGATCAGAATGGAACCTTGGCTTTGTTTGTTCATTTCTTTTTTCTTTCTTTCTCTTTCTTTCTTTCTTTCTTTCTTTCTTTCTTTCTTTCTTTCTTTCTTTCTTTAAAATGATGTGCCATACAGTGTTGTGAGAATTCTTTGATAAAACAGTGGGTGGTGGCGACTTGTGAAATCAGTGGGTCCATTCAAATTAACATGATATGACCAATTTGCAGCTGTATTGGTTAAGCTGACCCACCAATCATATTATCTTTATCTTAGTCCAGTTGCCAAACATGGATTTGGCCTGTGACCTGGAAATGTGTGCCGCATAAAATGTTTTTATGGATTTCACTTCTTGATACCTTTCAGATGAAGAATCCGAGTGATGCCACCTTGGCATCATTGAGCATTTTGAAATATTCAAAAATTCAAAATGGTCGACAAATGGCGGAAAATATTGCAAAAATCAACATAACACATGTATGAGAAGCAACAATATCACTTCTCGTGTTGTCCTTACTGTCTTGCACTGGTTCATCAGACCATGCCAGTTCAAAAACTGCATGATGAATTGTTTGAAAAAATCAAAAATCAAGATGGCGTCCAAGATGGTTGGAATAAACAAGAAAACAGCATCCCAGAGCTGCATATACTCAATGTTAAAAACACCATAATTTAGTTTTGTTTATGTTTAGACGCTCCAATCATAACAAAAAGGCAAGATGGTGACCAAGATGGCCGCCGAAAAAATGATATAGATAACTTGGTCTTGAATAAAATGTCTTAACTGTTTTGTTTTTGACTTTACATTATGGTAACAGTTCAAGTTTGAGTTTAGTTCTGACCCAACATCATAGCAATGATGCAAGATGTTGGTCAAAATGGCCGCCTTAATCTTAGTATGAGGGAAAATGGCATTCGATTCAAAAAGCTTCTCTAAATGTATATTTGTTAAGTTTTAAGTAAGGAGAATAAACAGAGGGATGCAAATCTACATCATATCATGATTGATAGAATAGGCATTTTATTCTAAAACCGAGATTAGGTATTCGTCTGTGTCATTACCATTGTAATAATTAGCAAAGTCATCAGCTATATTGTTCAACTATTGCGACAAGTGTTTCTTCAATTCAATTGCATTTGCAAAACACTGTACAGGCTAATTGATTTATGAAGCGCCTAAATTTCGATGATGAGCATGGTTGTTCAGAAGCATACCCACAGCAACTCATTCTACTTGAAGTATACTATATGTTGCTGGAGCCACACTGTCTGCTGTTGTAATTGGCACAAACGCTCAGAACCCTTCAATATTATTTCGATCACCTGACTTATGTTGGATATAAGACCATGCACCCTTGACCAAGCATGGATTATCAAATGGAAGTTTGGACATGTGTTGGTTTCACGTTGTTTTGGTAAACGACTGTGTATAAGGTGTTTATATGCATTAAGCTTGGGAGTGTTTGATAGCCTTTGTTTACCAGTTTTACATTAACTAAACCATATATCTTACAGAAATAATTCCACGTTGCTGCCATAACATCATCCAAATGCGATAACTCCCCTGATATTATTTGGTATTAGGCTTGTCAGGTATGAAACCCTTTGACATTGATTTCAAACTGGACTGCAAGAAGGAAGCAGACTACGGTCTGATGTTTTACCACTTAACCCAATATTTACGGTCATTAAAATGTCCCTTTTATATGGCCCATTCCCTTTCACATTAATGTTTTCTCAACCTTAAAGGGACTTGGTTTTACTTTGTATTCTTTTCGGTTTACATTGATTGTAGATATTTTAATAATGAGCAATACATAGACGTTCGTGTATGACGCTTACACATTTTCCTCAATGGTTCAAAACCATCTCACTTCTTGCCACTGTTACACTATGTCTACACTATGTCTCACCTGAACAGCGTTAGCGTTAGGTCCGAACACGATCAGCGATCAGTCTGTGATATTACAGCCCTTCTTCAATGTGAGATGCTCACAGTTGCATGCACAATCATGAAATAACTGGATCATCGTATCTTTTCAACCTTGGTTTTAAAGATGTCATCTGCTGAGAAGTTCGAATAGTGTTAAGAGAATGCTTGTGCTTTTTGTCAAACCTCTTGTCTTGCTGGATGAGTTTTGGTTATGCTTTTAATGCTACAGTCAAAGTGACAATGGGTCGTTTACAGAATAGCACAGCCCATCGGTGACGACTGTATCAGGACAGCGCAGTGTATGTGGATTTCTCAACTTGTACATTTTGCTTCCAAACATATTGTGTGTTCGTAATCCTCTTGTCCGCGCCGTCCCCCAACATTGAAGAATGCTGGGAGCCAATTCCTACGGGTATAACATGGCAAGGTAAATCTACCTGGAAGTGTCTTGGATAAATAATCTTTGCTTCAAATGCGTTTGTGGCTTTTACTTAAATGAGTTTTGTAATAGCCATAGAAGTGATCGAGCGATCATCGTTTGAAAACTTTCCACCCAACTTTTTTCAAATTCATCCATCAATTCAAATCCATGCGCTAAGAAGACTGGGTCAAGTATATTTATTTGAAATGTGACAACAACATATTGTACGTATATAAAGTTATGATAATGTATTTCCAAATATTCAGAGTTTCTATGCACGTTTTAAACTTTTTCTATTCTTAGCATTAGCGTCAGTTCGACTCTTCCTTTCATCTTTATGAACCAGCTTTATCTGTGTTTCTCATCCTTTCCAAATATGCTTCAGACCAAGCGCCTTGTGTTTTATAGCTTTATTGAATGATTCACTAACACGCTGTCCTCTTTTCTTCTTCATTATATTTAAACTGTAAATAATACGAGTACTTTCATTTAGTGGTGTAGATTGATTTGCTTCCCTCCCTTTATTCTTCTAAATCAATGTGTAAACACTTACATTAAACTGATGTTTCGATCAGTGAAAAAGATCTCAGTCGTATTATAATTTCGTAGGACATACGCCCCAGTATCATTATGCGTGTCAAAAGAAAACACGAACATTAAATTGTGATGTTTACACCATAAAATGATCATTTCAAATACAAGTCATCCAGTTTTTGCAGCACTGGAATGCTGCTGTAGCCAGAGAACATTAGAGCATGAATATGGTGGTCCTCTTGGTCACCATCTTGTTTTATTGTCATAATGTTGGGTCAAATATAATACAAAAACTCTTGAATTGTTTGAACATTTGAATTACAAAACATTGAGCAAATGCAGCACGAGAATGCTGACTCAATCAGAAATTATGTACTCATATATTATGATTATGGCGGCCATCTTGGCCACAATCTTGGCTCATTTTTTATAATGTGAGAATAAACAAAAAACCATGCTGCTCAAAACATAATATGATCAATTCAAACGCGTTACATTTAGTACATTCTGCACATGAATGGTGTTTTAATCAGAGAACACAATCATTTAAATTATAATTATGGTCGGCATCTTTTTTCGCTGTTATGATGTGGGGTCATAATTGAAAACCAAACACTTAAGTATTATGTGGTCAACAAAAATGGACATCCAAGCACAATACACTGTTTTATGCAGCACTTGAATGTCGTTTTATTACGAAAATCTTGCTTTTAGTATGATTGTGGCAGCCATCTTGTCCGCCATCTTGCCTCGTATAATAATGACATGGGGGTCAAAACTTAGAATTATCTTTTTAATATTGTTTACAGCGCAAATTGAGCATTTTAAACGCAGACAATTGAGTTTATTAAACCCTATGGTGCTGTTTTCTTGTTGATGGCGACCATCTTGGACGCCATCTTGATTTTTCCAAAACGCTCAATGATGCCAGGGTGGCATCATGCAGTTTCTGAACTAGCATGGCCCAGTGAACTGGAAACCACAGCAAACTTTCATGCGGCACTTTCTTCCAGGTTATGCTGATGGCTACTGGACTATCTACTTTTAAACTGCATAAAACTGAAGCAATTAAAATTATGTATATATTCCAAAAAAGATGTGAAATAAAAAGTCTGGTCAAAGAGTTCTAATGTGGATAATTTTTTGTTGCCAGTTTTCACCATATTTTGAAATATTTTGCTGTTGGAATAAAATTAAATGTACCTAAAGTGTTTGAGTGCTAGGTTAGTTCTGTATGGATGAGGATAATGACATGAATTATGCTGTTTGTGATTATTCATTTTAAATAATGGAAAAGTCTGTGATAATTGGACATAGCCATCTTAAATATTTTGATAACTATATCAAAGACGAAAGTACAAAAGTGATTACTCATAGCGGATGTTTGGTGGAAGAACTTATTCTCTTTTCGGATGTGAGAAAAGCAGTATCAGAATGTGGGGTATGTATGTTTATTATCATCATTATTACAATACTATATTTACAATAACTGAATGTCAAGGTAACAAACTAATACTTTCTAATAAACATAAGCACACACTGAACGGTCGAATGTAGGAAAAAAAGTCAAAGGAAAAAAGTCATGGAAAAAAGTCACAGATTTGGGAAGGAAAAAAGTCACAGGAAAAAAAGGGAAAAAAAGTCACGTGTGACTGTGTGCTAATTTGAACGAATATGGTAATATCGCTGCTGTAGCTTGCCTTACGTCATACGACATGTTTAGGAAGGATGGAATACTCCTTCAATGCATTAAAATGTGTAAGCTTTTCATTCATGTAAACACTTTTCAGTCATGTCGGGACATGGCCATGATGCTTTAGGAATCTCAAACCAATACTGCATGGGGTGTGTAAAGTGTATGTGAAAATGCATGCAGCCATTAATTTTTATGCAAAGAAGTCTTATATTGGTCACAAGAGTTTGCTCTAAAATGTGAAGATAAAAATTATAACCAAACAAAAATATGATCAGGCTGTACATCCATTCTGATTCAGAGCCTAAGAGAGGATTTAGATAGCCCTCACGGATTGTATTTTTAGTTGGTAACTTTCTGTTTCAGACAGTCTCAAATAACAATTTTAAGAATGTTGTAGTCAAAAAGTAAATAAATAGAGGATATTCAAGTTTTTGGAGTGAATATGAGTTTTATTTCATTGAGTGAAGTGAAAAAGTTTTATATTTCATGAGTGCCGAAGGCACGAATGAAATATATAATTTTTCACTTCACGAGATGAAATAAAAGTCATATTCACGACAAAAACTTGAATTTTCTTTTTATTATATTGCATGTAGTCATTGTAACGTTGCGCGCTAAAGCATATGACGTCAAAATCTTAAATGACGTCATTACGTCACGTCATTATGTCGCTATTGTGTGTGAACGTTCATTGCGTCAACAATAGCATAGATCATAAAATTTAGTTATGTATAAATTAGAAATGAAACGGTGGAATCGTAATTTGCGTATTCCCAAATCTTATATTTTCACATGTGAAAATATAACTTTTTTTATATTTTCACATGTGAAAATATAACTTTTTCAAATATTGGTTATATTTAATACATATTTCTCTATATTTCATCACTTGCCATATAATAAAAGAAAATAATGAAATAAATAATAAAAATCTGTCAGTTGTCTAATCGGATATGAGTGTGGCAGAGAGAGAGTATAAACTTTATACTGAGCTGTGTGTACGTGAAGAAAATGATTAACAACTATAAATGCGGGATTCGGGATTTCCTCTAAATTTCAGGTCAACATGTCATAGACCTAAAACTTTTTCCTCTTTTAATACTCTTTATATAATGTAATATATATCTGCATTTGTAGCGCTATAATAACAATTTAGGTTCAAAGCATCGTATTCATGGGTAGCAAAGGAAGCTTTAATCCATATGTTATTATATAAATACATGCAACTAAAGCGGCGATACTGCTTATAGCCCTCTGAACGGACTAAGTTCATATACGCGTTTGGTGTGGTTTCGTCGCTTATAAGACGGACAATGACCAGATTCTGGTCTCGATGAATTCATCAAACCCTCTTCTCTATACTGAATCACACTATGCATCGGTTCTTCAAATAGACAGAGGGTCGGATTTTTTTTAGGAAATATCCGCCATTGATACATTGTTCATGAGCCGGGCTGGTCTTTTGGTTTTACTTGCTATGCGATTTCGTCCTTGCATTTGTTCCATAGCAAAGAAACTAGATTTTTCATTAAGCTTGACAATTATTGTATTTTCAAAACTCTTACTAATGTATATATTTCGTCGATTTTGTCAAAATTAAGCAGCGATTTGGTGTAAGTACCCGCAAAGGTCTATTAACCGACATCGATTACAATGAAGAACCAGTCTAACTTTATTAAACTTTTTAACATGGAATGCGACAGGCATAATGTCTAGTAGCTCTTACTTGTCTGACGTATTAAACAAATGTTCTATAGACATATGTGGTATATCAGAGCACTGGCTCTATGAGAAAGATCTATATTTTCTGGAATGTATTGACAAGTCATATAAGAGTCATGCTGTGTGTGATAGCAGTCTAAACTTACCGAGCACAAGGCGAGTTGGCAAAGGCGGTGTTGCCATATTTTGGCACAAGCGGCTAGATTGCTATGTGTCCCCACTTTTGATTGAGGAAGATAGAATTGTTGGTGTGCAACTGGAATTATTTCCATATGAATACATTTTTATTTTTCAAGTTTACCTTCCATGCAGTAACCATTCGATTACAGATTACCGTGAAAGTATTGAAAAATTGAATAATTACCTTAGTTTTTACTCAGTAAGGGGAACAGTTATAATCATGGGTGATTTTAATGCAAATTTGAATTCAGATAGGCATCGCGGACCTTTTAATGCGCGAAGCAAAGATCTGTATTCATTTTTGAATATCAACAATTATATTGCTACAAATACCCTTGATATATGTAAAGGTGCAACATCAACCTTTGTGTCCTATGATGGGCAGTGTGAAACACTTATAGACCATTTTTTGATTCCCATCGAAAAGCTAGATATGATCAATGACTGTATAATCTTAGATGACGATACATTAAATGTTTCACGTCATAGACCAATTTTTTGCTCTTTAACATACCCACGGTTCTATTTGTCTGATATGAATATATCATCAAATCACATAAATTGGAAAAGAGTAAACACTGAAATGATAAATCAGTATCAAACGGAACTGGCGAATGATTCCTCTTTACACTCTATTCTTAGTGCTGAAAACATTGACGGTCACTTCATTGATGCATCATATTATACCATAACGGAAAGTCTAAGAACTGCTTCTGAAAAATGTTTTCCTAAGACCTCTTTTAAGAAATATTTAAAGCCTTACTGGAATGATGATCTTAAAATCCTGCATAAAAATATGACCCATAAGCGCAGTAACTGGATAACTGCAGGGCGTCCGCGTGATTCCAGTAACACTTTCTATAAAGAATACAAAGACGCTAAACGGGTGTTTCGACGCTTACACCGGCAAACTGTAGACTCGTATTGTGTTCAGATGCATGAGGATATTGATAAATTAGCTGACGTTGACAGCGGTCTGTTTTGGCGCGAAATTAATAAACGTAGGAAAAAATCATCATCAGATCCTGGGAGTGAGATTAACTTTAACGGGAATAATGTTCGAGAGCCTCAGTTAATTGCAACTGAATGGGGCAATTATTTTCAAGAATTATACACTCCGGATGAAAACAATAACCGTGATTTACCATTTGAAAACGAGATGCGAAATGAACTGCAACTTGCACTTAATTCTTCGTCCATTGACGATTGTACTGATAATAATATATCATCAGACGAAATTAATGAAGCATTGCGTGAGTGTAAAAAGGGTAAGGCGTGTGGTGAAGATTTGATATTTTATGAACATGTCATATATGGTGGACATTATATACGAGAAGCACTGGCTGTTTTGTACTCAGCAATGTATTCATTAACGTATGCACCTGTTGAAATGAAACGAGGTACTATAATTACTCTACATAAGGGGGGACGGAAACGTAAAGACGATCCCAATAATTATCGAGCTATAACGTTGTCATCTGTGTTACTTAAAATATATGAAAGAATTCTGTTACATAGGTTAGAATCTAATTTTACAGAACGACTGGATAAATTACAAGGTGGTTTTCAAAAGCACATCGGATGTTTGATGACATCATTTAGCGTCAAAGAGGCCATATCATTTTGTAAAGAAAATAATAGCAAATTATATGCCTGTTTCCTCGATGTGCGTAAAGCTTTCGATACTGTGTGGCATTTGGGAATGTTCTACAAATTACTAAAATTCAATGTAAGGGGATTGATGTTAAAAGCTATTATTAATCTTTATGACAAAATGGAAAGTCGTGTTAAATTTAAAGGCTTCACCTCTGACTGGTTCCCGGTTTTGCAGGGTACCAGGCAGGGTGGGGTTTTATCTCCAGTCTTATATCTTGTAACCATAAATGACCTGATACTAGAGTTGAAGGCCTCAATGGAAGGTTTAACAGTTTATAATATGATCTTAAGTAGTCCGACAGTTGCCGATGATATGCTTCTTTTATCTTTGACGAAAATTGGATTATCCATTATGATGCAAATATGTCATAGATATTCACTGAAGTGGCACTTTGGATATCAGGCTGTAAAATGTTTTATTGTGGTCTACAATGAATCTGAAGCAGAATACAAGAGGTGTCATGTTAATAGAGAGTGGTTTCTCGGTACGGAAAAGGTTCAAGAGGCAACCGAGTATAAGCATTTAGGTGTCATACTAGATAAACACATGTCTCTTTCTGCAAATGTTAAGGAGTCTTCTTCTAAACTGAAAACAACACTTTTAAGCCTAGTAAATAGCGGCATTAACGAAACCGGTTTCCATCCGATTACTTCCTTACATTTATATAAGTCTGTCGTTTTACCAAAAGGACTATATGGTGCTGAACTTTGGAATTCCTTAACTCCAAGCCAAGAAGAGGCTCTGGAGCGTGCTCATAGGTTTTGTGTTAAATTTATTCAGGGCTTACCTAAGCAGACACGGTCTGATATAGCGCTAGGTATATTAGGTGCAAATCCTATCATGGCTGAAATTGACAAAAAGAAATTAATATTTTTCGGACAGTTGTGTCGTTTGTCTCCTGAAGTTATTCACAACCAAATATTAAACCATAGACTTTTTAGTGTATTCCAAACTCCGGGGCCCAAATATGGCTTTGTACCCGATATATTAAGGATATTAGATAAATATTCTTTGAGTTATGTCTTAGATGAGTATATGCAAACTGGAAGGTTTATGACTAAATTTTCGTGGAATCGCCTCGTTAGAACTACAATCGATGAAAAGGTTAAAGATTTATGGAAGCATAGAATTACATCTGATATTACACTTCAGCCCTTCTTAGGAATACATGATAAATTTGAACCATGTGCTATTTGGGTTATGTGTAAGAACAATTACAAATACAAGAAGTTTTGCCAGGCTGCTTTGAAGATTTTAAGCTTATTATTTCATAGGGGTGGTATAATATTTTGTAAAGTATGTGGCCAGTGTTATAGCTGTTCCCCGTCTGAGCATATAGTATTATATTGTAGAAATAATGAAAATATACGCATGAAGTTATGGAAAGATCTTTCCGAAAGATTTGGTTGTAATTTCTATCTGTGGTTTATCTCTCTTAGTCCTTTTAATCAGGTCATTGCTTTATTGTCGTCTTTTGAAAATACGCTTGTTGATGAAAATGACAAACTTAGTGCTATGAGAATTGTCATATTCAGCTTATTCAAAATGCTATATAGCTGTTGAAGTTTCTTGCACTTCGAGCTTGTGGAATGAGTATTATTTTGTGTTTCGTTTCGGCAAGATTGCTTAAACCATGGTCGTTGATGCCTCTGTGCCGCTCCGGGTCCCTGTTGATTTCTTACAAAATATATGTAAGATGTTTAATTGGGAGACTGAAGCGGAGTTATGGTATAAAGTAGAAGAAAACAAAAACCAAGGTCATTGTCATTTTATTTGTCACTCTTGACTAAAATGCGTGAAATAAATAAAACTGGTAATGAATTCATTTTTACAAGATTCATATACACAGATGACTTTCATGCAATATGTTTATATCGTTCTAAAATGTATGAAAGTTTTTCTTTTCATCGCTCTGTCTCTCTTATATGTTGTATTTCTATTGTATGTATTGCTGCTTTATTGTATTTTGTATGTTGTATGTTTTGTATGCTCTCCTAAATTGGAGGAAATAAAAGAATCAATCAAATTCTTCGGATGAGCACCCAATCAAGTTTGCCGATTTGAGATGTTTGTTGTGTTATTTCTTGATACAGTTTAGTCCGTCTTTTGTATACCCGACATACTGTCCAGGCTTTTGGAATGTGGAATCCTCCCTATATAGCAAATATTCCACATTTTTCAGCTATTCCATGATTTGCCTGTGGAATCCTCCCTATATAGAGACGAAAATGTAGAACCCAAATTTCAAGATTCCTATGTTTGGTCGTAAACCCTAAAAATTTGAAATCCTCCCTATATAGAGACGAAAATGTGGAATCATATTTCTTTTCCAATTGTCTTTACAGCCCGGGCGTAAAATGTGGTCGCAAATAAATGTGGTTGCATCCCTATATACAGACGAAAATGTGGTTGCAGTTCCACATTTTCGCCACTATATCGATATGTTTCCACATTTGTAGATATACAAATCATGGGAAAGGCGAAAAATGTGGACACGTTGCTATATAGGGAGGTTTCCACATTTTTAGATATACGACAAATCATTGGAAAGCCGAAAAATGTGGACACGTTGCTATATCGGAATGTTTCCACATTCCAAAAGCCTGGAGGATATTTCCATATTCAAAATACCTGGCTTTACCCAAGGAAGTTGATTGGATCAAGATAATATGTTGATCCAAAGTAACCAAAATGGCGAGAGCTATAAGATGGACGTTTACCTCATTTATAGTGGATGATGAGGTATGATGCCTTTACGGAGATCAACGGATAGCCCGTGCCGAAATTGTGGTCACCTTTAACGGAACTATCCCTGTTTGAGTAATCCCTGTTTGGGCGGAATATTTATTCCTAATAAGTGTCTTATTGCCCGGGCCGAAAATATGGTCACCATTATCGGAATGAAGTGTAGTCCCTATCTGGGCGGAATATTACGTCGTGTATTTGTGTCATTTTTTACCCCTTTTCTGTTGCTGTAAACAATCCACTAGGCTAGCAAATCGTGAAATTCTTGAAAGTTATTTAGACGCGGTTAAGTAGTGAAAATTTACTGGAAAAAATATAAAGTGTGTCTCTTGACTAATAAATGGTAAATTGGCTTTTTTTCTTTCACCCACACAACCGATTTAAAGTTAGCGATGAATAGAAAGAAAAGAAAACAAAGAATATCATAAAGCCGCAGTTGCTGCCCTTGACGGTAGAGTTCGCTTGATTGAATGTAGACTGTGATACCCCACGCAAGCGCTTTCTCTCTCACCTTAGCCCTTAGGCCAATCAAAGCAAAATTTTAAATGAAGCATCTATAGAAAGGGTTAACCAAGATGTATATAAATAATGACCAAGTTGGCCGCCACGCCCATATATGGTAAAAAAACCTTAAAATTCTTCTTCTGCAGAACCGGTGAACCGATTTCAAGGAAACTTGACATGAAGAATGGATGTCTCAAGTACAACGTATATAAACATCATGACCCTGTGATGACCTTGACCTATCTTACGACAAGGTCAACATATGTCGCCAATGCATTTGAATTGGGAAAACTTTTAAAATGTCAGTTAAAGTGAAAGTCTTGCAGGAAATGGGCAGTAGGACTGGATATTAATGGTTCTGAAAAAATGAACCACAGGGGCGCATATGTCCCCACCCCAGGGCAATATACATGCATATCTCCATAATATTTAAACATCTTCTCCTCTGAAACAACGTGGCCAGTCAAAGCCAAATTTTATGTGAAACATCTATAGGATGGGGTTACTAATGTGTATATAAATAATTCAGGTCATAAGACCAAGATGGCCGCCATACCCATATATGGTAAAAAACCCTTCAAAAATCTTGTTCTCAAAAACCGGTGGATTGACTTTTAACAAAACTTGGCAGGAAGTATCGATGACTCAAGTACTACAATGCGCATGTAATTCATGACCATGTGATGACCTTGACCTATTTTATGTCAAGGTCAACATATGTCGCCGATGCATTTGAATGGGGAAATCTTTTAAAAAGTCATTTAAAGTGAAAGTCTTGCAGGAAACTGGCAGTTGGACTGAATATTAATGATTCTGAAAAAAAATTGGACACCACCCCCGGGCATTATATATGTATATTTCCATAGTATTCAAAGCGCTTTTTTGCTCACCTGAACCACTAGGCTAACAAGGTGAGCTTATAGGATGGCCATGATCAGGCGTCCGTCCGTCGTCCGTCGTCTGTCCGTCCACAATTTCAGAGATCTTCTTTTCTGAAACTGCTTGACCAATTATAGCCAAATGTGAAACATCTATAGAATGGGGGAATCAATATGTATATAAGTAAACCAAGTCACACGACCAAGATGGCCTCCCTGTCCATGTATGGCAAAAACCTTTCAAAAATCTTCTTCTCCGGAACCGATAGACTGATTTCAAAGAAACTTGGCATGAAGCATCGATGGCTTAAGTACAACAATGCGCATATAAATTATGACCTTGTGGTGCGATTGACCTATTTTACGGCAAGGTCAACACAGGTCGCGAATGCATTTGAATGGGGAAAATTTTAAAAAAAGTCATTGGAGGTGAAAATCTTGCAGATAATAGATAGTAGGACTGAATATTAATAATTCTGAAAAAATGGACACAAGGGCTCATATGTCCCCACCCCGGGACAATAATTCTATACTCGTACATGTATATTACCATAATATTCAAACATGTTCTCCTCTGAAACCGCTTGGCCAAGTAAAGCCAAATTGTATGTGAAGCATCTATAGGATGGGCGATCAAATTTGTATATTTATAATCTAGGTCACATGACCAAGATGGCCACCATGCCTATATATGGTAAAAACCTTTCAAAAATGTTCTTCTCTGAAACCAGTGTAAATCATGACCCTGTGATGACCTTGTCCCAGTTTATGGCAAGGTCAACATGGGTTGCCCAAGCATTTGAATGGGGAAAATTGTTAAAATGTCATTTGAAGGGAAAAACAGCAGGAAATTGGCAAATGGACAGAATATTAATTACTCTGAAAAAATAACATGACCCAAAATGGCTTTATCTGATCATGCACTGGGGTTAAATACCATAATTTTCAAACATGTTTATTGGTATGCAGCCGATCTCTGGTGAGCGTTTGCAGGACCATTGGCCCTCTGGTATTCCCATTGAGATGGAATTTGTAATACATCGATCACTTATGTAATTTTATATATTAATCAGTGACATTAACATCTCAACTCACGATGGATTGTATTGAAAGCTATTGTAAAGGCATCTAACAATATATTCATGATGATAATTGCAACTGCCATGCCATGTATAGTTGAAATTATAGTGATATTGTAACAGGTCAAATTCTTTGGAAGAAAATTTTATCGACCCTTAGGTCAGTTTCCCTGCCAGCTAAAGACCAACGTGAATATTACTAGACAGGGAATCATATGATGTTGTAGAGGAGGTGCGCCTGCTTAATTTCATGTGCATATTGATAGGTGCCCTCTATTTTAAAGGGTTTAAAGGATCTCAAAAAGGTACAAGTAGGCAAAGATCAGGAAAAGGCGCAATCAGAAAAAGACTCCCACTCCAAAAACCGAGGTGGGAAAAAAAACAAACTAACAATCAGGTACTTATACCATGAAACATATCATAAGCCGAATGAACAGCTATTTCCCAATAGGTGGCCACTCAGTTACCTTAACTTAACTTACAAATATGAAAACATACATAAGGCGCCAACAGCACAATTTTTTTTTTTAAACACCAAGACATAAAACACAAAGAACCACCACAGAAGTATTTAAAACCGTATCTAAAACTTATACCCGCAAAGTCGCTGTTCTCTGAACCCGTACTTTAAACTTATTCCTCTTTGTTATCGGACATGCAGTAGTTGTTTGTATACTCATTGTAGTACCTGGTCCAAGATAAAAAAAAAATGTTTTGTTACAGACGAAATGGGAAGAGTATGTTCAAAGTGCCTAAGGCCTTCATCCGAACAGCCTTCATCCGGACAGCCTTCAGCCGAACAGCCTTCAGCCGAACAGAGCGTGGAAGGTAAGAATAAGCTAATGCTCAGGAACTTGTGCAATCAGAAGCAAAGTTGAGTCCTAAAGTACAGTTTGAAAACAATACAAAAAGACAATCAGTAACTAATACAAACTGAGCATATCACAAGCCGAGTGAGCAGCTAATTCCCTAAAGGCGGTCACTCAGATACATGAAATTAAATATATAATACATGTATGTATATGTAAATTTATACAGCAGACTTCAGTTATTTTTGTTACGAATTGGGCTCCATATATCATGTTATTCACTTAGGCATACAACTTTACAATATCAGGAGGAAGGTTTATATACATCAGGAAAACATGTCCGTGCAATGTATACCCCGTAAACCCCATTTTATATAGCAAAACTGGGGTATGCAGGGGTATACCTATTTTTCTTATTTTTGCTCCAAAACATAGATTGTGGGTACTCCTTAGAACCGCCTCAGTGAGGCGGTTCTAACGTGTACCCACAATCAATGTTTTGAGCAAAAATGAGAAAAATCGCAAAAATTTTCATTTTTTACAACTTTAAAAATCTCTGTATATTGCATGGGCATGTTTTCGTAATGCAGAGCAAATATTTACCCTTATACTTAACAAATTATACATTGCCAAACAAATTCCTCCAGTCTTTCATTTTTGTCAGTGACGATTTTTCAAAAACAAGAAGAGTTATCAATGTATACAGCTGACTTCAGTTATTTTTGTTACAAAATTGGCCCCCATATATTATGATATCCATTTAGGCATACAGCATTACAAGATTAGGAGGAAGTTAAATATTTAACATCACACTTTATAAAGTCCCCAAGTTTTCCATTTCTTGCCAGTGACGCTTGTTCAAAAGCTATAAGAGCTATCAATCATTTCTGAATAATGCAGGGGTATATCAATAACTGAACGCAGCTGTATGTAATTTCTTGTTATTAAATTAGAAACAACTCAAGAACGACGACTATACCCCGAACAGAGAGACACGCTGGAAGTGTTTTTTCAACATATAATTTCCAATGCAGCGATTGATTTTACTAAAGACGAGATGAAAGATATACAAGCTGCCATGAAAACAATGTTAGAGAGAATACGGACCAGAGTGAACAGGCGGGGTATATTCAACATTGCCAGTGTAGTGCCTGCGGGCAGTATGTGCGAACAAACTTCTCTCTGGAAGTTTGATGTTCAAACGTTTGATGTTCTTAATGATGATGATGATAGACAGTATTATATCGAGTTTGATTTTCTTGCACCGTTAAATAATTTGACCCATCAGTGTACAAAACAAACTGCAGAAATTGAATGCAAAGGATGCATCAAAATAGTAAAGCCACCAGTGAATTTAGAACGAGTGCGACAATGTTATAGTGACAGACAAAACGAATTCAATACAAACTCTCTGGAAGACAAGAGAGTGATCAGCGATCTCTTTCTGAATGAAATAAATTATTGTTTAACTACAGCGTGTAACTGCCTCTCCTTCCAGTGCAGGAAGCGGCTGAGTCAATATTTGATCTCATTAGAACATCACAAACACGGCTGTGGAGAGTGTACAGTAGATATGCCTACTGGCACACTGCGTGTCAACACTGTGACGGGTATCGACCAGAACTCAGATGGTCCAAACAACTGCTCCTTGATTTTCCAGTGGACAAGCAAGGCAAAGTCTCTATCAGCTCCTGACAAGCTGTTGTTACAGGAGCCACAGCCAGTCTCGTCACTACCAATATTTGTTGACTTTCTCCCTGCACTGGAATCACTGACATCATCTTCATCTGGTGCTAGAAAGGAACTATACTATATTGTTCCAAAACATTACTTCTTTATTGTTGATAGAAGTAAAGCAAAGTCTCTATCAGCTCCTGACAAGCGGTTGTTACAGGAGCCACAGCCAGTCTCTCAACTACCAATATTTATTAACTTTCTCCCTGCACTAGAATCTCTGACACCATCTTCCTCTGGTGCTAGAAAGGAACTATACTATAATGTTCCAAAACAATGTAATGATCTTTATAGTTCTGATTATAAATACCGGTGGCGGAAGTCATCTCTGACACCATCTTCCTCTGGTGCTAGAAAGGAACTATACTATATTGTTCCAAAACAATGTAATGTTCTTTATAGTTATGATTATAAATACCGGTGGCGGAAGTCATGGTGTATAGCCGAACTTAATGCTTTCACCAAAGAAATGTCTAACAGACATAGACGCTGTTATCAAATCATTAAGTATCTTTTAGAGATTAATCCGTATCTAAAATTACCCAGCTACCATATTAAGACAATAATCCTACGTCACCACACAGAATGTACTGATACAACAGATGAGTTAGTACAGTGTGTAGTGAAGATATACCAGGATCTTCACCAGGCATACGAAACAGGGGAGTTACTGTCGTATCAGTCAAACCTTAACTTATTGAAAACGTTCTACTCGCACTCCGATGAAGGGGAGAAATGTGAGATGTTCATTAATACGCTGTGTTCTGTGTCAGTCACTGACACATGGGAGACATTCAGCAGGAAGATACAGAAACTCTGAGTAAAACACTTAGCCCTTGTACGGCATGATCTTAGTACGTCTATAAATGATTTGAATATTGTGCAAAGGTGCGAATAGTAACTTACTTGTGCAACCATTCCACTTGTTAAACAAATGAGCCGCCTCATGGGAAAACCAACAATGTGCATATGCGAAAACAAAGACGCAGATCAGCTTCGCGGTGACCGCGAAGCTGATCAGCGTCTGTGTTTTCGCTACTCGGATATTACAATTCCTCTTCTACTTAAATCCGAAATTTCAAGCTTCTAGCTTTTTCCTGTGCTTGTACAGGCTGGTTTGTGTCAGACCTGTTCGGAAACCACATTGTTGTTTTTTCACGAGGCGGCTCAAATCTCAATTAAGTTCATCTCGTGTTTTCGGTATTGACATATGGGGCCGTGTCATGAGAAAATCGAGTTTTTTTTTGCCTATGCGAAAAGAAAGGCGCAGATCAGCTGTGCAGGAACTGATCAGAGCCTTTGTTTTCGCTACTCGGATAGTACAAATCCTCTTCTTCCTAAATCCGAAATTTCATGGTTCTAGCAATCTACTGTAGTTGCACAGGCCGGTTTGGGTCAGGCCTTGTTGGAAACCCCAAAGAGACAGGTTTTGCGCGTCGTTGCTCCTAAGGAGAATACTAGGGAGCCTTCACATGAGAAAACCATCAATTATGTATCCGACTATGCCTGGCACAAACCGGACTATACAGTCACAGAAACAGGATAGAGGCTTGAAGATTTGAATTCAAGAAGGATTGTACTGTACTATTTATTGGCTGAAAACAAAGGCGTTATTTAGCTGTGCTATTTCTGCACAGCTGATCTACCTCTTTTGTATGCAGATGGTTAATTCTTTTATGCGGCGGCTCAATAATGTTTGATTATAAAACTAATATGCGGCTGTGATAAGGAACCGATATCATAGAAAACAGCAATTTAGGCATTCTTCTTTTGTAGGAAAGACAGTCCCCTGCGGACCGTGGTCCAGGGATCTAAATAAATAAATAGATTAATAAATGATTTTGAGCCAGTGCGTGAGAAAACCAACAATTTGGGGCTTAGACCAAGTCTGGCACAAACCCACATGCACAGTCACAAAAGAAGGCTAGAGGCTTCAAATTCTGGATATACGAGCTTAAGTAGACGAGGAGTTTTGCTATCCGTGTAAGTGCTGATCAGCTGTTCAGTTATCTCACAACGGATCTTTGCCTTTGTTTTTGCATTGACAAATTGTTGGTTTTCTGGTGCGGCGGCACAATGATGTATATAAAAAAAAACATGGATCTATAAAGTGAGCCGCCTCATGGGAAAACCAACAATCTTCTACTTAAATCCGAAATTTCAAGCTTCTAGCTCTTTTCTGTGCTTGTACAGGCCGGTTTGTGTCGGACCTGTACGGAAACCACATTGTTGGTTTTCCCACGAGGCGGCTCATTAATGAAATAATCATTAATATTTTTGAGTATAAATTTGTTGATGTACGCGACATATAACGATTCAGAAGGTTTTCATTCTAAAGGCTAGATGTAGCACGTATCAAACTAAAACCTATATTCATGCATATTGTATTTTAGATGCATTTTTGACACTGATAGCTTTCGTTGCAGTTTTAATTATGTTTGCATGCTTTTGGCGAATGTGAGTTGTAAAACACGAAGCATCTCAAAGCAGGATTTCGGCATTTTAGAGTCACTTAACACCACGATGTGAATTATAAAAAAGAGCCCCGTCATGAGAAAACCGGACTTTTGCCTTTTCGAAAACAAAGGCGCAGACCAGCTGATCGGCGCCTTTGTTTTTGCTACTCGGATAGTAATATTTACCTTGAATCTAAAGCTTCTGGCCTTCTTCTGTGACGGTACTGGCTGATATGTGTCAAACTAGGTCGGAAACTCCGAAGACCGGTTTTCTCGCGGCTCGGCTCAATTTATAAAATTTGTATGCAACAGAAACAGCATAAAATTTGTGTCCAACAAAATCATCCATATTCTTGGTAATACTAAATGATACGAAAATGTAGTTCGAAACTTTGACCAGGAAAACGTGTCCGTGAAAAACATACCCCATCATACCCCACTTTTATAAAGCAAAACTGGGGTATGCAGGGGTATATCTTTTTTTTTCTTAATATTTAGCTCAAAAACATAAATTGTGGGGTTCTCGTTTGAACCGCCTCGCCGAGGCAGTTCAAACGTGGACCCGCAATCTATGTTTTGAGCAAAAATAAGAAACATATCAAAACGTTCCCCAATGAAAATTTCAATTTTACACCTGAAAATAATTATTTTTTGTTTATTGCATGGACTAGCTTGTTTTCATTACGTGGAAACTTATGCCAATAACAGGTTGAAATATCAAAATCTTTGGACAAACACACCACGTACCTTTCCACTCCAACTACAACAAAATAGATGGCATGAAAGGTTATTTTTTCAGAATTTCAGTATAAGGGGCTAAGATTATAGACAGAATTTCAGTATAAGGGGCTAAGATTATAGACATCGCAGCCTGGACTATATTCTATAGGGAGAGTGGTGGCATAGTAGTAGAGCATCGTTCTACGAATCGAGAAGTCTAGGGTTCGATCCCCACAAGCGGCACCGTGTTGTGTCCTTGACCAAGGCAGGGTCACTCCCTACCGTACTGGTTAAACCCAGGAAGAGTTGGCTCCGTCCCGACATGACTGAAAAATTGTTGACTGGGACGTTAAGCCTCACGATTAATAAACAAATAAAGATTACATGGTATAACATGTTGCATCTATCCTGATACATTCGACTTTTGCTTCCTAAACCTTGTCGAACTTCCGTTACGAAAACTCGCCCATATAATAAATGGCATGATTTTTTTTTGCCAGAATTTCAGTAAAATGGGTTAAAATCATAGTCATCACAGCTTATCAAAGCCTGGACTACATGGTATAACATGTTGCTTCTGTCTTGACACATTCGACATTTGCTTCATAAACATTGTAGAACTACCATTACGAAAACTCGACCATGCAATAAACATATTTTTAGCTTTAAAAATTAAACTTTTTTTTTGCTGAACAATTTTGATTTTTTTTTCTTATTTTTGCTCTAAACATAAATTGTAGGAACACACCAGAACCGCCTCACCGAGGCGGTTCTAACGAGTACCCACAATGTATGGTTTGGATCAAAAGTAAGAATAATAGGTATACCCCTGCATACCCCAGTTTTATGGGTGCACAGACATACATTTGTTTTTGTTGTTTCCAGAAGAAAGCAAATAATTTTCTTCAACTACATTAACATGGTTTTGGCGTTATCATTTTGAGTTTACCTTGAACAATGGGTTTTGCTAATTTGCGAAAACAAAGACGCATATTAGCAGTACAATAACTGAATAGATGACCAGAGACATTGTGCTTCTCCGTTGATAGTTCAGTTCTGCTTCTCTCGAAATGTTAACAAACATAAACACCTGCTCCCTGTCCGCAAAACACCAATAATCTCAATGCCGGTATTCCGCATTTAAGAGTCACCTAACATCAGGATTGTAAACTTATAAAATGTGTGTCCTACAAAAACAACCGTATCTCTGGTATGCACCCAGCCATAGCCTAATGGTACTCACCACTGTTTGTGCATTAATTGTGTATAATGTAGATCGCTCGTTTGTCTTTTTATAATTATGTTAGTTTGCTTGTTTGGTACATTTGTTCTATTTTTAGCTCACCTGTGCCGAAGGCTCACAAGGTGAGTTCTTGTAAGGTTAACACGCTCCGGCGTCCGTCCGTCGTCGTCCGTCAACTATTTCAAAGATCTTCTCATCTAAAACCCTTGGCAAATCCTTATTAAGGGGCAAAGAAAGTTGTTTTTTTTTATAAATGGTCCAGGCCACATGACCAAGATGGCCGCCATGGCTATAAATAGCAAAAACATTTTAAGATTTTTATTCTCCAAAACCAGAAGGCCTATGATTTTGAAACTTGGCCTGATGCATCAGAGTGAGGACCTTTACAAAGTTTACATGAGCCTGGAATGATCTCGACCTATTTTACGGCACGACCGACCCACATAGGTCGCCCATGCATTTGAATGGGAGAAAATGTGAAGAAAATGGGCAAATGGATTGATGATTTACAATTCTGAACAACATGTACACCGTAGGGCTGGTTTACCCCTAACTGAGATCTACAAGTCGTCCGCCGCCTCCGAGCCGGGTACCATTTTCTCCAGTTTTGTCAGTGGAGGTCACAACCGACAAAATAAATGAATCGAACGGAACAAAAACCCGATTGTCGGACTAATCTAACCCCATCCTGGGGCAATATTTATATTTTACCATAATATTCAAAGATCTTCATCTCTGAAACCCCTTGGCCAATCAAAGCCAGACTTCACGAGGAGCATTCTTACAAAGGGGGAACGAAAACTTATAGTCAAGGTACCATGACCATGATGGCCACCATGGATATAACTAGCAAAACCCTTCTTGTCCAGAATCAGAAGGCCTCTGATTTTGAAACTTGGCATGAAACATCAGGGAAATGAGCTCAACAAAGTTCATATAAATCATGACCCTGAAACGACCTCGACCTATATTACGACAAGGTCAACATAGATCGCCTATGAGGAAAATTGTCGAACGATCATTTGAAGGGAACCACTGGAAGACAATGGGCAAATAAACTGAAGATTTATGATTCTGAAAAAAGGGTCGAAGGGATTAGTCTGCCTCCAGACATGGGCAATATACTTATTTCCATAACATTCAACGGGTTTCTCTGGCACTTCTTGACAAATAATAGCCAATTTTAAGATGAAGCATCTATATAAAGGGGGACCAATGTGTATAATTCTGAAAACAAAATCGGCCCCAGGGGTTCATCTGTCACTGCCCTGGGACTGTACATGTATAAGACCATAAAAATCAAACAGGTTTACTGGTATACCTGTACACCCCAGATCTCAGGTGAGCGTACACGACCATTGGTCCTCTGTTTGGATATTGTGTCAGTATTGTATACATGTACTTTGTATCCTGCTGGTCGCTGCAGCAAGGCAATGTTGGAACTATATTGCATGTAAGATAAACATGTGTAGTTTGATCTATTAAGCTTAAATGAGAACCTGTGTAGTTCTTTTCTGTATTAGGATCTATGAAAATTGCTGATATTTTACTATACTGATTTCCATAGCCGAATCAACTCGTCATTAAAATTTCAATAAATTTCTGTGGTTTCAGTAGATTCATCCGAAACTCCGCATATATGTAGCCTAACTATTTTCAAAACGACCTGAGATTATCAAATTTCAAACGCTTTTCTTTCGCCTAAAATTGCGTAAAAATGACGAAGGGGTCAGTTTCAAAAATGAAGGAAATCAGCGATTTTGACGAATGTCTTGCTAAACTGTGCTAGCTACCCTATTCTTAAGCAGCGAAACACAGTGAAATACAAATTTACCATAACTGCAGTACACTTTATTCGATAAGGCTAGGTTGCCAACAGACATTAAACATATGGTTGGTATCTGCAGTGACGTCGACCACCTAACCGAGTGACGTTGAACGGCGGACGACCTTCCGAGATTTACATTGGTTACATTGTTTTGAAAAACAAAAATTCGAGCCCGCGCTTGCGATGCACAGAAAGTGCACTTCTGTACCTTGAGGCATATGCACGAGCATGCGCACCAAATAACTTTGGATTTGGTAACACACAAAGATTTTCGTGTCATTTTGATGCTTTTTGGGCATAAAGGTGTTCAAATAATTTGCCAATTTAAAAGACGAGATGAACAAATACTGTTGCATTGGCTGTGGAACTCAGTATTGACCATATATACATTAATTGCTGGTTTTTAGCTTACAAATAATCTATATTGGAAAACCAGGTAACAAGATAAAACCCCTCAGTTGGTCATTGGTCAATATTTGAAGGTGTGTCCAATATTGACCAATGGCTAACTGCGGGTTTTTTTACTGGTTACCTGTATTTCCAATATTGATTAAGTATGTAATAATGTGATGTCTCTCAGTATTATTGAGTAGGAAACTATCTTGTCTATTGTATCTAAGTGTATATATTTGTGTTATGTTATTTGATGCACATGTACACTAGAATGTCAGAGAAATATGTGCATACATGTATGTAATAATATGGAACACCAAAGCTGTCTGGTGGTAAGGAATAAAAACATTTGATTCATCATCGTCATTATATCCTGCTTACATTTAATAATGAGAAAAGTCCATTATATGTTGGACCAGGTTCTTTTTATTTTGAAAATTTTCATTATATGATGAGTAAACATCTTTATTTTATGGTAGACTTACATTATATGATGGATAAACATCTTTATATTATGGTAGACTTACATTATATGCTGACACAACCTCATTATATGATGTGACAACTACATTATATTATGGGCTATTGTCTTTATATGCATCAAGTTGATTATATGGTTCGATAACTTCATTATATGCACAAACTTCATTATATGCGCAAACTTCATTATATGATGTGACAACTACATTATATGATGTGGACGATTTTGCGAGAAGAAGAATTACATTGACACCGTTTAGAGAGTTATTGTATACATGCCGGGACTATCGGACATACTGCTGATTCTATCTATCTATCTATCTATCTATCTATCTATCTATCTATCTATCTATCTATCTATCTATCTATCTATCTATCTATCTATCTATCTATCTATCTATCCGTCCGTCCGTCCGTCAGTCCGTCCGTCCGTCCGTCTATCTATCTACCTATCTATCTATCTATCTATCTATCTATCTATCTATCTATCTATCTATCTATCTATCTATCTATCTATCTATCTATCTATCTATCTATCCATAATCATCATGATCACGATCAATCATCACCATCATCATCATCATCATCGTAATTATGATCTATTATCATCAATATCGATCATCATCATCATCATCATCATCATCATCATCATCATCATCATCATCATCATCATCATCATCACCATCATCATGATCGATCTTCATCATCATCATCATCGAACATCATCATCATCATCATCATCATCATCATCATCATCATCATCATCATCATCATCATCATCAGCATCATTATGATCGATCATCATGATCGATCATCATCGTCCTCGATCATCACCATGATGATTTTTGTCGATCATTATTAAGATCGATCATGATGATTGATCATCATCATCATGATCGATCATCATCATGATCATCATCATGATCGATCACCATCATGGTCCATCATGATCGATCATCATGATCGATCATCATCATCATGATCAATCATCATCATGACCGATGATCATGATCGATTATCATCGATCATCATCATGATCGATCATAATCATTATCATCATGATCGATCTTGATTATCGATGATGATCGATCATGATTATCATTATGATGATGATGATGATGATGATGATGGTGATGATGATTTAGATATATAATGATGATGATGATGATGATGATGATGATGATGATGATGATGATCGATTATGATGATCATAAGGATCGATCATGATGATCGATCATGATGACCGATGATGATCGATCATGATGATGATGATAGATAGATAGATAGATAGATAGATAGATAGATAGATAGATAGATAGATAGATAGATAGATAGATAGATAGATAGATAGATAGATAGATAGATAGATAGAATCAGCAGTATGTCCGGTAGTCCCGGCATGTATACAATAACTCTCTAAACGGTGTGAATGTAATTTTTCATCTCGCAAAATCGTCCACATCATATAATGTTGTTGTCACATCATATAATGAGGTTTGTGCATATAATTAAGTTTGCGCATATAATGAAGTTATCGAACCATATAACCAACTTGATGGATATAAAGACAATAGCCTATAATATAATGTAGTTGTCACATCATATAATAGGGTTTACTCATCATATAATGTAAGTCTACCATAATATAAAGATGTTTACTCATCAAATAATGTAAGTCTACCATAATATAAAGATGTTTACCCATCATAAAATGAAAATTTTCATAATATAAAGAACCTGGTCCAACATATAATGGACTTTTCTCATAATATAATGCACACTATACAACATATAATCAAATGTGAGCAGGATATAATGACGATGATGATTCAAATGTTTTTATTCTTTACAACCAGACAGCTTTGGCGTTCCATATAATAAGATTATAGATCTTTTTATGATCTATGAAAGATTGTGATAGTTTATAATTCTGAAGGGAACTGTCTTGTGTATTGCATCTTATTGTATACATATATGTGTTTTGTTATTTGATGTACACTAGAATGTGACTTATATTATATGGTTATTCACTTATGCCATAACACAATGATGGGCTTTCAACTCCCAACATATTATTATATGCTTTTTAATGCAACAATTTTTGTTAGAATTTTCTTATAATGCAGATCCTGTGCGTGTCGGAAAGCGGCCTTTGTAGGACCATCCCCTTTAAGGCAGTTTCTCGACTCATACCCGCTGTTCTGTTATTTCTAAACTTTCTCTATACCAGATTATGTGTGGTTGAGGTCCACGTTGTGGGGGATTAAGGTCCACGTTGTGGGGATAGACGTCTACGTTTTTGGGTTAAAGTCCATGTTACGGGGGATGGAGGTCCATGTTGTGGGGGATTAAGGTCCATGTTGTGGGGAATGGAGGTCCACGTTATGGGGGATGGAGGTCCGCGTTGTGGGGAATGGAGGTTCACGTTATGGGGGGTGGAGGTCCACGTTGTGGAAAATGGAGGTCCACGTTTTCGGGGGATGGAGGTCCACGTTGTGGGGGTGGAGGTCCACGCTCTAGTGGATGGCGGTCCACGTTGTTGGGGATGGCGGTCCACGTTGTGGGGGATGGAGGTCCACGTTGTAGAGGATAGAGTTCCAGGTTGTGAGAGATGGAGGTCCACGTTGTGGGGGATTGAGGTCCACGTTGTGGCGATGGAGGTCCACGTTGTGGGGGATTGAGGTCCACGTTGTGGCGATGGAGGTCCACGTTGTGGGGGATGGAGCTTCACGTTGTGGGGGATGGAGGTCCACGTGCGGGATGGAGGTCCACGTTGTGGGGATAGAGTTCTTAGTTGTGGGAGATGGAGGGCCACGTTGTCGGGGATGGAGGTCCACGTTGTAGGGATGGAGGTCCACGTTGTGGGGGATGGAGGTCCACGTTGTGCGGGATGGAGGTCTACGTTGTGGGGGATGGAGGTCCACATTGAAGGGGATGGAGACCTACGTTGTGGGAGATGGAGGTCCACGTTGTGGGGGATGGAGGTCCACGTTGTGGGGGATAGAGGTCCACATTGTGGGGTTAACATTTCGCTGTGGGGGATGGAATCACATGTTGAGCGTCCATGGGAAAGGGATGATGAAAGTTTGTTCACTGGATCCTAGTCACATGACCAAGATGGCAGTCACGCCGATATATGTAAAAATCCCTTCGAAAATCTTCTCCAGAACCTGTGTGCCGATTTCCACGAAACTTAGTATGTAGCATCAGGGACTCCAGCCCATCATAAATTGTTCAAATGATGACCCTATTTTATGGCAAGGTCAAGGTTGGAAACATAGACTTTTAAATGGGTAAAGGTGAAAACAATGGATATTTTGGAAACTGTAACAGCCTGAGACTTGAACGTTGCTATATAGATACAGACAACTATTAGAGTCAATGGAGGTATTTAATTAATTAAGGTCGTTTCTTGACCTTGACCAAAAGTCATTTAAATAGCAAAGTTAAGATAACGGTTTTCTCAGAAATTGCTTGACCGATCAAGTTGATTTTTTAATTTATGGCGTACACATGTCTTATTGTTTTGGACTCCGAGATGCCTTTCACTCTGCCTGAGATGAAAGGTATCTCGGGTACAGATGGTGCAAATTACAAAGTAATAAAATAATTACCTCCCCCAGTGCTTATGCGGTCATTATAGAAATTTTGCTATGGTTATCTTGTGATTAATTATATGTTGATAATTGATATACCTATATAAAAATCTGAATATTTAATTCTACATTTTAGACGAAAACAAAGTAAAAATTCATAATTAACATAATCTTTTGAATAAAATTGCATTTTCGATGCATTTTCTACATGAAATATGAACGATTTTGCACATTGATGAAAACAGTTTTTTTTATCTGACATGATCAGCTAATTACACACCCCGTGCAGTGAGCTGCCGCATCAGCAACACTTTATTGCCCAGTTTTATAGCTGAAACCATATGCCAACTTCATGGTTCAGGGAAGAAAAAATGCACAGAAATTTTATAAGAGATGTGTACGCTATGTCAGATTTACGTCCCTCTCAAGATTATTTCAGTTCATATGAGACGGGCCAATCAGTGGGTGTGTGAAAACGGGAGAATCCCGAGAAAAAACCACCTGACACACCCGCAAACAGAACGTAAGGTCACGGTAATATATTGGTATATATCCCAGACCTCAGGCGAACGTTTACAAGACCATTGGTCCTCTGCTTGGATATTGTGTCAGTAGTGTATGCATGTATTCGTATCCTGCTGGTCTCTGTCTCAAGGCAGTGTTGGAACTATCTTGCATGTCAGGGAAACATGTGATTTAAGCTTTAATAAGAACCTTTATAGATCGTTTCTGTTGAAGAATCTATGAAAATTGTTGAAATTTTACTATACATTACGAAAACTTGCCAATGCAATATGCAGAGATTTTATTTCAGAAGAAGTTTTCATTGGAAAATGTTTGATTTTTGAACATTTTCGCTCAATACATACATACCATTACGAAAACAAGCCCATGCAATATACAGAGATTTTTTCAGATCTAAAAATTGAAAATTTTATTGGAAAATATTTGATTTTTTTTCTAATTTTTGATCAAAACATAGATTGTGGGTGAACGTTAGAACCGCCTCACCGATGCGGTTCTTACGAGTACCCACAATCTATGTTTTAAGAAAAAATAAGAAAAAATAGGTATACTCCTGCATACCCCAGTTTTACGATATATAAGTGGGGTTCAAGGGGGTAAACATTATATGGACATGTTTTCATGATGATTGTTTGTACACGCGAGAACCGCATCACCAAGGCAGTTGAAACGAGTGACGACAATGTATGTCTTGAATCAAAATTACGAAAATAAATATACCCCTCCAAAAATAAGATATACCCCTGCAAACCCCAGGTTTTCGAATATAAAAGTGGGATATAAGAGGGTTTACATAGCACGGGCATGTATTAGTGATGTGTATATTTTCAAGTCTGTATTTTTGTAATGTCTCTCAGTATAATTCTGTAGGGAATTGTCTTGTGTATTAAGTAAATCTGATATGTGTTTCGTTATGTTATTTGATGCTATTTTTTCCAGTTTGTATTTTGTGTTGTTTCTCAGTATTATTGTGTTGGAAACTGTCTTGTGCATTGTATATGATTATATATATGCTATGTTTTTTTTCATGCACATGTACACTAGAATTATGTAATAAGATTATTGAAGCCATAATGAAAATCTTTGTCGATTTTGTATGATATATGAACGTTGTTGGTAGTTCATAATTCTGTAGGGAACTGCCTTGTGTATTGCATCTGATTGCATATGTGTTCTGTTATTTGGTGTACAGTATGATGAGACTTATGTTATGTCTCTCAGTACAAGTCTGTAGGTAATTGTCTTGTGTATTAAGTAAATCTGATATGTTATTGTTTTCCAGTTTGTATTTTGTGTTGTTTCTCAGTATTATTATGTCGGAAACTGTCTTGTGTATTGTATATGATCATATATATGCTATGTTTTTTTCATGCACATGTACACTAGAATGTCAGAGAAACATGTGCATATGTAATAAGATTGTTTAAGCCATAATGAAAACCTTTGTAGACTTTTTATGATCTATGAAAGTTGTAAATAGTTTATAATTCTGTACGGAACTGCCTTGTGTATTGTATCTGATTGCATATGTGTTCTGTTTTTTGGTGTACAGTAGAATGAGACTTATATGATCTACGCAATAATGGACCCTTAACTCCAACAAATTAGTATATTTTTAGCTCACCAGAGCCGAAGACTCATAGGTGAGCTTATAGTATACCCATGGTCCGACGTCCGTCGTCCGTCTTCGTCCGTCCGCCATCCGCCGTTCACAATTTCAAATATCTTCTCCTCTGAAACTACTAGGCCAATCAAAACTTCATATGGAGCATCCTTAGCAAGGGGGTACGAAAGTTTATATTGTAACGTACAGCCGAGCCAAGCCACAGCAAACCCCGTCGGTGGAAAAACATGCTTATCCACCAAGGGTGGTTTACTGCGCTATATACTCAACACTTACTCGATTCACAAAGTTCCGAGTTTGAAATTTGCATATTTCTAAGGGAGGCTATCCCGTCACAATATAAATGGTCCAGGTCACATGACTAAGACGGCCGTCATGCCCATATATGATAAAAAACATAAACAAATCTTCTTCTTTGGAACTGGTTGAACAATTTCAACGAAACTAGTAATGTATCTTTGGGGAGTCTGGCCCATCATAGAATATATAAAAATCATGATCTTGGGTTGATCTTGTCCTGTTTTATGGCAAGGTCAATTTTGGTTTCGTAGACTGTTTAATGGAAAAAAAGTGAACACATTGAAAGTTTCAGGAAGTATTGTAGCCTGTGACCTGCAACTTGACAGATATAGACAACATGTTGAGCTAATGAAGTGTTGTGAGTATTAAAAGTCAATGTCATTTTTTGACCTTGGCCGAATGCCATTTACAAACTCAATGTAAAACAACTTTATGGAAATGGGCAAATGGACTGAAAATTTATGATTCTGAAGAAATGGAACTCAGGGGCAGGTTTGCCCCCACTCCGGGGCAATATACATGCATATTACCATAATATTAAAAGATCTTCTTCTCTGAAACCGCTTGGCAAATCAAAGTCAAACTTCATGTGGAACATTCTTAGGAAGAGAGAATGAAACTTTATGTAAATGGTTAAGGTCGCATGACCAAGATAGCCGCCATGGCTAAAAAAAGCAAAAACCAGAACCAGAAGGCCTATGACTTTGAAACTTGGGAGTGGAGCTCTACAAAGTCTATATAAATCATGACCTTGGGATGACCTTGAACTATTTTATGGCTGAGATAGCATATCCCAGATCTCATGTGAGCGTTTACATGACCATTGGTCCTCTTGTTTTTCTATTGCAAAAACATTTGTTGTATTTTCTTTTAAATACATCATTTTGGTGTGTTTGGAAGCGGTCTTTGTAGGACCATTCCCTATAAGACAGATTCTAGTAGCATACCCGATGTTCTGTTGTTGCTGAAGTTCTCCGTACCAGATTAAGTTGGGTTAAGGTGCATGTTGTGTTGGTGAGAGCACAAGAATCGTGGTTTTAAGGTTCGTTTTATTTTGTACATTTATATATTTGATGTATGTTTATATGTAGAGATCAATTTAATTGTATTTGTATTCATTGGGTGTTTTGCAGGAAATCGTGTCACTTGTAGAAGTCATCCAATCACTTGTGGCACGATTAATCAGCTGCGCGCACTTGAGTGACTCAGCAAGCTGTTATATTACAGTGTCCGCAAGCAATCTGAAACATGTTTTCCATTTCTGTATATATGTTTCATACAGAGATGCGTTTAGTTATTAATATAGCCACGCAATATTTAGAAATAAATTGACAACTCTTCTTGCCTCTTGCAGGAAATTAATTTCTGGGGTATTCGTTCAGTATGAGGTTAAATATTAACATTGTATATTAAACTTTCAGATCCTGTAATGCTTAATGCCTAATTGGGTTACATAATATATGAAGCCTAATTTTTTCATATTAAATAGTTGTTATTCAAGTTTCAAACAATGCACAAGGAACCCTACTGAACGATTTGTAATTTTACTTGTTATTAATGAAAGGATAACCATTTAGCTTACAGGAGTCGTGTGAGCTTATAGCGTAAACATGCTCCGTCGTCCGTCGTTGTTGTAGTTGCCGCTGTTCTTGTCCACAATGGTCAAACATTCTCTTCTAAAACCTCTCTGGAACCGGTAGACCGATTCCAACGAAACTTGATATAGGGCATATGGAACTCTGGCTCATCAAAGTTTGTATAAATTATAACCTTGGTTCGACATTGAACTATTCAATGGCAATGCCAATTTTGATTTCATAGACTTTTCAATTTAAAAAGTGATTATATATTGTTTTTTTTTTTCAGGACATTTTGTAGCCCGTGAACTGAAAGTTGCGATATATTGAGCTACTGAAGTTGCCCGTGTGAGTATTTAAGGTCGAGGTCATTTTTTGACCTCTGTCCAATGTCATTCACATATTAAATGTAAAACTTGATTTTTCACAAACCTCTTAACCAATCAAAGCCAAACATTGTATTTACTATCCTTGGGAATGGGTAACGAAATTTTGTACAAATGATCCAGATCATATGACCAAGATGGCCGCCATGTCCATATATGGTAAAAAAATAACAAAAATCTCCATCTATGGGACCGGTAGACTGATTTCAACGAAACTTGGTATGTAACGTCGGGGACTCTGTCCTATCATAGTTTGTGTAAATCATGGCCTTGCGTTGACCTATTTTTTGACACTTTTAATTTTAGTTTTAAAGGCTTTTAAATGGAAAAAGTGAAAAATATTTTTTTTCTGGAAGTTTTGTAACGTGACCTGAATTTTGGTTAAGCTTTTGAAGTTGAGTGAATATTCAAAGTCAATGTACTTTTAATGATATTTAATGTACAACTTAATTTTCTCAGAAACCGCTTGTCCAATCGAAGCCAAATGTTACATGAAGTATCCTTTAAAACATTGTTGTTTCTCTTGAGCCGATGAACCATTACAATTTAACTTGGTATGTAGGCATGGTATGGAGGCCCTGGTCCATCACCTTTAATATAAATCATGAACTTGGGTTGACCATGACCTAATAAACAGCACGGTCAAATAATACTTCATATGCTTTTCAATGGCTAAAACTGCAAACATTTGATTTTCCAGAAAATTTTGTAGACTGATCTTAAAATTGTTAGATTCATACATTTGACATTGTTACTAATTATCCGAGTATTTGAGGTCAGGTTTACTTTTTACCTTGACCAACATGACCTTAGTGAAAGGCCATTTATCAAAGACCAAATCTCAGGTGGGCTATATCAGGACCATTGGTCTTCTGGCTGTACTTAGACTGAGAACTTCTTGTCTTTATGGGCATTATTTACAAAATTACTCACCGATTTTCATTCGTTGTGCATTTTAGACTTGCCTTTATGATTATTACTTTCTTTTCCCATCGCGGTTTCTGGTGTGGAAATTTCTGTATGATTGTACCATTTCCCAATTACTGTCTACTTTAACTTGTCCATGGTAAATTGGTTGTTACAATTTAGTATTAAACACGTCAATGTTTTTGCAAGAAAAAATCCGATTCCATCAGGACATCTGACATTGTATACTGCCAACATCACGAAAACATGCACATGCAAAATACAGATTTTTCAGCTGTAACAATTAAAATTTTCATCTGAAAAACTAAAACTTTGATATTTTAATATGATTGCTCAAAACATAGATCGTAGGTACACGTTTGAACTGCCTCGCTGAGTACACACAAGCTATTTTTGAGCCAAAGATAAGAAAATATATGTATACCCTTGCATACCCCAGTTTTACTCTATAAACGTGGGCTTTCAGTGGGCATTTCATTGCACGGACATGTTTTTCCTGATAAAAATGATGGTTTGAATTTCATAACAGAATACCATGATAGTGGGCTATATTTAGTGCTAGACAATGTCTCACATCTCCTCTTCATGATAATGAAAACCTCTTCTATAATGTTTAAGTCAGGGGAATTAAAAGGCCAGTCAAGGAGACAATTTCCTTTACTTCAGCTTCAAATATTATGAAGAGGAACTATGACAGATAGCCCAAAAAGCTTATCTGTGAAAGTTTTGCCCCACTCCGGTATTTTGTGCCGAGAAAACAAATAATGAAACCGTATGGCAAAATGCAAACCCGTGATTTGGCAGTGTACAACGGCAGAGGAGACTCCAGGGTGTTTAAAGAAAACATATCTCATGAAGGGACCCACAGTTAGGTTTATTCGTACAAATGTCCTTGTGAAAGATGATTTTAGCACACCTGAGCCGAATGCTTACAAGGTGATCTTATAAGATAATGCTTACAAGGTGATCTTATAAGATAGCCATGCTTCGGCGTCCGTCCATCGCCGTCCGCCCGTTGTCCTTCCACAATTTCAGGGATATTCTCTTCTCAAACAACCCCTTAGCCAATCAAAGCCAAACTTCATGTGGAGCATGCAAGGGACGAACGTTTATATAAAAGGTACGTGTCACATGACCAAAATGGCCGCATGGCAATTAATAGAAAAAAAAAAAAAACACAAAAAACATTTTAAATCTTCGTCTCCAGAACCAGAAGGCCTATTATTTTGAAACTTGGCATGAACCATCAGGTTGAGGAGCTCTACAAAGTGTAACCGAGCCCACAACAGCTAACTTCTGTCTATGGAAAAGCATGCTCATCCACCACGGGTGGATTAAGCATGCGAATTCCTAGCGCCTGTTTTGCGACTTTCGCGCGGGTGTCGCACGAGTTTCGCGAGAATTTTCATGTGTCGCAAAGGCTAATCGCGAACCAGTCACGAATGTTTTTAACATGTTTAAAAATTGTAAGCGATTTGACAGTCGTGCGACAGTCATACGACGTTCGTGCCTGTGTCGCGTACTTGTAGTCGCGAAATGTTTGTGAATTTACAATGCGACTATCGTGCGATTTCTCTTTACAAAATTGACCCACACTGGCCTCGCCCCGGGGAAATATACATGTATATTACAATAATATTCAAAGGTATTTTTCTCTGAAACTGCTGGGGTAATCAAAACATAACTCAGTGTGGAGCATCCTAAGAAAGGGGGGGGGGGGGCAAAAGTTGTTTTATATATGGTCCATGTCACATGACCAAGATGGGCGCCATGGCTATAAATAGCAAAAAAAACATTTAAAAAAATCTACATGCACTTCTCCAGAATAAGAAGACTTATGAATTTGAGACTTGGCAGAGTAGCTCTACAAAGTATATATATGACCCTGGGATGATCTTGACCTATTTTACGGCAAGGTCAACATAGGTCGCCTATGCATTTGATTGTAGAGAATTGTCAAAATCGCATATAAAGGGAAAATTTTAAAATAGATTCATAGAAATGAACTGGGTCACATGACCAAAATGGCCGCCATTATAGCGAAAACATTTTAAAAATCTATATGTACATATACTTCTCAAGAATAAGAAAATTTATGAATTTTAAACTTGGCATGAAGCATCATAGAGAGTAGCACTACAAAGTATATATAAAATATGACCCTGGGATGAACTTGATCTTTTTATGGCAAGGTCAACATTGGTCTCCTATGCGTTTGAAATCTCTGTCAAAATCTCATTTGAAGGGACAAACCTGAAAGACATGTGCAAATGGACTGCAGATTTATGATTCTGATAAAAATTGGACCCCTTCAGGAGCTGGTTTGTCCCGGTGTAATATACATGCACTCGTATATTACCAAAATATTCAAAGATCGTCGTCTCTGAAACCGCTTGGCCAATCAAAGCCACATATGAAAGAAGTGAGAATCAATGTTTGCATAAATAATCTAGGCCACACAACTTAGATGACTGTCATACCCATACTATGTAAAAAAAAACACCTTCAAAATCTAATCTTCTGCTCCAGAACCGGTGGACCGGTGGACCAATTTCAACAAGACTTGACACGCTGCATGTTGCCTGTTGCATTGTAGAATAGAGTACTACAATGGATACATAAATATTGACCCTGTGATGACCCTGACCTATCTTTTGAATGGGGAGAATTGTTAAACTGTCATTTGAATGGAACAACTTCAAGGAAATTTGTAAATGAGTTCAGATTTATGATTCTGAAATACATTAGACTGCAAGGTCTGGTCTGCCCCCATTCCTTGGCGGCAATATACATGTTTATTACCATGCCATTCAAAGATCTTCTTCTCTGAAACTGGACTGGGAATAAAAGTCAAATTGTAAATGAAACATGTACATGAAGCGGGAACCAATGCCCAGAATGGCCACCATGCCCAAATATGGTAAAACACATAAAATCTTCTTCTCTGGAACCGGTATACTGATTTCAATAATTTTTGGCATGTAGTATTTGGAACTAGAGTTCTACAATGTGTACTTAAATTATGACACTGTGATGACCTTGACCTATTTTACAGCAAGGTCAGCTTAGGTTGCAAATACCGTAAATTGTTAAACTGTCATTAAAGGGAACAACCTCCAGGAAATGGGCAAATGGGCATAACATCTATGATTCAGATAATTATATTGACACCAGAGGTTCATCTGTCCCTGCCCTGGGGCTATATACATGTATTTGACCATGATAGTCAAACAAGTTTATGGGTATATATCTCAGATCTCAATTGAGCGTTTACAGGACATTGGTCATCTGGTATTGCAAAATAACGTTGACGTGTTTAGTTTTTAATTGTACATGTCAACCTCTTTACAGTGAAATTCTAAAATGCACATTGAATGAAATTCAGGGAGTAACTTTGTAAATTTTGCACATAAAGGCACTAAATTGCAGTCGTAGAACAAAATTCCTTATTCTTTCATGGAATATTAACCGTTAAGCATAGGTTCTTGTGGAATCTTTGGATCTTGAATATAAGCTATTTTGTGTGTGAAAAATTGGGCTCCACATATTATGCAAGATCATTTGACAAAAGGCATCATATACAAAGAAAACATTTACCCTCATACTTAACAAACTATACAAAGTCCTCCAGTTGTCCATTGCCTGCCAGTGACGATTGTTCAAAAACAAGAATAATTATCAATTAATTTCTAAATTATATTGCATTTGTATATCAAAAACTGAACACAGTTATGTGTTGGTTTTACGGACAACAGTCTCTTGTAATTCTAATGGATGGATATAATTATGTATTTGTATTTTATATCACATTTTTGGGCAAAAAAAAAGCGAGAAAGTGGTTAGCATTTTGCATGCTTTCTTGAAATCTGATTTCTTTCTGTGCCACATTTTTGATAGCCTTGGCACATGTTTCTGTGTCATCTTTTGGTCGACAAACCGCAAAAAAGGTGTTCGTGGGAGCATATGGAACAAACCGCAAAAGGTGTTCATGGGAGCATATGGAATGCTTTCATCTTGATTGACAGTTGTATAAAAGTTCTTAAGTATGTGCTTTTTCCCTTCTTGTTTGTTTCTGCTTCGAAATGTCTAATAATAAAGGATGGACGTTCGAATTTCAGTTATAGGAACAAGTGCCTCTGTTAGCGAAGTGTCGATTTATTTTTTGTACCCTGTTATATGAATTGGGTGTCCGATGTTATTGAAGCTGCTAGCGAGTAAATTTGCCTTGTAAGCGAAGAAATCGGACTAAATTAAGAATAATAGAGCAGTTTAAAATAATTTGTAAAAAATTATTAAGAATGTTATATATCAATTTATCTGCGCATTTTATTTTCATCCTCATTTACTGCATAAACTCTACAGGCGAAGACAATGCCAATAAATGTCAAAATAAATGATAAAGATGTTTCGTAACGCACCAAGCATTGTACCATCTGCACCTAAAGAAAACAATTTAAATATCAGGGGATGATGTTTTTTACAAGTTTATAACTCTACACAAAATCATTTTTTCCTTTTATTTTCTTTTTCAGAAACCGAGGTGGGAAAAACTTAGATCAGCTGGCTAACTGTCATTCCGCTCCACTTCGGTACCTCGTTCCACTTCCCTGCAAGCTTAGCATAGGTTTCATTTAAACCAATGTCGAACTGATTGCGGAGTTTGTAAGCGACTTGCAGCAATGTTAGGTTGCTATTAATCGTATTAGTTTTGCTATGCATTTGTACCAGTGCCGAAGATCTTCCAGTAAACACATTTAATTGCCTAAAACGTTTAAATTAATGTAGGAAAACAAACGATTTTAGACTTTGAGTCGCTTATTCTAGAGTAGTCTCCACTGATCTATTTATAGACATCTTTGAAAATTTCAATAGAAAAAAAATGAAGTACTATATGATTCTGCGTACTTTAACAACTAGAATATTTATAATTCATGTCATATATACAAGACAATATCTAACATGTGTTAGAATAACACAAATTTGCAGTTTTGCCGAATTTATATTTTCGACCAAGGACTGAATATTATCCCATTTCCGTTGGTATGGAGAGGTTTAACGGAATACCGATGGAAATATTTCGTCTAGGAAAAACTAAATTGACAATTAGGTACTTAATTGTAGGCTGAGGCAAGATGGTATTAAGATTGTTTTCGCCGTTTTCATTTTTAAAAACTATATAAACGGGAGTGATTCCAAGGATGCTGCCTGTGCTGTTGTCCGAGTCATTTGTATATCAAAACATGCAATACCTTGCTGTCGTCCGAGTATATCGACAGCCGTATCATGATTCGGACGGCAGCAAAATCACTAGTGTCATATTTACGGCCGTCGACCATATACTTGGACGACAGCAGGGTTTTGCATATAATGGTATATAAATGACGCGGACGACAGCACAGATAGCATCATTTGAATCACCCCCGTGATATAGAGGAAATCAAAATGAGTTTAGATGGAAAATGGCAATCCATTGTTTGTTTGTAAGTATTTTACGAATATGCAAATTCGTAACTAAGAGATGATGCATAGCTTGAAAAAAATCCCACGTACCAGATGGGATTCGAACCCGGACCGCCGGGGTAGAAATCCAATGCTATAACCACTGAGCCAAAGAGTCGACACCCTGACGCAGTATGTCAGAGATTGTACTTATATGATACATTGTATCGAATAGCTGTGCTATTTATAGAAGCTACGCATCATGTGATCTCGAATGAATGAGTGGTGCGATGGGACATAACACCCCCCCCCATTTCGAGAAAGTAATCATTTATGATTACGAGAGAATGTCATTATAATGACTAAATGACTCAAATGGTCCATCCCGGACGAGCCCCCATTTTACGAATATGCAAATTCGTAACTAAGAGATGATGCATAGCTTGAAAAAAATCCCACGTACCAGATGGGATTCGAACCCGGACCGCCGGGGTAGAAATCCAATGCTATAACCACTGAGCCAAAGAGTCGACACCCTGACGCAGTATGTCAGAGATTGTACTTATATGATACATTGTATCGAATAGCTGTGCTATTTATAGAAGCTACGCATCATGTGATCTCGAATGAATGAGTGGTGCGATGGGACATAACACCCCCCCCCCCATTTCGAGAAAGTAATCATTTATGATTACGAGAGAATGTCATTATAATGACTAAATGACTCAAATGGTCCATCCCGGACGAGCCCCCATTTTACGAATATGCAAATTCGTAACTAAGAGATGATGCATAGCTTGAAAAAAATCCCACGTCCCAGATGGGATTCGAACCCGAACCGCCGGGGTAGAAATCCAATGCTCTAACGACTGAGCCAAAGAGTCGACTCCCTGACGCAGTATGTCAAAGATTATACTTATATGATACATTGTATCGAATAGCTGTGCTATTTATAGAAGCTACGCATCATGTGATCTCGAATGAATGAGTGGTGCGATGGGACATAACAGTATGTTTTTTTGTTTGTTTTGGGGTTTAACGTCCCAGTCAAGAATTATTTAGTCATGTCGGGACGGAGTCTCCGCTTTATGGTTTTAACCAGTACTTTGGGGAGTTAAAGGACACAGCACGGTGTCGCCAGGACATATTTATCAACTAATATACTAAAACCGTTTTGAAATATATCGTTTAGCACCACAGAGTATGGATAAAATACACGTTTGCACATTTTTCAAGTGCCACGTCCGCATTGCACTCACTTCCTTATTAAGTAAATATGAACGATAGTTGGCCTTTACTTTTTACAATACCCCTCAGTGACTGGGGCAGTAGCTCCTATAACTGAAATTAAAAAAGTACAGGCAGGCATTTGTGGTTAGAAATTTTGAAACCGACGAAAAAGATCAGGATGTGCTTCCTTATATTGAAGGATCCGTGGTTGTTCTTTCTGTTGGATGTTTCTATTTGATTCATCATGGTTGTTATCATGATTTATTCGTTTAATCATTTGTCCATGATGATTCATTGACTAGTTAGAGGTTTACTACGAGGATAGAACAACCAACTAAATGTTGTGAACCACTGTAGAAGATGAGGGTGAGGTTAGGCGCCTGTAAAACCGGCTTGAGTCCCCAGTAATTTTATATTACTGATCGTTCCTAGGCCATACTTCTGTTGTGGTTCTATTTGTTTTGTGATTTGGGGTCGAATGTTTGTGCTGTTTGAGCCTCATGTACTTTTTCATATTTTTAGTTAAGTGCAGGTTACTGAGTGGCCGCCTATTGGGGAAAAGCTACTCACTCGGCTTACGATATGTTTTCTTGTAATAAGTGCCTTTTTATTTATCCCATCCCTCGGTTTTTGGTGTGGGAATTTCTTTCTGATAAAGCAATTTCCTGATCATTGCATACTTGTATTTTTTTTATTTTCTCACGAATGTTTGATTTTCAAACAAGAGGAGAAAAAACACCGAAACTAGACTTTTTATACAACTGTCGCCCACCACGAATGACTTTTTATATGCTCCTACGAACACCTATTGCTATTTGTCGACCGTAAGATGACACATGCATATGAGTCAGGGCGATCAACTGAACAATGTGGCACAAAATAAAGATATCTGATTTCAAGAAAACATGCAAAAAACGTACCACTATCTCGCACATTTTATCACATAAATGCGTTGAATAACTGATACTGTTTGAAAATTCCATCACCGATTCTGCGGTGTACAGTGAATATATAGGGTGCCATTTACGTACATTAATAAATCTACAGTTGTATTATGTGCTCTATAAAAATAAAGTATATTGTTATAATTGTTATTTGTGCTCATTCGTAAAACGCCGATTCTTATGCAGTAGTGCTACATAAAAATCGGAGCCTAATGTCAATTTGAATGTGCCAGACTGCTAAGAACGAAAGTAACAGGCGGCTAGTAGAATAATTTTTGCTAAATACTGCTTATCTCGTTCGGAGCGCATAGTTAGGTGCACCGGTCGTCTACAGAATTACCTAAAGTGTTGACAAGGACGTTAAACCTAATACATGTAACAATCAAATGTTTCGACTATGAATAAACAAGCTCGCATCGACTGCATAATACATGCATTTTACCCCGACGACTGAGTACAAGTCAAATATTTAGTCACCCGACTACTGGTTCAGTGCCAACGACTACTGAAATTTGGCGTACAGATACAAAAGTGCTTGTAAGTTTGCTTATGGTGGACACAGCTACACCAAACTGAAACACGCATACTTTACTTGTATTCTCCATTGTCAGATACTATAACATGCTAATTATTGCTTGTGATTATGTACAGGTCCTTGTGTAAACACGTTTCAGACACAAACAGTTCCACTGGCCATAGTAAAAATGAGTACTTCTCGGCTAATTTTAGATTTTGGAGTCTCTGACTGAGCCAGGGTGTTGGAGAATATAACATTGGTATTTCAAAATAAAAATATCATTATGGCAGTAAATATTTTCGAAGAACTTAATAGTTTTCTAACTGCGAGTGAACGAGATGTCTTCTGTGTTGCCCACGTGGACTGGTACAGCCCGCAACTACTGTGGTTTTGGAGTACAGTGGTTCTCTAGCGTGCATTACGAAAACTTTCCCATGCAATATACAGAAATTTCTTTCAGCTTAAAAAAGTGAAAATTTCGTTGGAAAAATTTTGATATTTTTCTTATATTTGCTCCAAAACATAGATTATGGGTACTCGGTAGAACCGCCTCACCAAGGCGGTTCTACCGAGTACCCATAATCTATGTTTTGGAGCAAATATAAGAAAAATAGGTACACCCCTGCATACCCCAGTTTTACAATATAAAAGTGGAGTTTGAGGGGGTATATTTTACACGGACATGTTTTCATGATGTGTATACACCTTCAAAGTGTTTGTTGTGACATAGGTAATAATACTAGCCTGGATGCCAAGCATTAACAGAAATGCCATCATAAAAATGATAACATTGCCTTGTCGAAATTAAAAATAACACATTCTTCTTACATTATGTACCTAACGAAAAAGTGCGTTTTGGGGCCATAAGCTACCTTTCTGTGTTTGCTACCATAATGACTTTCTATCTACACATGTTAGGCTAATAAACATAAGATTTAGTCCCCTTGACCGGTAACAAACAATTATCTGGCTCATGGACTATAATGGTGTATATATCAGATCTCAGGTGAACGTTTACAGGACTATATGTCCTCTAGCTCTTATTTTTTTTCCAAATCATAGATTGTGGGTACTCATGAGAACCGTATAACAATCAATGGTTTCAGCAAAAGTATTTAAATACCATTTTTTCCAATGATTTTTTTTTCTATTTTGACAGCTGAAAGAAATTTCTGTATATTGCATGGACAAGTTTGTCTTAGTGCTTTTGTACAGACTATTACTGTAAACTAGTTTGTTTTTGTGAGAAAGAATAATTTGGTGCGAAAGAATAATTACTGCAAAAATATCCACTTTTAAGGAACTTTAAAGTTTTGCAGTTCACGAAAAATAACGCTAAAATTATAAATTAACAGGAAAAAAATAGTTTAAAAATCACTTAAACAACAATAGCTCGATGAATCATTAAGATTTATTTTGATCTCAAGCGGATACAGAAACTGAACTTCCTTTCCTAGAACATAATGAAAATTTGCCTAAAAATAATAGTATGTATTATATAGATTTTTCAAAAGTTGTAAAATACTGGAGATTTTCAATGGAAAAAACACGACATTTCTAATATTTTTGCTCAAAACATATGTTGTTAGCACACGTGTCAGAGAGCCGGTTCAAGCAAGTACCCACAATCTATGTTTTGGAGCAAAAATGAGAAAAAATATGTATACCCCAATTTTACTATATAAAACGTAAGGGGGTTTAGATTTCATGGACATGTTTTTCTGATGGGCAGAAAGAGTAGTCAGGAAAGTTATTTTAATTTTTTAAGTGGGGGCACTTTTATACTTCCTTTCAAAGAATACGTTTAGAAAGTCCCTTTACTTTTGAGAGAATGGACTTTTTCTTAAAAACTTCCCTTTGTTTAACAAATAGATTCTCAATGATCAATGTTTTGTAACTGCTTATTGAAAGTACACTCCAAGCTCATTATAACGCGCCTCATTATAATGCGGTCTTCAATATAACGCGGCCATATCATTATTTTGCTTTATGTATGTAGTATGTAACCTCATTATAACACGGTTCACTTATAACACAGTATACTTCTATGGACCCCAAGGATGGCGCTAAAATGAGGTTGGACTGTACAGATGATTCAAAGATGAATAATAAGGCTATACCATTTCTGGCATGGACAGGTATATAATGGTGGATTCATGCAATCAGTACCAACACACTGTAGAGTTAACCAATAAAATAAGCAAAAGCATTAAAAATAGTTTTAATGGCCAATAGTTTTAATGGCCCACCCCAAATGTTTTTCTCCCTTGACTATATTCTAAATTTAGCCACCCACCCCACACCTGAGGTGATGATCAGAAATTGATCGACTCAGTATCAGAAGATAGATAGATAAAACCTTTATGGTAAAATGGCCACACATATTTCATAAAAATTCTCAATACCTGTACTGATGTTGTCATGAGAAAATCAGATTTTTGCCAGTGCAAAAAACAAAGGCACAGATCAGCTTCGCAGTTACTACGCCTTTTTTTTCGCTGTACGGATAGTACAATTTCTCCTCTTCTTATAACAAAATTTTAAGCTCCTAACCTTCTTATGGGACTGATCATGCCATTTTGTGTCGGACCGGGTTGTAACTCCCAAAGACCGGTTTTCTTGCGTCGCGGCTCTGTTTGTGAATAAAGGTTACCGTTGTAAGTTCTACTGAGCCATATGCTCACAAGGTGAGCGTTACCCGGTGTCTGTCCATCCTTTGTCATAGTCCTACAATTTCAAAGATTATCTTCTATGGAAAGGTACAAGTAGGCAACAAACAGGAAAAGGCGCAATCAGAAAAATATTCCCACTCCAAAAACCGAGGCGGGAAAAAAAACAAACTAGCAATACGGTACTTATACCATGAAAACATTTTGTAAGCCGAACGAGCAGCTATTTTCCCAACAGTTGGCCACTAAGTTACCTAAACTTAACTCAAATATTATAACATACATAAGGCGCAAACAGCACAAAAAATTTAAATTTTATTTGAAACATCTATAGGAAGGGGAAACAATGAGTACATACATGTAAATAATTCAAGCTACATGATCAAGATCGTCGTAATGTCCATATATTGTTACCAAAGGACCATTGGTCCTGAGAACGCTCACCTGAAGCCTGATCTTGGAGCATTAAGTCATAATGAAAAGACCTTGACCTTGAATACTCACACACGTTTAATTGACTTTATTGACTTGAAATTATGGAAGACGACGGATGACGATTAGAGTACTAAAATGTGTACATAAATTATGAGCCTGTGATGACTTTCAACTATTTTATGGCAATGTTAACACAGGCCACCTATGCATTTGAATGGAAAACAAAAATGTTAGAATGGCATTTGAAGGGAAAATCTTAGACTAAAGATTTATGATTCTTAAAAAAAATGACCCCTAATCTCAATTTATTTCATTTTCGTCATATGTCATGGTCAGATGTAACCTGCGATTGAAGGTCCGTTTCGAATATATACCATGTACCAAAATGCGTTAATAGCGTCTTCGCCTTAGGCGAGTGTAAGTTTTATTATGCATGATCGTTGCGCATGCCTCACTGCACTTTACGCCATTAGCCAAGCCAGTCGATAGCGTATTCGTCGTAGGCGAGTGTAAGTTTTAATATGCATGATCGTTGCGGATGCCTCACTGCACTTTACGCAATTAACGCATTTTGGTACATGGTATATAATCGAAACGGACCTTAAATCGCAGATTAAATCTGACCATGACAAGTGGACCCGAAGTTGGCCTGCCCCACCCTGTGACAATATGAATGTATATTATCTTCTTCACTCGGCTAATAAAAAAAAACAAACTTTATATGAAGCATCCAGGTCACGTGACCGAGCCGCAATTCCGAAATATGTCGAAAAGCCTTTTCAAAGTTTTCTTCTCCAGAACCAGTGGACCCATTATAAGCAAACTTGGCATGTAGCATCTGGTACAAGTATTACAATGTGTACATACATCTTGACGCTGTGCTGATTTGACCTATTTTATGGCTAGGTCAACAATCATCCTTGTTAGATGCTTTGATGCGGAACCAGAAAATGCTCCGATCGATTTTCTTTCACTAATTGGTTTAGAATCGATGTATATGGTAGGCATGTATTTCAATGATTGATACATAAATATTCTGTTATCTCAAGCAAATTTGATAACATTACACCTATTAGTAGAATGTATCTATAAATAGAATTTTGTTATTTGTTTGTTTGTTTGTTTGTTTGTTTGAATTGATGCTTTACGTTCCAGTCAACAGCAATGGTCATGTCGGGACGTTGCCTCCATTTTATGGGATTTTTACCCAACATTAGGATGCCATGACACTCAAAATTTGCTTCAAAAATGTAACCAACCAACTATGCCAATAAGTCTTATTTGTAAGGATGGTTTGACTAAACCAATTTTCAAGGGCAGGCTCAGACATGGGCGGTTAACCATTTACCAGATGTTCGGTCAGTAGATTAGAAGTTTTGCCTGGAGACACAAGCAGTCCATCTATTTCTCCGAGGCCCCAATGGTGGGGACCCAAAATATTGTTGTCACCTCTGGGTCAGTTGTCAGATGAAGTAACCTCGGCAAGCCAGAAGATGAAATCATCAGCTACCTCTAGTCCTAAACAAGCCACACCTGGTATGTTTTTACGAGTTTTTGTATGAGCATGTGCGCGAGAAAACCGACAATTTGGGTTTCCGATCATGTCTGGAACGAAAAAAAAAAATATCATGCGGTCGAAAGTGACGACGCCATTTTGATTTTCTATGATCCTTATCAACAACAGGATGCTTATTGAGACGCAGCTCCGAGGAAATGTTGCGTAGGACTTGCAAATACATGTAGTCATAAAGCACTTCATAGCGCTAGCCTCATGCAACGCAACCCCGTACTCTACTTCAGGTTTGGAAAAAAAATCAAATTTACAGGAAGAAATATGACAAAAATAAACAACAAAAACAACAACAAAAATGAGCCTTTGAGAAAACCAACAATTTGCATATGCGAAAACAAAGATGCAAAACAGGTGTGCAGTAACTGCACAGCTTCGCCACACGGAAAGTAATATTCCTCTTCTTCTTATATCCAAAGTTTCAATTTTCTAGCTTTATGCTGTTCCTGTATAGCCTGGTTTGTGATGGACCTGGTCGGAAACCCAAATTGTCAGTTTCCTCATGCACGTGCTCAAATATCTCTATAAATATAGGTTCTATCAATCTGATGCATATGTATTGGAGCCTACGCATGAGAAAACCAACAATTTGGATCTTGGACCTGGTCGGACACAAACCAGTCTGTACAGTTACAGAAGCAGGCTAGAAGCGTATCATTTTGGGTAAAATTAGAAGAGATATTGTACTACCTGTGTAGCACAAAATTAAATAAAGGCGCTGATCAGCAGTGCATTTACTGCACATGTGATCGTGCCTTTGTTTTCACATAAGCATTTTGTTGGTATTCTCATGCAGTGGCGCATTTGTATAGGTACAGCTTTCAAAACGGCAGCAATCACAACGCTGTATAAGAAAACCAACAACATGCATATACGACAATAAAGGCACAGATCAACTGTGCAGTTACTACACATCTGATCAACACTTTTGTTTTCACTACAGGGATAGTACATTTTCCCTTCTTCTTAAATTGGTAATCTAAAGCACCTAGAAGGAAAAATCCGTAGCATGCTCGGCCAAAAAGTGGTACGGCGCTCGCCGCACCGGCGGCGACGGCCTTGAATAGTTAAGGATTTTATTATAGCTTTGGGAGAAAAAACGTGTGGCTGACCCATATTCTCCTGTATCCCCTCTTTCTTCAGGTGCAGACAGAAAACGCGGGAAAATGCAGCAAGCCACTTACTTTGAAACAGAACTCCTTTTATTGATGAGAGAGGGAATATTCTCTATTTTCATACATGCTGGCTATCCATTTTCCTTTTGTGGTTTTTATTTTTACAAAATGTACATAGATAAGACAATTACCTAAGCATAATGTAAACACACCAGTTAACGTTAGGTTTTCATTTTTACGAAACAAAACGAATGAGACATATTATGCTTGAACAAAATCACTAGCAATCCGACGTATTTCACTTTTCTATTGTTTTACATGTCTTATGTCCACTTCGTGATTTTGAAGAGACATAAACGCCATATAATTACACACTGTGTCTTACCAGTGCTAAAACCCTTTAGCACAACGTTTATAGGGTGCACCAGCATACTCCACAGATCTGAACAGATTTGCTTGTATATCTGATATGGATATAAACCCCAAATTCATGTTTTCTTAATACTGGGCTCATTAAAATGTTAACATGTTAGGGAATTTTAGATGATGTTTATGAAACACTGTAATGAAAACTCACCCATGCAGTATATCGAGATCTTTTTCTGCTGTAAAAATTGAAAAATACACTGTCTTATGTTTGCTCCAAAATATAAATTGTGGGTACTTGCTAGAACCGCCTCAGAAGCTGTTCTAACATGAATCCACAATCTACTTTTTAGAACAAAAACAATAAAAACATCAAAATGTTTCAACTGAATTTTTTTTTAATTTTTAAAGCAGAAAAAATACATGGTTGAGCTTTTAAATAATTGTGCTTTGGAATGATCAAAGTTATTTATGAAACAAGACAGTAATAAAAATGAAAGAAAATTTCAATACTTTGTTTATTTGCTTGACCGCAAATAGCTATAATTGTCACGAGTCCCATTGATTGTTCGCGTTCCCGTGCGTTGTCTTTTGCATTTAAGGTTTTAGAAGTCCATAACTTGACAGCTCATTTAGTCTGATTTTTCTATGATTTAAATGTCAGTGGCAACTACTTACTACTAGATGGCTTTCATACTTTGGACGTTGGTTCCCTCATTTAAAAAGGGTGACTCACTATTGAATACTGTAATAACGTAAATACAATTTTAGACCTTAAATGTTGTTAGCTCGATACATATTCACCATTTTAGCTCGACTGCATAAAGTGCATAGAGCTATTGCATTCACCCCGGTTGTCCACGTTCCCGTTCCCGTGCGCCTGCGCGTCACACTTGCCTTAAAGTTTTCTAGAAGTCCATATCTTGACAACAACTCACCAGAAAAAGGTACAAGTAGGCAAAGATCAGGAAAAGGCGCAATCAGTAAAAAGATTACAACTCCAAAAACCGAGGTGTGAAATAACCAAACTAACGATCAGGTACTTATACCATGAAAACATTTCGTAGGCCGAATGAGCAGCTATTTTCCAAACAGGTGGCCACTCAGTTACCTTAACTTAACTAAAAATATGAAAACATACATAAGGCGCCAACAGCACAAAAATATACTATAAGACTTAAGTTTAGCAATTTTTATTTTATTTCGAAATTGCGAATTGGTATAAAGATGAACTGAACTTAACACTTTAACCCATCAATATTTAATCCTTAAGGAACCATAATTTCCACTTTTCGCCGGAAAGCCATCTTCTCCGGACGCAATTACGCTACGTCAAAGTTAACAGGGGTGTCACCTCAAAATTCACATTGTTCTCGCCATATGAAAAGTTAAACTTTTATTCCCAAAACAGTCATTTAACATATACTTGTGCTCAAAAAGAGTACAGTACCAGGATCGTAGAAATTTGGTTCCGTTATGGTACCAGGTAACGCCCCTGATGTAAGACGTAACTGACGTCATTTTGTTCCCTGGCCTTTCTCCCGAGGTGAACCCATGTGTGTTTAACTGCTTAAATGACGTGCGATTTCGCTTTTAGGAGAAAACATTCGCTAAGTCGGAGTATAAGGTTTGATGTGATGTCAAGTCTAGTCTTGCACGTTTACGTTTAACGTTTACAGGACCAAAAACGTAACGGCGATATTCGCGGTGTTCACACCACGCAGGATGTTTCCTGTCAGCTGTTCAGATACAAATCCATCTTTCCATACCGCAAATGATCAAACCTGATATTCAGGGTTGCCAAAAAATCGATTTCGTCACTATGACGTCAAATTGGCATCGCCCTATATCATGATAGCCTTACGTTGTCTGGTGTCATGATGCCGGTTTTTGATGCTATCAGCTGATGGAATATGGTTCTAGGAGACTGTATCGTACTCTAACAAGCTTAGAAATTTCAATTGACTTCCTTTTTCTTCATGTCTGCACTGAGCATATGGTTCTAGGAGACTGTATCGTACTCTAGCAAGCTTAGAAATTTCAATTGACTTCCTTTTTCTTCATGTCTGCACTGAGCATATTGCTCCTCGTGTTACGCTAGTTTAACGTCAGGCCATGACGGCGTCCCCTCACGGAATTTTTCAAATGTCATTCCGGTTTATTCGTTATGACACTTTTACCAATCAAACAAGGCTAAAATTGATAACATGTAATGCACGTGGAATGCTAGACACGTGATTTGCATAATTTTTTAAAAGTAACGTAGCTACTCGTGGGCGTGAGAAAAGCACAAAAACTCGTCTCGAAACATAAATTTGAGCATCACTTGACATATTAAAAACGTATTTTAAGTTTTCAAACATTTGATTTTGAAAATAATGATGACTAGAAAATTGCTAAACTTAAGTCTTATAGTATATTTTAAACACCAAGACATAAAACAAAAATAACCACCATAGAAGTATCGACTTGGAACGATCAGTAACACAAAGTTACTGGCGGGTTTAAATCGATTTTACATAGCTATAACCTCACCCTCAGCTTCTGCATTGCTTCATAACATTTAGTTATTTCTTCGGTCCTCGTGGTGAATCTCTAAGCATTCATACTTGGACCATAGATACCCTGTAGGTTAATATTTCATTCCATGGCATCGGGCCCCTGGCTCCAGGCCAGGAGGTGGGACTGGAGGTTTAAATCTTGTCATAAGCAAACATACCCTGTAGGGTTGAGTTTCATTTCATGGCATCGCAACTCTGGGTCCATGCCTGGGGGTGGGGCAAGAGGTTAAGATCTAGAACACTGTAAAATAGATAAACTGCAGTTGACAACAACTTATCATAAAGCGTTCATACTTCATACACTTTCGGTTCCATGACATCGGACATCTGGGTCAGAGTCAGGGGGGTGAGGCTAGAGGTCAAAATCTAGAACTCACTGTTTTTTTTTTATTTCTTAATAGAAACAACTTAGGAAGATGGTTGGTCATTCATCTTTTGACTTTGCGACACTGACCAGTGTGTCATGACGGTAAGGGTCAGTTGACCTACTTTCCAGGATTCAGTGATTTTGCCTTATATATTTACACTCAATTTATATATTTTTTTACGTCTTTCAAATTATGAGTGAGTATGACCAGGCCTTTTACCCCAATATACTTACAGGTCACTGTGACCTAATTTCACGGTTGAGTAATTTTGCCTTTATCTTGACACTCAATTAGTATATTTTCATACTTTTTTCATATTATGAGTAAGTATGACCAGGCCTTTTACCCAAATATACTTTTTGGTCACTGTTACCTTATTTCACGGTTCAGTGATTTTGGCTTATATCTCGGCACTCAATTGGTATATGAACAAACTTCTTTCACAATATGTTTGCGTATGACAAGACCTTTGACCTTGAAGTATTCCTAGGTCACTGTGACCTAATTTCATGGTTCAGTGATTTTGCCTTATATCTTGACACTCAGTTGGTATTTTTTTCTTAATTCTTTCAGATTATGAATGAGTATGACCAGACCTTTAACCCAAACGTACTTATAATTCACTATGACCTAATTTCATGGTTCAGTGATTTTGCCTTATACTCGGTACTCAACTGGTTTATGGACAAACTTCTTTCAAACTATGTTAGCATATGACAGGGCATTTGACCCTAAAGTAGTCCTAGGCCATTATGGCCTAATTTCACGGTTCAGTGATTTTCCCTTATATCTCGGCTCTCAATTGATATATGCACATACTGTTTTCACGATATGTTTGCTTATGACAAGACCTTTGACTGTAAAGTATTCCTGGGTCACTGTGACCTTATTTCATGGTTCAGTGATTTTGCCTTTTATCTCGACACTCAGTTGGTATTTTTCATACTTCTTTCTGATTATGAATGAGTATGTCCAGTCCTTTAACCCAAACATACTTTGTGGTCACTATGACCATAATTTCATGGTTCAGTGATGTTGCTTTATATCTCAACACTAAATGGGTTTATGATCATATTTCTTTTACATTATGAGTAAGTATGACTAGACCTTTGACCCTGAAGTACTTATAAGTCAGTGTGTTCTTATTTTGCCTTGTATCTTAGCACTCAGTTGGTATATGAACACACTTTTTTCATAATATGAGTGAGATTTTTAAATCTTAGGTAGTTATAGTTAACTCTCATGGTTCAATGCTTTTGCCTTATTGCATCAAGGAAAAGAGATGTATGAGCATAATGCTTTGGGTTACAGGTCGGGTTTGGCCTAATGTTTGACAAAGGTCAGAAGCAGTCGAGCGCGCTGTCCTGTGAAAGCTCGTATTTTGCATTATTTTCTGGTTAGCAGCTTACACATACTGAATATTGGAAATACAGGCAACCCCCGCCCCCTCTAATAATCCAATGGAAGGTGTTTGGTTACCTGTATTTCTTATATTAATTTCAGTAAGCTGGGAGTTTGTAGAGAAATGCAAAAATGGTGAATTGGGACTGGTATCCTAGTGCTATATCCTGATAGCCGTGTTAGCCGGGACCAGCAACCTTATGTATGCTGCGCTTAATGTGCTAGACAAGGATACTTTAAATTCTCTATACTCCGGTAAAGTATACGTGCTCAAATGTAATGACTTCCGTCCATAATGTGACTGCAAAAATATTTAGTAAGTGCACAATGTCTTACAAAATACCCTTCAGAATGATTTTTTCCATGAACTGAAATAGTTGTAAATTACGGGTCGAAATGTTATGTTGCTCTTAAGACAATAATAGTATGTATTTAAGATGTGGGATTCATTTAAATGATTCTGAATTTCACGAAAAAGGACAGCTATCCCAGAAGCTTCTCGTACGACAGAATTTACCAAACTCTTCGGTGGTTACTAGAAAAACCGGAAAACACCTAATGACCGGAAAACGCCGGAAAACACCGGAAAGTGCCGGAAAGCGCCGGAAAACACCAAACATATGCACGAAAACACTACGAAGAGGCATTTGTAGCATACTGATGCCATCATAAATGACATATGAATTAGATAAAAATAGTCTTCGGTACGAAAAAAAAAAGATCTAAATATATGACAAATGAAATAAACTCGAATAAACTCACGAATAAACTCACGATAAATCCATTTGTGACCAATGATTCAACCATTATTTTATTTTGACCGTGAGTCTACTTTTTCGAGGGTGATTTTTTCTGTCAAATTTCGATGAATTTCCGCATTAAGCATACAGATAGCACCAGACGATATGCGTTCTGCCGCGTTACATACTATAGTATAGCAGGCAAAGCTTATGTGTCGAAACCGGGTTCTCGCCTGTGCAAAAACACGCAAATTAACTGTACAGAAACTGCATGTCGATCAGCGCCATTTATTTTGCTTCACGGACTGTACACCTCCTCTTCATCTAATCCAAAATTTCAAGTTTCAATCCTTCTTCTGAGACTGTTCAGGCCGGTTTATGTCGGACATAGTCGGAAACCTGTAAGGGCCGGTTTATGTCGAACATAGTTGGAAACCTCAAGAAAGGAAGAGTTTCCGTCTCCATATCACCTAAGTTGTTGGTGAGACGTTAAACACCAATCAACCAACCAACCATCAAGACAGGATATTTTGCGTCGCCGCTCAGTTAATACTAAAAGTACTTTTGCAATTGTTAAATTGTTCAACAAGGATGCTGACACGGTAGTACTTGAGCCACAGCATCGGAAAACCAACACAATCTGCATAGGCGAAAACAAAGGCGCAGATCACCTCGCAGTAACTGCGAAGCTGATCAGCGCCTTTGTTTTCGCCACACGGATAGTACAATTCCTCTTCTACTTGTATGTAAAATTTGAAGGCTCTAACCATCGTCTCTTACTGTACAGACCAGTTTGTGTCAAACCTGGTCTGAAACCCAAATTGTTTGTTTTCTCAAGCACAGGCTCACTTGATACAACAATCGACGGAGATATCACGTGAGCCGCGACGCAAGAAAACCGGTTTTAGAGGTCTCCGATCAGGGCTGAGCTAATCCAGCATGTGCAGCTATAGAAGTTGGCTAGAAGTTTGAAATTTCAGATTTAGGAAGAAGATGAATTGATTGTACTATCCGAGTAGCGAAAACAAAGGCGCCGATCAGCTGTGCGGTTACTGCACAGCTGATCTGCTCCTTTGTTTTCGCATAGGCAAACCTCCGGTTTGTTCATGACGCGGCTCACCGCCGGAAATCACGTCATGTTTATAAACCAGTCGAAATATGATTATACCTTCAAGATCATTTTCAAGGAATTTTTAAACTGGATTTTCCCAGATTAACTTTGATTCTCGGATTGTGGGCGTAAAGGGGAGGCTCTATCGAGTGCTCTTTATCTAAACTTGGCGCACAGAAACAAGAAGAAACCCCGTTCTTTAATATAAACGACGTCATTTGACATTCAAACAATTGCAGTAAATTGCGAAGGCGGGATAGTTAAATGACGTGCAGGAAATGGCGTGTGTAGCTGTATGCTTCAGCCCGCTCTTAGCTTCATCACTTTTACATTAGAGACGTTTTAAATAAAATCGTTTGAATTTAGTATATCATGAGTAACGTTATTTCAAACTTAAAACAATCAGAAATTACATAGAAGAAACTAAATATGGTGGTCTTATCGTGAATTATAAGCTCACGATTCAAACTGTATTTATGTGTTTGGACTTTATAATGCTGGTCTTATCGTGAATTATAAGCTGACGAATTCAAACTGTATTTATGTGTTTGGACTTTATAATGCTGGTCTTACCGTGAATTATAAGCTCACGATTCAAACTGTATTTATGTGTTTGGACTTTATAATGCTGGCCTTACCGTGAATTATAATCTGACGATTCAAACTGTATTTATGTGTTTGGACTTTATAATGCTGGTCTTATCATGAATTATAAGCTGACGATTCAAACTGTATTTATGTGTTTGGACTTTATAATGCTGGCCTTACCGTGAATTATAATCTGACAATTCAAACTGTATTTATGTGTTTGGACTTTATAATGCTGGTCTTACCGTGAATTATAAGTTGACGATTCAAACTGTATTTATGTGTTTGGACGTTATTATTTTGGTCTTACCGTGAATTATAAGCAGACGATTAAAACTGTTTTTATGTTTGGACTTTATTATCTGATACTGTTCTACGCCATCGTTTATTCGTGTCTACATGAAACTACACCAAGGAAACGACACAGGGCTGCTTATATATCGCTTCTGGAAAAGACATACCCCCCCCTCCCCCCAGTAGATATTTATTTACCGTAAGTTTAATTGTCCTATTGTTACCCTGTTCGCAAGAAATCCAGAGGTGTTGCTGTCACCAGAGAATGAGTGCATTTTGTTGGACAAAATTTGCGCGTCAGTGGTAAGTATTTTGCATGTTTTCCGGTAATCGGATTTGTTTATGTGCCTCCTTTTACCATTGATTTAGTTTAAACATATTTAATTGCCATATATCTACATGAACATGTAAGCAATGGGGTTGGGCCACAAGTTCTACAACATCAACAATTACTATATAGTCACATGATTATAAATACAAAATACATCAATGTAGAATCTTGATTTGATTTACAATGAAATATATACATATATAAAGTTTAAAGGTAGTCAGCTGAAATAAATAAATAAATAAATAAATAAATAAATAAATAAATAAATAAATAAATATTAATAAATAAATAATAAAATGATAAATTAGTAAATAAATAAATTGATAAAGTAAAATGAGTGTCCTGTCAAGAAGTCCATAGCAAGTGTCAGCAGCGGTGAATAAATGAAAAAACAACAACAACAACAAAAAAACAAACAAAAAACAATAACAAATGTTTAAACAAGCAAAGCATACGGGCATTTTTATATAATAAATGTGAAATATGTCGTTGGGTTGTAAATGTGTTCGAAAAACCTATAGTAGGATACTTTTGAACTGCTTCAAATATTTTTTGAGTTATTCTCAATAGTTTGATTACTATCACCGGTCAGAAGCTTGTTTAAGTTAAGTGGATGGAAACTATGTGTTTCACGAAACATGGTATTCGTTCGTTAACATACTTAGGACAACGAAAGTAATAGTGCTCATTGGTTGCTTTTGCACATGCATTCGTGTCATATTATGGCAAAATTACTATATGTACAGACTATGTTTTAGGAGCATACGGAAGGCATTCTTTTTGAATGTCAGTTGAAAAAAATGTCGAAAATGACAGTGGTGTCTCTTTTAGTTTGACAATCGGACAATTCTGAAAAGAGTGAATAAAACCAGAAGGATTCACTTCATGCCAAATCGCATTCTGGTGTGATTTGTATATTTCGAAATTTTCAGCAGTGCAGTATTTTACCACTATAATAATTTATTACATAGCACACGCTACTGATTAAACAAACTGTTCCTACTTTATATACTATGCAAAATAGATTCAGCAATTTTTGATGTTTCATATATTTTTTTCTCGTCTTAGAGCAATTATAGACATTTCTTACATCTAAATGACAAGAACAAGGTCTTAGGCACATGATAGATGAATGAAAAATGCCATCCTTTAAAGAGGCTTTTGGAACAACCAAGAATTACAGAAGGGGTGTGAAGGCAAAATTCACAACCATTAAACACGATGCATACAAATGACTTTTGTTTAATCCATTTGTTTCCCTTCTTTTTCATCTCTTCTTTATCAACGATGTTGATTATGTAAAATATGAGATTGGGCTTTGGTGGTAAAAACATTACCCGCCGAAAAATGACGTCAAATTGGCGTAATGGGTCGAAGTTGTCTTAATTTCGGGTTTCCATGGATTTCAGAAAAAAACAAAACAAGACAAAATCACCAGAATGTAGGCAATTCCGTGGCGAGTGAAACTTGAAAGTTTCTGAGTCATAAAGTGTCATGCTAGTGAGATAACGATGACATTGAACTCATTTTTTTTAGCTTATGTTTTGAAGCCGCAAAATGAATTTTGCAAAACCACTTTATTTTATCACATTGATGTGCACCAGGCAATTAAACTCAATGCCGGTTTTTTTTTTTTGGAAATTTCACTTAGAAACGTAACTGTAAGGCGATATTGAAGGAGCCAGAGAAAAATAACAACAACGTCAAATGCAAAAACTTTTGATCTTTATTTCTCGATGATAAAATTTTGTTTTAAAACGTTGTTTTGTTTTTCCTTTGTTTTGATGACTAAACAGTTGCTAAAGCATGATTTCCGTATCCAACTTTAAGCAGACCTGTCAGTTTTGATCATATATCTTTAATTCTGACGTCACGTCAGTATCGCTGTAACGTTTTATTTTTTCGAAAGCTTGCAAGATTTTGTCGAAGGGTTGCCACTTATGTCTATAATCAAAAAAAGTATTCTTATTCATTATGGGCAGAGTCTGGCAGCTGTAATGAAAATTGCTAAATTTAGTTTGCATAGTACATGTAAAGTTGTTTATAATAGCGGCTGCAGGAGAAAGAATGTGTCGTATTCACTCCATTACTAAAATAGACCCATGCAATATACAGAGTTTTTTAAAGTTGTATAAAATGAAAATTTTTTAGAAAATACAAAAGTTTAATATATATTTCTTACTTTTGCTCAAAACATAAATTGGGTATTCCCTCTATCTTTAAGGACACCACCATGAACGCGTGAATTGCAGTTTCCCAAATATTGACAATGTGCCATATTCTAGGAGATTACTTTGTACATTTGTAAAGCGGCTAGAAAAATGTCGGGGGTAATCAGTGTCCAAAATATACTAGAAAGTGTAACTAGATCTATATTTTGTTTTGTGACTACTTTGTAACTAGTTTGGGCCCACCAATCAGTGTTGAATGGCGGAGTCTCTGTGGCCGTGAATTTAAAGTACCGACCGAGGTAACCCCACATTTCTGGTTCGAACATGTTTTGGCGACCCCGTGGCTGAGTGGTTAAGAGCGCTGATATTTGATATTTCAAAACCGCACTTAACTGTAAGTATATGATCATCTCACCGCTTTGTCTGATGTGAGTTCGAGCCCCACACGGAACAAATGTAAGACATGCCGGTATTAGAATTTCTACAATTAACTACAGGTATATAGCTAATAATTTGGACAGACTTCCAAAATTTTTAAAAACTACTGTATTCATCTTGAGCGATTAACCACTCTGTATTGCTCAATGTGCTATTGAATATTTACTCTATCTTTCAGGTCACCACCGCGAACAAGTGAACTGTAGTTTGCCAAAATACTGACAATGTGCTATATTCCAAAAGAAGATTTTGTACGTTTGTAAAACTTGTCGCAGGTAATTTAGTGTTCAAAATAAAATAAATTTTGATTCATAATGCAATAATATTGACATATTTTGTAACATATTAAGTGTTACAATTTGTATTTGTTCTAATTAGCGCACAGGGCGCTTAACTTTTCAAAATAATCTAAAATGATGGTAAGAAAATATCGTTCTGATAAGCGCACACTACAAACCAAAAATGCACATTAACTGAGAAAATAAAAATGTTAAAACAATCGCTGATGATGCCACTTAAGTGTCCATATTGTTTCAAAATAGTGTTGGAACATTTACGATTAAGTTTTACTGAGGTTAATACAATATTTTGTGTATAATATTTGTATAATACCAATACGCTAGTCGAGCAGTGTGCGCTTATGCACGTGGTTTTCGGAAACGACCAGGGTGTGCGCTTATTGAAGCATGTGCGCTAATTAGAATGAATACGGTAAGTGAAATTTTGATTCACATTGCAATAATATTGACTTTTTTGTAACAAATTAAGGGCGTTTTTTCCAATGTACTATTGTTAGCAAATACCCAGCTATAATAATAAATCAGTGATTAGAATAAGTTCTTATACACTAACTGCACTGCTGATCAGCGTTTTTGTTTTCGCTGCACTGACAGTACAATACCTTGTCTACTTATATCCAAAATTTAGCATCAAGCATTCTTTTGTTACTGCACAGGCCGGTTTGTGTTAGACCTGGTCGGTGTCCAAGCGTCACAGCTCAAATATCCTAAAGTTGAATGATATAAGTCTCTGTGGCCGTGATTGTAAAGTACCGGCCTAGATGACCACAAATTGTGATTTCAAATCTCTTTTGTGCAACACTTTTGGCGTCCTCCCTCTCGTGGTCTAGTGATTAAGAACGCTGATATTTCATTACCGCGCTTAAACGGCATTTGATCATCTCACCGCTGTGCATGATGTGGGTTCGAGGCTCGCAAATGTTAGACATGTCAGGGATTGGACTTGGTTTCTTATGCAAAAAAATCTACAATAGATTATAGAGTATACAGCAAATATAAGGCGTATGACCCGTTCTTAGGATTTGGACAGATGTGCATTTTTTTTTCAAAACTATTGATCCCGATGGACCACTCGATAAACACACTTCTACAGTTTCTATGGTTTAATTTTTCTATTGTCCAGCTTTTACCGGTCCAAAGGTTTTTATATTTGGCTCTGTTTGGATAATACTAGTCTTTTGTCCGACTATCCTGTTAAAGTTGCAAAATAACATGTTTCACTTAGGCTCCATTTTGCCAAATTAAAAGGTCACTGAAGAGGCATAAGAAGCCGAAACCGCGGTATGACCCATCCCTTTTTTCATGAATATGCTCACTGCTCATAAAGGATCTTAGTTTTAATTTCATTCATCGTAAAAGCTTTTCTCAATCTTAGCAAAGTAACATATCTTCATATTGCACTTACTGTACGAGCCATGAAAAAAGAAATATTGAGTATTTAGAAAAAGTCACCTCCACACACATCTCATGACGAATAGTGACTGACACTAGAACACTTTCAATAGAAACAAATGGTAATGATAAGGAAGTAGTAGTTGCATATTTGAGGCAATGCTAGTTGAAACGTTCGCTTTTATATTCAATACCATATTAATTTCATCATTCAAACAGACTTGGGTTGGTAACTTCACCTTTTCCTGATCTTTGCCTTTTCCGGATCTTTGCCTACTTGTACCTTTTCATTGAAACAGACACTTGAGTAACATACAAATGATTCACAAAATGTTTATATGTAGCGATTTTTCTCATAATTATTTACATACCCCAATGTGATAAACGGCGCAGCCATCCGCTTAGTTTCGCAGATATCAAAAAAAATATCGCATGACATGTCTTAACGATCGCCATGCTTAAAGGCAGGAAAAAATCAAATTGACTAGTTGCCCAGAAATATTTTATGAACAATGATCAAAAATGGTCAATATCATTGGGCCAAGATCTGATAAAAGGAAACTTATGGCAGAAAAATGATAATTAAGGTATTAATTACATATGAAAGACCAAGTTTCTCTTAGTATTTCCTGAAAATTTGAAGAGATTATCTTTACAAATAGCTAAGATATGAACGTTGAAAGATGTGCAGTTGATGCAATCTAAACATGGCGTCATAAAACTGTTGATGACGTTTGGATGTTGATGACGTCAACCTCTTTAAATCACTGTAATTAAAAGAAGTTAAGACTAAAATTCACGAAATTCTATGCGTTTCTTGAAGTTTTACATATATACTTCTGCACAGGCTATGCAATAGGCACGAATTCACAAACTGGTTGATAAAGCATATAATGCAAAGGGCGCACCTGGTTTTTAAAATTGTGGTAGTCCTTATTGCGCAATGCTTGCCATGGCAACATACATGATACAAATAACGTTTGACCATAAAAAAGTATGTGTCTTGGATTGTGTTACAATACTAAAGCTGTATAAAATACATATCAGAACATGCCAAATATTTCAAATTTAGATGGTTTTTAATTCTTGATAGCATAAAATGTACTTGAATGCCCGAAGACACCTCAATCCGCGCTCAATTGTAATACACAAACGGCAAGTTCTGAATTCAAAGTCATGTTGCATGAAAGGGTGTCCAATATTCCTTTTAAAATGCGCATGTTCATGTTGTCTTGGGACCCTACAGTACTTTAGGTGTCATACAGTGTCTGGACCACCTTAAGTTTCTTGAATACCTCATGTGGTTTGAACATGAAGGGTGTAGTAATGCATATGGCAGAAGAGCAATGTTTTATGTCAACTAAAGTATGAAAATAAATGTGTGTAGTAATAAAATCAAGTTCTTATGCACTGGACGCTTCAGTACATTTTGTTGCCTATGTAGTTTTTTTTTTTTTTTTTTTTTTTTTTTTTTTTTAATAAAACGTTAAATAGTATCTGTGTCTATTCACTAGTTACGAACAGTTTGGAAATGATATTATGCGAGGTATATCTTTAAACCAACACATTAACCAGATTTATTTCTAAAGGTTAATTGAATAAAGTTTATATTCATTTGTCGATGTGGAATCCTTACTAAGCTTAACTGATTACTATCAGAATACAAAGACACAGGTACAAAGTAGAATGGCTGGATAGAGGTGTTATCATGTCATCAAAGCCAAGAAATAACACTTGAAGTAAAATGTTTGTATTAAAATGTATACATGTATGTACTTTATGTGCTGTGTTATGTGAAAGGAGGAATATGTAATGATACACCAGTTAAAAAAAGATCTAACCAGACATTGCTTGCCAGTAGGCTACATATATCTAAAATATATCATTAATGAATGGTGACAAAAATATGTCATTTAAGGCTCATCTGGAATTTTCTATAATGTGATCACAACTTCTTAATTATATGATAGTTATAAAAATAACCAATGACACACTTCTATCATATTCCATAAATTCTAGAAACAAAAGAATAACATACAATAAAATATATAATTAAAAATACTCCCCTTATTATTATACTCCAGTATTATCTTCATATGCATAACAGTAACTATGTTCAGTTTTGATGTCAGGGTTGAACCTAACCTTACCATAGCAAATCATGGCCGTCTGAGGTTTAATAACTGCTGTTCTTTTCATCCTAAATACAGAAGCAATGTGTAAATCTTCCTCCAGATTGACATTATTCTTATCACCTATTCTTATGCAACCAATATCATAATAAATTCGAAATCCAGATTTTTAAGCAAGACTGTCCTTTAAATCATATTTCTGTTCATCTCCCTGACAACTTAGAAGTTTTGTTACTTAGTTGCACCACCAACACTGAAAAGAAGGTCAATGCACCCATCTATATTTTAAAGACTTCCATTTACACAAAATTAATGTTCGATATCCAGGCCTTGTTTTGTACCTTAAATGATCATATACGCGTTGATGCATCAAAGATACATCGGCGCCTGTATCTACTAAAGATCTGTATTTTTGATTGCCAATTTTGATTAAACCTGAATTTGGACTCCCTGATAATTGAATATTAAAGTTGGTATTTTGTCTTTCTTTTGATTGGTTTTCTATTTCATTGCTCTCGGCATCGGTTTCATCATGCCGAGAGTTTTCTAGTTTTTCCAACTGCTGATTATTTTATACATGATTAAATGACCTATCATGACCTAAAGCAGGTCTTAGCTTTTGGTTTCTGTTTTTGCAGAATTTTAAAATGTGGCCTTCTTGACAAAACCCCCAACATATCAGTATTCTGTCTGTCCGTCTGTCTACTGCATTAACATTTCTGCAACGATTCACTGTATGACATTTCTGTTTGCGTTCGTAACAGTAAACATTTCGATAATGATCTATCTCCAAAGTATACCAGCCATGTCAAACTTCTGAGGTTTTGAGAATGAACCTCATAAATGTACACATGTCCATAAATTGTGTTCATTGGTTGCAATTATAGCGATTGCACCCTGCAAGTTGTCTGGCTTCATTCTGTCATTCTTTAGCTTTTATTTGTGAGCCCATCGACAAACGTGTCTACAGCTGTATAAGTTGTCTTTCAATTGCATTTCCTCCCTGGCCTAAGAATGCCCTTTCAGCAAAGGACAAGGTTCGTTCCCAACTGAATAATGTCGCCTTTCTTTTGAACTGTTTGTCTCAACATGCTCAATGCAAACTGTGAATCGGCCAAATCTGAGAAGCGTTTTGCAAGTTCTCTTTTAAGATCTCCCCATGCACTATCAGGCAATGCATTCATGTACCTTTGATTGCAACCCATACTGCATCCTTAATTGCTTGAAAAACAATCATTTTCTTCCTGCCATCAGAAAGATTCATCAAGGCACAATACTTTTCTAGCCCCTTAACCCAATCCCGAAAACCCTTTGGTTCCCCTTCAAAAACAGGTACCATCTGAGCAACTCCTGAGCGCTTAAAGCAGACAGCACACCAGCCATTTCTGTTGCTAAATCAGCAAACACCTGGCCTATACCACCGGCACCAGATTGAACATTTGCATCAGTTCAATCCAAAATAGTATAGTATTAAAGTCAAAGGTTTGCTAAAAGTTACAATGAAAAGAGATAAGTAACCTTTCCTGCCTTTTCTTGAACCGTCTGTGTCCACAACAAGGCTGAAATTTTGGTCTTCTAGGCACCAAATCAACTATGTAGCTTTGTTGTTTGGGCAGTACTAATGGAGGACCTCAGATGGCCCAAACACTCAATAGATAAGTCAAGTTAAAAGTTCACAATTTAATTACTATTTATACTTCCAACAAATATGTAAAATAGTCGTATTGAATAAATCGCAAAGTGGTAATTAATCTAAAACCTATTATCTTTCTTCTCCCTTTGAGACATCATCTTATATACAGCTCCAATTCATAAGTTTAGTACATACCGATTTGTTTCATAAGTAATGGCATAGCAGTACCCGTACTTGAAGCGTGGCCATGTGTTATTGGGTGTTTGCAGACTTGAACGGATTTCGTTATGTCAAACTTAATACATCAAACTATTCACTGATTGTAACATTTTAGATTTTAATCGATTGGTTTATCAATAGTAACACATCAAAATGACAAGAAAAATATCATAACTTCAGGGATACAAATATCACTTTTAACATTGATTTCAAACACTTCAGGAAAGTTTTAACCAAACAAAGATTATATCGTTAATTTGGCATATTACCCGGCATACTACATCTAACATAATATTTGGTCTACCCTGTGTATATTAAAGCTTATTGAGGCTTGAAATATTGCACCCAAATAGCCGTGGTACACCAAATTATACAATCAGTCAGCGTTTGATACATAATTACACATTCAACCGTTTGTTTTTACAAATAACACTGGTCAAACAGTTATATATAAGTATTTGATCCAAAGAAAGCCGCTCGAAAAGGTACTGGGACACAAATGGCGAAACGACAGTCCGAACAAGGTAAGGATGTTTAGTAGGATGCAAGATTTCCAGCTTCAATAACCACGACTGTACATAGGGTAGACCAAATATCATGTAAGGTGTAGTCTCCTGGGCGCTCTGTCATTTTATTGGAATAATAATGTTTTAGTTCAAACTGTCCTGTAATGTGAGAAATCAATGTTAACATTGACATTTGTGTCACAGAAGTTATGTTATTTCGTTTATCATATTTTATGTGTTATTATCTATTTATAAATCAATCAAAATCTAAATTGTTACAACCAGTCAATAATTTTATGTATTAGGATTGACTTAGCGAAATCCGTTCAAATCTGCAAACACCCAATACAATTTGGCCAAGCTTCAAGTACGGGTACTGCTTTGCCATTACTTATGAAACAAATCGGTATGTACTAAACTTATGAAACGGAGCTGTACTCTCTGACCAAGCGCCCTCTCTGCTATCAATGCGCCATCTACTTACGTCATGGCTAGCCAATCAAACTAAAAGTCAGTCACTCAGCGCCACCTTTATACGAAATGTACTAAAATATTAACCAATCACACGGCAGATGAATGACGCAGCAGTTGATATTTGCTAAATCTAATAATCACAGATGTTCCCAGGTTTAGTGCCGAAAATGTTATGTTTATTTTTATCGCTTACTTCATTTGTCAACGTTGTATTTTGAGGTGTTAACACGTTGTTTATCAATTGAAATGTCAAATACAAGGTGCCTAAATGTCAGTTACGTTCTGTAAGTTTCATCATCCAAAACAAAATGCCAAAAGATATTGCACTTAACATGTGACTGATTATGCAACTATGTACTCTTGCAGATGATACAAGATACAAAATATACATTTAGCTAATTAAGCTAAGTTAGCTATCAACCCAATCAACATCTTAATTAGCCGAGGTGGACATTTTCTATGTTATCAATTAAACAGCAAGGCTTATATGTACACGTATTGATGGTTTAACTAAACCACGTTTCCTGGGCAGGCTCTGTCCAACTTAAAGAAACAAGTTATCAGATGGTCGACCAGAGGTACAAGCAGCCCATCTTTTTCTAATGGGCGGGGTCGTATTTCTGGAAAGCCCCAAAATATGGAAATTCATTTCAGAATTGTTCAAGCTGATATTGAGGTATCATCTTCCTTTTACATTTGAATATCGTGTCAACAAACACTAGTGAAATTTGAAGCCAAAGACGCAAACAAAACGCGTTTGAAGGCGCCAATATATCAACATTTTCTCGGGGGAGATCCACCGAAGCCCCCTAACGAGAAGCCCCCCCCCCCTCGTGCTCTTCCCCTCTCGTGCCTTCGTCACTCGATCTTGATTTCTAGATAGGTGTTCAGTATGCGTAAGATGTATCTATTTGATGCTGAAATTCGTCGCCTTAACTAAGGTCTTCCTTAACTTTAAGGGGGATATCATAAAGGGGGGATATCATATGTATGTTTTTGAACCAAAGATGGCCACCGTTTAAGTTTGATATTCGTCATTGTCACAGAAAGCAATTTAGGACACTACATATTCTGACAAAGTGCACAAATTAATTTGTTTCCTAAATAATGATATACTATACGGTCAAAATTTAGTCTTCACGTTAACACAGGTGTTTCATACTTTCTTCATGTGTACTGTATAGTCCCTTTTAAAATAATGGACGCCGGCCTTGTTGGGAAAGAGCTAGTCATCTTGCTTTTTCATGCTTGTTGTTGAATTGTTTGTGATGTGGTGTGCCGTCTCCCGCCTGGCGTCTATGTTAGGATGAGAAATTCAATTGTATCGACTCCTGGTCCCTCTATTGTTACTTGATCACAGATAAGGGTATCATTGTACTCATTTCTGATCATTTTTGTTTATATTCAATCAAAGCCCCGTTCAAGATTATTTTACCTCATATGAGACGGACAAATCAGTAACAATATCATTTTAACATTTTCTTTATATGTGACCCATGTTGACCTTGCCCTAAAATGTGACAAGATCATCAAATAGTCATAATTTATACACACATTGTAGTGTTCTAGTCTTAATAACTACATGTCAAGTTTCATTGCAATAGATTCAGCAGTTCCTGAAAAGAAGATATTTGAAGTGTTTTTACCATATATGATATATGGAGATTGCTGCCATCTTGGTCATGTGACCTAGATATTTATATAAGCTTTCGTTTCCCCTTCATAAGGATACTCTGCATAAAGTTTTGCCTTGATTGGCCAAGTGATTTCAGAGAAGAAGGAATTTGAATATTATGGTAATATTATACAATTATTGACTTCAATGAGGTAGATATAAGGATTTATCTACCTGAAAAAGTGATATTCATCGAGGCCGGAGGCCGAGGTGAATATCACTTTTGAGGGTAGATAAATCCTTATATCTACCGAAATTGAAGTCAATAACTGTTTTGTTATATGACTGTTCAAGTATTTTAATGTTTATCTTATAACAAATAAATAAACAAAATCATATAAGTTGTTAAAGAAGGTTAGACAATGAGGAACGATTTATTATGATTGAAATTAAAGTTTGTTCTTAATAAAACCTTTGTTATGGGTACTCATAAGAATCACCATGATAAGGCAATTTCAATGAATACCAACAACATAGGTATTTATGAGAAATAAACAAAATAACCCCTTAATTATCACCAAGTACACCTCACTATCTAGTGCTTTGTTTACCTGTAACAGTGTGTTACTGCAAAGCATGTAGATTTCATGAACTGAAATGAGTTCAGGCTATTTATAGCTAACTGGCAGGTTTTAAACACATACATCAAATAATGTCAATTTCATGAAGCCCATGTTGATTTCACGCTGGTGCTATTTTTGGCGAAATATAGATTTTGGAGGTAAATATAGAAAACCTGTCAAAATAATTAACCTCCAGGAACTGGTTTGATCTGGTTTTCATCAGTTTGGTGTAGTTCCAGAGAAATATAAGGATTTGTTAATACTGAATGAACCAATCAGGAGACAGGATTTATTTCAGTCATATAACAAACATGTATATTGCCACGTGGTAGGGCCTGACCAGCCACTGGGGTCCAATTTTTCTTCAGAATCATAAATCTGCAGTCCATTTGCCCATTTTTGCGAGGTTTTCCTTCCAATGGCATTTTGTCATTTTTCCCCATTCAAATGCATGGGGGACCTAAATGACCTCGCTCCTCCCCCCGATGCTTCATGCCAAGTTTCAAAATCACAGGTTTTCTGGTTTTGGAGAAGAGGATTTTTAAAGGTTTTTGCTTTTTATACCGATGGCGTCAATCTTGGTCATGTGACCTGGACTTTTAATATAAACTTTTGTTCCCCCTTCCTAATAATGCACCACATGAAGTTTGGTTTTTATTGGCTAAACGATTTCAGAGATGAAGATCTTTGAATATTATGGTAATCTTCATATATATTGCCCCGGGGTTGGGGCAGACCAACCCCTGGGGTCCATTTTTAGCATCAAAAATCTCAGTGTATTTGCCCATTTCCTTCAAGGTTTTACCTTCAAATGACATTTTGACAATTTTTCCCATCCAAATGCATGGGCGACCTATGTTGACCTTGTCGTAAAATAGGTCAAGGTCAAGCCAGGGTCACGATTTATATAAACCTTGTAGTGCTCCTCTCCTTGATGTTTCATGCCAAGTTTCAAAATCATAGGCCTTTTGGTTCTGTAGAAGAAGATTTTTAAATGTTTTTTGGTATCTATAGCAATGGCGACCATCTTGGTCATGTGACCAGGATTATTTATATGAACTCGTTCTCCCTTGCAAGGATGTTCCACTTGAAGTTTGGCTTTGGTTGACCAAGATTTGTCAGATGAGAAAATCTTTGAACTGTAAAGGACGGACGACGACGACGGCCGGATGCCGGAGCATGCCCACATGCTGAGAACATCCTCTTATAAAATTAAGTGCGGTTACCCGAGAAACTAGTTGCTAACTCGGGTTAGATAAGGAAGTGCGGTTTTGAGGCTTCCTGCTGATAACATGTGGCTTTGATTCATTTTGTAGTAATTATTGCAATAAAATGTTGGAGTGGTCAGAGTCTGATATCTGCTTGGTCATTAAAAGGTAATCTGATACCACAATCAAAAGAATGGAAAATATATAAATTTTATGTTTTAAATTGTACAAAAAATTTAAGGCTATAGCTTTAAAGAGGGGGAAAAGTTAATTGAATTTTGTTTTTCAAACGTTAAATTTGACCAAAAAATAACATTTTAATACTTTGTTGAGGTAAAGAAATGGACAAAATACAGGTAAATGTAGCTGAAGACTCTAGGTGTTAATTAGTTCATTTACATAAAAGGTGCATAACTGCAAGATAAGAATTCTTGTTTACAGATATAAGAGATGTTCTCATCATGATCCTATAAGCTCACATTGTGAGCCTTGGGCTAAGGTGAGCTAAAAACGGTGCCCTGCACCACGATGCTTGTCTTAGGATCTGAGTCTTATTTTATTCATAACGCGACCTGTTCAGTAAGATCGAACCTCTGAAATAAAATGTAATTTAAACAAAACGTACAAAAGGTTTGGATTACAGTTTTCTACCTTTATAAAAAGAAAAGAAAGTTCAATGGCAATATTAGCATCCAAGATATATCCTGGTGAAAAAATTACCTTAGTAAGTATTGAATGGTTCAACATTATAAATTGCTTCAGCAAATCGATATAAAAGCAAACAAAGATGGTAGCATGGTCTAACAGCACTAATCAAGACTAGGTAGCTTGATAAATAAAATAATAGACCTGGCTGGTTTATCACAAGAAAATGTAGATCTGTATGGCGGGTTTGGTTGAAAGTCGAAATATGATGATAAGAACGTGAAGAAAATGGGTTACAACTGTAAATGTGGGATTCGGGATCTTTTCTTGCTTTTAGTTCAACATCATGGATATATGAACTGTAGTTGGCCAAGATAGCTATTGTGGCAAAACACAATAAATATAACAACAGTTACTGTCAAATATTAGAAAAGTCAATTTGCCGCAATATGAAATAAATTTGTATTCTAGGAAATGTCATTATTTAATGTAGAAATGTAAATCTTTGCTATGACACAATATTCTTCTAAGGGTTCTGATAATGTAAAACGTTTACTTTTCTTTAATTATGCTTTCTTTTGCTGTCATTTTGTTATTTCCCTGTTTCTGGATTGTTGTTTGTTCTAATGGAAGTTCCAAATGTTTATCTCTTAATTATACAATAAAATCCTTTATAGACAATAACATGTCTTCCATCTCAATACCATTAGTACCAAGTAACGTTACTAACGTGACAATTATAATAAATAAATGCTTAAGCAAAGTAACCAAAATTATAACTGAGAAACGCAAAAAATGATAATAGCATCGTGGAAAATCCACGACAATAGCAACAATGTGCCATATTCAAGCACCTAGACAAACTTTGTTGCAGGTAATTAAGCGTACAAATAATGAAACTGTAGCACATTTTTGTTTATACAATTAAAGTAATGGTATTGTCTACGTTGGTAGAAATTCAATTATTCAATAGATTTTGATTCAGAAATATTCTGTTTAAAGTCCATTTCGCATGCGCAACAATACATGCGTGTATATATGCTCCGGTGTGCAAATGTTAAGCCTGACCATTACATGATTCTCCTCTGCTGTCAAAGTATACAAAAGCAACTGGAAGCAGCCTCTTCTTGTTTTGCAAATACAGAAAACTTAAATGAACATGTTTTAATCCAGAAATAATTTATTTACATACAAAAATACTCCTTGTGATAATATCCATGCGAACGCAATTTAAATTTACTCACAGGTTGATTTGCACATCGGAGTTTATTCACACACCGAAGTATATTTACACGCGTGTATTTTTGCGCATGCGAATTGGGCGTCAGTCTATATTCAATCAGAATGACCAAATACCATAATTTACTGTAGAATGAAGAATGACTGGCTTTAAAGGTAATATTAAGCACAATTGTACAGTGACTCATCTGTGAGTCTATATGCGTGAGTGTGTTTGGGAGAGTGGGGAGAGTAAAAGTCGAATACCAATAACAGACTTACATCCTTCTCTTTTTTCGTCTTAATTACTACAGCTGTTAATCGGGCATTTAAACTGTGGTGAACCTAAACCTTTTTCCACGCACTTATGTAATGTAATATATCATTTTATCATATGACGCCGCTGTTTTCTAGTGGATAACGTCATGTCATAAAAAATGTATGACCACACGTGTAATAACACTTTTGCGGGAATACGTAACGTCATTGACGACGTCCGTAACAACAATGAAATTATATGTCCACTTTAAAAGCGATAAAAAACTATTTTAGAAGTCATATGATAAAACTCGCCGAAGGCTCGTTTAATAAATTTCATATGAAATGGCCACTCGTGTAACATCCTCTATATATCTGCATTAAGCATTTGTAGTGCTATTAGACATTTTTCACTTTTGAACGTAAATGCTGCTGGCGCTTGCGGTTATGACTTTCCGTGTGATGGGGGACGACTCGTGAGGGCATATTTGAGACAAAGACGAGGGACGATATGAAGAATTACTCAGTCAAAACTACCAATAGCCCGACGAAGACGAATTAAATAAGAGAGTAAAAAATGAAATAGTCTAGGACGTGTAGCTGTGTAGCTCAGTAGGTAGCTATATATATAGCGTGCTTGGAATTGAAAGCGAAAGGTCCTGGGTTCGAGTCCCGTACGGATCATTTTTTTCCTTTCTTTATTTGTCTCTCTTGTGACAAACAAGCTTTGGAAATAAAACATATTATCAGCTGATTATATTTTTTTGGCAAATACAAGAATCATGAAATGCCCTGCTACATTAAATTCTTAAATCGTAAAGGAATTGAAGTTTGAGACGGCAGCCCACACGTATGTTTTCTCTTGTATTGGGAGCTCGATCGTATTTTTGGTATAAGAGCTGATCTATCCTCATGTCAATATTTTTTTTCTGGGAGACATGAAAATATTAATATACTGTACAGGCATAATGTGGCTAGGATAAGTCAGCCACCCTGAACGACTTAAAAATGTTTTCCGTAGGCACTAACTCAAATAGTACACTGTACAGTGTACATGTAAAGATATATGTATATTTATTAGGTGTAAGACCTACAGTTCCACGTGCTGTCTCGTGAGAGAACGTAATTTATTTTGGCATATTTATACATGTATTCCAAACAGATACTCGAAATCTTGATGTTATTTATTTGGTTGATGTTTCGTTTTGAGTCCATTAGACAATCATCTGCAAGTCATAGTGCGATATCCTAGCTACATTTTGCATAGCCATACAAATACATATAAGTTGAGGTTTCGTAGACCTTCCACAGTATTTCAGCATTTTGAATGCGATAATTACGATTTTTGGGATGTTTTTCTAAGTCAAAGGCTTTCTTTCTGATCCTCATTTATTCTCTTGAATTATGCGTGATGTTTATCTGGTTGAATTCAAATAAATATAATTAAACTTCAAACTAAAACAATATCATTTTCAAGAAAATGAATGTTTATAGACTGAGAAACAAACAGTTCGTTTTTTTTTTTTCATAACGTGACGCGTACCTTGCTTAACCCTAAAACAGGACGACAATATTCTTTACGCGAGCACACACACACACACACACACAAACACACACACACACACACACACACACACACACACACACACACACACACACACACACACACACACACACACACACACACAAGTTCCGTAGATGACTTCATGTCGCAGTGGTTCAGTCAGTCGCTTCGTAAAATCACATGTCGAGAATAAATACGTACATGTAGTTGATATAAGACTGGTACAAAATTTAGGGAGCGCGGTGGCGTAGTGGTAGGGCGTCTGACTCCGAATCGAGAGGTCCTGGGTTCGATCCCCAACAGGCGCCACCGTGTTGTGTGCCTTGAGCAAGACACATTAACTCCTTACTAACTGGTTACACCCAGGAAGCGTTGGCTCCGTCCCGACATGACTGAAAAAATGTTGACTGGGACATAAAGCCTTAATAAAAAATGAGTTTGATAAGAGCATCTGACTCGTTAGCTCAGGAGGTTGAGCGCGAGTAGGAAACGCCTATTTTTATTGGATAAATTTTTTTGTTCGCATCTTTGACAATATTCTTGCGTAGAAAACAACAACAACAACAAAAAAATAAATAAATAAAAAACTTAAAATCTATATGCATTGGTAAAATGCAAAAATAAAGAAATCCAGACAGCAATTAAACATATAAATCGTAAACAATGTTATCATATGCAATGGTAACAATGATTATTGTTATCTTCCCGTTTAATTGTCTGATTCTAATGGAACAATGAACCAGAAGTGGCCTTTGACACGACATGTTTACAAAATCGCATCATCAACCGTCATGTTTGCCATTAAAGATACATTACGCGTTCAATGTGAGTTGGCCTTACAAATGCTTGGCGCGAATAAAACAGCTTCCAGTGCAGAATATTATTTTTTAGACACTCGTGTGTATAACTAGGGATCGCTAGTTCAATTCTGAGCTGACCATGGCTTTATGGTGGCACTATAAACAGAGATCCCGTCTGCATATGACGATAACTGTTGGTGGGAAAACAACTATCAACTATTTGTTATCGCTATGTGACTTTTGACATACTGGTGCATGTATATACGTACATTGGTTCCGTTAAGCTACATTTCACGTGTTTTTCGTGAACACACATATTTTTTTTTACATGTAAACATGGCAAGATTTACGATTTGAAACATTTAGTTTATCTTTAATTTTATGTACACTTTTTATTCTACGCCTTACAACGTTTTCAGCCCTTCGGCTCAAAAGGTGAGCTTATAGGATGGCCATGCCCCGTCGTCCGTCCGTCGTCGTCTGTCAAAAATTTCCATGATCTTCTTCTCTGAAACAGCTTGGCCAATCAAAGTTAAAACTGTTTGCGGAGCATTCTTAGGAAGGGAGAACGAAATTTGTATAAATGGACCAGGTCACATGACCAAGATGGCCGCCTTGGCTATAAATAGCAAAAACCGTTATAATTTTTCTTCTCCAGAACCAGAAGGCCTATGATTTTGTAACTTGGCATGAAACATCAAACAATATTAAAAGCACTACAAAGTTTGTATAAATCAGTTCGCTCGTATTTTACGGTAAGATCAACTTACAGCTGTACATGTAGGTCGCCCATGCATTTAAATGGGGGAATTAGTTAAATGTAATTAAATGGGTGGAAACTTGCTATGATAATACAAATGGGCAGATTTATTTTTATGAAAACATTAAGACCCAGGTGGTTGTCTCCTCCTGCCTGGGGGATATATACATGTATATGACTATAATATTTAAATATCTTCTCTGCAACCACATGGCCGATCAAAGCTAAACTTCGTGAAAGGGGAACGAAAGTTTGTATTAATGGTCAAGGTAACTTGACCAAAATGGCTGCCATGGCTATAAATTGAAAAACCTTTAAAAGTGTTCTTCTTCAGAACCAGTAGGCCTATGATTTTGAAACTTGGCATGAAGCATCTACAAAGTCTATATATGACCCAGGAATGACATTAACCTATTATAGGACAAGGTCAACTTAGGTTGCCTATGCTTCTGAAAACATAGATTGTAAGTATTCGTTCTATAGTGTGTCCACAATCTGTTTTGAACAAATAAGAAAATATCAAAATTGTTGAACTGAAAAAATTCATTTTTTTTTTTTCAACTTTAAAAAAAAAAAAACACTGTATTTTGCTTGTTAAGGTTTTGTAATGATATCGTCATGATACAGGGTACCGTTTTAGTGCACATGTATTACACATGCTGACGACAGATCTACAACATTTGATCATTCTTAACCTTACTCATTAGGGTCAATATTTGCGTCTGGAATCGGGCAAGCATATAAGAACATAAGCTTCCTACTCAATCTGAATTTAAATAAATAATAAATTGAATCAGTTTGTTGATTTGAGCTTTACTCCAACAGCAAAGGTCATATGGAAACGAAACCTCAGTTTATAGTCTCATCCGACAGACTCAAGTAGACCCGGATCAAACCTGCGATCTCTGGTTTATAAGGCACGTGAAATAACCACTGCACCATGGATGCTTTTAAATGTTAAAAAAGGACAAAAGAACGGAGCCCTTATAACACCAACTGCGTTCGGCTTGCCAAGCAGCAATGTGGTTTGATAACTGATCCGGCTTGATATGATCTTTGTTTTGTCGATGGGCCCTAGGACAAAATTTCAACACAATTAAATTTCCCCTGTTACATGTATATATTAGAATCATAAATGGCGGTTCGTTTGTTTATATATAAAAGGTCGGTAAATGGACGCGTGAAATGTCTGCGTGGTATACTGTACATGAATGTGGTTATTCGGGTATTGTCTATCAGTGTCAGCACCATCGTATATGCTTGCGATACAATCAAAGTCCTTACAACAAAGATTGATGCAACATCACACAACATGTGACAAAATGGATTAAAACAACCTTCAGCGCAGCAATATCGCTTTGGCAACTACCAACACCAAGACAATGAACTCTTCGCCGTAGGTTGCTGCCCAATTGATCAGTCTTACAATCACGGGTGACACAAACCAAATTCTGCTTGTGGGTGTGCAAGTTCATTTTCTCAGGGTTCTCCCCTTTTCCCCCTGTTACTGATTTACCCGTCTCATATGAACTAAAATAATCTTGAACGGGCCGAAAATTGTATAAAAAACGCATCATAATCATCAGAAATGAGCACAATCAGACCCTTATCTGTAATCAAGTAACAATAGAATGACGAAGAATCTATACAATTAAATTTCCCATCCTAACATAAACACCAGGTGGGAGAGACATGGCGGCACTAGTATCTACTTGCAACATCCTTGCCGAGTACGTCGTTGCTGGGTACGGTTTAATATCATTGCCCAGTACGGTAAAAGCTATTTTAAGCTAATTATAAATAGAATCGTTTAAAAGCTATTTATAAATAAAATCGTTTAGATATATTGACAGTGTAACTTAAATAATGAGTACCTTTGATGGTCCAATTTTACATGTATATAGATTTTTTATTTTTGTTTTCATTTAATTACGTTCAAGTTTAAAATTCATTGTCAAGAAGATTAAATATTATTGTATTGTGCAGACTCTTAAACCCACTTGTATTAAGTAAAACTTAAAATTGAAGGGTATATATATTTTATTTTATTTTCAAAGAGATAGTCTAGCAGATATGCATTTTTATACAGTACAGTCGTGACAGTGAGTTTGGCGTTTTTGTGGATTAACGCCCCAGTCAACGATGTTTCAGTCACTGTCATGTCTAGCAAGAGCTCAAGTTTTTAACAGTGTTAAAGATTCAACGTGTTTTGTGATAGGCCTCATACCTGCTATCCATTTGGGTTCTCACCCAAAGACCTTTTCGTTCTGAGTCCGATCATCGACCGATAGGCGACCGCGCTACCCTGAACGAACAATTTAAATAAAATGTTTTTCCAACTTGCAAAATTTAATGATTAAAGATTTGGTGCCCATTAAGTGTTTTGTTTGTTTGTCTGTTTGTTTGTTTGTATCAAGGGTTAACGAGGGAGTCAACAAATTTTCAATCATGTCGGCAAAGCGGCAATGTTCCATGGGTATAAGACAGTTATGGGCCAATGTGTCTTGCTCAATGACACAACACGGCAGTCCAAGTGGGGATCGAACACAGGCCCTCTCGATTTGGAGTTAGTTGGTCTACCGCTAGGCCGTGCTTGGGATTGCCGTTTATCCTGAGTGACGTGGAGTCTAATTCTAAAGCCATGTTCATGTGCAGCATTTGAACTCGGGTGTATTTTTGCACACTGGATGTAAATTTGAACCCCGGGTGTATGGTATGCCATGAAAACTACACCCTGCAAAACTACACTCTGGTGCAAATTTTCTCCTACTTTCCAGGTGGAGCAAATTGAATTGCAGCCGGGTGTATTTTTGCACCCGTGTGTATTGTGTGTATATGAACGCAAACCGCTTAATCGTTACACATTTCTGTTTGTTTGAATTGATACTTTACGTCCCAGACAATAGCTTAGGTCATATCTGGAGATTGTATCCACTTTATGGGCCTTTCACTCAAAGTTAGGATCATGACATCCAAAAATGCTAAAGATATAACCACACAGCTAAGCCAATAAGGCTTATAGGTATGACCAGTTTGACTTGAAACCATTTTTCTTGGGCAGGCTCAAGCCGCAGCGGTTTACCAGTAGTCAGATTACCAGTCAGTAGCGAACATGCTTTGCCTGAGGCACAAACAGCCCATCTATATCAAATGACCTCTGCTAATAAGGAGCATTTTAGTCAAAATTTAATGTCAAAACCAGGCGAATATGAACATGATCTCGCTGCATATGGCCGCTACACAAGCGGATGAAAAATTACACCCGGTTGCAAATATAGCATATGAACTCGGCTTTAGATTGTAATTTAGTACTGCAGATCTATTGAACCTAAACACCGCGATTTTCATTGTTGGCATATAGTATGCCATATAGGCTATCTCAAGAGCCTAAAGTAGCATAAACACCCATTTTCACTGCTCTTAAAGGATCTAAGTTTTATATTTATATTCTACAATGGAGAACTATCAGTGGTTTAAGGGTGAGGTCGTAACAATGTCCCCAGTAGACATATACAGTGTCATTCTCTTCAGCATCGTCCCCAGTAGGGATCTACAACACCATTCCCTACCATTCCGTCCCCAGTAGAGATCTATCGCCCCATTCCCTACCACAACGTCCCCAGTAGAGATCTACAGCGACAAACCCTACCACACCGTCCCCAGTAAGGATCCACAGCGCCATAACCTACCACACAATCCCCAGTAGAGATCCACAGCACCATATTCTACTGGACCGTCCCCAGTAGAGATCTACAGTACGGTATTCTACCACGCCGTCTCCAGTAGAGATATACAGCGCCATACCCTACCACACCGTCTCCAGTAGAGATCTAAAGCGACATACCCTACCACACCGTCCCCAGTAGAGATCTACAGCACCATATTCTACTGGACCGTCCCCAGTAGAGATCTACAGTACGGTATTCTACCACACCGTCTCCAGTAGAGATATACAACGCCATATCCTACCACACCGTCCCCAGTAGAGATATAATGTGTCAGTCTCTTCAGCATCGTCCCCAGTAGGGATCAACAACACCACACCCTACCATTCCGTCTCCAGTAGAGATCTATCGCCCCATTTCCTATTACAACGTCCCCAGTAGAGATCTAAAGCGACATACCCTACCACACCGTCCTCAGTAGAGATCTAAATCACCATATTCTACTGGACCGTCCCCAGTAGATATCTACAGTCGGGTATTCTACCACACCGTCCCCAGTAAAGATATACAGCGCCATATCCTACCACTCCGTCCCCAGTAGAGATATGCAGTGTCATTCTCTTCAGCATCGTCCCCAGTAGGGATCTACAACACCATACCCCACCATTGCGTCCCCAGTAGAGATTTTTGCCCCGTTCCCTACCACAACGTCCCCAGTAGAGATCTTCATTGGGGTAGTCTACCACACCGTCTCTAGTAGAGACATACAGCGCCAAACCCTACCACAGCGTCCCCAGTAGGGATTAACAGTGTCATTCTCTTCATCATCGTCCCCAGTAGGGATCAACAACACCATACCCTTCCATTCCGTCCCCAGTAGATATTTATCGTCCCATTTCCTACCACAACGTCCCCAGTAGAGATCTACAGCGACATACCCTACCACACCGTCCCCAGTAGTGATCTACAGCACCATATTCTACTGGACCGTCCCCAGTAGAGATCTACAATGCGGGGTACTGTACCACACCGTCTCCAGTAGAGATATACAGCGCCATACCCTACCACTCCGTCCCCAGTAGAGATATACAGTGTCATTTCTTTTCAACATCGTCCCCTGTAGGGATCTACAACACCATACCCCACCATTGCGTCCTCAGTAGAGATCTATTGCCCCATTCCCTAGCACAACGTCCCCAGTAGAGATCTACATTGCGGTAGTCTACCACACCGTCTCCAGTAGAGACATACTGCGCCATAACCTACCACACCGTCCCCAGTAGAGATTAACAGTGTCATTCTCTTCATCATCGTCCCCAGTAGGGATCAACAACACCATACCCTTCAATTCCGTCCCCAGTAGAGATCTATTGCCCCATTTCCTACCACAACGTCCCCAGGAGAGATCTACGGCACCATATTCTACTGGACCGTCCCCAGTAGAGATCTACAATGCGGTAGTGTACCACATAGAGATATACAGCGCCATACGCTACCACTCCGTCTCCAGTAGAGATATACAGTGTTATTCTCTTCAGCATCGTCCCCAGTAGGGATCTACAACACCATACCCTACCATTCCGTCCCCAGTAGAGATCTATCGCCACATTCCCTACCACAACGTCCCCAGTAGAGATCTACAGCGACAAACCCTACCACACCGTCCCCAGTAAAGATCCACAGCGCCATAACCTTCCACAACATCCCCAGTAAAGATCCACAGCGACATACCCTACCACATCGTCCCCAGTAGAGATCTACAGCACCATATTCTACTGGACCGTCCCCAGTAGAGATCTACAGTACGGTTTACTACCACACCGTCTCCAGTAGAGATATACAACGCCATATCCTACCACACCGTCCCCAATAGAGATATTCTGTGTCATTCTCTTCAGCATCGTCCCCAGAAGGGATGAACAACAACATACATTACCATTCCGTCCCCAGTAGAGATCTATCGCCCCATTTCCTACCACAACGTCCGCAGTAGAGATCTAAAGCGACATACCCTACCGCACCGTCCCCAGTAGAGATCTACAGCACCATATTCTACTGGACCGTTCCCAGTAGAGATCTACAGTACGGTATTCTACCACACCGTCTCCAGTAGAGATATACAGTACCATATCCTACCACACCGTCCCCAGTAGAGATATGCAGTGTCATTCTCTTCAGCATCGGCCCCAGTAGGGATCTACAACACCATACCCCACCATTGCGTCCTCAGTAGAGATCTATTGCCCCATTCCCTACCACAACGTCCCCAGTAGAGATCTACATTGCGGTAGTCTACCACACCGTCTCCAGTAGAGACATACTGCGCCATAACCTACCACACCGTCCCCAGTAGAGATTAACAGTGTCATTCTCTTCATCATCGTCCCCAGTAGGGATCAGCAACACCATACCCTTCAATTCCGTCCCCATTAGAGATCTATCGCCCCATGTCCTACCACAACGTCTCCAGGAGAGATCTACAGCGACATACCCTACCACACAGTCCCCAGTAGAGATCTACAGCACCATATTCTACTGGACCGTCCCCAGTAGATATCTACAATGAGGTAGTGTACCACACCGTCTCCAGAGATATTCAGCGCCATACCCTACCACTCCGTCCCCAGTAGAGATATACAGTGTCATTTTCTTCAGCATCGTCCCCAGTAGGGATCTACAACACAATACCCTACCATTTCGTCCCCAGTAGAGATCTATCGCCCCATTCCCTACCACAACGTCCCCAGTACAGATCTACAGCGACATACCCTACCACATCGTCCCCAGTAAAGATCAACAGCGCCATAACCTACCACACCGCCCCCAGTAGAGATCTACAGCACCGTATTTTACTGGACCGTCCACAGTAGAGACCTATAGTACGGTTTACTACCACACCGTCTCCAGTAGAGATATACAACGCCATATCCTACCACACCGTCCCCAGTAGAGATATACTGTGTCATTCTCTTCAGCATCGTCCCCAATAGGGATCAACAACACTATACCCTACCACAACGTCCCCAGTAGAGATCTATCGCCCCATTTCCTACCACAACGTCCCCAGATCTAAGGCGACATACCCTACCACACCGTCCCCAGTATAAACTACAGCACCATATTCTACTGGACCGTCCCAAGTAGAGATCTTCAGTACAGTATTCTACCACACCGTCTCCAGTAGAGATATACAGCGTCATATCCTACCACACCATCCCCAGTAGATATATGCAGTGTCATTCTCTTCATCATCGTCCCCAGTAGGGATCTACAACACCATACCCCACAATTGCGTCCCCAGTAGAGATCTATTGCCCCATTCCCTACCACAACGTCCCCAGTAATGATCTACATTGCAGTAGTCTACCACACCGTCTCCAGTAGAGAAATACAGCGCCATACCCTACCACACCGTCCCCAGTAGAGATTAACAGTGTCATTCTCTTCATCATCGTCCCCAGTAGGGATCAACAACACCATACCCTTCCATTCCGTCCACAGTAGAGATCTATCGCCCCATTTCCTACCACATCGTCCCCAGGAGAGATCTACAGCGACACGCCCTACCACACCGTCCCCAGTAGAGATCTACAGCACCATATTCTACTGGACCGTCCCCAGTAGAGATCTACAATGCAGTAGTGTACCACACCGTCTCCAGTAGAGATATACAGCGCCATACCCTACCACTCCGTCCCCAGAAAGATAATACAGTGTCATTCTCTTCAGCATCGTCCCCAGTAGGGATCTACAACACCATACCCTACCATTTCGTCCCAAATAGAGATCTTTCGCCCCATTCCCTACCACAACGTCCCCATTAGAGATCTACAGCGACATACCCTACCACACCGTCCCCAGTAAAGATCAACAGCGCCATAACCTAACGCACCGTCCCAAGTAGATATCTACGGCACCATATTTTACTGGACTGTCCCCAGTAGAGATCTACAGTGCGGTTTCTACTACACCGTATCCAGTAGAGATATACAACGCCATATCCTACCACACCGTCCCCAGTAGAGATATACTGTGTCATTCTCTTCAGCATCGTCCCCAGTAGGGATCAACAACACCATGCCCTACCATTCCATCCCCAGTAGAGATCTATCGCCCAATTTCCTACCACAACGTCCCCAGTAGAGATCTAAAGCGACATACCCTACCATTCCGTTCCCAGTAGAGATCAACAGCACCATATTCTATTGGACCGTCCACAGTAGAGATCTACAGTTCGGTATTCTACCACACCGTCTCCAGTTGAGATATACAGCGCCAAACCCTACCACAGCGTCCCCAGTAGAGATATGCAGTGTCATTCTCTGCAGCATCGTCTCCAGTAGGGTTCTACAACACCATACCCCACCACTACGTCCGCAGTAGAGATCTATTGCCCCATTCCCAACCACAACGTCCCCAGTTGAGATCTGCATTGCGGTAGTCTACCACACCGTCTCCAGTGATACATACAGCGCCATAACCTACCATTCCGTCCTCAGTAGAGATATACAGTGTCATTCTCTTCAGCATCGTCCCCTGTAGAGATCTACAACACCATACCCTACCATTCCGTCCCCTGTAGAGATTTCGCCCTATTCTCTACCACGACGCCCCCAGTAGAGATATACAGCGACATACCCTACCACACCGTCCCCAGTAGAGATATACAAAGCCATAACCTACCACACCGTCTCCAGTAGAGATCTACAGCACCATATTCTACTGGACCTTCCTCGGTAGAGATCTACAGTGCGGTAGTCTATCACACCCTCCCCAGTAGAGATATACAGCGCCATACGCTACCACTCCGTCCCTTGTAGAGTTGTATTGTGTCATTCTCTCCGTCATCGTCCCAAGTAGGGATCTACAGCACCATATCCTACCATTCCGTCCCCAGTAGAGATCTATCGTCACATTCCCTACCACAACATCCCCAGTAGAGATCTACAGCTACATACCCTACCACACCGTCCCCAGTAAAGATTTACAGCGCCATACCGTACCACACCGTCCCCAGAAGAGATCTACATAATCTACCACACCGTCCCTAGTAAATATCTATCGACCCATTCCCTATCACAACGTCCCCAGTAGAGATCTACAGCGACATACCCTACCACACCGTCCCAAGTAGAAATCTATCGCCCCATTCCCTACCACAACGTCCCAAGTAGAGATCTACAGCAACATACCCTATCACACAGTCCTAAGTAGACATTTAAAGCGAACTACTCTACCAATACGTCCCCAGTAGAGATCTTCAGCGACATACCCTACCACACCGTCCTCAGTAGAGATGTACAACACTATACTCTACTGGATACTCTACTCTATACCCAGTAGAATTCTACAGTGCGGTAGTCTACCGCACCGTCTCCAGTAGAGATATACAGCGCCATACCCTACCACTCCGTCCCCAGTAGGGATATACAGTGTCATTCTCTTCAGCATCGTCCCCCAGTAGGGATCTACAACACCATACCCCACCATTCCCTCTCCAGTAGAGATCTATCGCCCCTGTCCCTACCACAACGTCCCCGTAGAGATCTACAGCACCTTAATCTACCACACCGTCCCCAGTAGCGATAAATGGACCTATTTCTACCATAACGTCCCCAGTAGAGATCTGCAGCGACATACCCTACCACACCGTCCCCAGTAAAGATCTACAGCGCCATAACCTACCACAGCGTACCAAGTAGAGATTTACAGCACCAAAATCTACCACACCGTCCCCAGTAGAGATATATCGACCCATACCCTACCACAACGTCCCAAGAAGAGATCTACAGAGACATACCCTACCACACCGTCCCCAGTAAAAATAATATCGTTCAATTCCCTACCACAACGTCCCCAGTGAAGATCTACAGCTACATTCCCTATCTCACCGTCCCAAGTAAACATCTTAAGCGAACTACTCCACCAATACGTCCCCAGTAGAGATATACAGCGATATACCCTACCACACCGTCCCCAGTAAAGATCTACAGCGCCATAACCTACCACAGCGTCCCCAGTAGAGATTTACAGCACCATAATCTACCACACCGTCCCAAGTAGAGATATATCAACCCATTCCCTACCACAACGTCCCAAGTAGAGATCTACATAGACATACCCTACCACACCGTCCCCAGTAAAGATCTATCGTTCAATTCCCTACCGCAACGTCACTAGTGGAGATCTTAAGCTACATTCCCTATCACACCGTCCCCAGTAAACATCTTAAGCGAACTACTCCACCAATACGTCCCCAAGAGAGATCTACAGCGACATACCATACCACACCGTCCCCAGTAGAGATTTACAGCACCATACTCTACTGGGGCGTCCCCAGTAGAGATCTACTGTACAGTGCGGTAGTCTACCACACCGTCTCCAGTAGAGATATATATCGCCATAACCTACCACTCCGTCTCAAGTAGAGATATACAGTGTCATTCTCTTTAGCATCGTCCCCAGTAGGGATCTACAACACCATACCCTATCATTCCGTCTCAAGTAGAGATCTACAGCACATTAATCTACCACACCGTCCCCAGTAGAGATCTATCGACCCATTCCCTACCACAACTTCCCCAGTAGAGATCTACAGATACATACCCTATCACACAGTCCCAAGTAGACATCTAAAACGAACTACTCTACCAATACGTCCCCAGTAGAGATCACCAGCGACATACCCTACCACACCGTCCCCAGTAGAGATCTACATAACCATTATCTACTGGACCATACCCAGTAGAGATCTACAATGCGGTAGTCTACCACACCGTCACCAGTAGAGATATGCAGCGCCATACCCTACCACTCCGTCCCCAGTAGAGATATTCAGTGTCATTTTCTTCAGCATCATCCCCAGTAGGGATCTACAACAACATACCCGACCATTCCGTCCCCAGTAGAGATCAATCGCCCAATTCCGTGCCACAACGTCCCCGGTAGAGATCTACAGCGCCATACCCTATCACTCCGTCCACGGTAGAGATCTATCGACATTTTTCCTACCATAACGTCCCCGGTAGAGATCTACAGTGACATACCCTACCACACCGTCCCAGTAGAGATCTATCGCCCCATTTCCTACCTTAACGTCCCCAGTAGAGATCCACCTCTTCATACCCTATCACACTGTCTCGAGTAGATATCTAAAGCGAACTACTCTACCAATACGTCTCCAGTAGAGATCTACTGCACCATATTCTACCGGACCGTCCCCAGTAGAGATCTACATAGCGGTATTCTACCACACCGTCTCCAGTAGAGATATACAGCGTCATACCCTAAAACACCGTCTCCAGTAGAGATATACAGTATCATTCTCTTCAGTATCCTTCACAGTAGGTATCTGAAACACCATACCCTACCATTCCGTCCCCAGTAGAGATATGTATTGCCCCATTCCCTATCACAACGTCCCCAGTAAAGATATACAGAGCGGTAGTCTCCAACACCGTCTCAAGTAGAGACATAAAGAGTCATACAGCGCCATACCCTACCACCCCGTCCCTAGAAGAGATATACTGTGCCATTTTCTTTAGCATTGTCCCCAGTAGGGATTTACAACACCATATCCTACCGTTCCGTCCCCAGTAGAGATCCATCGCCCCATTTCCTACCACATCGTCCCCAGTAGAGATTTTCAGCGACATACCCTACCACACGGTCCCCAGTAGAGATCTACAACACAATCATCTACCACACCGTCTCCAGTAGAGATCTAAAGCGAACTACTTTACCAATGCGTTCACAGTAGAGATTTACAGCTACATACCCTAACACACCGTACTGGATCTTACAGCTACAAACCCTATCACACCGTCCCCAGTAGAGATCTAAAGCGAACTACTTTACCAATGCGTTCACAGTAGAGATTTACAGCTACATACCCTAACACACCGTTCCCAGTAGAGATCTACAGCACCAAACTCTACTGGATCGTACCCAATATAGATCTACGGTGAGTTAGTCTACCACACCGTCTTAAGTAGAGATATACAGCGCCATACCCTACCATTCCGTCCCCAGTAGAGATATACAAAGTCATTCTCTTTAGCATCGTCCCCAGTAGGGATCTAAACCACCATACCCTACTATTTTGTCCCCAGTAAAGATCTATCGCCCCATTCCCTACCACAACGTCCCCAGTAGAGATCTACAGCGACATATCCTACGATACCGTCCCCAGTAAAGATCTACAGCGCCACATCCTACCACGTCGTCCCCAGTAGAGATCTACAGCACCATAATCTACCACAACGTCCCCAGTAGAGATCTATCACCCCATTCCCTACCACAACGTCCCCAGTAGAGATCTACAGCGACATACCCTACCACACCGTCCCCAGTAAAGATCTATCGTCCAATTCCCTACCGTTACGTCCCCAGTGGAGATCTACGGCTACATATTTCAACGTTCCGAGTAGACCTATAAAACAAAACTACTCTACAAATACGTCCCCAGTACAGATCTACAGCGACATACCCTTCCACTCCGTCTCCAGTAAAGATATATAGAGTCATTCTTATCAGCATCGTCCCCAGTAGGGATATACAACACAATACCCTACCATTCCGTCCAAAGTAGAGGTCTATCGCCCCATTCCCTACCACAACGTCCCAGGTAGAGATATACAGCGACATATCCTACCATACCGTCCCCAGTAAAGATCCACAGCGCCATATCCTACCACACCGTCCCCAGTAGAGATCTACAGCACCATAATCTACCACACCGTCCCCAGTAGAGATCTATCACCCCATTCCCTACCCAACGTCCCCAGTAGAGATCTACAGCACCTTATTCTACTGGACCGTCTCCAGTAGAGATATACAGTGCGGAAGTCTCCATTAAAGATAAACAGCGCCATATTCTGCAACTCCGTCCCCAGTAGAGATATACAGTGTCATTCTCTTCAGCATCTTCCCCAGTAGGGATCTACAACACCATACCCTACCATTCTGTCCCCAGTAGAGATCTGTCTCCCCATTCCCTACCCAAACGTCCCCTGTAGAGATCTACAGCGACATTCCCTACCACACCGTCCCCAGAATGATCTACAGCGCCATATCCTACCACACCGTCCCCAGTAGAGGTCTACAGCACCATTATCTACCACACCGTCCCCTTAGTCCGGCAGAAAACAAATTTGACCTGGAATTGTGTTCTAAAGTTTTTTTCTTTACTGAATTATGTTCAGTTGGCATTGCCTTACAAGAATCTGAGTGATGCCATTTTGGCATCATTGAGCAATTTTGTATTTTCAAGATGGCGTTTAAGATGGCGGCCAGAATATATAATAATATTTAACAGGGGTCTCTGATTGTTTTTTTCTGGCAAAACTGTGGTTATTTCAGTACAAAATGATGAACAGGTATCAGTTTTGTATAAGTATTTACATTCTATCATAGTTTCTTTTCAAGACAGGATAAAAAAACACTGTATAGATGAAATAAGTCAAGGTTTTTCGTAATTTTGGTTTAACTTTTTTATTCATACAATAAGCACTTTAACATTCAGAACCATTACTCAAGCTAGATTGCCTTATCAAGATGCAGTGATTATCGTATTCAAGATGTCATTCAAGAAGGCAGCCATGATTTCTTGCGCAAAACGAATTTAACTTAGAATTGAGGTTATGGAAACGTTGCGGTAGAGTATGGCACCGTAGATTCCTTTGGGGCGTTGTGGTAGAATATAACACAGAAGATCCCTATTTGGGACGTTGTGGTAGAGCATGACACTGTAGATATGTATTGGGGAAGTTGTGGCACTTTATAATCCTACTGGGGACGTTGCGGCAGAGTATGTCGCTGTAGATCCCAACTTGGTACGTTGTGGTAGAGTATGGAATAAAGATACATATTGGGGACCTTGCGGTAGATTATGGCGATGTTGATCTCTACTTGGTAGGTTTCGATAGAGTATGGCGCTTTATATCCCTACTGGTGACTTTGTAGCAGATTATGGCGCTGTAGACCTCAACTGGGTACATTGTTGTAGATTAAAGGTTTAATTTGGAAACAATGTGGAAGAGTATGTCACTGAAAATCCACTACGGACCTTGTGGAAATAATTGAGCTGTTTATATCACTTGGTAGATTGTTGTAGAGAAAAGTGTCGTATATCCGTACTGGGGACGTTGTGGTGGATTATGGCAGTGTAGATCCCTATCGGGGACATTGCAATATAGTATGACACTGTTGATCCAAACTGCGGACGTTGCGGTAGAGTATGGCGCTGAAGATCACTACTGGGGATCTTGTAGAAGAGTATGTCACGCTAGATCATTACTGGATACGTTACGGTAGAGTATGTGGCTGTATATCCCTACTGAATCCGTTGTGATACATTATGGCGCTGTTCAGCTCTATATCCTTACTGGGTACGTTGTGGTAGAGTATGGCACTGTAGTTCCTTACTGGAGACGTTGCGATAGAGTATGGTACTGTAGATCACTACTGGGGACGTTCCGGTTCAGCATGTGGCTGTAGATTCCTACTGGGGACGTTATGGTAGAATATGGCGCTGTAGAGATCGCTTCTGCGGACGTTGGGATACAGTAAGGCGCTGTAGATATCTACTGGGGACGTTGCGGTAGAATATGTGGCTGTTTATCTCTACTGGGGACGGGTGAGTAGAGTATGACGCTACAGAGATCGCTAGGCTACTGGGGACGTTGCGGTAGAATATGTGACAGATTATCTCTACTGAGGACGTTGCGATAGAGTATGGCACTGTAGATTCCTTCTTGGGACGTTGCGCTAGAGTATGGCGCTGTTTGTCTCTACTTGATGTAGAGTATGGCGCTGTAGATTCGTACTGGGGTCTTTGCGGTAGAGTATGGCACTGTTGATCCCTACTGGGGACGTTGCGGTAGGGTAGGGCAGTCGTTGCAGTATAGTAATGCAATCAAAGTTGCCAAGGCTGAAAAAATGAAAAATTAAAAAAAAAAAGAAAAAAAGATCAGACTGGAACCCAGGCTAGGCTGAAAAAATGAAAAAAAAAAAAAAAGGATCAGACTGGAACCCAGGCTACACTACTGGGGACATAGCTGCTTAGTATGTGGTTAGGTGCGTTGGGTAGATTTTGGCACTGTAGATCCATATTGGGGATGTTGTATTAGAATATGGCACTGTAGATCCCTATTGGACCATTGCGGTAGAGCCTGGCAGACCTGTTATCGATTACTTTCAAAGTTAATCACTAACGATTACAATTACTTTCAACGATTAACGATTACGATTAAAATATTTTTCCTGGCTTTATTCGATTACAATTACAATTGATTTGCAAAAGTAATCGAATAATCAATCGATAAGTTTTGCTACTGTCTACTGTCTACGTTATGGTACAGTATGACACTGTAGAACCATACTTGGTCGTTGCTGTAGGGTATGGCTCTGTAGATCCCTAACAAGGTACAAGTAGGCAAAGATCAGGAAAAGGCGCAATCAGAAAAAAATTCCCACTCCAAAAACCGAGGTGGGAATCAGGAAAAGGCACAATCAGAAAAAGATTCCCACTCCAAAAACCGAGGTGGGAACGTTTTGTAGAATTTGGCACTGCATGTACATCCCTACTGGGGACGTTGTGGTGGAATACGGCATTGTAGATCCCTATTGGGGACATTGCGATAGAGTATGGCGCTGTAGATACCTACTGGAGACGTTGTGGTACAGTATGGCGCTGTTGATCTCTACTGGGTACGTTGTGGTAGAGTATGGCTCTGTAGATATTAACTGGGATCGATGTGGTAGAGTATGGCACTGTAGATCCCTACTGGGGAGGTTGTGGTAGAGAAAGGCGTTATAGATGCTGTAGACGTAGCAGTAGAGTATGGCGCTGTATATTCATAACAGGGAGTTTGCGATAGATTTTGGCATTGAATATCCACAAGGGGACGTTGTGCTAGAATATGGCACTGTTTATCACTATGGGGGACATTGCGGTAGAGAATTGAGCGAAATATCCCTACTGGGTACGTTGTGGTAGAGTTCGGCACTGTACATTCTTACTGAAGACGTTGCACTAGAGTATGGCGCTGTTGATATCTACTGGGGACGTTGCGCTACAGAATGGCACTGTAGATACCTAGTTGGGGCGTTGCGGTAGTGTTTATGTCTGTAGATTTCTACTGGGGACGTTACAGTAGATAATAAAAATAAAACTGAGATCCTTTAAGAGCCCTGAGCATATTTTCCAGAAAGGTGATGGGCCATACCACGGTTTCGGCTATTCAAGCCTCGTCAGTGACCCTTTAGATTTGGCAACATGGAGCCAAAGAGAGTTACAGTAATTTTTCAGCTTTCAGCAGGCTAGTCGATACAAAGACTAGTATAATCAAATTGTGGCCAAATATATTGAACGTTGGTTAGAATATGAATCTAAACCGATGATAATTTTCTGATTTCTCAAAATATCCTCTCTGATCTCAAAGGACCAAAAGGAAAATATAATCTGCACTACGGATGATGTACGGGGAGACTTTTTAGGGCCGCCACACGGCACAACACCAGCTGCAGTAATAGCAAATAAAAATAAAACTGAGATCCTTTAAGAGCAGTGAGCATATTTTCTAGAAAGGTGATGGGCCATACCGCAGTTTCGGCTATTCAAGCCTCGTCAGTAAGTATGTCGTTGTAGATACCTATTGGAAACGTCGCAGTAGAGTATGGTGCTGTAGATCTCTACTGGGTACGTTGCAGATGAGTGTGGCGCTATATGTCTGTACTTGGAACAATATGGTACAGCATGGCGCTGAAGATCCCTACTGGTTTCGTTGTGGTAGAAAATAGCGCTGTATATCATAACCTGGGACGTTGCGGTAGAGAATTACACAGTAGATCCCTACTGGGGACGTGACGGTAGACTATGGACATGTAGATCCCTACTGGGAAATTTGCGGTATAGTAGGGCACTGTTGATCCATAATGGGACGTTATAGAGTATGTGGCTGAAGATCCAAACAGCAGATGTTGTGGTTGAAAGTAGATATCTACTGGGGACGTTTCTGTAGAGTATTTGGCTATAGATCTCAACTAGAGACTGCGTGATAGAGTATGGCGCTATTGGTCTCTACTGGGAACGTTGCGGTATAGATAAAAACTGTAAATCCTTAATTGGGACCTTGTGGTAAAATATTGCTCTGTATATCTCTACTCGCTACTTTTAGGCAGAGTATGACACTGCAGATACCAAATTGGATACGTTGCGGTAGACTAAGGCACGGTAGTTGCGAACTGGAGATGTTGTAGTAGAGTATTGCACTATAGATGCCTACAGGTACGTTGTTGTAGATTATTGCACTGTATTTCCATACTGAAGACGTTGCATAACAGTTTGGTGCTGTATATCTTTACTGGGGACGCTGAAGATTCATACTGTAGACGTTATGGTAGGGTATGGCTCTAAAGATACCTACTTGGGACGTTTTCGTAAACTAAGGCGCTGTATATCTCTACTGGGTACGTTGTGACAGAGTATGGAGCTGTAGGGGAGGTTGCGGTAGAATATGACACTGTAGAACCCTACTTGGAACGCAGCGGTAGACTATGACGCTGTAGATACCTACTAGGGACGTTGCGGTAAATCTCCAATGGGTACGTTGTGGTAGAGTATAGCGTTGCGTTAAAATATATGGCTGTATATCTCTACTGAGGACGTTGCAGTAGAGTATGGCACTGTAGATTCCTACTGGGGACCTTGTGGTAAACTGTGGCGCTATATATCTCTACTGAGTACGTTATGCTAGAGTATCTAACCGTAGATCGTTACTGGGGACGTTGCAGTAGAATATGATACTGTAGATCGATACTGGGGACGTTGCGGTAAACAATGGTGCTGTAAATCCTAATGTGTACGTTGTGGTAGAGTACGATACTGTATATCCCTACTGGAGAGGTTGCGGTTGAGTATGGTATTGTAGAATGCTACTGGGGACGTTGCGGTAGCGCACGGCACTGTAGCTCTTTATTAGGGAGGTTACGGTAGAATACAGCGCTCTAGAGCTCAACTTGGAACGTTGTGGTAGAGTATGGCGCTGTAGATCTCTACTTGGAACGTTCCGGTATCACATATTTGGTATGATGCCGTACAATTTTCAAAATAGCCCATTTTCGCTTCTACGCTGCAGACACGCATTGTATACATGGGTCATTATCAAAAAAATGGAGCAATCCTTGTCCCTGATGATTTTCTCGCAAGCGCGATGTCCGAGGTTTGCTTCCTCCTTCTATAATATTATTATCAGCCGTGCTTTACAAGAACCTCACGGATTTCACGTTTACGAGTATGTTATTTAAAAGAAAAAATGCAAGATTTTTATCGTGTCCCCGGGTCTGGGTAAGTAGTTTTATTTGTTTCCATTGCAAAAGAAGCTTGGCAGAAATTACATTTTCTGTAACCCTCTATTGCATATAATGTTATTGAAGTCAAATTCAAAAATCATATGGTATATTAAGTGCAATTTAAGAGCGGCGGCACATTATAGTGCTGTCCCTGAAAAACATATCAGTGCTGTCACAGTTTTAAAACATCTATTTTGACCAGAGTTATGAATCATTTTCTCAGATCAAAACAATCGCATTTTTGTAGACGACAGCAAGCTGATGAAGACATGGTAAACAACTTTTTGAGAAAATTACTCCGTTCATATTCCATAAAGACATGTCAAAATCGGTGTGGGAATTTTTTAGCCATCAGTACTATCATGCGCATTTTGCCGCTTGTTGCAAATATCACGTACATTTTAAGGCCATGACTGAATTTCAGCTTAGCGCCGGTTTGAATAGATATGCAAAGTTTTCAGCCTGCATTCTGCTGTTAGTCATAATAATTAAATTTATGTGTGAAACTCAGTACTATCACGGTCAGTGCTGTCACGGTCGTGACAGTACTGATGTGTGACAGCACTGAGTTGACTTCTGTCAGCAGGTGTGGATTCAGGCAATTTCCTACACTGAAAAGAGTTAGGTCGCCTTTCACGAGAGGGTCTCAGCTACTAACACCAGTAGCAGTCAGAAGAGGTCAAACCTTTTGAGGTGTGTGTGTGTGTGTGGGGGGGGTGATACAAAACTGCAAATTCAAAATTCTTCGTCGACCAGGGTATACCCAATGAGGCTGGTTACTACGAAGATAAAAAAGTGGTAGTTTCGTCCCGACATTACTGGAAGTTATTGACTCGGGTACATAAAAAATAAATATCAGACGCGTCATGAGAAGACATGATTTTGCAAAAGTGCAGCTCAGCTGCAGTGTAACCTTCCAAGGGGATATTAGCTCAAAGCTCACTAAAAGAAAAATGACCCAGCTCCCTAATTTTTTTACTTGCTCCCAGCTTCCTAAAACTAAAATTGTTCTCTTCTAGTAATCCCCAACTCCCTTCAAATGTTTTCCAGTTCTCCCAAGCTCCTTGATAACGAATTGCCGATTCCAATAGCGTAATGGTGAGAGCGTCCGCTTCGGGAGCGGGAGGTCGTGGGTTCGATCCCAGGCCGGGTCATGCCAAAGACTTTAAAAATGGTACCAGTGGCTACCTTGCTTGGCGCTCAGCATTATTAGGCAAGCACTGGCTTCTCTTCTCCCAAAACAAAATATAGCATCACTAACATCGCATGTCTAATATGAAAATGTCCGAATAATAACAAAAGAGGTCCGAAAATAATCAATGTCTGTATTCACTAGAGGACCGTATGGAAGACTGGCCGTTGTGCTAAATACGTTATCCTCTATAAATATAGAGATTATTATTGTTATTATTAATGGCCCTTCTTCACAGAAAACCCGTGATAGGGTCCCAAATTAATTGCACTCTTTTGTCGTGAACAATCCTGGTTGTTTCAGACCTGGTCGAAAGCCCCAAAAAACATTTTCTCATGCTGCAGCTGCTTAAAGTGTTAAGCTGAATAGCGCTAATTGCGCTTGTCGTGTTACACCGCGTTTGATTTGCGTGTACCGAACGTGTCGTGTTATCTACCCAAAGGTGTCCCTGGTTCGAGCATTAGCCGAGGCTTCGTTGGTTGCGACCGTAAGGCAGTCACTGTCCCTAAGCTCATCGGTTAATTGTCAGAAATTAATCAGTTAATCAACTCCGCACACATTGCAATAAAAAAGGCGAGATCGGATAATTAACAGTGCTGTCACGACAGCATCAGTGCTGTCACGATATCAGTGCTGTCATGGTCATAATTATTTAAAATACTCAAAACGCATCATATAAAAGTAGTTGCTTTTGGTATGTAATGATACTATACTAAAATAGTAAACGTTTTGAAGAACTTAATTTTGGTTTAATCCTTCAAGATTATGTCTACAGAAAAAAGCGCTTCAGAAACAGAACAAATCACAGTATGTGCATTTTCATTGAAGCTCTCTCCCTCGTTAATTCATTGAAAGTATTTAAGGTTTGTGACAAGTTATATATACCCCCACTTACAGATTTGGAAAGTCTTATCAAATAAGCGTTGTACGCAAGAAAATTTGTTCGTGACAGCACTGATATTTTTTCAAGGGTACCATACAGTTGATTAATGCTGGTGCACAATTTGTTCAGTTAAACTCGGCATATTTTATTTCTATATTCTAAATGCTATTGTTAATAAAACTATCTCATTAAAAAAGAAAAACTGGACAACGATTTTTTTTTTCGTTTTGCCTTACAGTTTTCTGGATTGCTCCATTTTTTGATAATGACCCATATAAACTTTGTATGGATGATTGACTTTGACCACTTTCATTGGGCAGTCTCAGACATGATCAGACGGTCAGTCGGTAGCGTAGAAGCTTTGCCTGGAGGCACAAGCAGACCTTCTATTTATTTAGGGCACAAATGGGCGAGGACCATACAAAGACGTCGAAAGCGTTCAAAGCGTATTTACCGCATGTAGAACTTATTCGTTATGCGTAAAACCGTCCGAGATACGCTGAGCTTCTGACATAAAGGTATCTGAAAACCCCTAAAACAAGGAAATCTTTGATTTTTCCTCCAGTGGTGTTCGGTTTGTTGCTATGGCAACCATGCATATTAAATTGCAAAGCGTTTTATTGTTGAAACTTGTAATATAAAACGTGTTTTATAATAATTAAACATTTATTTATCTGAACCAGCACTTAAATGCTATAGCCGCATGTTTTCGTACCTTGTGTATTTCCGCGATGTACTGGTTCACATCCGCGTTTGGAAACATTTCCGCGCTTGTGATACCTGGAGTGAGAAATAATCTTTCTTTTTTTCTAATGTATCTCGATAAACGAATATATCGTAAAAAACTTTCATAAACATGCCTGTTTCTTGGCTGTTTATAAGAATTTTATGGAGCACGATAGCCTTGTGGTAGAGCACCGGCCTCCGAATCGAGAGGTATTGGGTTTGATTCCCACTAGGGGTTTCCGGGTCGTGTCTTTGAGCAAGACAACATTAACTCACAACAGTAATGGTTAATACTCAAAAAGCGCTGGCTTTGTCCAGACATAGCTGAAAACCTGTACTAGAGGACCAATGGTCCTGTAAACGCTCACCTGAGATCAGGGATATATACCAATAAACCTGTTTGACTAGTATGGTCATGGACGAACTATATTGACCTTGTCGTAAAATAGGTCAAGGTCATCACAGGGTCATAATTTTATGCACGCATATAGTCTAGTCTACAATGCTACATGCCTAGTTTTGTTGAAATTGGTCCACCCGTTCCATAGAAAAAGATTTTAGAATGATTTTTACCATATATGGACATGGCAGCCATCTTGGTCATGTGACCTGGATTATTTATGTACACATTGGTTTCTCCTTCCTACATGTGCTTTATATCAAATTTGCCGGGCTTTGATTGGCCAAGCGGTTTCAGAGAAGAAGATCTTTGAATATTATGGTGATATTCATTTATATTGCCCCAGGGTGGGGGCAGACCGGCCCATTGGGTCCATTTTTAAGAATCATATATCTTCAGTCCATTTGCCCATTTCCTTAATGTTTTTCTCTTCAAATGACTTTTTGACAAATTTCCCCTTCAAATGCATGGGCCACCTATGTTGACCTTGCCGTAAAATATGTCAAGGTCATTCCTGCGTCATGATATATATAAACTATGTAGAGCTCCTTTCCCTGTGCTTCATGCCAAGTTTCAAAATCATAGACCTTATTGTTCTGGAGAAAGATATTTTTTTCTATTTATAGCCATGGCGGCCATCTTGGTCATGTGATCTGGACCATTTATATAAACTTTTGTTCCAACTTCCTTAGGATGCTCCACATGAAGTTTGGCTTTGATTGACCAAGTAGTTTCAGAGAAGAAGATCTTTGAATATTATGGTAACATACATGTATATTGCCCCGGAGTGGGGGTAGACCAGCCCCTGGGGTGCATTTTTTTCAGAATCATAAATGTTCAGTCCATTTACCCTTTCCCTTCAAGTTTTTCCCTTCAAATGACATTTTGTCATCCCAAGTTCATGATTTATATAAACTTTGTAGAGCTCCTTTCCCTGATGCTTCATGCCATGTTTCAAAATCATAGGCCTTCTGGTTCTGGAGAAGAATATTTTTAAGGTTTTTGCGATTTATAGCCATGGCGGCCATCTTGGTCATGTGACCTGACCAATTTATATAAACATTGGTTCCCCCTTCCTAGGGATGCTTCACATGAAGTTTGGTTTTGATTGGCTAAGCGGTTTGAGAGGAGAAGATCTTTGAAAATGTGGACGGACGGACGACGGACGGACGCCGGAGCATGACCATCTCACTTTGTGAGCCTTCGGCTCAGAAAGCTAATAATTGTTGACTCGATACATACAATGACGGCTCCAGTGGCCGAGCGATTAAGAGCGCTGTTTCTTAATAACTCGATCATGTCATCTCTGTCTTTTTTTTTTTTTTTTTTTTTTTTTTTTTTTTAACTCAGTTTTACGTCCCTTTCACGTCCCTGGCACACCCGCAAACAGAACTTGGCTTGTCTCACATGTGGCCAGATCGGGACTCGAACCCACACCATTTACAGCGGTGAGGTGATCGAATGATTAAGAAACAGCGCTCTTAACCGCTCGGCCACGGGGCCTGGTGTGGGTTCGAGCTCCGCTCTGGCCACATGTGAGACAAGCCAAGTTCTGCTTGCGGGTGTGCCAGGTGGGTTTTCTAGGGGTTCTCCCGTTTTCGCCCCACCTTCTGATTGGCCGTTCTTATATGAGCTGAAATAATATTGAAAGGGACGTAAAACTGATTCAAAAAAAGTGTGTGTGTGTGGGGGGGGGGGGTAAATCCAAAACGTCGATTGAACTTTCATGATCACAACAACACTTATATCCATCATAAGTGTTAGTTTTGCATTCGTAAAGGCATTTTAATTAAATTGTTGTTCAGGGATCATGTTTCTGGAATCATGATAATAGAGAGGTTATAAAAAAAATGATGCAATCAGAAAGAAATTCGGTAGGAAATGGGTCGCATGTACGTGCCCATTCATGCCCAAATCTAACAACTAGATTAGCTTTCGCCCGCCAGGACAATGACTGAAACATCGTTTACTGGGACGTAAATAAACAAAAACTATCTGACTGTTATATATGTATAAATTAATCTGCCGGACTAATGTAATGTAAAATCACTTTTGAATGTTTTAACACGTAATTTATATACCCTTCAATTTCAAATTTTATTATATTCAGGTGGGTTTAAAGTCGAAGACTACATGTAGATTTAATATTATATTTAGACCGTGAATGTTACACATGAACGTCATCAAATAAAATTAAGCTATAAAAATATTCTTATTATGAATTACTCTTATTATGAATTAGACCACAAAAAGGACTAATTGTCATAATCTGTTAAAAACATATATAAGTCTATTTATATTTAGCTTAAAATAGCTTTTTTAAGAAATAACGGTAACTCTTATAACGTACTGGGCAGAGATATAAAAACGTACTGGGTACGGACGTACTCAGCAATGATGTTGCAAGTAGACCCTTCTCCATGGCGGTGCGACACATCACAAGCAATTTAACAACACGCATAAAAAACAAAATTACTAACTCTTTCCAAACAAGACCAGCGTCCAGTCTGTTAAAAGGGACAATACACGAGGCAATAATCTGAAGAAAACACATGTGTCAATGTGAAGACTGTATACACCATTATTTGTGAAAGAAATGAATAATTTGTGCACTTTGACAGAATATGTAGTGTCCGAAATTGCTTCTACGTGTATGTGAAAATGGCGAACATCAAAAGTAAACTGCGGCGAACTGACGCGCGACCCGCTTTACGGGGCGACTGAAACACTATGCGTCCTCACTTTAGAAACTCATGAAAATAATATAATTGTGTTAGTTTGATTTTAATTTATTTATTTGAAATCAACCAGGTGAAACAGCACGCATTCTATCACACAGAATAAATGAGGATCAGAACGAAAGCTTATGTCTTGCCATATTAATTTTCTACATCGTCACCATCGCACTCGATATGGCAGAAATACTGTTGAAAATCTACAATAAACAAAAACAGTTGTGTCATTACGAAAACTTGCCCATGCAATGTACAGAGATTTTTTTAGGTTTAAGAACTAAAAATTTTCAGCTGAAAAATTTTGATATTTTTCTTACTTTTGCTCAAAACAGAAATACTGTTGAAAATCTACAATGAACAAAAACAGTTGTGTCATTACGAAAACTTGCCCATGCAATGTACAGAGATTTTTTTAGGTTTAAGAACTAAATATTTTCAGCTGACAAATTTTGATATTTTTGCTCAAAACATAGATAGTGGGTAGAGAATTTTTAGGTCAAAAAATTGAAAATTTGATTGGAAAAATTTTGAAGTTTTTAATATTTTAGCTCAAAACATACATTGTGGGTACACGTTAGAACCGCCTTAGCGAGGCGGTTCTAACGAATACCCACAATGTAAGTTTTGGATCAAAATAAGAAAATTAGGTATACCCCTGCATACCCCAGTTTTGTGATATAAAAGTGGGGTTCAAGGGGGTATACATTACACGGACATGTTTTCCTGATGTGTGGCTAGGCATATTGTAGCTACATGTAGGGTATTGCCCCGATCGCTCTTCCTACTGTCGAATGGACTCAAAACGAGACATCGACAAAATAAACTTCGTTCGCTCACGAGATAGCACGTGAAACTGTAGTTTTACATCTAATAATACACATACATCTACATATATCTGAACATGTACACTATACTTTTTGATTTGGTGTCTTGTGCATTTGTTAAAATTCAGTTTTACGTCCCTTTCAAGATTATTTCAGCTTGTATGAAAAGCACCAAACAGTAGGTGGGGCGAAAACGGGAGTAACCCGAGAAAAACCGCCTGGCACACCCGAAGCAGAACTTGGCCTGTCTCACATGTGGTCATTGTGGGTCTCACACCAGAAACAACGGTGAGATGATTAAGTGATTATGAAACAGCGCTCTTAACTGCTCGGCCACGGGGGACGCTTGCGTATTTTTTTGTCATTAGAGGCGGTCAGCTTATCCTATCCACATTATCTGTACCAGCCAGTTAGGAAATAAATGTTGACGTTAGGATCGGTCGAGGATCCGTTCTTCTGCCGAAAATGACGATTGAGTTCTCGGCTTCAATGGGTGAAAAATCAACAAGACCTATAAAAAAACCTATACATGCGGTCTGCTTTCTCACTAGACAGTTTAATCCAGAAACTTACGATTTTAGTATTAAATGCAGCAGTGAATTTTGTGATTCTTGCATTTGCCAATAGATAAAATATTATTTTCTTTTTTCCATATTTTTTCATTTATTTTTAATTTTCTAAGCTTTATTGTCACAGGTGCGAAAAAAGGAAGAAACAAAGAAAAGGAAAATATTTTTTGTCCTACCCGGACTCGAACCCAGGACCTTTCTATTCTATGTCTTACACTCTACCTTAGCTACTGAACTATTCAGCTAGGCGTCCTGGACAATTTCGTTTTTTGCATGTCTCATTTAATACACCTCCGGTGGGTGTTGGTAGTTTTGACTAAGTAATTCTTCATATCGCCCCTCGCCTTCGTCTCAAATATGCCCTCACGAGTCGTCGCCCATCACACACAAAGTCGTTACCGCAAGCGCCAGCAAAATTTACGTTCAAAAGTGAAAAACGTCTATTAACAATTTAGATTCAAATCAGCGTATTCGTGGGAAGCAAAGGAAGCTTTTATCCATATGTTATTTTTTTTTAAATCATTAAAGCGGCGATACTGCTTATAGCCCTCTGAACAGCGTATATTTGTGTTCGTACATGTAGTAGGTGATGGTATACTAATGTAGTACCTGGACCAAGATACAGAAAAATTACTTTTGTTTTGTTACAGACGAAATGGGAGGGGTATGGTCAAAATGCATAAGACCTTCGTCCGAACGGAACGTGGAAGGTAAGGATAAGCTAAAGCTCAGAAACTGGTACAATCATAAGCAACGTTGAACCCTAAAAACACAGGTTGTAAAACAATAAAAAGTCAATCTGGAACTAGTACAAACTGAACATATCACAAGCCGAATGAGCAGCTAATTCCCTAAAGGTGGTCACTCAGATACATGAAATTGAATGTATAATATACATGTATATGTACATGTATACAACCGACTTTAATTATTTTTGTTGAAAAATTGGGCTCCATATACAGTGTATTATGTCATCCATTTAGGCATACAACATTACAAGATCAGGAGGAAGTTATATAAACAGAGCAAATATTTACCCTCGTAAACAAATTATATATTAAACAAATTCCTCCAGTTTTCCATTTTTTTTGCCAGTGACGCTTTTTTTAAAAAAAGGAGATCTGTCAATTTAGTTCTAAAAAAATGCTGGGGTATATTTATACCTGAACGCAGCTGAATGTAATTTCTTGTTATTAAATTAGCACCAACTCTAGAACGACGACTAAAACTAGGACAGAGAGACAAGCTGGAAGAGTTTTTTCAACATATAATTTCCAAAGCAGCGATTCATTTTACTAAAGACGAGATGAAAGACATACGAAAAGCCATGAAAACAATGTTAGAAAGAATACGGACCAGAGTGAACAGCCGGGGTATATTCAACATTGCCAGTGTAGTGCCAGCAGGGAGTATGCGCGAACAAACTTCTCTCTGGAAGTTTGCTGATATTCTTGATGATGATGATGATGATGATGATGATGATGATGATGATGATGATGATGATGATGATGAACAGTATTATATCGAGTTTGATTTTCTTGCACCGTTAAATAATTTGATCCATCAGTGTACAAAGCAAACTGCAGAAATTGAATACATTAAATGCAAAGGATGCATCATAATAGTAAAGCCACCAGTCGATTTACAACGAGTGCGACAATATTATAGTGACAGAAAAGACGAATTCAATGAAAAGTCTCTGGAATACAAGCACGTGATCAGCAATCTCTTTCTGAATGAAATAAATTATTGTTTATCTTCAGCATGTAACTGCCTCTCCTTCCAGTGCGAGGAAAATAAATTTGGACGTTATAAGATCTCATTACTACCATCATCAGAACATCACAAACACGGCTGTGGAGAGTGTACAGTAGATATGCCTACTGGCACACTGCATGTCAACACTAAAATAGTTATCGAACAGTCCTCACGTGGTCCAAACGACTGTTCGTTATTATTTCAGTGGACAAGCAAAGCAAAGTCTCTATCAGCTCCTGACGAGCTGTTGTTACAGGAGCCACAGCCAGTCTCTCAACTACCAATATTTGTGGACTTTCTCCCTGCACTGGAATCTCTGACACCATCTTCCTCTGGTGCTGGAGAGGAACATGACTTCTTTATTGTTCCTAAAGGTTGTAATGTTTGTGATAGTTCTGATTATAAATACAGGTGGCGGAAGTCTTGGTGCATAGCTGAACTGAATGCTTTCACCACAGACATGTCTGCCAAACATAGAAATTGTTATCAAATCATTAAGTATTTTTCTGAGATTCTATTTTTACCCAGCTACGATATTAAGACAATAGTCCTACGTCACCACACAGAATGTACTGATACAACAGATGAGATAGTACAGTGTATATTGAAGATATACCAGGATCTTCACCAGGCATACGAAACAGAGGAGTTACTGTCGTATCAGTCAAACCTTAACGTATTGTTCAAAATATCCTACTTGAACTCCGATGAAAAGAAGAAGATCTGTGAGAAGTTCATTCATACGATGTGTTCTGTGTCAGTCACTGACACATGGGAGACATTCATCCGGAAGATATGGTATTGCTGGTAAAACACTTAGCCCTTGTACGGCATGATCTTAGTACGTCTATAAATGATTTGAATATTGTGCAAAGGTGCGAATAGTAATTTACTTGTGCAACCATTCCACTTGTTAAACAAATGAGCCGCCTCATGGGAAAACCAACAATCTGCATATGCGAAAACAAAGAAGCAGATCAGCTTCGCGGTGACCGCGAAGCTGATCAGCGTCTTTGTTTTCGCTACTCGGATAGTACAATTCCTCTTCTACTTAAATCCGAAATTTCAAGCTTCTAGCTCTTTCCTGTGCTTGTACAGGCTGGTTTGTGTCAGACCTGTTCGGAAACCAAATTGTTGGTTTTTCCACGAGGCGGCTCAAATCTCAATTAAGTTCATTATCGTGTTTTCGGTATTGTATTATGTCAAATGACATATGGGGCCGTGTCATGAGAAAACCAAATTTGTTTGTTTTGCCTATGCGAAAAGGAAGGCGCAGATCAGCTGTGCAGTAACTGCACAGCTGATCAGCGCCTTTGTTTTCGCTACTCGGATAGTACAATTCCTCTTCTACTTAAATCCGAAATTTCAAGCTTCTAGCTCTTTCCTGTGCTTGTACAGGCTGGTTTGTGTCAAACCTGTTCGGAAACCACATTGTTGGTTTTTCCACGAGGCGGCTCAAATCTCAATTAAGTTCATCTCGCGTTTTCGGTATTGTATTATGTCAAATGACATATGGGGCCGTGTCATGAGAAAATCGAGTTTTTTTGCCTATGCGAAAAGAAAGGCGCAGATCCGAGTAGCGAAAACAAAGGCGCTGATCAGCTGTGCAGTTACTGCACAGCTGATCAGCGCCTTTGTTTTCGCTACTCGGATAGTACAAATCCTCTTCTTTCTAAATCCGAAATTTCAAGGTTCTAGCAATCTACTGTAGTTGCGCAGGCCGGTTTGGGTCAGACCTTGTTGGAAACTCCAAAGACCGGTTTTGTGGCGTCGTGGCTCCTAAGGAGAATACTAGCCTGAGCCTTCACATGAGAAAACCATCAATTAGGTTTCCGACTATGCCTGTCACAAACCGGACTGTACAGTCACAGAAACAGGATAGCGGATAGAGGCTTTAAGTTTTGAATTTAAGAATGATTGTACTGTACAGTCACAGTAGCAGGATAGAGGCTTGAAGATTTGAATTTAAGAATGATTGTACTTTACTATTTATTGGCCGAAAACAAAGGCGTTATTTAGCTGTGCTATTTCTGCACAGCTGATCTACGTCTTTTTTTTATGCAGATGGTTAGTTCTTTTATGCGGCGGCTCAATAATGTTTGATTATAAAACTAAACTGGAACCGTTATCATAGAAAACAGCAATTTAGGCATTCTTCTTTTGTAGGAGAGACTGTCCCCTGCGGGCCGTGGTCCAGGGGTCTAAATAAATAAATAGATAAATAAATGATTTTGAGCCAGTGCATGAGAAAACCAACAATTTGGGGCTCAGACCAAGTCTGGCACAAAGCTACATGCACAGTCACAAAAGAAAGCTAGAGGCTTCAAATTTTGGATATACGAGCGTAAGTAAACGAGGAGTTTTGCTATCCGTGTAAGTGCTGATCAGCTGTTCAGTTATCTCACAGTGGATCTGCGACTTTGTTTTTGCATTGACAAATTGTTGCTGTAGATGCTGATCAGCTGTGCAGTTATCTCACAATTGATCTGCGACTTTGTTTTTGCATTGAAAAATTGTTGCTGTAGATGCTGATCAGCTGTGCAGTTATCTCACAACTGATCTGCGCCTTTGTTTTTTGTATTGACAAATTGTTGCTATCTGTGTAGGTGCTGATCAGCTGTGCCCTTATCTCACAATGGATCTATGCCTTTGTTTTTTGCATTGACTAATTGCTGGTTTTCTGGTTCGGCGGCACAATTGTGTATATATAAACATGGATGTTTAAAGATAAATGAAATAATTATTTTTGTAGAAAATAAATTTGGTAATTTACGCGACATAGACTCGTCAAAACAAGTTTTGCACCAGTTAATATTTTTCGCATTTCAAAATAATGTTAAGTATACATGTAGATATTTTTTCAAATAAATTCTTAAAACTTGATACCATTGAATAACAAATCAATATTTTTTCTTAAAAAAGATCACGTAAAAATGTGCAAAATGCATGATTTTGAATTTTTTGGACAAAAAAACTTTTTTTGATCAAAAGTAACGATTTTTGAGATTTTGTTTAAATTCTCAGAAAAAAAGCTAAATAACTCATCTCTCCAATAAAATGGGTTGTTTTCCTTCAAACACAGCATGCAGCACCCCTTAATGTTTAACTGGAGGTACTGCTTTACAACCCATTCAAATTCCGACTTTTTAAAAAGCTGCATATCAAAAACATACTCATGCAACATCTTTGACATGAGATCGCATTTAACAGAAAGAAAACAGGCGGCAGGTTTTGGTGTCAAAACACCAGATAGTGATCAAAAACTGAAATGAATTTTGATTATACTCATTTTCTCCAGTATTTATGATTTTTTTTTCTCAAAAATTGCAATTTTGTTACAACATGCATTTTTACCAGAATTTTGAGATTGTAAAATTGTCTTTGGGCTTAATCATTAGCTTTGGAGCTCTTGTGTGTAAATTTGGAAACAAAAATGTGTTCTTAACACTGTGGCATTTTTTGGTGATTGTTTTCGACTTTCCGATTTTCAGTTTTTACAGAAAATGGGAATTTTCAATTTTTCTTAAAATCGTTTCCGCAGCGTTTCTGATCTTATCACACACATTATCAAACTCTTTCAGACTGTGCAAATTCAAAAAGCTAGGTTGAAAGTTTGTTAGTCAAAAGGTCACTTAAAAATATGAAAAAAAAAATCTAAATGGTGCAAAACCTCTTTTGAGGAGTATAACGATTCAGTGGCCCCTTGTACGGAATGATCTTGCCACGACTATACTTGATTAAATATTGTGCACTGGTACGAATTCATACTTACTTTGTATGTATAACCATTCCATATTATTCCCTACTCAATTAAGCAGTTCATGTTTTGTTTTCGGTATTGTATTTTGTCGAATGGTTTAAACAGCCGCGTCTCGAGAAAACGAATGTTATCTATGCGAAAAAAGGCGCAGATCAGCTGTGCAGTAACTGCACAGCTGATCAGCACCTTTGTTTTCGCTACACGAAAAATACAGTTCCTCTTCTTCCCAAATCCGAAATTTCAAGGTTCTGGCAACCTTCTGTAGTTGCGCAGGTCTGTTTGTGTCAAACCTGGTTGTAAACCCTGAGAGGCGGTTTGTCGAGTCGCGGCTCATAAAGAGACCTTTTGGGTCAGATTGATGCGTTCACCTAAGCCTTCGCATGAGAAAACCTACAATTAGTTTCCGACCAGGCCTGACACAAACCGGTCTATACATTCACAGAAACAGGCTAGATGCTCGAATTGCCTGATTTAATAAGAAGAAAGGTTGTGCTATTTATGTTTGCGAAACCAAAGGCGTTAATCGGCTCTGCAGTTTGCAGTTACTGCACAGCTGATCAGCGGATTTCTTTTTGCATATGCAGATTGATGGTTTTCTTAAGCGTCGGCATACTTCATACTTTTAGCTATACGTATACTCCTCCTAAAACAATCCGGCCGCCCAGTTGTGTTATAACCACTCGATTGAAATGAAAAGGAATAATTATGTTCATTTTTTGTTTTCAATTTAAAAATCACAAGCCAGAATCTCCACTGCCCTTTGACATACAATGTACATCTTTTGCGCATGCTCAGCGTTTGTCCTAGGCTTTTAAGGAGCCAACCTGATGTGTTGGGTTCTAAAAAGCCAGTCCAGCCCCGTGTCTCTCCCATGCTTGCTCATTCAGACGCAACTGCAGCGTAGAAACATCAGAGGTGAAGTATAAAGCTATTCACTTTATAACCGGGGCTCAACAGCTCGATCCAGAGCTCCTTCAGTCTTTTCGAATGACATTTTCAGCATGACGTGTCTTCATATGACATGCGCTGTTAAAAGGGCGTGAAACCTCTTACATACCAAAATATTTCCTATTTAAGGTTGGGAATAGAATAGTTAAAAGTAAAAACATATCTACCGAATTCATACATAAGTATACAGAGTGCGAAAACATTCTACAGTTCTGACAATTTTGGGTGACTGGATTTTTTTCAGGAGGAGTATATAAATCACAGCTGAGAAACACGTGGTACGGAGTGTATGAAGCACAATTAAATTATTTCCGAAGTTGAGATAAGAAATTCGAGTTTTCTCAGCCAAGGCAGGTATCGAACATTTATCGAATGAAAGTAAGATAAAGAATCCAGGATATTTCTTTTCGCAAACACTTCCGCCCCATGAACATATAGTACTTCTAACACAAGAACATTGAAGTTTTTGCAAAAACGAAATAAAAGAAATTTCTTATGTTACTTTCTTTCAATAACTGCGCAATTTCTGCATTGGCTGCTCCTATCTATCACTCAGTAGAAGTAACGCTGACGGAGAAATCTCGAAAATCTAACCTCATCTTCGTACTCAATTGCAGTGTGTGTCACCGATCATTTATCGGTTTGTATGTATACAATACTACGTGATTCTCAGTAGTGTAAAAAGCTTATTTATCTATGTTGATGATACCGGTGTTTGTAATGAAAGGTGACGTTGCTCTTTGTTTAGATTACGTCAGGTTTCCGATATATAACATGAATCGCACAACTAGTACTATACAGATTTTCTGTACTGTAATTTTATCTGGGTACTATCTACTACAGTCTATAAATGAGCCACCTCGTGAGAAAACCAACAATCTTCATATAAGAAAACGAAGACGCAGATCAGATTCGCGGTAACCGCGAAGCTGATCAGTGCCTTTGTTTTCGCTACACGGATAGTACACTTCCTCTATTTCTTATATCCGAAATTTCAAGCCTCTAGCCTGCTTCTGTGACTGTGCAGCCTGATTTGTGTCACACCTGTTCGGAAACCAAATTGTTGGTTTTCCCACGAGGCGGCTCAAATTAACTTAATGACAATATTATTATACCATTCCAGTCTCCGACTCATACCAAGAACCGTACAAATGGTACAGCGTGCATGTTCTTATGTAATTTCATCCGAGTACTATCTGCTATGGTTACATGTTATATAAATATGTTCAAGGAAATAGGCAACATCACGAAAACATGTCCGTGTAATGTATAACCCCCTTATACCCCACTTTTATATAGAAAAACTGGGGTGATCAAGGATATACCTATTTTTCTTATTTTTTGCTGAAAAACATAGATTGTGGATAAACGTTAGAGCCGCCTCGGTGAGGCGGTTCTAACGTGTACCCACAATCTATGTTTAGACAAAACGTTAGCAAATTATCACAAATTTCCTGATGAAATTTTCAATTTTTAAGCTAAAAATCTCTATATATTGCATGGACAAATTTTCGTAATGTAATTTTATCATTCCAGTGTTTGGCACATACCAAGTAATCGCACAACTGATACAAAGTGTTTTTTCTCATGCAATTTCTTCTGAGTACTATCTACTGTAGGCCAGAATCGATATTCCTGTCTTAAACATTTTTGTTTATTTACAGTTTACCTATATAATCCTTGCATTGTTGATTGTCACCTCCCCGTGACCAACTGTGTCCCGTTTACCTGTTAAGTTAACGGAACACGGAACCAAAGTGACCTTTGCCACGACATGTTTACATAATTGGATTATACTTGCAGTATATCGTTAACGGATGTAAATAACACTGTCAGATACGAGATCTCGTGTACTAGACGTTTTTAGTACCGGTGTAGAACGTTCTAAGATGGCGGCGAGTCCAACAGGGAATGTGTAAGTAGTCTTTCATTTGTAAAATATCAGTCATTTTTAATGCTAGGGGCCAGTCTCAGACACTGTCACGCTCGGAAAAAAAAATCAGTTTACGATTTTTATATTGCCATTACGCAGTCTGATCAATGTTGCAAGAATTTGGCTGAGATGAGCGGGTGTCTTACGAGATTTTCAATTTAAAGGGAGACAGTCAAGGGTTTCACGACTTTTTGTCTTTTTATCAGAAAATATCGTTACTTTTCTACAATCTATTAGCCTAGACCCCTAAACACTCTCCCTAGCCATGGCAGTCCACAGAAACTGTCATGGTAGAATTTACTTGAGTTTAAATATATTACCGGGTTACTGGCCTTGAGAACCCTAAGTAACACTCCCTGTTACATCTGGTGGCCAGTGTGGGGGTGATACATTCATTCTAATTTAAAATATTTATTTACTTATTTATTTCATTATCATTTTTATACATTATTAGTACTTTTGCTTCACCTATCCTTTCTGTCTTGCATATTTGATTTTACTTTTAAATATCGGGACGATATTTCGCGAAGTGGGGAAATGTGTAGCAGGTAGAAGCGTCAACAAACAATTTTGTATGGTCCCTTCGGTCAACTAATGTTTTTAAAATTAGGTGACTGTATCCAGTGTTAGATTTCTATTGTAATCCCAAAAACCATAGTAATCGCTTCATTGCACTTCGCCATCTTTGTTTGTAGTTTATAGTAAAGTTTTTCTTTACTGTATCTCATTATTGTTGACTGAGATATATATTTTCTATATCTTATAGGTAGGTGAAACGCTTCTTATAGTATATGTACGTTTGTATAGTTTTCTTCTTGAAAATGATGAGATAAGTGGTATTTTGTCCGTTAGAATGTATTTTCATTGTTCAAATATTCACCTGTGTAAGTACTCATGACGTCACATTGTGTATTTTAACGATGTGTATTGGAAATGTATTTGATAGTTTTTCATTAATTAGATAGTAATCGCTTCATTGCACTTCGCCATCTTTGTTTGTAGTTTATAGTAAAGTTTTTTCTTTACTGTATCTCATTATTGTTGACTGAGATATATATTTTCTATATCTTATAGATTGACCAGAATTGAACATCACTCATTAAATCATCTTGAAGCTTCTCTGGTGTTATTCCATCTATCATGGCCTTGAGAACCCTAAGTAACACTCCCTGTTACATCTGGTGGCCAGTGTGGGGGTGATACATTCATTCTAATTTAAAATATTTATTTATTTATTTTTCCATTTACTTATTTTTCTCATTATAGTACTGAATGATGTGTGTATGAGGAGATATAAATATGTCATTTGTTTCATTTTTCATTGCTTTCGCTGCGATCATTTAGTACATGTTTTTGTGTCTTGTTCTTTGTGTTATCCCAAATCCCCCTTTCCTCTTGAGAAAATATATAGTGATGTCCCAGAGGAATCATTCTTGAAGTTATCATTGTTTATGTGGTAGAAACTTTGTTAAGCTTTCAGGGATTGTAAACTTGTTGAGCATTGTGCTAAAATCTAGAATGTTATTGCGAAACTTATAAAGCTTCAAGCATTTATAAGTATTTTTGTCGGACATTTTTTGAAATCGAGACGGTGAATTTTGTAAATGTCGGCAATTTTCTGGTAAGCGCACTTTTCTAGATAGTTAGTTCTTGTATCAGCAGAGTAGCTATTAGTGTAGAATAGTATATGTTCGCACGTAGCTTGTTCAAATAAAGCACACCACATTTGTGTATTCATACAAGGGACAACTGTATTCATACTCAAAATAATTTTGTGTGCTAAAGTGTCATGGTGAAAAGACGTGAATTATAATTCATACTGGAGAACTTTGTGAATTCGTGCTACAATAGTGAATATTGCAGATTTAACGATTCATACTGGAGAACTTTGTGAATTCGTACTATGTGGTGAATATTACGGATTAGTAATTCATACTGGAGACACTTGTGGAAGTGAAATTTAACGCGGAATATTCGTGAAACATTGTGTTTATTCATACTGGAGAAACATTTGAATATGTTTGTTGTCACTGTGAATAACTGATATAGCCTTTGTGTACTGGAGAAAAACATAGTGCAAACGTTTTGAAAACTTGTGCATATAGAGACTTCGTGAACGGAGCGCTTTGTTATTCATACTGGAGAGATACCTTGTGAAATTCATTGTGCTTATATATAGTCGTTAATATAAAGCAACATAATGGAAAGAGAAATGCGGAATTTACGGCGACAAGGCGTCAGTCAAACACAGGAGAATGAACGGTTAATACAGCAAGTGAAAAGGATGGAAGAGGAAAACAAAAGGCAAATGCAGGCATTAGTTGCTAGACATCAAGAACAAATTCGTGCTCTAACTGCTCAACGGAATCCTACAGCTGGTCCTCAAGACAGAGATGAAAATCAGTCAAGAACAGCTAACCCTTATGGTGTAGACAGAGATCAACATAGATCGTTAGATCCTCAAGATACCCGAAGAGACGAGCAAGGAGCTCTAGGACCACTTGATGCAGACATAAATCAAGATCAAAGATCATTGGATCCTCACGATACAACTAGAGAGCAGCAAGGAGCATTAGGACCCCAAGTTGCAGGAGAATCAGGAAGTTGGGATACAGTTAGCCATACAAGCAGTAGGGATTCAGTATTTAGACCTGGCCAATACATTGTTCCAGAAGCTCAATACAGGACACCGCCAGTGATGATAGATATACGGATGGAAGGTTCCTATATGCAAGATAATGCTAGAGACGGTCCTAGAGCAAGACAGAATGAGCTAACTAGGAATGAAAATGTACAAGAGCAATCAGACGGAGATGAGGACATAAAAGATCTTGACAGAAGGTTAACACTACTGAGACAACAGGGGTTTTATCCCATAGACGCCAGTATAGAAGTGTTAGAAGGAAATAAGTCTGGAAGAACAAAACTAAGAAAGCCTAGCTTTCTTACGGACAGTGAAGATGAAAAGAAAGAAAGTACTCAACTCAGACAGCAGGAAAGGCTGGACGACAGTTCTAAATATCAAAGACTTGAGCCTCGCCCTCCATTGAAAGAAGATACAGATTTTTACAGGGAACATCTGTTACCGTATGGTGAAGATGCGAGAGGGAATAGACAAGGTCTTGAACAGAATAGTGAACAGAAAGAAAGAAATGCTCCAGTTCCAGAAAGATATTCCAGAAACACAGATAGAGATTATCAGTACATTCCTCCACCACAAGTATCACCAGCTTGTACAGATAGACAGCATCTTAGACAAGAGGAAATAGAACAGAATAGACATAGGACTGTGGCACAGGACAGATATGATGATAGTTATGGAGAACAGTCATCATATGCACAATGGAAGAGAGTGCAGGATAACCTTAGAACATGGGAAGAAGCGATAAGAAGGAAGGAAGCAGAGCTTATGGAAAGGGAAGAGCAATTGGCGATGCAGGAGAAGCGAAGACTAGAAGCTTCTAGATTTCGTGAGAAGGAAAGAGAGCTGAAGAAAAGAATGGAGTTGCTACAAATTCGTGAAAAGAAGTTGTCACAAAGAGAGGCCAGCATGAGGGATGATGAATATGAAGCTGAAGAACATCCTCAATTTAAACAGGATTATACAATAGAGTATAGACAGTACAGAGATAGACAGAAAGAAAGAATGGCTGATAGGAGACAGAAAACAGAACCTGAACATCGTCTTACCAATACAATAGAGTATAGACAAGACAGAGATATACAGAGAGAAAGAATGGCTGATAACAGACAGAATATAGAACCCGAACATCGTCCTACAAATAAAATAGAATATAGTCGAGAAAGAAATGCAGCAGCACAGATAGAGATAGATAGACTGGGAGAAATGTTACAGAATACACAATTGGAACATCCTCTTAGTAATAGAGAATTACCACAAGAGCGTCTCCAAGGGACTTCTATACAGAGAGAACATGAACCAGCAAGAGACCATGTTTTATGCAATATTGGTGTCAACACAGATAGCAGCCTTTATCAAGATACAGAGAGAGGAAATGATAGACAGAAAGTTATTGATATGCATGTTGATGCTCCCAAGTTTTCACCATTTTCGGGAGAAGACCCAAAGCCAAAGAATGAAGCGTCCTTCGAGGAGTGGAAATACGAAGTGAATTGCACCCGTGAAAACGGAGAATTATCTGAGTCAATGATAGCTCAGCTGATCCGCAAATCTCTCCGTAACCCAGCCAAGAAGATATTGTTGCCACTCGGTACTTCAGCAAGTGTACAAACTATGATGGATAAACTCGAAGGCGTATTTGGAAATGTTGCTAAAGGGCATACCATTCTGAAAGAATTTTATACAGCTACGCAACTGGAAACAGAATCAAGTAGAACATGGGGTCTTCGTCTGGAGGACATACTTCAGAAAGCTATAGATAAAGGATATGTGAGAAATGAAGATAAGAACAATATGCTGAAGGAACAATTTTGGACTGCACTTAGAAGTGAACGGCTAAAGAACGCTACACGTGTGAAATATGAATTTACTGATGATTTTGAAACATTGAGAAGTGCTGTTAGGACAGAAGAACAGGAGATGAATCAATATTCCAATCTCAAGCAACAGCAAGCTGCATCCTCTCAGTATAGAACACCGACAACAGATGAAAAGCTCTTAGAAAGTTCAAAGTTAGATCAGGTTATTGAAGGACTCCAAACGTTGACAAAAGAAGTGAAAGAAGGAAATAAGAAAAATCGCTATAAACCATGGTTTAATAAGGACAAACAACATGGAAATAACAACGCAGATGAAAATCAGGATAATACTCATGATAGTCAGAAGAATAAACAGCCGTTAAACTAAGAGAAGTCTTCAACGCGGGATCAGCTGAAGACTGTACTACTACTACTACTACAGATCCCAATGACACAGAGAGTTACCCGAGGTCAAAGTTGATCGGCAATTCCAATGAATCTCTTGTTACATTTTGTGGGAAAGAAGCATTAGGACTGATCGACAGTGGTTCACAAGTAACAACAGTGTGTGAAGAATTCTACAGGACTTTGGACCCTCCTCCACCTGAAGTTCCAATCCAAGATTTTAATCTTGTTGTTCATGGACCAGATGGAAAGGAGTTGGATTACCTGTGTTGTGTTGCGGTTACAGTTGAAGTACCCTTTCAGACAACACCTATTCACACACTGGCGTTAGTGGTTCCTAATACACGATACAACTCACAAGTGCCGTTAATTATAGGAACAAATGTGATAAGAGAGGCAAAAGTGGATCAGTGTACAGATAGTAATGTACCAACAGAATGGCAGAATGCTTTCATCTCCCTTCACAACGGATTTGTTGGATATGTAAAATCTACCAATAAATACAATGTGGATATTGCGCCAATGCAAACAGTAACTTTCTCTGGATTAGTAAGAAAGATAAGGAATACTGAGTCAGCAGTTACAGAGAACACAGAAACAGCTACAAGTAGATTGGGTGTGTGTCCGCGGGTAGTAGCGTTGGATAAAGTAGGATCATATCAACGAGTTCCTGTTCGAGTTTTTAATATGTCAGCTAAAACCATGACAGTGACACCTCAAACAGTGCTTTGTGAGCTTCAAGAAGTAAAGGTTCTGAGAGAAGCAGATTTAAAAATTGATCAGAAGGTAGAAAATAGTGCTAGGATGGCTTCACAAAGAATAGAAGAACAAGAGTCAGAGTTACCTACAGGAGTAAATCTAGATGAATCAGATCTGAATGGAGAACAGAAAGATCTAGCTGAGAAACTGTTTAGAAAGTGGAACAGCATATTTTCTAAAGGAGATTTAGACATAGGACGCACCAAGCTTGTGGAACATCACATTAAACTTAACAACGAAGAACCGTTCAAAGATCCACATAGACGGATTCCACCTGGCATCATAACAGAAGTCAGAGAACATCTTCAAGAAATGTTGAATGCTGGTGTCATCAGGAACAGCGAGAGTCCATTCTCCTCAAATGTTGTGATAGTGCGTAAAAAGGACGGAACCATCAGATTTTGCGTCGACTATAGAAAACTTAACAATCGCACTATCAAGGACGCTTATGCTATACCCCGGATCGAGGATTCACTGCATCTGTTAGCAGGCTCGAAGTATTTTTCGAAGCTCGACCTTCGCAGTGGGTACTGGCAGGTAGAGGTCAAAGAAGAAGACAAGGCTAAGACAGCATTCAAGGTGGGAACGCTCGGCTTCTTCGAGTTCAACAGGATGCCTTTCGGCCTTTGTAACGCACCAGCAACCTTCCAGCGGCTGATGGAAAGGAGCATGGGAGACATAAATCTCCGAGATTGCCTGATATATCTGGATGATATAGTGGTTTTCTCCTCAACCTTCGAAGAGCACGTCGATCGTCTGGAAGCGGTGTTCAAGAGGCTGAAAAGGAACAACTTGAAGCTAAAGGCATCCAAGTGCGAGTTCTTTAAGCGAGAAGTCACCTACCTTGGACATGTCGTCTCACAAGAGGGCATACAGACAGACCCTAGCAAGATCGATGCCGTCAAGACCTGGCCAGTACCCAAGACAGTTAAAGAGGTTCGAATGTTTCTGGGCTTCACTGGATACTATAGAAGATTTGTCAAAGGATATGCTTCTATAGTACGTCCTCTAAACGACCTGCTAATCGGACATCCAACCAATAAAGCTGCTGTGAAAGATCAGAAAGGCAACAACAAACCACCACCATTCGTATGGGGAAACGAACAACAAACTGCTTTTGAAACAGTGATAGACAAGTTGACAGAACCACCAGTCCTCGCTTATGCCGATTATAGACTTCCTTTCAAGCTACACACAGACGCTTCAACATCAGGTCTTGGAGCTGTGTTGTACCAGACTCAAGATGGAATAGATCGTGTGGTAGCTTATGCCAGCAGAAGTCTGAAGCCTGCCGAAAAGAATTACCCGGCGCATAAGTTGGAATTTCTGGCATTGAAATGGGCGGTGACAGACAAATTTCATGACTATTTGTACGGTTCGAAGTTTGAGGCCCTGACAGACAACAATCCGCTTACCTACGTTTTGACGTCAGCTAAACTAGACGCAACTGGTCAACGATGGGTCGCAGCATTGTCTTCCTACAACTTCAGCCTTACATATAGAAGTGGAATTTCAAACAGAGACGCCGATGGATTGTCGAGAAAGGTGGAATCTACAGAACCATTAGAAGGAGTTCAGTTTCCAGAAATTCTTAAAGCCATTTCCCAGTCAGTTAATGCCAGCGTTGAAGAGCATCCATATATAGATAGCTTGACAACGTCTATCTCTGAAGGCAACCAAGCTGGTGATGAAGACATTCCTCAGGAGCTTCTTCGATCTACTGCTCTTTCGAAGCAAGACTGGATCAAAGCTCAACGAGATGACAGAGAGATATGTCTCATTCTGGACTTCATCATTAGTGGCCAAAGACCAGATAGCAAGCAGGCAGAGACTCTGAACTTGGACAAGCGCTATATCAAGGAGTGGGACAGATTCAAGATTGAAAACGATATTCTCTTAAGATGTTCCACACTCCAAGGACAAGATAGCCAGCAACTAGTACTGCCAGCAAGATTCAGAGAAGATATTTTCAAGGCATATCATGATGACATGGGACACCAAGGCAGAGACAGAACTCTTAGTCTGATGAAGAGACGGGTTTACTGGCCTGGGATGGACACCTACGTCGAAAAGATGATCAAGAGATGTGATCGATGCATCCGCAGGAAAGTCCTACCTACCAGAGCTGCAGACCTCATCAACATCACGTCTACCGCACCCATGGAAGTAGTTTGCATAGACTACCTGACCATTGAACCATCCAAAGGAGGCATCGAAAATGTGCTCGTGATTACCGACCATTTTACGCGATATGCCCAAGCTATTCCAGCGAGAAACCAGACGGCACACACAACTGCTCGACTTCTCTACGAGAATTTCTTCGTTCACTATGGGTTCCCGGCCAGAATCCATAGTGACCAGGGAGCCAACTTCGAGTCGAAGTTGATCAAGAGCCTCTGCGACCTTACAGGAATGAAGAAGACCCGCACTACACCCTATCATCCGATGGGGAATGGCATGGTTGAGAGATTCAACCGGACATTGTTGAATATGCTGGGAACGCTCCAGGACAACCAGAAAGCTGATTGGAAGTCACACCTGTCCACTCTCACTCATGCCTACAACGCAGCTACTCATGATAGCACGGGCTTCTCTCCATTCTACCTGATGTTTGGGCGTCATCCACGTTTAGCTGTCGATGCTTTCCTGGGCTTACCACAGAGCCAACAACAGGTCAGAAGCCGACAAGACTACGTCGACAAACTAAAAAAACGGATGGCCTTTGCTTATGATACTGCATCATCAGAAGCGAGAAAAAGTGCTGACAGACAGAAAGGCTACTATGATGACAAAGTCAGATACACGAATCTGGAAGTAGGTGATCGCGTTCTAGTGAAGAATGTGGGTCTTCGTGGGAAGCAGAAGCTGGCAGATTTGTGGGAACACTGCCCCTACGTGGTTAGAAGCCAACCAGTACCAGCTATTCCCGTCTTTGAGGTGGTGAAGGAAAATTCTCCTGGGTCTAAGCCAAGAGTTCTCCATCGCAACATGTTGTTACCATTCACTGGATTGCCGTGCCCGCGGACACACACCCCTGAAAAGAAACAAAAAGAGAACGCAGATCTAGAAGAGGATCAACTTATTGATGCTACTAGAGAACCAGAAGTGTCTGATCATGATGACAGTAGTAGTCAGTCTTCAGCTGAAGAAGATGAAGAAGATGAACCAACAAGGCCAGAATCGTATGTTATTCCCATGCGACGGACAAGGGGACAAGGTGGCCTCAGGCCTCCTGCCAACAGAGCAGGTGACTCAGACCAACACCAACAACTAAGTAGTAGACCACAGAGAAACAGAAGAAGACCAGAGAGATTCAATAGCGACGAGTTTGTGACAGAATTTACATTTACTGTTCCGGCTAGTCAGGTCACATACCTGTAATATCGTGTGATTTTCATCAGCGTAGAGATCAGTGACAGTGTTTTAATTCATTTCATTCATACATTTTCATTCTTGTAAATATTTTCAAATAGTATAGTCAAGGTATTGAGAGAGTAAATGAACACAATACTTAAGTAATCTGATTTCTTGAACAATTTTATTTCTGTGAGTCAGAAGAGAAGAAAGAGAAGAAAGAAGATAAAATAGTGACATAGATAAAGGATGAAGAAATTCAGGAGAAATAGTTTCTAGTAGATTTCTACTAACTCATTATTGCCAGGTAAATATAAAGTGTTGATATTATGATTTCTTTTTCAACACAGAAGAAGAGGACTTATACCTGGATTATATGAATTTCTAAACAATCTGTGAAACTTGAGAGTTAGTCCAAGATATCCGGTGTGATATTACTCTGTACCCCTTGGCCTGTACCCATCATCTTCATCATCATTTCATCTTCATCATCATATTGCATGGATGGTAGGCGTGCGTGTGGTAGTGATACATTCATTCTAATTTAAAATATTTATTTACTTATTTATTTCATTATCATTTTTATACATTATTAGTACTTTTGCTTCACCTATCCTTTCTGTCTTGCATATTTGATTTTACTTTTAAATATCGGGACGATATTTCGCGAAGTGGGGAAATGTGTAGCAGGTAGAAGCGTCAACAAACAATTTTGTATGGTCCCTTCGGTCAACTAATGTTTTTAAAATTAGGTGACTGTATCCAGTGTTAGATTTCTATTGTAATCCCAAAAACCATAGTAATCGCTTCATTGCACTTCGCCATCTTTGTTTGTAGTTTATAGTAAAGTTTTTCTTTACTGTATCTCATTATTGTTGACTGAGATATATATTTTCTATATCTTATAGGTAGGTGAAACGCTTCTTATAGTATATGTACGTTTGTATAGTTTTCTTCTTGAAAATGATGAGATAAGTGGTATTTTGTCCGTTAGAATGTATTTTCATTGTTCAAATATTCACCTGTGTAAGTACTCATGACGTCACATTGTGTATTTTAACGATGTGTATTGGAAATGTATTTGATAGTTTTTCATTAATTAGATAGTAATCGCTTCATTGCACTTCGCCATCTTTGTTTGTAGTTTATAGTAAAGTTTTTTCTTTACTGTATCTCATTATTGTTGACTGAGATATATATTTTCTATATCTTATAGATTGACCAGAATTGAACATCACTCATTAAATCATCTTGAAGCTTCTCTGGTGTTATTCCATCTATCATGGCCTTGAGAACCCTAAGTAACACTCCCTGTTACATAGACACTAGTAATTTTAAGCCAGAAGCCGTGTAGACACATAGAGAATCTTACACAAGTGGTCATTTAATATGAAATTTATAAAACGAGCTTTCGGCGGGTTTAATAAATTTCATATTAAATGACTACGAGTGTAAGATTCGTTTTATCATATGACTTTTAAAATAAGATTATATCGCCTTCGAACTGGACATATTTTCAATGAAAATTTACATTGTTGTTACGGACGTTACGTATTCCCGCAAAAGTGTTAATACACGTGTGGTTATATAATTTTTATGACATGACGTTATCCACTGGAAAACAGCGACGTCATATGATAAAGGTTAATTATGAGCATTTAGTAATCGTGTAGTCGCATACATGTACTTTTGGATACTGTGTAGAGCCATAATGACAAATTGCAGCAATCAGCCCGCTTAATTTTATTTGTTCTTTCTTTAAGTTTCGTATCTGATATGGTTCTTTGTAGGAGTTTCGAAGCCAAAGCAGTAACGAAACAGCATTTGTTTTATATCGAAATCTAGGGCAAATTTTATGCAAATAAAAATTCTATGGAACCGAACCGAACATAAAAACTAAAAAAATATGACACCGTTATGCAACAGTGTACACTTTGAGCACCATGCACGGCCTTAAGAAGCAATCCATAAGCACGTAATCCTCACAAGGAGATATTGCTGTGCATGAAGGAAGTGACGACAGTGACTACGGTTTTACGAACCAACGGTCGGATTTTTATAAATTTACTTTTGATGGGGGAAAGCCATAGTGTATATTGTAAAAGAAGTGTGTGTGTGTGTGTGTGGGGGGGGGGGCGCTTCCTGCAGCACTCTAGGTATAGCCACTCAATGTCGTGCAGCATATCGCCGAAGCCACTGGTGTTTCATCGTAGCCTTCATGTCCCCTGGCTTTGCACAGTCCCCCGTCTCAGAAATCTGAGTGTCATTAGTTTAATCCATAAAATAATTTCAAACTGAAAGAACTTGGACAGATTTTCCTTTTAAATGGAAATTTTATACATACGAAGGGTGTTCAATAAACGCACAGAAACGTCTAGTCATGTCCTTATTTTTTAAATGAGCTGAATGAAACCGTGAAGCAAATTCTCCTCTTGCCCTGGCATGTAGGGGTTGAATCCAGGCTGGATACCAGATACAACAACAAGTATTCAAATACTATAATTACGATGCTCCTCTCACGAATCAAACTCCCAAACATTTCTGCCCAAATGTAATGAGTATAGCTAAAATCAGACAGGACCCTTTCAGTTTCGTTATCTTAAATAGGTAGCAGTAAAAATACTATCTAGTGTTCAAAGAATATGGACATCCGCAGACAATGCTCTTAGTTAAGCCTATGACACGTTAAGCATTTTGGTTGGTTGTATCTATATCTCTATCTTCCTTTCCATCTGAACCTTTGAAGAAGATTTCAGTTAGTATTTTGATATACCAGAAGCTGAAGGGGATTACGCAAAACAAAAGCAAACACTTGAGTGATACAAGAAGTATTAATGCTTAACGTCCCAGTCAACAGCAATGGCCATGTCGTGACGTTACCTTTATTTTATGGGACTTTTCCCCAAATTTAGGATACATTAACATTCAAGGTGCTTCAAATATAACCATCCAACTAAGCCAATAAGGCTTATATATGGGTGTACGGATGGTTTGACTTGAGACCACGTTTCCTAGGAAGTCTCATACCTAGGGGCTTAACAAGTAATCAGATGGTCAGTCACTATCGAAGAAGCTTTGCCTGGAGGCACAATCAGCCTGTCTATTTCGTTAGGCCCCAATGGGCGGGACCCTTTCAGGTTTATGTTTGTATGAGGGAACAATGTGTAATTTTAGTCTCTTAGAGCTGTGATCTGCCAGTGTGGCTGGTAGTGATTTCTTGATGATCTACAAGATATCCAAAATCTGCGTCTTCACTGTTACAAAAGCCTCAAATTAACCTGTGTCTACACGGTTGCTGGTTAAAATACTTGTCTCTGCACAGTAGCCTGACCGATATATTCAAGCTCAAGTATTTTCTTCTATGACAGTTTATGTGGGCTGCCATGAGTAGAGAGAGTGTTTGGGGGTCTAGCCTAATTCACTTTTGTAGAAAGGTGACCGTACCCGCTGTTAAAAAGACAAACGAGTCGTAAAAAACTGGCCTGCCTCCGCTTAGATTGAAAATCACGTAAGACACCCACTCATCTCAGCCAAAAGCTTGCTACAGTGATCAGACTGTGTAATTGCAATATCAAAATCGTAAACTCTGATTTTTTCCGACGCGACGGTGTCTGAGACTGGCCCCGAGCATTGAAAATGACTAATATTTTTACAAATGAAAGGCTAGTAATATATTCCCTGTTTGACCCGTCGCCATCTAAAAGTCTACACGAGAACACGTATACAAATGTGAATAAACAGTGTGTTGTTTTGTACCACTATAGTTTTTGTCAGACATGTATAGTCGGACATGTCATATGCATGGTATATGTGAAAATGAATAGGCATAATTATTTCACTCCAGTCTCCGACTCATACCACGAAAGCGCACAACTGATACAGGTTGCTTGTTCTGATGCACGTTCATCTGAGTACTATCTAGTACGGTCATGTTTATGTTATATACATGTAGTAGTGAAACTGAATTGGTGATATTCTAGCACATCTCGCCTATATAGCCAATGGCTAAAACGTGTTGTGCAATTGAATGGGCAACATTATTACATCATTCCAGTTTCGGACACATACCAAGAATCGTACACCTGGTACAGCGCGTTTGTTCTCATGTAATTTCATCCGAGTACCATCCGTAAATACAGTTTATATCTAATATGCTCACCGGCAAAAGTTTAGTCAGTGAAAATACATGTTAAATCCCTTTGGGACTGTTTAAATCGCTATAGCTTCAAAACACTTCGATAGTTTGGGATTTAAATTACCAATCAAAAGCTGAATAAACCTCGGAGTGAATACACCATTTTTCGTTCTTATTTTAAATGAAAGGGAGGTAATTTCAATATAATGAATACATATGTATTTGACTTGTTATTTCTCGAGACAGTGACCGAATTTTAAAAAGAGTGTTTATTTTTTTTTTTTTTTTTTTGGTCACTGGCAACAACCTATATCAGAAAGCGCTATTAATCAAAGCGCCGAAATGATCCATGATCGGGTATGTACATTTTTTATACAAAAATGATGTTTAAGAAAAATGCCAATAACTCTGTCGAAATGGATAACTAGTGGAGTTTCTTTTCAAAATAAGAAAGAATCTGCCTTTGCTAATTGAATAAATGGGGAAATCTAAGGAAATCTAAGCATTAGGGTATGATAGTAATCGAGTTTGTCAAAGTTACTGACTAAACTTTTTAGACATGCTCCCTGGCCCAAAACACCAATTACCTCAATGTAGGATTGCGCGTTTAGAGTCACCTTATATTACGATGGTAAACTTAAAATATTTGTGTCCCACAAAACCCACCACATCTCTGGTATGAACCCAGCCATAGCCTAATGGTACTCACCACTTTTAGGGCTTAAATGTGTAAAATGTAGTAAGCTCGTTTGTCTTTTATAATTCTGCTCGTTTGCTTGTTTGGCACATGTTTTCTAGTTTTAGATAACCTGAGCCGAAGGGTTACAAGGTAGGCTCATAGGATGACCACGCTCCGGCGTCTCCGTCGTCGTCCTTCGTCAACAATTTCTATGAACTTCTCATCTGAAACCCTTGGCAAATCCTTAGGAAGCGGGAAAGCCTATGACTTTGAAACTTGGCCTAATGCATTAGAGAGAGAGAGGAGGAGCTCTTCAAAATTTACACGATCTTGGGATCACCTCTACCTATTTTACGACAAAGCCAATCCACATAGGTCGCCCATGCATTTGAATGGGGAAAAGTGACAAATTGTCATTTGACCTATATTATGACAAGGTCAATGGGGACAAAATGTCGAAATGTCATTTGAAGGGAGCCACTGGGAGGAAATGGGCGAATGGACTGAAGATTTATGATTCTGAAAAAAAGGTTGAAGGGATTGGTCGGCCCCCAGACTGGGGCAATATACATGTTTATTACCATGACATTCAAAGATCTTCTCTGAAACTTCTTGGCAAATAAAAGCCATTTTTTACATAAGGCATCTATATAAAGGGGAGACCAATGTTTATATAAATAATCAAGGTCACATGACCAAGATGACCACCAGGTTGATTATTGTAAAATCGTCTTCTCTGAAACCGGTGTACTGATTTCAACAAAACTTGGCATGGAGCATTTGGGACTAGAGTACTACAATGTGTACATAGATAAAGACCCTGTAATGACCCTGGCCTATTAAACAGCAAGGCCAGCGTGGGTCGCGCTTTTAGTAAACTATTAAAATGTCATTGAAGGGGAAAACCTTCCAGGAAATCGGCAAATGGACAGAATCTTTATGATTCTGAAAATAAAATGTAAGGGATTAATATGTCACTGCCCTGGGACTGTATAAGAACATAATAGTCAAACAGATTTCAGCTGAGCGTTAACAAGACCATTGTTCCACTGTTGGACATTGTGTCATGTATTTTGTATGCTGCAGCAAGGCAGTGTTGGAACTATCGTACATGTACATGTCAGAGGAACATGTGCATATGCAATAAAACAGATTAAATTTTGATGAGAACCTTTGTAGGTCTGTTCTGTTTTATGATCTATGGAATTTGTTGATATATTACTTTACTGAAATCCCAGCCGATGCAACTTGTCATTAATGTTTGAATAACTTTCCGTGGTTTCAGTCGATTCATCCGAATATCCAAGTTTTTTTTTTTTTTTTTTTTTTTTTTTTTTTTGTAGCCAATTATTTTCAGAGACGACCTGTGAATATCAAACGTCAAACGTTTTTCGTTCGCCTGTAATTGCGTAAAAAACGAAGGTGTCAGTTTGAAATATGAAGGAAATCAGTTATTTTGACAAATGTCTTGGAGTACTTAAATCAATGGCGATTTCTGGCATTTAGCTGTAGGTTACAACACTGAAATTGCCTTACGCTTATCGGACGACCTTCCAAGATTTGGATTGTTTACATTGTTTTGAAAAAAAAAATCGAGCCCGCTCTTGCGAGACACAGAAAGTGCATTTCTGTACCCTGAGGAATGTTCACACGCATGCGCACCATTAATTTGAATCTGATAACACACAAAGATTTTCGAGGCATTTTGATGCTGATTTGGCACACAGGTGTTCAGATAATTGGCCAATTTTAAAGATGAGATGAACAAATAAAGTTGCGTTGGCTGTGGAACTCAGTATAATTTATAAGTTTATAGTTTACGTTGTTTCTCAGTATTATTGTGTTGTAAACTGTCTTGTGTATTGTATCTGATTGATTATATGTTATGTTATTTGATGCACGTGTACACTAGAATGTCGGAGAAACATGTGCATATGTAATAAGATAGTTTAAGCCATAATGCATATGTAATAAGATAGTTTAAGCCATAATGCAAACGTTTGTAGATCGTTTTATGATCTATGAAAGATGTTGATAGTTTATAATTTTGTAGGAAACTGCCTTGTGTATTGCATTTGATTGTATACATATATTGTTATTTGATGTAAACTAGAATGCGACTTATATTATAAGGTAATTCACCTTTGCCATAACGCAATGATGGGCTTTCAACTCCAACAAATTATTATATGCTTTTTATTGCAACAATTTGTGTTAGAATTTTCTTATACTACAGACCCTGGTGTGTGTCGGAAAGCGGCCTTTGTAGGACTATTCCCTAAACGGCAGTTTCTCGACTTATACTCACTGTTCTGTTGTTGCTAAAGTTTCTCCATACCAGATTATGTCGTGTTAAGGACCATGTTGTGGGATTAAGGTCCACGTTGTTGGGGATGGAGGTCCACGTTGTTAGGGATGGAGCCACAAAGTCGTGGTTTTGAGGTTCGCTTTATTTGTACATTGAAAGGTATACTTAACCACAAAAGGAGGTTCACACTTTTTTGTTTTTGTCCTACTCATACAAAAACAATTTTAGGTCTACACACACTTGTTCTTTTTTTATAATTAGGATATTAAAGAACATTGCTGTATAAAATATATTACTCCAACTCCAAACATGACGCTATGACGTCACAAATGACGTTTGTAAAAAAATTGGATCGGAAATATATATCTGGTAAACTGTTTTTTACTTTTTGCACGTCTATCATGCCAAAACATACGAAAGCCTAGAAGGACCAGTTTAAGAAAGAGAAAAAAGATATTATCTCGTCATAACGACGTAATTTAACGAGATAACTAAGTCGTAAAAACGAGATAATTATCTCGTAATAATTTGATTATGAGATAGTTATCTCGTTATAATGAGATAGTTATCCTGCTATTACGAGTTACTTATCTCATTATTACGACTTAGTCATCTCATTATTACGAGTAAGTTAACTCATTGTTATGAGTTAGTTATCTCGTTTTTATGAGTTAGTTATTAGCTCACCTGAAGGTGAGGTTATAGGATGACTACGGAAGCGTATATGTGCACCGTGTTGTTGCTTTAGTTGGCATCATCTCGACTTTGCGTTTGTCGATTTGTTTAGTTGATCTACCAAATCTCGACAAATTAATGTCTAGATGTCGAGTTAAAATGACACAAATCGATATACCTTCATTCTACGGAAACGTATATGCGCCACCACTTGCTAAATAAAAGCCGTCAGAAATTTATTTTTTTTACCGCTTTTACATTTATCTTTTGTGTCATTCATATCTGCCATTGCTATATATTTTACTTGCTAACGGTGATAGATTTACCAACATTAAGCGTAAAGATTAAACAATCAGTCATAAATATGTCGCAATGCGAGTCCATTAATGTTACATTATTTACTAACCATTCGAGAAATTTTAAATGAAATTTACAAAGAAAACGCTGCTACACAATTATTTAACAGTTGTTGTGGCAAAAATTTTCAAACGACGAAGTCCTAGAATTATTTAAAATTGTTTCCTGAAGCACCCTCCCCTATCCTACCCCGACACTTGTTCCTACTAAATATACGATAACCCACAGGTATTTATATAATTTGTTAATTAGATAATCAGGACCGAAACGGATCCGCAGCCGAAACTTACCAAGATCTAAACGACCTGGAACCGAAACGACTACCTGGACCAAAACGACACGCGACTTACACGACTCCGTCCGAAACGATCTAGGAACGAAATAACCAGGGACAGAAAGAAACTCGTGGTATCAAAATTGTGGTTTTCATGGCAACAGATAGATCCCATAGACTTACAATGGGAAAAACTAAATTTATCTTCTTCTCTGAAACCATGAGGCCCAGAGCTTCTATATTTTGTAGGTAGCAATGTTTGGTAGTCCCCATTATAAATTGTGCCAATCATGGCCCTGGGGTCAAATTTGGCAACGCGGCGTTTAGTGGCGGATTTAGAGGGGGTTCAAGGGGTTCGCTCGAACCCCCCTCTGGAGCCAAAATATTTCATTTTCATGGGGAATTTCAATAAATTTCGTGTATAATTTGGCAATCGAACCCCCCTTTTCAACATTTGAACCCCCTCATCAGAAATCCTGCATCAGTTCAGCCCCAAGAGCCCAAATAAGCCTCAAGTAACTAGCACAGATGACTCTACAGGACCTACATGACTCCGGTACAACCCAACCTTTGCGACCAAGCCCACACCCCAAAATGCCTAATATTCATGTGTCTTAACCAGGCATAGAAAATGCTTAAAGGACAAAACTCCCATAAAGCTGCTAATCCAGACTATCTCCTTCATACTCTGCATAATGAACTTGCCCCCATCCTACAGCTAATCTACTTCATTTGAAGGGAAAAACTTACAGGAAATGGCAAAGGCTGAAAATTTATGATTCTGAAAAAAAAATGAACCCAATGAGCTGGTCTGCCCCCTCCACGGGGCAATATTTATAGGTTATTGAATGAATATCGTAAGATTTTCGGAACGAGTTCATATGGCGAGGACGCACGAGCTTGCAAGTGCCTCTCCGCCATTTGAACGAGTTCCGAATATTTTATGATATTCATTCAATAACTTTTTATTATATACCCTTTAATAAGCAATGAAATGATTTCAAATGCTTATTCATGCCATCTCCTGGCCCGGCTTTAAATTGGCCATAGTTTATGTAAAAAGTATCGTTTCTAACGACTGATCACCATATTACTACATACGCGAAACTCCGCCTTTGACGGGAAATGTTAGCCAACGTTAACGCGAGAAATGTGACGTTGCATAAAAATTGATGATGTTGACGTAACTTTTGGACAACGTTGCGGTCGATCATTTAATGAAAATCGGAGTGTCAGCATTTTATTTTTTGTTCAGAATTACAGGTATTTGTCTGTAGATGATATTTTGTGTATTTACAATTATTCTACCTATTCCGGATCAAGTTCACGAAAATTGCTGCGCATGCGCATATGAATGATTTGAGTATAATTAACTTAGTATTATATTGAAGCCAATTTTGTTCCTCATCATCTGTAATGCTTTTCATTTTTGATCAAGCACGCGACTGTGACCACTGGAGCGTGAAAGTATATGCATAATTGAAGTCAATGTGGATCAGTTGGAGGTAATCCGAATCATGGACTATATATCACCACCGATGTGTTTATTCTTCAAATTCTTTGCATGTAGGCATACAGTGAAACTTATGAAATATTCCGAGGACCAGAACATGTGCCTTTTTCGGCGTCATTTTCCCATGGCCATGTTTGCTCAACCCCACCCCCACCGAACACACGATTTCCCATGGGTGATCTGAATAACGTCGGAATAGTATATGGTGCTTGTTAAAAACGCAGATTATTTCATTGTTTACATTTAATTTTATAATATAAATACCTAGAATGTAAAAATAAACCTTTAGTTACAAACATCAAACAATACAAGTCCTTTGAGAGCATAAAATGACAGTATGCGGTTAAACGTGATTCGGAGTAACTACAATGATACCATCGCAAAGTTTCTAATTAAATATGTCGTAATACTCGATTTCAGGACGGAAACTTCGTCAAAATGACAAAAAATACTTTGGAAAAATATTAGCAACCAATATCGAAAGATAACTTACATGGTACCTTTCATTTTCGGGAAATTCGGCGAACCGCCGTGTGTAAAAGAAAGCTTTTTCCGTCGTGTTTCTGTATATGAGCCGGGAACCATTGACGTGAACAAGATGTTGACGTCATTATCCACGATCATTGACCGACGGAATGAAACATACTTGAATCAAGAGTCAAGTGGCCAAGTTAGTTTTAAAAAAATCTTGTTTTATGTTTTTGTAAAATTCTTTTGAAAATTATTTTGATCCAGATCATCTTCAGATCCGCTATGACTACAACAAGTGTACTATGCGACGCGTTTTGTAAATTTTCTAAAATCGCCATTTGTTCACTTGAAGTAGAAAAGGAAAATGGCGGCCAATGATTTTTCTGTGGTGACCAACTAGCAAAAGTAGTCCTGTCGGAAACGCGCTTCCTTGGACACATGCAATATGACAGAACGTTCCTTGGACGCGTGCAATATGACATAAGTTTCCATGGAAAACATTCTACAACATTGAACATGGAAATCTATGCAATGCTTTTAGCAATGTAAATTGAACGGAGCAATTTCTTGGGTATATAATAAACATGTATATTACCATAATGATCAAAGATATTCTTCTCTGAAACTGCTTTGCTGCTTAAAACCAAATTTGATATGAAGCAACTATAAGAAGGGGAAACCAATGTGTACATAAATAATCCAGGTCATGTGACCAAGATGGCCACCATGCCCATATATGGTAAAAACCCTTCAAAATTGTCTTTGTAACCGGCGAACTGATTCCAACAAAAACTGGCATGTAGCATCTGGAACTAGAGTACTACAATGTATATACATTATAAATTATGAGCCTGTGATGACCTTAACCTATTTTATGTCAAGTTTAGGTTGCATATGCAGTAAACGGTTAAAATATTATTGAAGGCCAAAACTTCCGAGAAATGAGCAAATAAACAGAATATCTATGATTCTGAAAACGAAATTGACCACAGGGTTCATCTGTCCCTGTCCTGGGGCTATATACTTGTAAATGAGAAAAAAAAAAGTTAATTGGCATGTATCCCAGATCATTCCCGCCAAAAGTCTCAATGATGACAAAATTTACACGACATGTGACTTATTATCTTTTTTTAAACACAATTAATGTGAAAAAACACATAATTAATGTAAAATATTTAGTTAAGTGCGTTATGTACGCGACAATTGCAATATATATATTGTTCATAATGAGATATTTTTTAGATACGTCTTGAAAATTATTACAATCGCTACTTGTTTTAAAGCATTAAACATAGTTTAAAAACAACTGGAAATAATTATGTCATCAAATGAAAAACATTTTAGGATTGCATCATAATAATGTAGATATTTTTTTAAAGCGCAGATTTTTTTAACAAAATAGAAAATTATCTCGATATGACAAATATAAATTTACCAATGCGATATGCTCAATGAGATTTGCTAAATATTTATTAAAGCTTGCTACTAATTTAATTTTGCTGAAAGAAATATAACTATTGCTGAACGAAATGTTTCCACGTAGCCAAAAGTATTTTTCATTACGGACAAAAACATTGCTAGATCTCTTTTAAGCTTCATATTTTTCTAGCAGAACAACATACTAAAATGTCGAATGGGATAATTATCAATTAAAAGATATAATCATCTATCTAAATGAGATATTCATTTGTCTGACAAGAACATGAAACTCGCGCGCTCATTCTTAAACAGCCATGTCTACAAGAAAATGACGCAAAAACTATCTTTTTTCAACATTCCAAATATTATCTCGCAAAATCTAGTTATATCTGGCATTTTTGCTAGAAAAAAAAAAATTCTGGCAGATTTTATTTAGCAAGTGGTGGCGCATATACGTTTCCGTATCATTCTGATAGGATTTAAAGTTGCAATAATCTACTCGGATAATCGAACTGATTATGTTAATCGTCTAGAATTATCTTGTGAAACATAATAATACTGTTATCTTTATTTAAATAATGCAACTTCTAGAGATGATTATGTCGAAATAACACATTGTAACGAAACAGTTTGAAATAAATTTCGCACCGATCAGAATTATATTGCAATAAACTTCTCGACTTATCCAACTGATTTTATTAGTCGATATTAGTTAAGTCGTATAATAACATAATGAAACCTGAAGGGCACCAATAGATACCTGTATGTCTCAGCTAGGACCAGATGCAAATTTTTGTTTCACCAGTTTTTAGAAGTGTTTTGTCAAAGTTGCACCCTAGGCTTTATTTCACTTCTTCCAATTTCTGTAGGTTAATTAAACAGTTTCGGAAAATACATACCTGTTTATCATACTATGTCCCAGAATTCCGTTGTATCCAAAACACGATTTCAACCTGAAAACTGATGAAACGGGGAGCTAACGCCTCAGAATTGGCCGAAACATTATATAATTAAAGCTGATGTGTATATCCTGGCTACAAATAAGTTTGAACAGAATCATACCATTAGCTAGCTAGAAAATAAGAAAACATTGTTTTCGCCATTATAACCCAATGTGACATTTCCGTTGCCATGGTAACCAGAGTTTTGATCTATTCCAACCTTTATTCTAATGAAACGTTTGTCCCAGTATAACACCTGTTTTGGGGATATTTTTTGGTTATTTAAACTTAAACTGTGTAAAATGGCTTGTCCAATCAACATGAACTTTTTAGGCCAGGGAGAGACACTTGAATCTGACATCCTGCAATTCAATTTAAGTATGTAAGTGTTGAAGTATTTTTTACACAACTGCATTACACTGACCCGTGAAGCATATAAAACTGACAGTATGGTACCGGTTGAAATATCTCGCATTCAACAACTAACCGACAGGTACCTGTAGCCTACCACAGTTGGCAGTAGGGTACCTGTAGTTTCCTATAGCCTACCGCAACTGAAAGTAGGATACCGGTCAGTACCTTTAGCCTACCACAACTGATAGTAGGGTACCAACAGGTACCTCTAGCCTACCGAAACTGATAGAAAGGCTAAATTTACCGGCCGGTATGCTTCAATTGTGGTAGGCTACAAGTACCTATCCCTGCTCGTTCGTCTCTCACTAATGAGAAAGACCATCATTATTTCTTGAATAGGTTCGTGTGTGTTTGTGAGTTCTTTGATGGCTGACTAGGCCAATTCTGGCTCTAAACTGTCGGTTGCAAGTAGAGCATGTCAATGGCATGGTATCAGCATGTACCTACCGGTATCCTACTGTCAGCTGTGGTAGGCTACAGTTAGCTACCAATATATTTCTATCAACTGTGATAGGCTAGAGGTACCTGTTGGTGCCATGCTATCAGTTGAGGTAGGCTAAAGGTATTGACCGGTATCCGACTTTCAGATGTGGTAGGCTACAAGAAACTACATGTACCCTACTGTCGACTGTAGTAGGCTACAGGTATATCCGCTGCCAGTTCTGGTAGTCTACAGGTACCTGTCAGTCAGTTGTTGTTTGCGAGAGGTACCAACCGATACCTTACTTTCAGTTGTTGTATGCTACAGGTATCTACTGGTGCCTTACTGGTATTATGTTATTATACAACTTAACTTATATCGACTAATAAAATCAGTTGGATATGTCGAGAAGTATATTGCAATATAACTCTGATCGGTGCAAAATTTATTTCAAACTGTTTCGTTACAATGTGTTATTTCGACAAAATCATCTCTAGAAGATGCATTATTTAAATAAAGATAACACTATGATTATGTTTCACAAGATAATTCTAGACGATTAACATAATCGATTCGATTATCCGAGAAGATTATTGCAACTTTAAATCCTATAAGAATGAAAGTATATCGATTTGTGTCATTTTAACTGGACATCTAGACATTAATTTGTCGAGATGTGGTAGATCAACTATACAAATCGACAAACGCAAAGTCGAGATGATGCCAACTAAAGCAACAACACGGTGCACATATACGCTTCCGTAGATGACCGTCCGTCGTTCACAAAAAATAATTAAATATTTTCTCCACTGAAATCGCTTGGCCAATCAAAGTTAAACTTCATCTGGAGAATCCTTAAGAAGGGAGAACGAAAGTTTGTATAAATGGTCCAGGTCACGCGATCAAGATGGCCGCCATGGTTATAAATATAAACAAAAGTTTAAAAATCCTTTTTTCTAGAACCAGAAGGCCTATGATTTTGTAACCTGGCAAGAAGCATCAGGCAATAGACTTCTACAAACGTTGTACAAATCATGAGCCTGTGATGGCATTGATCTATTTTACGGCAAGGTCAACATATGTCGCCCATGCATTTGAATGAGAAAAATTGTAATAATGACATTTGAACATGTTGAAAGGCAAAAATTGAACTGGGCAAATGGACTGAATTATGTCAAGGTCATCCCAGAGTCATGATTTATACGTTATGAATTTTGCTACTATATGAAAATAGCCATGGTCCATCTTTGTCATGTGACTTGACCATTTATATAAACTTTCACCCCTTGTTCCTAAGGATGCTCCACATAAAGTTTGGCTTTGATTGGCCAAGCGGTTTCAGAGAAAAAAGATGTTTGGATATTATGGTCATAGTTATCTTGTTCTTACGAGTTAGTTATCTCTTTATTATGATTAATATATCTCGTTATTACGAGTTAACTATCTCGTTATCACGAGTTACTTATCCCGTTATTACGAGCCAGTTATGTCGTTATTATGAATTAGTTATCACTTCATTACGAGTAAGTTATCTCGTTATTACTAGTTAGTTATCTCATTATTACGGTTTAGTTATCTCGTAATAGATAACTAACCCGTAATAATGAGATAACTAACTCGTAATAACGAGATAACTGACTCGTAATATCGAGATAACTAACTCATAATAACGAGATAACTAACACGTAATACGAGATAACTAGCTCGTTATAACGAGATAATTGATTCGTAATATCGAGAAAACTAACTCATAATAACGAGAAAACTAACACGTAATAACGAGATAACTAGCTCGTTATAACGAGGTAATTATCTAATTATTATTAATTAGCATTCTCCCTAAGAATAGTGCAGATGGTGATAAGTGACTAGTCACAGAAATCGTTCACTTCACCTTTATTCAATCAGACTTGTTTAAAAGTTTCACGAACCAAAGCATTACTATTTTCTAAAAGCGGTTGTCATGGAAACCAAAAATCAAAATTTCGTGGAGATTTGCAGGAACTCGTTCAAGGAAAAAGTGCTAATTGGCATTTTTTGAGGTGTTTTTTGAGATATGATTGTTATTTAGATTGTCTATATTAGTGCTTATATTAATAGCATGTCATGATGTTTATTTGAAATTGTATTAAAAACTGAAGAATGAAATCTCCGTTTTGTTGCCTAGCACCCGAGTGTCACTGAAAAAAAAGGATTAGAGAATGTGTCAGTCTGAACAAGAGCATGCATGTCACCATGTATTTATCAGGTCAATGAATTTATCTTGTACCTAGAGCAAAAGCAAAGGATGCAGCAGGTGCTGGAGAAAGCAGGATTAGCATTTGATTTGCATGAGGTCGTAAAGGCCATGCGTGGCTGTGATACTACATACATGTATATGAACTTGTCGTTTTAAAGATGGTCATTGTGGCAAATGAATGTCAATTATACGATGAATGGAATTATATCGCATTCATCGCATGGACCTTTCATATTACTAATAAAGTTGGATGTATACACCCAAGACTTTTGTGAAGTCTTTGCACAGCTAACAGACGTATCCGAAGAGCTCCTTTGCACAGTGGTTAAGCAACTTGCCTTGTAAACCAGGGATCGCATGTTCGATCCCGGGCTTCTCTAGTCCTTCGGATTGAGACTACAAACCGAGATCCCGTGACAATTTTCAAGACAATGACATACCGTGATGAGGCTGGAGACTATGTTGTGTCTAATTTGTTAATTCCAATGGAGTATAGTTCTCAGACCTGACTTATGGACAAAAACTGTATACACACATGCGACACTGTCCCCTTGAAGTTAACACATCGATGACAGAAAATTCCACGAGTAAGAGAACGATGTATTGTGTTGTATATGGCATTAGTCTTGTGGATTACTTTACTGTCAATTTTATAACCATATACCTTGCATTTTGAATGCAATCCCAGACCTTATAAACTTAAAATAATAATATTAAACATAATGGTGGTGACAATTTTATGAAGTCATTTGGAAGAATCCCGCCATGATGGTAAATTTTCGTAACGCTAATGAAGCTAAAGGGACTAGTACACTACTTTAATGAATATCATTTCACGTATAATTCCGAAATCAAACAAAATGAACGGAAAGCAATACTTGAATGTCTATTTAATTTGTGGGATTCCTTTATCGAAATTGGCGACATAATGAAATAATAAATGATAAACATTATTCACATGGTTTATAGCTTTTTGGCTCATGCAACGTCAATATATTGCAGTAATTATATGTTTTCCACTAATTGTACCATTAATGAGGAGATCATTAAGTCAGAAACAACCATCTTTTAGACAGCTATCCATTCCATGAAAAAAATCTTCAAATGGCAAAATGGGGTAGAAGCTGGCATCCATGCTGAATATGTTCATAGACAGATTCTATAACAGACAGGGGTGGATGCCAAGTCTGTAAATGACCCTGGGCCTTGGAATTAGGTCAAAGGTCAACTGGGTGCAAAATAGCAAGAAAATGTACAAAAACTACATTCAATGTAATAATGTGCCTAAATTTTCCTTTGAAATTTCCTAAAACTACCCAGCATACACTTATTATACATGTAACATTTACATTATAACTGAAAAGAGCTTAACGCATAAGCCCTTGCAAGGTTAAACGTCATGTAAGTGCAAATTGCTAAAGAAAGTGTAAGTAAAATCAGTGCTGAATTTCTGATAATATAAAAAAACTATCAAATGGTGTCAAAACATTAAAATATGCTCATTAATGATTAAGAAGTATTGCAATGTGATACTTTATGTCATGTAAGGCCAAGATTTAAAGGTCATTAGGTGCATAGGAAGGTCAAAATTTGTAAATGGTTTTTGTTCAGCGATCAGTGTATCCATCTCCTCCTATTTGGCTTTTGTTTTGTTTGGTCTGTTGTTTAACCTCCTGGTCAACGTTTTAGTCGAGGTAGAGATTTTTCTGCAAAGGTTGATATGCAACCCCACCCCCTATTAAAGATTTTATCAGTCTATTAGAACTTTTTTGTGAGGCCCCAAGTAGAATACATGTACTCTACTTCAGTATAGGAATTACACACAACCAAACAACATCAACAATGGAGAAGCTGTCCAAACTAACAGTGTTACTGCATTGATCGACTGTTCTGCAAAGAGTGGCCGTGTGGGAATATGGGCTCAAGCCCATTTGGGCCATGAGAAAATACGAGAATTCCTTATGCATACAGGCAAAGCTTCTAACCACTGACTGGTCATCTGATTACTGCTTAACCGCTCAGAAAATTTAAGCCTTTATTGGTAAAGTTTTTCAAGTCAAGATAAACCATCCATACATATACATGTAAGCCTTAATCGTTTACTTGGATGGTTATACTGTCAAGCACATTTTGGATGTCATGACACCCTTAAGCCCCGTTCTCACTGTCCCGAATCACCCCAGTGAAGACAAGCTGGTGTACCGTTATAAACCGGGGAACTGTTCCTACAAAAGATGATCGTGTTCTCACAGTCACGGTGTTACCCAAGTGTAGCCTGGTCTTGTTCCCTGTTCTACCACGGTGTTGTCACGGTGCAGGCCTGTATACCCCGGATTTACTATGGTAAAGCCCGGTGTTACCGGTGTCTTGGTGACTGCTGGCCACGCCGCAGATATGCCCCGGTGTTTGCCGGTATTGAAAATGATAGCACCCGAGATGAACCGGGACGCTATCGGGGTGAACCGGGACGCCATCAGGACAAACTGTGGTACACCCTGTTTATCAAGGTATAGCCTCAGTGTTATCATAATTTGTCCCGGTATTGCCACGGTTTTCTACAGTTTTTGACATTCTCCCGGTTCGCACTGGCTGTATTAAACAATTGATTTCAACCAGCAAGCCCCCCTCCCCAACCGGTTTACCAAGGTTGCCATGGTAGCACTACGGTTCTACCCCGGTTTGTCGCGGTTCATTTTGGTTTACAAAACTGGGACAGTAAGAATAAAGCTTTATGTAGGGCATAAAAAGAGCAGCCCATCATGAAAAAATATCTGTGAAGCTGAGAAAAAGCGCAAAGAGCGCAAAGCAAGTGTGATTGAATCATCACCAATATCTTTAACATTGACTTGGTCTACTTGCAACCGACAGTTTAGAGCTAAAATAGGCCTAGTCAGCCATCAAAGAATTCACCGACACACATGAACAATCTAATGATCGAGAAAATTAATATAGATATTTTTCACCAGTGAGAGACAAACGGTCATGCTGGACAAAAGTCACGTAAAAGGAGACAACTTCCGAACATGACCATAGCTGCTGACTGGGGCGCAAAGCCACAATGCAAACAGATCAGTCCTGAAAACTTCCCACACGGAAGACTGCAAGCCAAAAGCAGAAATATGTTATATTTGAAGACACCATGATAACAAATGTCTGTCCACATCTACAGCCACTGGGTGCTGCTACAAGATGATATCGGTAGTAAAACATCTCCAGACTAAAGGGAATATTTCAAATTTTAAAGTTTTCAAGTACCAGACCATGGAAACAATAATTATTGCTTGAAATACTGATGGGATACAAAATTTCAGGGTACATTCAAGCATTGTTCCACAATACAGCCCTGAACATTTGGATTTTTTCTGGTTTTAGCCTTTTCTTTTTATTTTAATCAATATGTGCAACAAAGCTGATTTCATTTTTTTCAATTGAAAGGAAAGAAGAACGTTACAATCTTGAGTGCTACGGACTAGGCTGTTGAGTGTTGACATCTCTTGTGTAAAACATGATTGTATTGTCAATTTTGGATTTCGTTGGAATTACAACTAATGTTGTATTAGCATTTTTCCACCTTATATTTGGTGCCAAACATAAAATGTCCCATCTGGTGGATAGGAGCGCATCTATGCCAAAAGGAGATTTGAAGAATTTTAAATAGAGATTCGTGGACGAATCTAAAATAGAAGCGGAATGTTTTATGTAGTAATGTTGCATATACTCACACTTGTACTGCATTGTGGTATTGTAGAGTATTGGTTTAGCACGCAAGAGGACGTGGTTCAATCCACAGTCTGGACAAAAGGTTACTAAACAGTAACATTTTAACATATTAAACTATCCCAACCCACCCTTCCTTACCCTACCCTACCCTACCCTACTCTACTCTACTCTACCAGGGAGTGTGGTAGCCTAGTAGTAGAGCAGCAGGCCCTAATTTTAAAGCATATCCTCTCCATGTAGTGTCCTTAAGCAAGACACTTTAAGCTCCTCATATTCCTAGTTAATGTAGGCATCAAGCCATGACCAAACCAAACGGAGCCTACACCATTTCCGCATTACCGTTTGCCCTCCCCCACCATATCACTATCTAATCCCGTTGTACCAACCTCTATTCTAGTCTTAACACAAACCCAACAATTTTGAAACGACACACCCTGTGACTACCTTACCACATGTCATCCATACCTTGCCCTATTCAAGCCTATTTCAACTCACCTTATACTACCATATGTCTGCCTGCATACTACGGGCTCGTATATCCATGTCTTTGAAACAGTAATGCGTAAAAATGAAAGAAACAGTTATGTGAATATACAGTATTGTGTTTATCGAAAATGTTTAAATGCAAATTGATATTGTTCACTAAATAATGAGTGTAAAATTCTAAACTTTAACATAAATTCTCCTATCCAAATGTAGACGGCCATCAACTGTTTACTCGAATACACTACCTGCTTTTCGCTAGCCATCTTGGATTTTGGCAGCCATTTTTATTTTATTTTATTTTTCTCTTGTTGCATATTGGTGAAATATGAAAGCTTTATATATTCCCCACTTTAAATATCATCTTTTAACATTTCATCTCGCACATGTATATGTAAGAATTTTTATCAAAACCCCATTTTGTTGTCCATCCTGAATTTGGTGGCCATCTTGAATTTTGGTGGCCATCTTAAATTTTCCAAGGATTTTATATCAGGATACTCATAATGTATATGCTGTTATGTCTGTGGATATATATTCTGTAGATGAAATTACACGGTCATCTAGGTTTCATGCCGAACGATATTAAAGAAATCCACTTTTTTTTTTCAAATGTATAAATACGTAAATGGTATATGCAATTTGCAAATACGTCTTGAGACTGAACTATCCATTCAATGATGCCTTTATTGCGTTTGCTTCAATAAATGGAAAACAATTCAACCATTAAATGCTTTAAGACTAAGAGTTTTGAACATTCTAATAAAACATTGGCATATTTCTCTGAAAAAATCCTAAATTGCACTTACTGACCTTTTGACCCCCTGTACTTTGGGTCAGACAAGCATGCTTGATTATCTGCATATACAAACCCTTAATTTACTATTTAACTATTACTATACCAAATTCTATCATTCAAACCATTTTCTTTGGCCTTGGTTTTACTTGTTTTTTTTCATCTTGGGTAAATTTTCTTAATTTTTGCACTCATTGAACTTTGACCTAGTTTCTGGCCTTAATAAGCAAATCTAGACATGGCATCCACCCCTATGACTTCAGGCATGCATTAATGGATATGTTTATAACATCAAATTGCTTCTACTCAATTTTGCCATTTAAAGTGAAAATAAGCCTCAAATGTCTCGTTGGACGGCTGCCTATTTGCTGTATTTCGGTCAAATTGGCGATTTACATTTGCTGGTATGTGTTCAAGCATTTTCTTGTGTTACAGTAGTATATTTCTTATTCTAACACAAAAACGTCAAACCAATGACACTTGTATGTAACAGTTGAGCCGACATTTAATCAAAATTGCATTTTGGTCCTGCAATAAGCATTTTAACCACTCTGACTCAAAGTAAGCATACAATTGCAAATGCCACTATTAGCGCTTTGGTAAAAACATCAACACCCAATTTGATTAGAAAAGATGTTGCGTCATTTTGACGTCATTTTGACGTAAATATTCGAATGAAAATTGGAACACCATCTTTAACCTTAAGGATGTTCGCTGCCAATGAAAAAGTATTCAAACTTTTTTTTCTAACCACTCTTTTTTGATTCCAAAATACAACACAAGACATTTGAAAACAAAATAAGTATAGGGTAGTGTGCATTTTTTCAAGCTACAGGTCTCTGAATGAGACCTCTGAACACCATGTTTTAAATTTGATAAATTTAATTTATTTTTTAATTCTTTGAAGCATACCTGTCTTGAACAAAAATAAACCTAAACTGCTCAAAAGTCATAATATTTGTGTAATGCATACTATTTTGAACCAAAAGCGTAGAAAAACTTGCAACTCGAAGTGGATGACAAAACGTTACGAGTCGTTTTCCAACCCTACCCCCATATTTGAAAAGTCGAAAAAAAATAAATATTTTGAAATATGCCAAACCCATATTTGTAGATTCAAACTTTTTCTTGTATTTTTACACAACATAGAACTTTGCAATATTGTTCGAATAAAACAAAGAAATATATAGGGTAGTGTGCATATAAGAGAGAACCAACAACTTGAAAATCGCCATTTTAAGCCCTTTTTCGGCTGTTTTGTCCCTCAAGGCCCATTTCATAAAACCACTCAAAATTTTAAAACTAGCACACAAAGAGAGAAAGACTGACTTAGACGACCATGTACACATATACTGCTGCTAAAATAAACATCGAACAAGTGCAATTAATTTGAAGATGTGCAATATTCAAGTTTAATCTACCCTACCCCCTAAATTTTACTGACAACTAAAATTTTCTGAAAAGTTGCAGAAAATGGGGTGAAAAAATGAAGTTCCTTAGATTGACGATTTTTATGGCTAATTCAGTGAGTATCATCAAAATGTTTCGAAATATAAAATATTAGGAAAATATCTGCAACCGTTAACGAGATATTCAACAAAAGAAAAACCGGAAGTTCTGAAATGTCAAATGTTAGCAGCGAACATCCTTAAATCACATAAATAGTTCTGTATTAATATTAATTAATTAATTAATTAATTAATAGAAACACTTTATCAAACATTTGCCACGGGAGGCAAAATTTAGTCAACTTATTATTAAATTGCAATGGTTTTCGCACATTATTTAAATTTTATCGAATTAACGTCAAAACGACGTCATTGTACGTTAAATGACGGCTAGAACTGCATCAATATTTCATATATAGTTCGCCAAAATGTTTCAAGCCACTTCACGACCAAATAAAATATACAGATTTGCTTATTCTATGTGTAGGAAACCAAACAATGTTTATTTCTGAGAAAAATGTGGTACGTCACTTTGTGACGTCATTGTAACGTTAATATGCCAAAGAAAAATTGGAAACATCGTTTTCCTGAAAGGGCATTTATTTTTCTACAAGAAAATGGACAGGAATCACTTTTAGCAAACATTTGCCACGGGAGCTCAAATCTCGACACAGCGGCCTTGACTAACAGCCTGGTTTTTAATGGACGTGGTAGGAAACACAAATGACTGTTTCTGCTTATGCGGAGGCTCATATGTCATTTTGCAATTACAGTCATACTAAATATCAAACTGAAAAAGAATGTTATACACTATTTTACACTATTTATACATTGCATCTGTTAATGATGGATTGCATCGTATTCAGCGTATACGATGGCGTGTCATACCAGCGAAGAAATTTATTCGCAATTTATAGCAAATCAAGAGTATTCTACTGTCCTAAATTAAAATCAAATTATTCAAAATTCATTACTTCACAGCACTTTCTAGCTAGTTGATTATTTGCAAGCTGAATCAAATGATTTTCTCTTCCAAATTCAATATTCAAAAAGCAATGACGAAACTGATTACTTCATTGAGAACAAATGCATTTTAAGATCCAATATTCAAATTGATCTCAGGATACGCTCAATTCAAGATGGGCTCATTACGAAAACTTGCCCATGCTTTTTCACCTGTAAAAATTGAAAATTTCATAAGAAAATTTTTGATGTTTTTCTTAGTTTTGCTAAAAACATAGATTGTGGGTACACGTTAGAACCGCCTTTATTTTCGCATATGCAAATTGTTCATTTTCTCAAGAGGCGGCTCCGGCCCCAACCTAATAAAATCAATACCTATATGTCGGGGTCATCAAAGAGTCTGACGCCAAGCCCACCAGCGTGCAATTAAAGAAGGCAGCATAGTTATCAACCATTATTGGGCTAAAAACTAAGCATGCAGACTGTTGCATACCATTTAAGTTATATCGTAATCGTGTTTTCTGAATTGAATAGAAAAATCATTCCTTCCTATAAGTTTCTTAAATTTGTTAACCATAAAAGTCACCATAAAATTCTGGTTCCGAAAGGCCCTCTAGTAAAAGGGTCTTTAGCCCAACATTGAATTTGAAAATCAATTCAAAGTGTCTGCGATAAAATTTAGAAAAAGTTTTTTTGAAATTTATGATACCGATAGCTCTGCTGGAGAAGACAAAATCTATTTTGTCGCAAATAAACGCAAGTCTACGTCGAGAGATTTTCGAAACTTTGTGACAAGTCCTTTAGTGAGGACACAAGACAAATAACCTTCATACATGATTTTGTCGACAATTTTATTTATTTATTTATTTATTTATTTATTTATTTATTTATTATTTTTTTCAGCGAAAGAGACCATTTAGGAATAGATTCTCAGATTAATCGTATATCACGCAACACCACAGATGACATCCTGCCGGACCGATCATTACAAAAACATGGCCATGTAATATACTGATTGTTCGTATGTTGTAAAAATTTATAACTTTCCGTAGATTTTTTATATAGTTTTCTTATTTTTGCTCCAAAACATAGATTGTGGGTACACGTTAGAACCGCCTCGCATACGCCAGTTTTACTATATAAAAATGGGGTATAAGGGGGTATATATTTCACGGACATGTTTTCATGATGATTGAAAGAGTCTTACATAGGCACAGTTTCTCAGATTAATCGTATATCATGCAACACCACAGATGACATCCTGCCGGACCGATGAACAAGTTTTTCTCTTGTTTTATCTGTGAGCCACAATGCTGTATCTCATTACACGTCTCTGTATTAACGTCAAACGTCCACACCGTGGTCTTGTTGTCACATGTGGGATCGAGAACTTTATTGTGGCACAGGGGATCAACTGGATACAAATTAAAATGCAAATGAGAACAACGTTATTTTTTTTCTTTCACTTTTACGTCCCTTTCAAGATAATTTCAGCTAATATGAGACGGTCTTATCAGTAGGTGTGCGAAAACGGGAGAACCCCGAGAAAAAACTACCTGGCACACCCGCAAGCAGAACTTGGCTTGTCTCACATGTGGCCAGTGCGGGGCTCTAACCCACACCAGACAAAGCGGTGAGATGATCGACTGATTAAGAAACAGCGCTCTTAACCGCTCGGCCACGGGGGCCGCATGTAGAAATTAAAGTGCAAATGAAAACAACTTTATTTAGACGCCATAAAATTGCTAACAAAATGCAGCACAACAGAGATGCACATATGAGCCGCAACGAGAGAAAACCGGTCTTTGGGGTTTCCGACCTGGTCCGACACAGACCGGCATGTACAGTCACAGAAGATGGTTAGAGGCCGGATATTTTGGATTTAGGGAATAGAGGAATCGTACTATCCGTGTAGCGAAAACGAAGGCATGATCAGCTTCGCAGTTACTGCGAAGCTGATCTGCGCCTTTGTTTTCGCCTATGCATATTGTTGGTTTTCCCATGTGACGGCTCAATAGGTATACAATAAATAAGACATAACTAAGCCATGCCAACGCCAACTTTGCAATATACATTGTAATTTAACGCTGGAAAATTGTCAGAGTTTAGTAACTAAAGTTTAACAATGTTTAAAAGTATTGATTTAAGCATTGGTTGTGTGCCCATGCACGTACCGACCGGCTTGGCGAGACAGCTCTGATGGGTACTCGCAATCTTTGTTGAAAAGATGTATATATCAACTCACACTTAAGTTTTATATTAAACAAATCCAATAGCAAGGACTTACCACCAATATAACATTTAGCATAGATACAGCCCACAATCATCAGGAACAATAAGGTTCTATACATCATTCTACTGAAATAAGGAATACAATCTGTAAATCTTCAACAGATTTTATTTTTCTTTTGAAAACGTCTTATTTATGTATACAATATACATCTGTCTTATTTATGTAATACTATGCAATATACATCTGTCTTATTTATGTATACAATATACATCTCTCTTATTTATGTATACAAAAAACACCATTCTGTCTTATTTATATATACAATATACATCTGTCTTATTTATATATACAATTTACATCATTCTGTCTTATTTATGTATACGATATACACCATTCTGTCTTATTTATGTATACAATATATATCTGTCTTATTTATGTATACAATATGCATCTGTCATATTTAGGTATACAATATACATCTGTCTTATTTACAAATGTATGTATACAATATACATGTACATCTGTATTATTTATGTATACAATATACATATGTCTTATTTATGTATACAAAACATATCTGTCTTTATTATGTATACAATATACATATGTCTTATTTATGTATACAATATACATCTGTCTTATTTATGTATACAATATGCAATCTATATCTTAGCTTTAAAATAATGATTTTCAACGTGATATTGTTGGATAAAAAATAGAAAAATGACGTACACTCAATCTGGGCCCACTTGTTCAAAATTAACGACATCGTTAGATAACGATTCGTTAAAATTTGAAACGTGAATATTACAAATACACTGTTATTTTTTGTTGATAAATGTGAGAATCCTTTCCCATGCAAAGGATTCTCACATTTTATCAACAAAAAATAACAGTGTATTTGCTTACATAGTCGGCATTTACTTAACGAATTGATGTCTTGACTAGGACGTTACGCTAACGAAGTTTTGATAAACTGCCCCCTGTTATGATGTACAAAAGAGAAAATTCAAACTTACAAACAGAAGCTTTCGTAACTTACCAACGTAACTTTTCAACAAAATGGCGATTTACCAGGATAGCACTCTAATTTTGTGTGTATAACAAGCTCTATAGCAACAATACTTTGTACATACGTGATATAAAAATACATTACGAAAACATGTCCATGCAATATACAGAGATTTTTTTTTTCAGCAGGAAAAAAAAAAATGAACATTTCATTAGTATATAGAAGAAAATAGATATTTGTTTTTATTTTTGCTCAAAACATAGGTTGTTGGTACACGTTAAAACCGCCTCGCCGAGGCGGTTCTAACGAGTACCCTCAATCTATGTTTTGGAGCAAAAATAAGAAAAATAAGTATAAAATAAAAAGTAAAACTGAGATCCTTAATGAGAAAGGGGATGGGCAATACCGCGGTTTCGACTATCAAAGTCTCGTCAGTGACCCTTTTAATTTGGCAACATGATTACTGAAATTTTGCAACTTTCAACATGGTAGTCGATACAAAGACCAGTATTATCTAAATGGGATCAAATATATTAAACATTGGTAAGAAAATGAATCTTAACCGATAATAAATTTCTGATTTCTCAGAATATCCTCGCTGATCTCAAAGGACCAAAAGGAAAATATAATCTGCACTATGGATGATGTACGGGGAGACTTTTTAGGGCCGCCACACGGCACAACACCAGCTGCAGTAATAGCAAATAAAAAGTAAAACTGAGATCCTTTAAGAGCAGCGAACACATTAATGAGAAAGGGGATGGGCCATTCCGCGGTTTCGACTATCAAAGTCTCGTCAGTGAACCTTTAAATTTGGCAACACGGAGCCAAAGAGAATTACTGAAATTTTGCAACTTTCAACATGGTAGTCGATACAGCTGAACTGAGCATGACAATCGTTTCGTTACGAAAACATGCCCATGCAATATACTGAGATTTTTAAAGTTGTAAAAAATGAAAATTTCTGTAGAAAATTTTTGCTATTTTTCTTATTTTTGCTCAAAACATAGATTGAGGGTACACGTTAGAACCGCCCTGCATACCCCAGTTTTGCTATATAAAAGGGGGTATTCATTACACGGACATGTGTTCCTGATGTACGACCTTGGGACAGGGGCCATTACCAGCCAGTCAGTCTCTGCTTTACGAAAACATGCCCGTGTAATATACTGAATTTGCCCATGTAATATACTGAATTTGCCCATGTAATATACTAATTTGTCTATGTAATATACTGAATTTACCTAAGTTGTAAAAATTGAAACTTTTCACTAGAAAACGAGGCGGTTCTAACAAATACCCACAACCTATGTTTTTGGAGCAAAATTGAAAGAAACAAAAATAGGTATAACCCAGCATACCCCAGTTTTGCTATAAAAATGGGGTTTAAGGGAGTATACATTACAAGATGGCAATCATAGAAGAAGAAGGCTGGATGCTTTGATATTCGAATCTTAGAAAAAGATGGATCGAACTAATCCGTGAAACAAACACAAACGCTTTGATCAGTTGTACACCCTTTCATATGTAAAACATGTTTTCTGATAATTCGGCTTAAATCTTGTGAACGGTAGGGCGGTCGTGCAACCTCGTCTAATCGTATACATCAGGAAATGTCCACTTACTTTATACTCCCTTTTATCCCACTTTTATAAAGCACAACTGGGGTATGCATGGGTATACCTATTTTTGTTGGCGAGGCGGTTCTAACGTGTACCCACAATTTATGATTTGAGCAAAAAATAAGAAATATATATATAAATATATATATAATACTGAATCATTACTTTTTTACAGCTTTAAAAATCTCTGTATACTGCATGGGCATGTTTTCGTAATGTAAACGTGCCTGACCTTGGTACATTGCCTTTAAATGCTCACTTTTCTTATGTGCCATTCGCTTTCGAATAATTTAAGGATAATACTTTTAATGACAAGGCTTAAATGTCTTCAAAGAGCATTAAAGCTGAAAAGCAGACATTAGATAATTTCAGACGAAGCTAGAAAGATGTCATAATGCATATAAATGGTACATTAAATACAAAGATTTCACTAGGAGACAGAACAATGATTGTATTTTTGGATAATTATTATTCAACTTCCATGCGGGACGACAGTTTCGTCTGATTAGATATGAAACTAGAGGACCATTGGTCCTGTAGCTCACCTGAGAGATTATCACATTGTAAGCTCATGAGATTTAAATTTAAATGAGAATCGACCAATGAAAGTCTATGCATGGACACTATTGACCCCCGGGGCATGGCCAAATTTGACCCAGGGGCATGACTGGCACAATTTATAATGGGGACTACCAAACATTGCTACATACAAAATATAGAAGCTCTGGGCCTTTTGGTTTCAGAGAAGAAGATTTTTGTTAGTTTTTCCCATTGTAAGTCTATGGAGACTATCTACCCCCGGGGTGTGGCCAAATTTGACACCAGGGGCATGGCTGGCACAATTTATATAGAGGACCATTAGCCATTGCCACATACAAAATATCAAAGTTGTGTGCCCTGTGGTTTCAGAGAAGAAGATTTTTGATTTTTTTCCCATAGCAAGTCTATTGAGACTATCAACCTCCGGGGCCTGGCCAAATTTGACCCCAGGGGCATGAATGGCACAATTTATGTAGAGGACCATTAGCCATTGCTACATACCAAATATCAAAGCTGTGGGCCTAGTGGTTTCAGAGAAGAAGATTTTTTTAGTTTTTCCCATAGTAAGTCTATGGAGACTATCAACGCCCGGGGCGTGGCCAAATTTGACCCCAGGGACATGAATGGGACAATTTATGTAGAGGACCATTAGCCATTGCTACATACTAAATATCAAAGCTGTGGGCCTAGTGGTTTCAGACAAGAAGATTTTTTTAGTTTTTCCTATTGTAGGTCTATGGAGACTATCGACCCCCGGGGCGTGGCTAAATTTGACCCCGGGGTAATGATTGGCACAATTTATGTAGAGGACCATTAGCCATTGCCACATACAAAATATCAAAGCTGTGGGCCCTGTGGTTTCAGAGAAGAAGATTTTTTTCCCATAGTAAGTCTATGGAGACTATCAACCCCCGGGGCGTGGCCAAATTTGACCCCAGGGGCATGAATGGCACAATTTATGTAGAGGACCATTAGCCATTGCTACATATCAAATATCAAAGCTGTGGGCCTAGTGGTTTCAGAGAAGAAGATTTTTTTAGTTTTTCCAATTGTAAGTCTATGGAGACTATCGACCCCCGGGGCGTGGCCAAATTTGACCCCAGGGGCATGGCTGGCACAATTTATGTAGAGGACCATTAGCCATTGCCACATACAAAATATCAAAGCTGTGGGCCCTGTGGTTTCAGGGAAGAAGATTTTTTGAATTTGTTTTCCCATAGTAAGTCTATGGAGACTATCGACACCCGGGGCGTGGCCAAATTTGACCCCAGGGGCATGAATGGCACAATTTATGTAGAGGAACATTAGCCATTGCTACATAACGAAATATCAAAGCTGTGGGCCTAGTGGTTTCAGAGAAGAAGATTTTTTTAGTTTTTCCCATTGTAAGTCTATGGGACCTATCTGTTGCCATGGAAACCACAATTTTGATACAATCTGCTCCAAAACCTAATGCCATCAATCCCCCAACCCAGTTATGGTTCACATTAAATTTGATCAAGATCGGCCTACTAGCTTCAGAAATATTCTTCTTTGAAATTGTGGAAGGACGACGACGACGGACGACGGACGACGACGACGACGGACGACGGATGCCTGCCTATCCTATAAGCTTACCTGTGAGCCTTCGGCTCAGGTGAGCTAAAAAGGGGAGCATTACAAGACATTTGAACCGCAACGCGAGAAAACCGGTCTTCAGGGTTTCCGACCAGGTGCGACACGAAACGGTCTATAAGCCCATCGCAGAAAGATAGAATCTTGAAAATTTCAGTAGAAGAAGGAGGCTCATTAAATGGTTAAAATTTAATTCTAAATCTTATACCCTTATCCTTATGCCATGGCATCATTTGTTTATACTATGGCTTTCCTTTGTTCTATAAGCACCATTACGAAAACTTGCCAATGCAATGTACAGAGATTCTTTTTTCACTGAGCTGTAAAATTCAATAAAAAATATTGGCAAATTTTCTTATTGTTACTCGAAACATAGATAGTGGAGACACGTTAGAATGGCAAGGCGGTTCTAACGAGTACCCACAATCTTTGTTTTGGATCAACATTAAGAAACAAACAGTAATACCCCTGTAAACCCCAGTTGTTTCTATATAAAAGTTGAGTTTAAGGAATTATACATTTCACGGACATGGTTTCCTAATGTATTTAGATAACTTTCATATATGCATTTGCATATGCATTTGTGTTTTAGATGTATTACATGCACTATTAAAATGTCACCACATCAATCCATTTGTCTCAAGAAAATATTATCAAACCAATTAAATTCGTAGCTTTGATAAAACATGTTCCTTGCAGACTTATTGAAGAGTTTCCTGTCTATAATTTAAATACACAAAGACAATTAATCTTCAAAACGTGCATACACGAAAATATTGTCTTCGTAAGCCTCGTCGTGAGAATATTTCTTCATGTATTGTGGAATGTAGTTCGGCACAAACATAAAACAACAGCTCAGAGACTAAAGGTAGCTATGTATTTATGTTTGTTTGTTTGTTTGTTTGTTCGGGTTTAACGTCGGTTTCAACATTATCTGTCATATCACGAAGGTGTCTAGTTGTAACAGGGAGCTCAATGCTCACTTTCATAGTGCTGCCTCACTGTGATATCAGATCCCAGACACTTTTACCTGATAACACCCCCAGTCACATTATACTGACACCGGAGCGACCAGTCCTAGCCCTACCCCGAAAATCCGAGTGCCAAGCGGGGAGCAACTAGTACCATTGTTAACGACTTTGGTATGGCGCGGCCCGGGTTCGAACCCGGTACCTCCCGATCTCGGAGCAGACACTCTACCTACTGAGCTAAACTATGAATTTAGAATTCTACCAAAAGTATATAGATGTATCAGAACAACTGTAAGACGATAGTGCAGCTTGATAAGTAAATCGCTTTTGAAAATATACATTATATGAAAATACAATATATCTGAACGCGTCTTAAACAACATTGTAGACTTTGAAAAGTGTTTCTTGTTACAATTCGAAAGAAACTTGAAGGTACTCAATCTAAAGCCGCTGCAGAACAGATCAGAATAATCGTATTCACAATTTTGAACAAATATTTTCGATTCATAATTATTCACACTGAAATATTTCTGTAGCCTCATGGCGTACGATTGTTGATATTGTATTGGCTGTTGTACTTGGCAGACCGGGACGGAAGTCTTGGCATTGAAAGCACAATCCTTTACACAGTATCATACATTTAAAATACTTGGTGAAAATTTACTTCAAAGCGAATCCAAATTCACTCGTCTATGTATAATCAACCATCTTCAAAAACGGAATTAAAATATAAGCTATTCCATTAAAGATTGTGTTAGCTCGATTCATTTCATTTCCTCTGTTTTATAGATGAAAGTGAAATTACTCTTGTTTTCTAGACTTGTCGTGTCATAGATTCAGGAATTAGGTCAAGCAATGCTTTTGCTGTAAACAATTTGCCTTGTGGCGAAGCATATATAAACGAGAAGCAAACAATATATTATTCCTTTACAGTTAAAGTCACACTTCGATTTTTGATTGCATGAAGGGGTCTTCTGGTTATAAAACAGTCCAGTTTCCGATTTACTTAAGCAAGCGCACTCTGGTGCTACGTTTATCTTCTGCCGAACAAGCAGAATTCATCAAACAACTTTTGGGCATGTAATAAATGTAAGTTAGCTCCCCTTGCTAATGCACTACGGTACCTCGTTACACGTCTGTATCAGTAAACGCTGACTGGTACGTACATGTGTGAATGCAACTGCCAGCGGTGGTATTCCTGTTTTAGTTCATCCTATAAGTTGTATTCCTTATTTAATACGGAACATGGTAAAGTTTTATCGCAAGAAAATGGTCACATAAATGACCGCTTTCGCCTGATGCTTTATTCATTTTTAATAAATGTGGCATAATTTCCCAAATACTTCTTATAATTGACAGCATCTAGGCAGACAGAAAGCCTGAAGGATGTTATTACTACCGGATTATTCTGAAATAAATATACATTTAGATCGTTTGTTTTCAAGAGTTCTAGACAGCAGCGAAAACAAATTTAATTTATAAGCTCTAGAAACTTATTCGGTGTCTAAGATTTACGATGTTTTGCATGATGACATAAAATTATTAAACGTTTTGTATTGAAAAAATAGGGCGCGTCCCAAAGTTAAATGACAATATCCTTTGCATTAACAAGTACACTTTAGACTGAAACATATATTTGAGCAGTATCTGTACTGGTACGTGGCTGAAGTGCTCAGTGTCATGCTCAACAGTGTAAACATTCGTGAAGGAAAACGAAATGTCACTGATTACGCTTTTGTAAGTTATATTATTTTTTTTATTGTCTGTGATTTGTGTGAGCCAATTTAAGTATATTTGCTGTAGTTTTATCAACTTCAAGGTAAACCAACATAAAGGTGTGTGTATTATTGTATCCTTTTGACACTGTCGGTTTTATTCCTGACATATAGTGTATACACAACTGACAATCACGTGGTATTGTTTACATACAAACCGATAAATGTACGGTGACACACACTGCAATTAAGACAGAAGTTGAGATTAGATATTCGAGTTCTCTCCTATAGCATGTACTCTACTGAAAAAAAAGATGGGTGCAGTCCATGCAGAAATTGAACATTTATTGAAAGAAAGTAAAATATTAAGAAACCCCGGTTATTTTGCTTTAATGTTATTGTTTTTGAAGCACTATATGTTCATGGGGCGGAAGTGTTTGCGAAAACGAACTAACCTGGATTTCTTATGTCACTTTCATTCAATTAATGTTCAATTTCTCGAATGTTTCATCGAAACTGCGGTCATCGAAACTGCGGTCAGAATTGCTTTGTGCGTCACCCATTTCATACCACGTGTTTATCAGCTGTGGTATAGAGTATGCAAAACTCGTAAGTAAACCGGTATGGTGAAAAAGATACAAAATAGCCGAATTATCAAAGATATGTCAGACTGTTTTATGTTGATTGTTTTACGTCCAGCCGAACAGCTATCTCATGGAAATAACTTGTCAAAAATGCATGTCAAATAAGACGAATATTTCTTATTTTTGATCCTAAACATAGGGTGCGAGTACTCGTTAGAAACGCTTCCGCTTTCGAGGCAGTTCTGACGTGTATTCACAGTCTTTGTTTTGAACAAAAATATTGAAGCCATCAAATTTTATTCAATAAATTTTGGATTTTTGACAGCTAAAAAGTATATCTGTATATTGCATGAGCAAGGTTTCGTAATATTGCCACCATTTTTGTTTTTACTTTCCTAGGAAAAGACATCTCGCACGACTTTTGAAGTACACGTTCTTGGCCGCCATTGTCATTCTATATATAGAAGTAAACCGGCATTCCCGAACGTCTATTTATAATCTGCATCTGATCAAGTTCGGGAACCAGGATATGTCAAAATCCCGGATGCAAGATGGCCGACAAATCCAAACTATCAAGACAGTTTTGATAAGTAAAGACGATTTCTTGAGCGACTGTCGAATAAATGTAACTCTAGAAGAAATGTGGCATTTTAGATTTAATTTGAGTTTACTCAGACAAAATGATTCTAGAACATTGACGATTTCATTGTCGGAAGAACAGCAGAAGATATGCAAGGATTCAGCATTAGCAAGGGACCTCCGAAATACATGGAAGAAAATTATCAAATATGAAAATCTACTTAAAATGGTTTGTAAACTAATCAAAATTAGTTAAGCCCCAACTGGCATTTTCCAATACTGTTTCGCAACATGCATTTTATCGGGGGTATGTTTTATCGAAAGAGCTAAAGACATACAAATAGTAAATATACAAATAATAAATCCCGCGTAAAATGTGTGAAAATGAGCTCGAATATAAATAAAACTTTATAGAAGAATAACACTTCTGCATTAGCTTAACCATGTTAACTTTGAAAGTTCTGACATACTTTCTCTTCTGTGGAAAGGTTAACATTGATAAGCTGTTGAATGACCAGGAACTGATGCAATCGAGGAAAAACACTCCACAATTCGAGGCGAAAGAAACAAAATTATTGACATTATAATTACACATATGAACTACGATTTGCATCTAGACTAAGTGGTAAATGCATTTTATGTTGCCCCCTTTCATCACTTTTTCAGGAGCCAATCAAGTTTCTACCAGACTTCAAAAGTCCCTGTTGGTACAACTCCAATCACCAGTTGAGATGTCTTCCGTATTTTCTACTAATTGGTGCGCCCAAAGCAGGGACGTCCGACGTCTATACGATGTTACAAGCTCATCCAGACTTCAGGTCAGTATGTTACTTTAAGGCGCCTTTGACATTTTTAGCTCACCTGAGCCAAAGACTCATGTGCAGCTCATAGTATGGTACTCGAGCCGGCGTGCGTCCGTGTGTCCGTGCGTTCACATTTTTTAAAGATCTTCTTCTCTGAAATCGCAAATAAAAGCCAAATTTTATATGAAGCATATATTGGAAGTGTGAACCAATATGTATATAGATGACCAAATTGGTCGCCATGCTCATAAGGTAAAAATACCCTTCAAAAATCTTCTCCACTGGAACCGGTGGACCGATTTCAACGAAACTTGGCATGATGCATCTATGACTCAAGTATTACGATGTGCATATAAATCATGAACCTGCGATGACCTTGACCTATTTTACGGCAAGGTAAATTTTGGAAACATAGGCTTTTACATGGGAAAAGTGAAAACTACGGATTTTTTTCAAAACTATTGTAGCCTGAGACCGGAAATGTGGTAGATGCAAACAACTAATGGATTAGATAAAGGTGTATGATTAATTTAGGTCAAGTTCATCTCTTGACCTTGGCCGATCTGTCGTCCATACACACTTTTCAAAGATCTTCTTCTCTGAAACTGCTCGGCCAATCAAAGCCAAATTTTATATGAAGCAGCTAAAGGATGGGGAAAACAAATAGTATATATGAATAATCCAGGGCACATGACCAAGATGGCCGTCATGCCCATATATGGTAACAACTCTCCAAAAATCTTCTTTGGAAACGCAACTTGGCATGAAGCATCTATGACTCAAGTACTACAATGTGTATATAAATTATGACGCTGCGATGACCGTGACCTATTTTACAACAAGGTCAATTTTGGAAACATTGGCTTTTACATGGGGGAAAAGTGAAAACTATGATTTTTTTTTTGAAAACTATTGCAGCCTGAGACCTGAACAGTGGTAGGTGCAAACAACTTATTTAGTAGTTGAAGATATTTGATTAATTTAGGTCAATGTCATCTCTTGACCTTGGCCAGTCTGTCGTCCTTGCACAATTTTCAAAGATTTTCTTCTCTGAAACTGTTTGGCCAATGAAAGCCAAATTTTATGTGGGGCCTCAATGGGTAGTGGGAACAAAAGTGTGATTGCAAAATTATCGTCACATGATCAAGAGGGCCACCACGCCCATGTATGGTAAAAAACACTCAAAAATCTTCTTCTCCAGAACCGGCATGTCGATTTTCATGAAACTTGGTATATAGCATTTAGGACTCTAGCCCATTGTAGTTTGATCAAATGATGACCTTTTGATAACCTTGACATATTTTACAGCAAGGTCAATTTTGGAAACATATGCTTTTACATGGGAAAAAGTGAAAACAATGAATTTTTAAAACAGTTGGAACCTGTGACCTGAAAAGTGGTAGATGAAGATAACTGATGGAGTGAATGAAGATATGTGATTAATTAAGGTCAAGGTCATTTCTTGACTTTGGCCCATCTGTCGTCCATACACGCTTTTCAAAGATCTTCTTCTCTGTAACCGCTTGTTTTGACTCTCAGATGCGCGATTGTTGCCCTTGGGCTACTTGTTATATTACGGATTATCCGAGTTTTATATTACGCACTTTTCCTCCAAATGCAAGGGCACCTTTTATCTTGCCAAAGGGTCAAACAATCCGAATAAAGGGTTTAAAATTGTATCCAGAATCATATTATTCTCATGATAAAGTCTTTCAACGAACGCATCAATGTTTAAATGAATGTTAACTATTCTTTTAAATAATTGCATATTCATCAGGAAAACATGTCCGTGTTATGTTTACCCCATTGAACCCAACTTTTATAAAGAAAAAACTGGGGTATGCAGAGGTATACCCATTTTTCTTATTTTTGCTTCAAAACATAGATTGTGGGTACTCGTTAGAACCGCCTCACCGAGGCGGTTCTAACGTGTACCCACGATCTATGTTTTGAGCAAAAAATCGGAAAAGTATCAAAGATTTTCTAATGAAATTTTTCAATTTTTACAACTTAAAAAATCTCTATATATTGCATGGGCAAGTTTTCGTAATGAACGTACATGTAACTAACTATAATTTCAGATCTCGGTATACTTCAAAGGAACCCCACTGGCTCACGAGGGGACGATTTTGTACTCGCAACTTAAGCACGTAGGTATTAACGGTTTTTGTCAACATTTTGTTTTCCGGCGCCCCCATCGCTTAGCCAAGCGTTTAGGAGCGCTGATTTAATCATATAAGCACAAGTTCTGCTTGAGGGTGTGTCAGGTGTTTATTTCTGGGTCCCCACCCACCTGGTGACCATCATCAGTTTCGTCACATCTACTGATTGGCCCGTTTCATATACGCTTAAGTAATATTGAAAGGAACACAAAGCGAAGAACAGAAAGCAATTTTGTAGTTATTCATTTTGCCGATGGCGTATCGTCACCACACTCGACGTCGGTACCTCATTACACTTTCGAATATGTAACCACAAAACAGGAAGAAACAAATTGTCCTTTTACATACAGACCGTGTCCAGAAGCATCATTTGACAACTACACAGAACTCATTGCTAAACCACTAGCCAAGATGCTTCAGATAGAGACAGTCTATAGATCTAAGGCCGCTCCAAAACATGGACAGGAAAGACAAGGCGCGTTAGAAGATCAGCCAATGATGACAGTAGCTCGAAAGATGGTTACAGGTACATTAGTCAACTTTACTGTTGAGCAGTAAAACGTCACAGTCAATAATACTTCAGTTATGTCGGGAAAGTAATCCTGGTCACTAGTATGGTTGTCTTTTTGTTGATGTAAAAACTGTAAACTGGAGGGCACTGTAAGGACAAATGTTGCTGTTGGTGTGTCGGTCTTCCCTTATGTCACATCTTCATGTTTTATATTTTCTAGCCCGAGTTCTTTTGTCATATTAAAATAAAAAAAATAACTTTTAAATAAAAAAAAAGCTTTAACATGTTTGCCTTGATTACAATTTTGTGGTCCTACCAGGTGTTTAGGGAACATGGGGAGTAGGTTATTTTCAAGAATCTGGGCAGCCGCGTGACTGGCGGTAATTTTAAGAGAGCTTTGGACAATCAGCTATTTTTAGGATTTAGATACATGAACAAATACATTCAGAGAGATATGAAAACATGGGCACAATCAATGGATTAGGTTTCGGAACCGGGGAGAAGAAATTCAACTGCAGGAGCATCTTTTGTCGGCATTTATGATTCTATATCTATAAACATAGTGTTAACTTGGTGGGATAAATAAAATATGAGCCGACTCGTGGGAAAACCAACAATGTGGTTTCCCACCAGGTCTGACACAAACCGACCTGCACAAGCACAGAAAAGAGCTAGAAGCCTGAAATTTCGGATTTAAGTAGAAGAGAAATTGTACTATGCGAGTAACGAAAACAAAAGCGCTGATCAGCTTCGCAGTTACTGCGAAGCTGATCTGCGCCTTTGTTTTCGCCTATGCATATTGTTGGTTTTCCCATGCGGCGGCTCATATGTTTGTCATAATTTGAGAGTCCTAATGTTCCTTTTTCATCATCCAGGTGACTGTAGCCCATCTGCCATGTGGGACAACCACAACTGGCCGCTGATTGGTGAGAATATGCTACCATTGGAGCCTCTCTATACCAATGCTGATTTCGCCTATCATCTGTACAACAAGACCAAAATCATTGTTATTCTGAGAAATCCCATTAACAGGTAACTTCAAATCACACCTTCTAAGAACGATTAAAACTGAAATCCCATTAACAGGTAATTTCAGTTTCAAATCCCCACTTCTAAGAACTATCTATCTATATATCTGTATATGGGTCATTATCAAAAAATGGAGCAATCCTTGTCCTTGATGGTTTTCTCGCAAGCGCGATGTCCGAGGTTTGCTTATTCCATGTATAATATTAGTTTCCGCGGTGCTTTACTAGAACCACACGCGATTTCACGTTCCGAGTACGTTATTTGCAAAAAAGAGATGCTAGAAGTGCTATTTTATCGATTTTTACCGTGTCCCTGGGTCAGGGTAAGTAGTTTTATTTGTTTCCATTGCAAAAGAAGCTTGACAGAAATCACATTTTCTGTGACCATCTATTGCATAGAATGTTATTGAAGTCAAATTCAAAAATCTTATGATATATAAAGTGCTATTTCAGGGTGGGGGCACATATATAGTGTTGTCCCTGGAAAACGTATCAGTGCTGTCACAGTTATTGAAAATCGATTTTTGACCGGAGTTACAAATCATTTTCCCGGATCAAAACAATCGCGTTTTGTAGACGACACCAAGCTGAAGAAGTTAGGGTAAAAAACTTTTGAACAAATCGCATTACTCCGTTGCTATACCATAAAGACATGTCAGAATTGGAGTGGGAATTTTACAAGCATCAGTCCTATCACGCGCATTTTGCCGCTTATTGTAAATATCACATACATTTTAAAACCATGACTGAATTTCAACTTAGGAGCAGTAAGAATAGACATGCAAAGTTTTCATCCTGCATTCTGTTGTTAGTCACTAGAATTAAATTTCTGTGTGAAACTCAGTACTGTCACGGATCAGTGCTGTCACGGTCGTGACAGTAATGATGTGACAGCACTGAGTTGACTTCTGTCAGCAGGTGTGGATTCAGGTAATTTCCTAGGCTGACAAGAGTTAGGTCGCCTTTCACCAGAGGGTCTCAGCTACTAACGCCAGCAGCAGTCAGAAGTGGCCAATTCATATCGCTTTGAAAATCGTTTGAGGTGTGTGACTGTGTGTGGGTGATACAAAACTACAAATTCAAAATGCTTCGTCGACCACGGTAAACAAATAGCCCCGGGGGTGGTACTCCCATAATGATATTTAGACAGTTTGTGTATGTCACGCAATAAATGCCCTTTTTGGCGGTCCATTCCAAATTAGATTACCCCTTTTCAGTAAAAAAAAAGACATTTTAAGCCCCAACTTTATACGGAAAAATCGCCTTTTTTGTTTAAAACGCCAAGGGGTGGGAGGGGCAACTCGGGGTAATGCAAGTACGGGTGTGCCGTAAAACCTACCAAATGCATACACCTCGAAAAAAGGGACCCGGTAATATACACACTAGGGGTAGGGGTCTATGGTACATGAAAATACGAAAATTTAACCTTTTCTGACGCATGTGTCTTTCAGTGTGTTTGTATGTTGCATACCATTACGAAAATGTGTTACCCATGCAATATACAGAGATTTTTTTAGCTTTAAAAATTGAAGAAAAAAATATATCTGATTGTCAAATTTTAGAAACAAAAAGCAGTAACATTGTATACCTCATTTTACCCTGTATACGTCACTACATAAAAGTGGGATTTAATGGGATATATGTGAAAGCAAATGTGCAGCTCAGCTGCAAGTCAACCTAAAGTTGAGGCCCATCCAAGGAGGTATTAGATCCAAGCTCACTAAAAGAAAAATGACCTTTCTCCCTAGCTCCCTAAAAATCTTTTCCTTGCTCCCAGCTTCCTTAAACCAAGAGTGTTCTCTTCTAGTAATCCTCAATTCCCTTCAATTGTTTTCCAGTTTTCCCAAGCTCCCTGAAAACAATATGGCCGTGGGGAGCGCGGTGGCGTAGTGGTATAGCGTCGGACTCCGAATCGAGAGGTCCTGGGTACGATCACCACAGGCGTCACCGTGATGTGTCCTTGGGCAAGACACATTAATTCCCTACAGTACTGGTTAAACTCAGGAAGCGTTGGCTCCGTCCCGACATGACTAAAAAATTGTTGACTGGGACGTTAAGCCCCAACAGAAACACAAACAAACAAAATGGCCGTGCTACCCAGCTCCGTAAAATCCGTGATAGGGTCCTAAATTTAATGCGGTCTTTTGTCGTGAACTATCCTGGTTGTCTCAGACTGGTCGAAAGCCCCAAAGACACATTTTCTCATGCTGCTGCTTAAGATGAACAGCGCTTCTACTGCGCTTTACGTGTTACATCGCGTTTGGTTTGCGTGAAGCGAACATGTTTTTTTTTTTTTTTTTTTTTTTTTTTGAGCATTGGATCTACGCAAAAGGTGTCCCTGGTTAGAGCAACAGCAAAGGCTTCGTTGGTTGCTACCTTAAGTGAGTCACTGCCCCTAAGCTCATCGGTAAATGGTCAGAAATTAATCATTTCCGTACACATTGGAATGAAAAAGGCGAGATCTGATAATTATCAGATCTGTCACGACAACATCAGTGCTGTCACGATATCAGTGCTGTCACGGTCATAATTATTTAAAATACTTAAAACGCATCATATAAAAGTAATTGCTTTTGGTATGTTATGATACTATACTGAAATAGTAAACGTTTAGCAGAACTTATTTTTGGTTTAATCCCACAAGATTATGTCTACAAAAATAAAGCGTTTCAGAAACAGAACAAATCACAGTATGTGCATTTTCATTGAAGATCTCTTCCCCGTTAATTCATTGAAAGTATTTAAGGTTTGTGTGAACTATTGTTCGTGGCAAGTTATATATGCCCCCACTTACAGATTGGGGAAGTCTTATCAAATGAGCGTTTTACGCAAGAAAGTTTGTTCGTGACAGCACTGATATTTTTTCAAGGGTACCATACAATTAACTAATGCTGGTGCACTATTTGTTCAGTTAAACTCGGCATATTTTATTTCCATATTCTATATGCTCCTGTTAATAAAACTATCCCATCGTTTAAAAAAGAAAAAATGGACAACTAATTTTTTTCGTTTTGCCTTTCTGGATTGCTCCATTTTTTGATAATGACCCATATACTGCAGCACCCTCTTGCGAGGATTATGTGCAGGCTCTCTCTCTCTCTCTTTGTTTTTTTTTTCTTTCTTTTTATTTATTTATTTATTCATTTTTTTGAGAGAGAGAGAGAGAGTGAGAACTAATAAAACGGGAATAAATGATCTAAGAATTTGCCGTAATGACCGGAATGACCACTCCAAATCATGTAATCCAGGTAATTTCTCATATGCATGCATAGTAAAACTGCAGACAATGATAATCATTATGAAAACTTGCCCATGCAATAAACAGGTTTTTTAAACTTGAAAAATTGAAAAATTTCCAGCTGAAAAAAATAATTTGATATTTTAATTACTTATTTTTTTCTCAAAACATAGATTGTGGGTACTCGTTAGAACCGCCTCATTAAGGCGGTTCTAACGTGTACCCACAATCTATGTTTTTGATAAAAAAAAATGTTTACCCCGGCACATCCCAGTTTTCCTATATAAAAGTGGGGTTCAAGGGGGGATACTTTTCATGGACATGTTTTCCTGATGATTGCTCCTTTATCGTCTGCCGGAACTGGTAAAGCGGGAGCAAATTATTGACGGTTCGAAACACACAAATCATGTGACATTTACTTGATCAATAAACATAATTCCTCACCCCACCTCCCGAGCAAAATGGTTACCCAAGTCGTCATGTCTTCGTCCAGACATGATTAAAGCATTTTAAATATATACTGAATGCTGTGTACAGTAAGCATTATTTCTCCATTTTCAGATTATATTCCAATTACATATACTTCGACAAAACCAAAACAAAAGGCCCGGATGATTTCCACAGAGATGTTATTGTTGCTATACGACAACTACACCAGTGTTTTGAAACGTATTCTGTAAGAACGTGCATATACCTTCCTGTCAGCGACCAAGTAAGTGCATGTGTACAAAACGTTAATACTCAATATTGGTTATTATCGAATGGATGTGTTTAACTGTTATGCATGCTTCTGTACGACTACTACACGATTGTTTTGATATCTTCTCCGTCAGAAACTTGTATATACCTTTCCTCTGACGACCATGTACATATATATGAACGTGTTGACAAAACAAAAAAAAATGGTAAAGAAGAACAGTGGTAGTGGTTTGATAAACATTTCGTATTTTAGGCCTGTGGTGTGCAATGGCCCAAAGTTTGCATATCTTTAGAAAGTCCAAATGGGAGCGCGGTGACATGTTGGTAGATCGTTGGACCACGATTAGAGAGCATTTGTATTCGAATCCCGTGGCTCCGATGTTGTTTACATGTACTTGAGCAAGGCACACTATTTCGAATTAAAAATTAAACAAACCAAACTAGTGTCAATACTTTCAGGTACAATTACAAAAGGGCATATATTTCGTCCACCTGCTAGAATGGTTCCGGGTCTTCCCACGTGACCACATACTGATCCTACGATTGGAGGATTATACTCGGGAAAGAACAAAAACAGTACAGAAAATCTACAACTTTCTGGAGTTAAGTAAGTTAACTGAGCCACCTCATGAGAAAACCAACAATCTGCATATGCGAAACCAAAGGCGCCGATCAGCTTCGCAGTAACTGCGAAGCTGATCAGCGTCTTTGTTGTCGCTACACTGATAGTACAATTCCTTTATTTTCTCAATCCAAAATTTCCAGCCTCTAGCCGTTTTCTGTTCTTGTACAGTATGGTTTGTGTGAGACCCAGTCGGAACCCATATTGTTGGTTTTCTCACGACGCGGCTCAGTTGTTATTCGTATGAGAAGCAAAATCTTAAAGTTATGATGGATTCAACCTCAGATTAGCTTAATCAGCTGCAAAACGGGCAATAATCTTGGCAGATGGGTAATAGAAGCTAGAACTGTTGTCAAAGGAGAACGTCCATTCCCGTATTCAGTTTGCCTAGATTTTGAAAGCCTGCATTGACAAACATGCATAAGTAATGCCTGAAATTTTGGGTTATTGTGGAAGCCTGACATCCTGTGCACACAACAAAACAAGTTTGAATAGAAAATTTTACATATACTCGGCATAACATTAGCTTTTGGGGGGCAGGGGTAATTTATTTGGCAAAAAATTTGATACCAAAAACCAAGATTTTCTCAAGTATTGATCTAAATACATGGTAAAATAATATTTGCAGCGTAAAACTATGCTGCAAATGGTCACATTTTGATAAAAACGAGTTAAAATATTTCAATGTTTCTGTCAAATAATTATTTTATCTATAACTTTTGAACATTGCCTGTAAAGCCTATATCCTACAGTGTCATTCAGGTGTATCACAAATACATACTGTCAACATGAAATTCAAGGTGAATACTCTACATGTCTGATAAATGTACCTTCTTGTAAATGCAAGCAACAACAAAAATCGACTATCTGTGTTGTAAGGCTAGTAAATATTTGCCCACTTATTTTGAGCAACACAGTTTGTTTGACATAACATTTAGCAAAACATAGAACCCCATGACTATGTAGACCATGACTTGCCTCAAATATGCTAACACAAGCTTACATGTTACAAAGCCAAGACAGGGGTATGGGTCACCACTTAGACATAAACAAACACATTGGTACAGACACTCTAATTTCTGAAACCTACCCAGTGATGCTCATCAAAGTTCACCAGAAATGTGTCTGGTTGAAGAACAGAGGACAGACTTTCACCTGATGTGGCTACTTTTCAAACACTAGGTCATGTTCAGCCAGGTAGAAATATGTATATAAACAAGCTACAGTCCTAAACAAAATTATTGAAGCCACTTGATTTGGTGGGCTAGCATAATAGATTGTTTTTGAGCATTTTGACAGCCTTCCCCCCCCCCCCCCGGGACCAAGCATGCCATTTTATATGATGTCTGTAATGTAAAACTACAACTGTGTGCAAAAGGAGTTTCTCGGTCCCGTGGGGAACACACCTGAAAAAAAAAAAACTTTTCAATTTCCATTAAGGTTATACTTGGATTTTTTTCAATGTGCAGGGCAGGGCTTAGCTAAGCCCAGCCTTGGATGATTTCATTGTTGAGATAGGGTCCCAGAGCTGACAATGTATAATTGAGGTAAAGATGACTATGCTTGTTGTCTTTGTGTTATACCTGTGTTTCACCTGAATGATTTCAAAATAGGTGAAGTGTATGGTAGACACACAAAAACATAAACATTTTGTTTCTAAAATATAACCATACTGCTACACTCAAATATTTCTATCAAGTTAGCCAATGCCTCTATTTTTGTTAACAACTCTTTGCTTTACTGATGGTACAAGACCGCAGTGGAAGGTCAATAAAGAACCATTTGAAAAAAACAAAGCGATTCGGAGAACCAGCTGACTTGACTTATTTTTCCTACAAGGTCAGCTCGGTCATATTAGCAGCAAATTTGCTGCATCAAAAAACGGTCAAGTTAGCAGCAATTTTACTGCAGCAATATCGGTCATGTTACTTGTAGCAGCAATTTTGCTACAACAAAGTTAACAACAATTTTGCTTGCAGCGTTAGAATTAAATGCAGCAAAATACAGTCAAGTTAGCGGAAATTTTGCTGCAGCAAAATTGGTCAAGTAAGCAGCTATTTCGCTACAGCAAAAAACAGTCAAGTAAGCAGTTATTTCGCTTGCAGCGAACATTTTTGTCGCAGAATGTTTTGGTTTAGGTGATAACGAATAAGAAAATGACATTTTTTGCCACAATCACATCTTTTCGACGTCACCTACGAAAAAAGTTCCATGTAAGTGGAAATGTTTGTCACCATCTTTTTATTATTTTATTCTTGTTATTTTTTTTTCTTTTTCGTCTGGCTGTAGTAAATGATGATGAATGCTGCAACATAACTTTTCTAGACCTCATATTACCAACTTTATGGAAAATGTTGCTGATTGTTTACAGTTTCGTCTGGCTGTAAGTGCTATAGGAAACGAATACTGAAATATGCTGCAAACAAGACTTCTCTATCCCACCCATAACATAGCTTAAGGACAAAAGTTCCCTGCCAACAGTAAAAGTGTCCATAGACTGGGTAATAGGTGGGATAAAAAAAACCTTCTGTTTGTGATGACATTCATCATCTTATAGCGCTCATAGACAAGCTTAATCGAAAACGAGAGACCGAATTGTGCCGTAGCTCACCTTAGTGTTTTGCTCATCAGTGTAAGCTTCAAGATAGACGATGATACTCTGGAGCCTTGTCTGTAATACACGGCTAACAAACCTTTAAATGCCTAACCGCGGTTAAGAAAAGAAATCCGATTCATGTCCTTCCGGTTTCGCATCAGATGGCCAACAAAAGGTAAACAAACATTTGCAGCTCGTGTTTCCGAGTAAAATATTTCGATTCGAAGACAAATATTATAATTCTCTCAATGTTATTTTATTAGTGAGACATTGCTATATTTGGACCCAAAAGGATTTCCAGAAATTTTTCTTTATAGTCATGATTTTTATTTCCTACCCCAAAACACACGTTGGGATTGCATTGTACACGACGAAAATGTGGGTCAGTCGCAGGGATATTTTTAGATTTCCGCTCATTACGTCCATATTAACGGAAAGCAATACAGTGTGCAGATGATTTTAACATTGTGTGAGGTCTGGTGACAGTTTCGTTGCCTCTGGCCAATGCATTCTATGCATATGTGGTTAAAAGCTGTGTCAACATTTCGGTTACGAATTTGATCATTAGAATGATAGCAATATAGTCATTATAGAACATATAAAAGTTTTTGTTTTTGTTAATTGTTTTACGCTGAAGATTATTGTCACATTCTCTCGTCCTTTTTTAATAGTTGCTTACTCAAATTTGGTGTGTTTGTGATATTTGCAGTGAAAATGTTTGATATAAAATAATACAAACTGTCTATGAAATACATGTTCTACAATAGTTCACATGCATGATATTCCTGTTCATGAAGACGATTTTACAGCATTCTTTATACTTTAATTTGTTTTTTCTTGGTTTTATGTCTTTCAAAACGCTTTACAGGGAAATAAATACCATAACTTGAACAGGTTGAGGTTTTCAAACGTATCTTGAAATATATCCTTCATATTTTAATGATTAAATGCGTACCCATCTTTTCCTTCCCTTCAAATCGATAATGACGGGCACTAACACAACAAAATACTGGCACAGACATCAGATGCAATTTAGTTAATACATATCTGTAAATTTGTCGTGGAACAATCACTAAAATTTGATATTTACCAGCAAATTGTCCAATTTTTAGTTGTATTTCGCTGACTTTGGCCTTGTTGGAACACCAGGTTCGAAGAAGGGAATAAATAACTCAAAGACCATCAAATTATTTTGCGAGCTACTTTGGTGCTGAGTTACAATAGTAAATAAGTGACAAAATAGCATTCATAGATAATCGATATATTTCTGTACTAAAATATAATCATTAATCGATCCTAGTAGTGTATGTTTTGTTTACCTTTTCTTGGTCTTCATATGCGGAATCGGAAGGGCGTGAATCTGATTTTCTTTCTTAACCGGCGGTTACGCATTTAAAGGTCTGTTAGCCGTGTAATAGCTGGCAAAAAGTTTCGATGCAGCCAACTTGACCATTTATTATTATTATTATAATTATTATTATTATTATTATTATTATTTATTTATTTATTGCTGCTGCTGCTGCTGCAACAGATTCGCTGCTAACTTTACTGAGCTGTCAGAAGCACTTTACAGATCCGTACTGTAGTTATTGCACTTTTTCTGCCGCCTTCATTAGTAAATTAGTAATTTAAAGTAAGCCTGCATCATTTGATATTTAATTGTATCAGAATTAAAGTTTTAAACTTGAAACTTAAAACAGAGAGTCATACAACAAGAATGTTTACCAGGCATTTACTAAGGGAATTTTCAATATGGTCATACATAAATACAGTCATGTAGTACAGAATATTTTTTTCTATGACAGTATGTGTTTACCCATCATTTTCAGTGCATGAGGTTAAATTTTGACACTGATTGGTTCAACAGTAACAAGTGGGTCAAAGTAACAGTCCAAGTGAGAACTACCTATTTTTAAATGTAATGGTCAACTTTGTCATTGTCAATCAAAAACTGACAGGCTCCGCCCTGCACATTGAAAAAAAATCAGACTATAATTGCAGAAACTATGTTTTCACGCCAAAAATTTGAATGGGTAATTTTTGTTGGAGGAAAACATTCTAGGAAACAATGAAGGCATATTCAAACTATTAGATTCACTGATAAAAAAGTGTTTTTGAAATAAAAACTTATTTAGCCTTTTCTATAGGCAGTCTCCCATAGAGAAGGGACGTTCTCCTTTGGAATTCGAAATAACCGTATAGCCTGGTATTTTATGAAATAACTGTTTGCTCGTCCCTAATGCACATTTACAAAACTTGCTACGTCTTCTTCATGCCCTCTCCCACGAGAATATAGTGAACGAGATACTGTTTGAACTTGAATTAGTTAAGTAGAGCAAAGATCTTATGCCCTCTCCAACGAGAATATACTGAACGAGATACTGTTTGAACTAGAGCAGTGACTCTCCCACGAGAATATACTGAACGAGATACTGTTTGAACTTGAATTCATCATGAAAACATGTCCGTGCAATGAATACCCCTTAAACCCCACTTTTATATAGTAAAATTGGGTATGCAGGGGTATACCTATTTTTCTTATTTTTGCTCCAATACATAGATTGTGGGTACTTGTTAGAACCGCCTCGGCGAGGCGGTTCTAACGGGTACCCACAATCTATGTTTTGATCAAAAATAAGAAAAATATCGAAATATTTCTACTGAAAATTGCCATTATTTTCAACTTAAAAAATCTCTGTATATTGCATGGGAAAGTTTTCGTAATGTAGTTAAGTAGAGCAATGATCCTATGAACTAGAGAAATTGCTCCAACTAAGGTTGCATGAGGTGAATAGAGCAAATTTAGAATTTTTCCTTTGAATTAATCAAATTAACGAAAATGCTTGTCTTTTCAATTAAGACCTTTGGGGTTTGGGGCCAACCCTGATAAGATTTTGTTCTGTTTCTATTCGGTCTAATCCAAAGATTAAAGCTCGAATGCATTATCAATTTTAATGAACGAATATGCCAGGCAAAACTGCTGACAAGAAATAGATCAGTAGCTCGTTTCACGAAGCTCTCTTATGACATATCTTATCTTATGATCGAGACTACTCTTAGGAGTGACTTGTGATCTATCTTAACGGTAAGACTTGTCTTATGTTTGAGGTTGTGACTTGTTCATAAGATTGATCTCAATTCAAGGCCAAACACAACAAACAGTTAGTTTCAAGTATGTTAAATAATAGAATTGATTTAGTATTGGTGATAGCTCAGTGGATTTATGCAAGTAATTTAATTAGTATTTTTGCCATAATATGAACCAGGCGATCCGAGATCGAATCCATTTTTCTCTCTTTTTTTTTTCTTTTTTGTTTCTTTCTATTTCAATATAAATACACGCACTTGGATCTAACAACTGTTTCATTGTAATGCTATAGGCTATTTCGTCTGCAAATCGAAACCAAATCTCTTTAACTCGAGTGTTTGCCTCGGCGAGGCGGTTCTAACGAGTACCCACAATCTATGCTTTGGAGCAAAAATAAGAAAAATAGGTATACCCCTGCAAACCCCAGTTTTGCTATATAAAAGTGGGGTTCAAGGGGGTAAACATTACACGGACATGTTTTCCTGATCAGCCGTTCAGGTCTGAGCCTGCCTAGAAACCGTGGTTAGGTAAAACCATTCATACACATAAGCCTTACTTTGGTACTTTATACTGACCCAAACACAACGCATCGTGATTATGGCATGTTTTCGCTTTTCAATGAAATGTAATACAGTCTACCATACATATGCTGGTCAGCAATCGCCTATGATTTAATAGGTTACAATGTGGCTTTCGGAGTATGGACCATTGAGCTCGAATGAGATTGGCCAAAGCGGGTATTTTGGTGGCATGCGACTCCTGAGAGATTCTGGAAGTCAGTCTTCTTTTTGGATCGTGAAAAATGATTAATTTCTTGAGACGCATAATACAGAATGTTAGATGTGTCAATCGCACGGCAATCTAATCCAGTGGAAATAAAGTTTATTTGTATAACATAACAAATAAATCGTTGTTGCGTTATAAGTTTGACTGAGTATATTTAAAGCACGTTTTGGATGCCATGGCATCCTAATTTTGTATGAACGCCTCATGAATAGGAGGCAACGTCTCGGCTTGAACATAACTGTTGAATGGGGCGTTAAGCATTCAACTCAAACAAACAAACTAAAATAAAATGTTGCCCTTTATCAATACTGAACCAATGTACAATAAATATGACTCGGCGGCTCAGTGGTAATCTATGTTGTCTTCTGTCCAAGCGATCCGAGTTCGAATCCGGTCTTGGTAATATTTTGTTGTGTTTTCCCTTCACATAAAAACGTCCGCCATTTTTAGTTTACTATAAAATAAGTTCAATCATAAGTTGTGTCCTATTGTTAGGACTAAAGTTAGGACATCTTATACCGAAATTAGTCCTAAGTTCAAACTTAGGATAAAATTTGTCTTAAAACGCTTTGTAAAACGAGCCCCTGCTCTAGAAGTGAATCATTGTTGAGTAATATATCACTGTTTGGAGGTCAATTGTAAAGCAGAGCAAATTCACGAGCGCCGCACGAGTGATTTATCTGCGTACAACTGACCGACAAACAGTGATATATTACTCAACAGTTCACGCACTAGAGCTGATCTATTTCGAATCTAACACACAATAAACGGAATAAAATCATTTTAAACCTCCAGGGGAGGGTAGCAAGAAGCTTCGTTAGCCCAGTATTCTTCGGTATGTCTTCGTTAGATCTTCGTTAGCTAAAATTTGGTTAACAAGAAAGGTTTCGTTATTGACGAAATGTGACAAATCTTCGTTAAAATGTCAAAAGTTAACGACGACTCAGAGGCTGCCGTTAAGCCTTTTTTAAAGGTAATTATAGTTATAAATGCTAGAGTGCACACTTAAAAGGGCTATCCAAGCTATTAGAATCAAAGTTGCGTCTGTTTTTTATAATTGTCCCCCGCCTTTTTGAAGAAAAGGAGAGGGGCATAGTTTTTGGCTTTCCGTCATTTCGTCCATCCGTCCTCCTATAGGGATATGTACCTTATGTGCGCAACCTACAGTTTTATTCCGATTCTTTTGAAACTTTACAGATGTCTTGCCCATGCTTTGAAGATGTGCATGTGATTTGGATATAATCCTCAGATTAATTTTGACACTTTTTCGCAATAATTATTTGAACTTAAGTCCAATTCGCATGCGCAAAAAATACACGCGTGTAAGAATACTCTGGTGTGTAATTATACTCCGGTGTGCAAATCAGTCTGTGAGTAAATTTAAATTGCGTTCGAATGGGTTTAATCACCGTATGTATTTTGTATGTAAATAAATCATTTCGGGATTAAAACTTGTTCATTAAAGTTTTCTGTATATGCAAAACAAGTAGAGGCTGCTTCAATGTGTTCTTGTAGACTTTGGCAGCAGAGGAGAAGCACGTAATGTCAGGATAAATCTTAGCAGAAATACAGATCCCTATTATCATCTTTTCACAAGGAATTTAACTGTTAAAATGACTCAAAAATCCTCGCCAAGAATTTGCAAGAAATAGTGTGGCTGTTTGCTCTCCATATGATTTAAAATGTGTTGAATGGCAATAAACTCTTATTCTTGCATAGATATCTATGCGCATAGCTGTTTGAAGCCGTTTTCGATTGGTCGAAAGCCGTGTTCAAACAGCAAAACCCACGTTCAAATCATGAAATTCACGTGTCGTTTGAAAATGGGTTTTGGCCGACATCAATGGTCAATGCGACGTGACGTCATGTGTTTTGTAGAAACAAAATGGTCGACATTGAAGAAGCTCCGCGGTTTTCGGTGAGCTTTTACGTTGTAAATGTTATTTTCATGTGATTTTAAGTGGATTAGAGTGAAAATGCAAGAATAGCGATCAACCATGGTTTGTTTCAGTGTTCAAACATTCGCTGGATCACGCGGAAGGTGTTTGAACACGCGGCCTGCGGCCTTGTGTTCAAACACCTTCCTCGTGATCCATCGAATGTTTGAACACTGAAAACCATGGTTGATCCCTATATTTAGCAACAGTGTCCACAGTTTCAGCAACTGTCATATAATCATTTGAAAATTCATTATCTAAAAGCAGAGTATTTACTTGAAATAAAAAATACTCATGGGTAAATTTTACTTTGCGTTCGCATGGGACATAATAGTAAATTTACACGCGTGTATTTGTAAAAATAAAATTTGCATCTGGTCAGACCCAGGAATAAATTTACCCATATGTAAATAAACTCTGGTGTGTATTTGCGTTCGCATGTGCCATTTGCTCACTCGGAGTAAAATTTGCACACCGGAGTATATTTACACGCGTGTGTTTTTGGCGCATGCGAATTGGACTTTAGTCATGTTTTCGGACATTTTGTCAATGAAAATGAATGGACGGTGGGTACATGTACCTTGTGTGCGCAACTTCTTCAGTTTAACCCGATTCTTTTGAATTTTTACCGATGTCTTGACCATGCTTTGAAAATATGCATGTGATATGGATATAGTACTCAGATTAATTGTTGGCACTTTCTTCGCAATTTGAATTTAGTCATTTTTTTCGGACATTTTGACAATGAAAGTGAATGGATGGTGGGTACCTTGTGTGTGCAACTCCTCCTTCAGTTTTTGTTCCAATTCTTTCTTTTGAAACTTTACCGATGTCTTGACCAGGCTTTGAAGATATGCGTATGGTTTGGATATAATCCTTAGATTAAATTTGAAACTTTTTTTCGCAGTCTGAACTTAGACGGTTTTTTATTATTTTGACAATGAAAACGAATGGACAGTACGTACCTTGTGTGCGCAACTCCTCCAACAGTTTTATTCTGATTCTTATGAAACTTAAGAGATGCCTTAATGATGCTTTTAAGATATGCATGTGGTTAAGATATAATCCTCAGATTAATTTATGACACTTTTTCGCAATGTGAACTTAGTCGTTTTTCAGGCATTTTTACAATAAAAGTGAATGGACAGTAGGGCATTTTTACAATAAAAGTGAATGGACAGTAGGTACATTGTGTGCACAACTCATCCTACAGTTTTATTCCGGTTCTTTTGAAACTTTACAGATGTCCTGACCATGTTTTAAAGATGTGTATATGGTTTGAATATAGTCCTTAGATTAATTTTTGTCACTTTTTTGCAATTTGAACTTCGTCGTTTTTCGGGCACTTACACTAAGAAAGTGCATGTGATTTGGCTATACATTTTTGTGTAATTTAACAATTGCCGGTAAGGCGGGGTACATAAATTCTCTGAATTTGCTTGTTTATAATTATGTCGGCCCGCGTCAGTAAGCGTTAAGCTTTCTTACTTTATCTAATTAAAGGACAAAACTGAATAAAGTACATGTAAGTAGAAATATAACATAATTCATCTTTTTTCTTGTTGCTTTCTGTGCACGCGGGCGATTTTACATGTATTTTGTTTCTTAGCTACTGAATCCACGGTCACCCAGCTCGGTTTACGGTATTGTTAGTGTGAATGTAATTTGTTATTCTGTATGACCCTCTAGAAACGATTCAGTCATGGAAATGTATTTTAAACCTCGTTACTAAGAATACAACATCGTTTTTATAGTAAATGCATTGGCACCACGGAAACTCCTTTATTATAAACTTATTAATATGAATTATCTTATTTGGCAATATGCACATAGGGCATTTTGATTTCTCTACACAATTATCCCCGTTGTAATGAATCAAGGAAAGGGTAGTTGTCAGTCACTGGCGATATAATGGTCATTCAAAACTAGATAGGCCTACCTAGATTCTGTTCTGTTTTGAAAATTAAGAGTGGAAAGTTTAAATGTATTAAAGGGGCGTTATCCTCTTAGTTCAGTAGATTTTGCACTGTTTATCAACCATTTACTTGTTTAAGGGATGGCGCTATTAACTGCAAGACATCGCCGCCGCAAACGTCAGGTTTTTATGCGTCCACCAATGAGAGACAGGATGAATCCCTTAGACTAAATGCAAGGGGATGAACTGTTTATGAAATACAGACTTGGCAGAAATGGAATTTTGGATTTATGCCGGGTTCTTCATTACGATTTGAATCATCCTACCCATCGTCAAAATTATTTACCAGCGTCCCTTCAATTGTACATTGCTTTGCGGTACTATGCAGAACTGGAAGCTTTTTCTCATCCGCATTCGACGTTGTTTTCTTGATTAATGCAGTGTGTTTCAATAATTTTTCCTTTACACGGCATCAACGCGGCTTCTACACAGACACAGCATCTTCGTTACTTAACTAACGAAACAACAACTATTGATGGGTTTAAGAATTGATTTTGTTACCGGTCTTTCGTATTCGTTATGCCTTCGTTATTCATTCGTTATTGTCATCGTAAAGCCTTCGTTAAAAATAACTAACGAAAATATTCTTGTTACCCATCCCAGTTTCTATAACTTTTCCACCATTGCACTGAAGAAATCCCGCCAAATGTTTGACTGTACCGCAAATGTTTACATATTTTGTTACGTTTTGAACGCGTTGAAATGTCGTTACACCATCTAACGTCAAAGTAACGTCACGTATTGGATGGCTGACGTCATAATTTAATCAAAATGGCATCAAAACGGCGCAAAGTAACGTCACGCTAATCCGTTCAGTGATAAATCACTCAATATACTATTGCACTTTACCATTGTCTTCTATAGGCAAGGTGTGTTAGAATTGTGCGGAATCTCACATCTTCTTCACTGAGAGCTTTGGGTGCTTATCTGAAAGTTACAGAACATAACAGAACAGAACATGACTTTATTTAGGTGTAGCATCTCGGCGGCATACAATAATAATGAACACATTACAACATACTTATGACGTGAAAAAACAAAACAAAAAACAAAAAAAAAAAACAAAAAAAAAAAAAAAAAAAAAAAAAAAAACACTTATGGTGAGGAGCAAAAACATTAGACTAATATTATAAAGCTATTTGGTGGAGTGCACAATAGTCTGATTGTATTACATGTTTGCTTGAGTGTTGTCATTTATATTTGTTTACAAATAATTAATTCAGAGTTCGCTAATGCGATTTATGCTCTTGTGTGTTTGCCAGTAAAACAACATGCTGCAGGTACTCATCAGAACTCTTTAAATGTTCTGGGTGCGAGTAGCATATGCTCGGTCGTCAAATTACTTTAGGAAGCGTTAAAACTTCGTGCGTCATATACGCCGCCCACCCAGATCCTAACCAAAGCTCTGACGAAACGAAATACGAAGTTTTGGGAAAATGGTTACGACAGAACGTAAGCCTGGCAAGGGACATAACTATGATGACACAATCCATTTTAGTCGCCTCGTGGAAACACCAACACTGTGGTCTCCTACCAGGTCTGACACAAACCGGTCTGTACAGCTACAGAAGCAGGCTAGAAGCTTGAAATTTTGGAGTTAAGTAGAGGAGGAATAGTACTATCCGAGTAGCGAAAACAAGGGCGCTGATTAGCTCCGCAGTTACCTTTGTTTTCGCCTATAGATGCAGATTGTTGGTTTTCCCATAAGGCGGCTAATTTATATATGCTAGAGTTACTAATTATTCTTTTCAACTGGTAAGCGACAATGGCAGCACGCTAAAGACGAGTCATATCCACTGAGCTACGACGCAAATCTTTGGCATCCAATTCAACTATTTGACAATTAGAATTATTTCAAACTTTCATACGTATCTGCATAATGGCGTTTTTCTTTTCATTTTCAGGAAATTTCACATACAAACAAGACATCGAGATCTTCACGTATATCACGAATGGTTCCCGGGTCTATAATCATATGCCGGACAGACCGGGGTACAGTAGTGACGTCATGCGGCTTGAAACTAGATACATTTTGTATGAATTCTACAAACCGTTCAACCAGGCGCTTGCAAGACTCCTGAATGATTCGAGGTTTGACTATGGACCATGTTGAGTTATTTGTGGCACTTGAAATGTTTTGAATGAAATATATAAATCATTTAACCAATTAGCGCTTGCTGACTAGCGGTTTGACTATGGACCATGTTGAAATATTTGTATGAATTCTACAAACCGTTCAACTAGGCGCTTGCAAGACTCCTGAATGATTCGAGATATGACTATGGACCATGTTGAAATATTTGAGCCGCCTCATGTAAAAACCAACAATCTGCATATGCGAAAACAAAGGCGCAGATCAGCTTCGCAGTAACTTAAATCCGAAATTCCAAGCTTCTAGCTAGCCCTTTTCTGTGCTTTTACAGGCCAGTTTGTGTCTGACCTGTTCGGAAACCACATTGTTGGTTTTCTCAGGAGGCAGCTCATTTGGAACAGTGGTCATGGTAGATAGATACACTCTCTGCAGATTTTGTGAATGTGGTCTAAACACGACATGGTTAAAACCTGAATTTGCTTAACGCTGCCTATCGTAGTTCTGTATCTCGTTTCACTTTGAGAGGTCTCACGGAATACCGACAGTTATATTGTTGAGCACTGGAAATAATACGTTTCTCTAAGAACCAGGCAATCAATTTCAGTATCCATGCTAGCGCTCAAATCATGCCAACAACAATATATTCTGGTTAACAGTTGATGACCAAAATTAGAACCCTGGGAAAAGTTGATACTTAAATATCATACATAACAAAACAACACAAAATGTAATACATTTGAAATACATTTGAAACGTTTTACCAGGATTTATTTTAAATACTACGAGGCGCTTCATGAGAAAACCGGGTTTTGCCTCGTGATGCCAAAACTAAGACCCAAATCAGCTGTACAGTAATTGCACAGCTGATCAGCACCTTTATTTTCGCTACACGGATAAAACAATTCCTCTTCTTCCAAATTGCTAAATTTCAAGCTTCTAGCATGCATAGGCCGGTTTGTGTGAGACCGGGTCGGAAACCCCGAAGACCGTTTTTTTTCACGTCCGTGACTCCAGCAATACCGTGTGTGACATGCAAATGTGCAAATGAATGTTATCCTCGAAAGACGTTTCCATGGAATTTGTAACATTTTTCACGGAATATGTAAATTGTCTAAATCAATCAATCTCTCTGACACAAATCTAATTGAGCCGCGAGTGCGAGAAAACCGGTCTTTGGGATTTTGGACAAGGTCTGACACAAAGCGGCCTGTACAGTCAACGAAGATGGCTAGACATATATATCCAATGTATGTAAAAAGGCCTAAAAATTAAAGTATGATAAGACCAAATAAAAACAACATAAACTTATAAGAACTAGCTAGTATATATCATTTATCTATTGAAAATAAAAACTATGTGACAATTTTTTATCATCATCCTACCATTCAAACATCATCTTTCTTTCATATCATTCACCCATCGGAGAAGCCTGCGCAAAAAAAAAAAAAAAAAAAAAAAAAAAAAAATAGACAAATAAAAAATAAAAATAGCATATTAGCATATTAATGTATTGTTATCTTCACATGGGCCATTATGAAAACATGCCCATGCAATATACAGTGATTTTTAAAGTTGTAAAAAATGAAATTTTTCAGTGGAAATTTTTGGATATTTTTTCTTATTTTTGCTCAAAACATAGATTGTGGGTACGCGTTAGAACCGCTTCGCCGAGGCAGTTCTAAGGAGTACCCACAATCTATGTTTTGGAGCAAAAATAAGAAAAATATCTAAAAATTTCCACTGAAAATAAGAATAATAGGTATACCCCTGCATACCCCAGTTTTACTATATAAAAATGGGGTTCAATGGGGTAAAAACACCAACCGGTATTTTTTTGACAAACCGCTTTTCGTCAAATCCAGGACATCTTTCGAAAGCAGCCAGGGCTTCGCAGTTTATATATACATGAAGTACCTATCAAGTGGTTCTCTAAAAACTTATTTTGTCTGCCTGTCTTATCTGCAAGTGCCTGAAAAATGGACTTGAAGTTGACTTTCCCATGGGAAAACAGGGGAAAATCATGTTTTCCCATGGGAACTGGCACTTTCCCATGGGAAAACAGGTTGGCCATGGACGAAAAATGGGCCATGGGCAAAACATATTGGCCATGGGAAAAATGAAAAAAAATCTTATGGTCAATCAGTTATTAAACACAAAATTATAATCATTGTTGCTTTGGCCATAATGGCCATGTATATATTTTGCAGTTATAACTATGTGAAAAAAATAACATTTGGGCCATGGCCGACTAAAAATGGCCATGGCCAGATTTGCCCATGGCCGACAAAAAGTGGCCATGGCCAGTGTGGTTTTGCCCATGGACAATTCAAATGCTCCCATGGCCAAGTATTTATGGCCAAGTTGGTCAAGTTTTGGGCCATGGCCAATAATTTTGCCCATGGCCATAATTTTCTTCCCATGGCCCTAATTCTCATGTCCATATAACTGGCCATGGCCAAGATATTTCTAACTTATTTTGAAACATAAAACTTTTGATTAACTACTATACTCAACTACAAAAAGAAACACCACATTATGCAACCCTGTTTGGTTCACATTTATAATCTATTATGTATGGATAGTTTCATGTATGTCTCTATATGATCCTTTATCATTTGAATGGTATAATAGAAAAAAATGCAAAAATGTGGTTTTCATCTTGATTAGAAGTGAAAAATGCAAAAATTTGATTTTCATATTGATTAAAATTGAATGATTTATTTTGTCGACAAAAACAGTGGCTACTAAAAACAAGGAGAAAAGTTCACATCACATATGCACATTTTAATCCTAAAATTCTGAAAAGAAACAAACAGCTGCCCCCAATAACACTCCATGTAAAAATATCAAAATTGCAATACAAACAAGATTATAATTCAAACTAATAAACTTCTTTTTTTTATATATAAAAAAACAGAGTGCTCACCCGAGATTTGGTCTTTGAAAATAAAACTGAATTCTCACATAATTTCATTAACACAAAAAACTGTCCTTTAATTTACCTATCAATTTACATGTCACAGGCTAAAATCTTTGTGACAAAATGCATTGCTTACATATTTTCCCATCAAAAGCCCAGGCTACCCGACCAAATTATTAAAATCTGAAACCTTTTTACAGGGCAAGGTCAACTTAGCAGCTTTATACATCTATGATGGTCTAGAGTGCTTGATAATACATAACAAGTTTCATTGAAATCGGTTCATCGGCTCCTGAGAAGAAAAAATGTTTTCCATTGTTTTTACCATTATGGGGATGGCAGCCATCCTGGTGATGTGACCTAACCATTTATAGAAAATTTTGTTTCCCCTTCGAAAGGAAGCTCTGAAACATAAAACGTTGCTTGATTGGCCAAATGGTTTCAGAGAAAATTAAATAATAATTACAATTAGTTTATTACTTTTTGCCATGGTAAGGAAATGTCATTGACCTTTAACATAACTCATTAACTCAAAAACTTGTCAGTATCTACTATCAGGTCACAGGCTATAAACCTTTCTGAAAAATCTAAATCCTGTTTCAAACTGTTTCCATTGAAAAGCATGTGACTGACCAAATCTGATCTTGCTGTAAAATAGATCAAGTTCAACCTAAGGTCACAATTTAATCAAACAATGATTAACCAGCGTACATACTTAGTTTCGTTAAAGTCAGTTTGCTGGTTCCAGAGAAGTGGTTTAACATATCATGGGCGTGGCGTTCATCTTGGTCATGTGACCTGGACCATTTATACAACAAACGGTTGACGACGGTGGACAATCGACGGTGGACAACTGATAAACTGACAGATGAGAGATGGACACCAGAGAATGCCCATACTATAACATGCTCACAAGGGCTCAAGTGAGCTATAACATCAGAATAACATGTCCATGTAATATGAGCCGCGTCATGAGAAAACCTGAATCTTGCATATATGTGAAAAACAAAGGTGCTTTGTTTTCGCTACAAAAATATAACAATTCTTCTTCCACTTATATCCAAGCTGCTGGCCTTCTTCTGTGACAGTACATTCTGGTTTGTGTCGGATATGGTCAGAAACCCCAAATACTGGTTTCCTTGCGTCGCAGCCCATATACATCCCTTATACACAACTTTTATAGCAAAACTGGGGTAGATGTGCCTTATATTTGCTCGCCGAGGCAGTTCCATGGAGGTGTACCCACAATCTGTTTTGAGCAATACATTTTTGCCCATGCAATATACAGATGTTTTTTACAGAAGCAAAAATAGAAAAATTTTATTGAAAAAAAAAAAAATCTGTTTTTTTTTTCAAAGTTTTTGCTCAAAACATACATTGTGGGTACATGTTAAAACCGCCTCGTTGAGGCGGGTCTAACAAGTACCCACAGCGTATGTTTTGGATCCAAAATAAGAAAATTAGGTACATGTATACGCTAGTCTATAGGAGCTAATGACCCCAGGGTGGGGCCATTTTTGACCCCAGGGTCATGATTGGCAGGATTTATGAAGGGTACCAATAAACACTGTTACATGCTAAATACACAAGCTCTAAGTCTTGTGGTTTTAGAGTTAGAAGATTTTTCCCACTATAAGCCTACAGCACACATGGACATCCCTGGGGCATGGTCAATTTGGACCCCAGGTACATGGTTGGCAGGATTGATGAAGGGGACTACCAAACATTGCTACATACAAAATATTGAAGCTCTGGGCCTTGTGATTTTTTTTTTTATGTTTTTCCCATTGTAAGTCTATGGGAGCTATCTGTTGCCATGGAAACCACAATTTTGATACAATCTGCTCCAAAAACCTAATGCAGTCAATCCCCCTACCCAGTGATGGTTCACATAAAATTTTATCAAGATCGGCCGGCTTGATTCAGAAATATTTGAGCCGCCTTGCGGGAAAACCAACAATGTGGTTTCCGAACAGGTCTGGCAAAAACCCACTTGTACAAATACAGAAAAGAGCTAGAAGCTTGAAATTTCTGATTTAAGTAGAAGAGGAATTATACTATCCGAGTTGCGAAAACAAAGGCGCTGATCAGCTTTGCAGTATCTGCGAAGCTGATCTGCACCTTTGTTTTCGCCTATGCAGACTCTGTTGGTTTTCCCATGTGGCGGCTCATTTGTCTTTGAAATTGTGGACGGATGTCGACTGACGCCGGATGCCAGCCTATCCTATAAGCTAACCTGTGAGCCTTCTGCTCAGGTGAGTTTACTGAGTTAAAAACTGGATTAACAAAGATCTCGTATTGCGCTTATTAGAAAGACTTGTTAATTTCTGACAGATCTAGAATCTTAACAGATCATTATGAACTAACAGGCTGCATGGTGTAAAGAAACATGTCTAATATCATCGTCAAAATTACACTTGTCACTTTTCTGCTGTCTTCAATCTCGGAGAAGCTGGAATTATCTAGATGTTGAGAAATCTGTATCTTGACTCAAGTCCAAGCAAGAACTCAGGAGCAAACATGGTCAATAACACATTGTTTTCTCTTTTCAACCATATACATATACTTTCTTCTATTGGGACAAATCTGTTGGGTTTAGATGTTGATCTTTTTCTCACATTGAAAAGCTGAAGTCCATGCTGAATTCTGTCAGTGATCATTACTTTACACCTGCAATAATTAAAGGTTTTAACTTTTATTATGAAATGCAGAAGACTTATGACAGACACATCATGGCAAATCATCATTGTCAATCACAATACGGCCCCTTTCACTCGAGTTTGCCGTTTGAGCATTTGCATCACACAAGAAGACCATGTGTTCACACAAGAAGACAATGTGTTCCTAGTTTCTTTTCATGTTGTCCTCAAAGACATCTGGATTGATTGATCTGCTGATTTGAGTGACAGCTTCAAACTAAATGACCTTTAAAAATGGCAAACTCAAGTGAAATTTTTAACTTCCTATGTGGAATTTTTGCCATGTAGATACCGATCAGGTAACTGCTTAAATTGATAAAATTTTGCTTTTGTCTCTATCCTGTTACAAATGTGTGTTCTTAATATGCATTGTATATGTTGTACAAAGAATTTTGAAATAAAAATGTGCTTTAACCAAGCAATTACAATGTTTTTATCAGAAGAGGTGACATCATTACCTAAAGATAAATGCTGAATAGATTTTAAGAACACCTGGCACCTGCGGGACACTGTTTCAGTTCTAAAATAGAATAAAAAAGTTACCTGATTTACAAACAAACGGCAAACTCGAGGGAACAAATTTGATTGATTTAAATGCTCAAACGGCAATCTCGAGTGAAAGGGGCTGTAACATCTTGATAATTAGGAAGATCAGGGTTTATAGTGCTATTTCATACAAAATCCTGTTTTTGGAATTTCCAGCCTGGACCAGAAATACAGAAATATAGTGAAACACAAACAAGAGGACCAGTGGTCCTGTAAACGCTCGCCTAATCTGGACAGTTTTATTTGTAAGGGAGCTAATGACCCCGGGCTCTGGGGCTTGGCCTGTTTGGACCCCAGGGGCATGAGTGGCAGAATTTAGAAAGAAGATTACTTCACACAAAATATGAAAAACTCACGGTTAAGAGAATGTCTCTGGATATTATTGTTTTCTTTATTGTAGTATAAATATAGGAGATTATTTCCCCTTGGGTGGGACCATTTTGAACCACATGGGCATGATCGGGGGGTGGGGAGGTGGGGGTGGGTATGTAAAGCATCAAATAAGATTGCTACATACTAAATATACAAGCTTTGAGTCTTGTGGTTTCAGAGAAGAAGATTATTTTCATATGGCTGGTCATCAAAGTGCATTATTTATTTACACATTTTAGTTCTGTATTCCATGATGCAGCTGCTACATGACAAGTTTCATGATCATAAGACTTGGGTTCAGGAGAAGATTTTAGTTTTCACCATATATGGCCATGGAAATTGCCTTTGTCATTTGTCCTGGATTATTTTTATACACTTTCCCCTTTCCTATAAGTGCTACATGGCCTTGATTGTCAAAGTGGTTTTAGCACGTTTAAAGGAGAAGATCTGTGAAAATGGTGGACAGATGACGGACCCTATCCTACCTTAGCTAAAACAGCAGTCATATAGTAGCGTATAACCCAAACATGCGCCGGGCTTAAGACTTTGGACGTATAAAAATTAATTTCTTTTAACTCGCTTTAGCAGTTACACATTAGCCCGTGACTGAGGCGAGTGCCGGACGTATAAAAAATCTCCAAGTTTTTGAGTACAGTTGTGATAAGTCCCAGACACGCTAACTGTTACCACGCGCTACAGACGCGCATAGAAAGTTCAACGTGTGTTTCACACACGCTTATAGGGCAAGCTACTGAAGCAACATCTAATGAAATCGGAACGCACATGTAACATACACTGGCGTGCCTCAAACGCGCTCCAAGTGCGTTCAGAGCATATTCAACCACCCGTAACTTAATCAAGTTAATCGGGACGTATAAGTCACACACCCGAGACACGCCGAGCTTCTAGAAAATTTTCAAGCATGTTTAAAAACATTTTGAGCCCAAACGCTTGCGAAATACGCAGCGACTTTTAGCGATGTACAGCGACGCGCACCTGACGTACACCAAGCGTACTCAAAGCACTTGTAGCGAGTTTTGAACATGTTTCCGACGTGCGTCTAGCGTATGTGGAATTTCGCTATTTTTTCTACACGCTGGCACGCGTTTCACTTATACGCTACTGTGTGACTGCTGTTTAAGCTCACATGAGCACCTCACTCAGGTGAGCTAAAATCATAGGTCATTATATACAGCTCCATTTCATAAGTTTAGTACGTACCGATTTATAATGTTTCATAAGTAATGGCATAGCAGTACCCGTACTTGAAGCTTGGCCAAATGTTATTGGGTGTTTGCAGATTTGAACGGATTTTGTTATGTCAAACTTAATACATAAAACTATTCACTGATTGTAACATTTAGATTTTAATCGATTGATTTATCAATGGTAACACATTAAAATGACGAAATATCATAACTTCACGGAAACAAATATCAACTTTAGCATTGGTTTCATACACTTCAAGAAAGTTTTAACCAAAAACAGATTATATCGTTAAATTGGCATATCACCCGGCATACTACACCTAACCTAATATTTGATCCACCCTGTGTATATTCAACTAATCAAGTTTATTGAAGCTTGAAATATTGCACCCAAATAGCCATGGTACACCAAATTATACAATCAATCAGCGTTTGTTACATAATTACACACACAACCGTTTGTTTTTACAAATAACACTGCTCTTACAGTTGAATATAAATATTTGATCCAAAGAAAGCCGCTCGAAAAGGTATTGAGACACAAAATGGCGAAACGACAGTTCAAACAAGGTAAGGCAGTCTAGTAGGATGCAAGATTTCAAGCTTCAATAACCTCGACTGTACATAGGGTAGACCAAATATTACATGTATTGTAAGGTGTATTCTCCTGGACGCTCTGTCATGTTATTGGAATAATAAATTTTTAGTTCAAGCTGTCCTGTAATGTGAGAAATCAATGTTAACATTGATATTTGTGTCACAGAAGTTATGTTATTTCATTCATCGTATTTTATGTAATATTATCTCTTTATAAATCAATCAAAATCTAAATTGTTACAATCATTGAAAAATTCTATGTTTTAGGATTGACTTAGCGAAATCTGTTCAAATCTGCAAACACCCAATAAAATTTGGCCAAGCTTCAAGTATGGAAACTGCTATGCCATTACATATGAAATGAAACAAATCGGTATGTACTAAACTTATGAAACGGAGCTGTAATTGTTTAGCAACAATAGCAGCAAGTTTCATCTGAACAGCATATAAAATGGTGCTGGTTAAAAGAATCCCTACATTTAGAAATTTAGAAATTGCAATTGGTCATGCATAATGTATATAATTTTCATTTCTTTTCAATTTAGTGCCAGTGTACAATCTATTATACTATCTTCATTGATCTATATACTACAAAGTCATGTTGTTTAAGAAGTATTTTACTGGCACCATTTAAATGATTCAGAAATCAAAATTATATACGGTACATCATTAGTTACGACCCTTCCCCTAAAATAGGGGTTGGGGAAAGGACTGTTACAACAAGAACGCCGCAGAGGTCGATATCGCACCTGCATCGGGCAAAATACTTAAATGTGAAATATAGGTCGAATGCACCAGGTCAAGTTTTGCGCTTAAAGGGTATGCCAAGGACAACAACTATCCAAGGTTTCACACTCACAGCTATCACAGGTGCAGAGAAAACCTAACTTTGACGTAAAAATTTACAAAGTCAGTACCGTGAAATATAGGTCAAGGGCACTCGGTCAATGTGCATGCTTGAAGGGTATGTCAAGGTCAATTACTATGCAAATTTTGAGACTCACAGAGCTATCACAAGTGCAGAGAAAACTTAACTTCAACATAACAAAGTCATTAACAAAGTCACTGGACCGTGTAATATAGGTTAAGGGCACTTGGTCAAGGTGCGTGCTTGAAGGGTATGCCAAGGACAATTAATTGCATGTACTATGCAAGGTATCACACTCACAGCTGTCACTGATGCAGAGAAAAGCAAGCTTCAACATAAAAATTAACAAAGTCAATAGACTGTAAAATATAGGTCAAGGGCACTGGGTCAAGGTGCATGCTTGAAGGGTATGTCGAGGACAATTAATATGCAAGATTTTAGACTCGCAGCTATCACTGATGTAGACAAAAAGAAACTTCGACGTAAATGTTGACAGACGGACGTACAGACGAACAAATGGATAGACGAATGGAAATTTGGACTCCTATATCGCAACCTGCTATAAGCAGGTGCGATAATAAAAATATTATTAAATTTTCTCTAATTTGTACAAGCTAAGACTGTAACTATGCTTTCTCCCATGCTATAAGTCCCACAGGATTAACTGAGTTGCATCATTTTACATATGTGAATTTGTGAAAACAAAGGCACAGATCAACTCCTTTGTTTTCTCTTCACAGATAGTACAATACTTCTCAATCTGAAATTTCAAGCATCTAGTTTTCTTCTGTTACTGTACAGGCTTTTTTTGTCTCCAAAGACAGCTTGCTTTTTTAATGATGCTGCTCGGCTCGATTATATATACATATATATATATGTTCTATATACTCACATAATTCAGGACACACAGGAGTTGTGAAGATATGGTCAGATCTTTTAGCCTCAGCATCAAAGTGGCAATGGAATATTTTACTTATAACTCTAGTCAGGTCTCCTGTGACATGCCGACTGTTTTCCAGATCTGGAAATATAATTCAAATTGCCTTTTTAAAATTGTGACGCATAATGAAACTGATCTCAAACCAGAGGACCATTGGTCCTGAGAACGCTCACCTGAACCCTCACCTTGGAGCATTTAGCCATAATGAAATGACCTTGACCTTGAATACTCACCTTTATTGGGAAGCATAAGTTGCTATAGCAACAGCACAAGTTGCCATAGCAACCACAGTTCTTATCCAACTGGAACAATGTTAATAATTTATGTAAAGGCTTATGTCAGAAACATGCATAGAATGTCCATCTCAAATGGCCATGGCCCACTTGAGTGTGATTAAAATGGCCATGGCCATGGCCAATACTTACAAAATTTTAGATTATAATATTTTTGAATTTATAATATCATGGCCTTCAAGGGAAGCAATTTTTATGTAGAAATTCATCTCTAAAAACATTTTTATCAACAGTTAAATTTTCCCATGGCCAACGAATTTTCTGGCCATGGCCACTTTTTTGTCCATGGCCAATCTGTTTTCCCATGGGAAAGGGCCATTTCCCATGGGAAAACATGATTTTCCCATGGGAAAGCCAACTTCAAGTCCATTTTTCAGGCAGTTATAGATAAGATAGGCCAATAAAATAAGTTTTTAGAGAACCACTTGATAGGTACTTCATGTGTATATAAACTGCGAAGCCCTGGCTGCTTTCGAAAGATGTCCTGGATTTAACAAAAAGCGGTTTGTCAAAAAAATACTGGTTGGTGTTTAAACATTTCACGGACATGTTTTCCTGATGTTTTCTCGAGGCATTCTCTGGACTGTACACTTGCAATGATTGATCAAAGCTCGTATGGCTGGATACTTACTGTATATGCTGTACGTAAATTAACGTTATTCGGTTGTCGGAATTTTGAAATGCAGTTGTCAATGTACATGGTATTGATCCGTACTTTGGAAACAATTCTAATTTGATTCTGCTTGCAAACAATCATCCAGCTGCGTCGCGCTTTGGGAACACAGAATTTCAAATAATTTGATTTAAATTCGGGAAATTTAAATTTGAAGAAGATCCGATAATGGTTAGTACTTTATAGCTGCGTTCAGTTATTAATATAGCCTTGCAATACTCAAAATTAAATTGACAACTCTTCTTGTTTTTTTAACAATCGTCACTGGCAAGAAATGGACAACTGGATGAATTTGTATATATTATGAGTTACGCATGAGTATAAACAGTTACTCTGTATATTAAAACTACCAGATCTTGTGATGTTATATGCCTAAATTGATGACATAACATATGGAGTCAAAATTTAAAAAGAAAATCGCTGAATATTCGTGTTTCAAAGATTCCACAAGGAGCCATGGCTAATGGTTTGTTATTTTATTTATACATTATGAAAAAATAACCGTAAAGTGGCGTCTCTATAAGCACTATTTACAAAGATACACCCTGATTTTCATTCATTATAAATTGAAGAATTTCATGGTAAAGCGGTTAGGGCCCTTTATCACGAAAACATGTCCATGTATTATACAGAGATTTTTAAAGTTGTAAAAAATGAAAATTTTCAGTAGAAAATCTTCAATATTTTTCTTATTTTTGCTCAAAACATAGATTGTGGGTACACGTTAGAACCGCCTCGCCGATGCGGTTCTAACGAGTACCAACAATCTATGTTTTGGAGCAAAATAAGAAAAATAGGTATACCCCTGCAAACCCCAGTTTTTCTATATAAAAAAGGGGTTCAAGGGGGTATACAATACACGGACATGTTTTCTTGATGTTTGTCTGCTTAAATGCGGTTAGCACAAATTGAGGCATTCTCTGGACTGTACACGTGCAATGATTGATCAAAGCTCGTATGGCTGGATACTTACTGTATATACATACATAAAGTAACGTTATTCGGTTGTCGGAATTTAAATGCAATTGTCAATGTATTGATCCGTGCCGCATTTGGAATTATATATTAACCGGACTTTGGAAACAAAATATAATTTGATTCTGCTTGCAAACAATCATCCAGCTGCGTCGCGCTTTGGGAACACAGAATTTCAAATAATTTGATTTAAATTCGGGAAAGTTGAAGAAGATCCGATAATGGTTAGGACTGTATAGCTGCGTTCAGTTATTAATATAGCCCTGCAATATTCAGAATTAAATTGACAACTCTTCTTGTTTTTTTAACAATCGTCACTGGCAAGAAATGGACAACTGGATGAATTAAATAAAAAATTTGTATATATTATGAGTTACGTATGAGTATAAATAGTTACTCTTTATATTAAAACTACCAGATCTTGTGATGTTGATGACATAACATAGCGAGTCAAAATTAAAAAAGAAAATCGCTGATATTCGAGTTTCAAAGATTCCACAAGGAACCATGGCTAATGGTTTGTAATTTTATTTATAAATTATGAAAGAATCGACCGTAAATTGGCGTCTCTATAAGCATTATTTACAAAGATACACCCTGATTTTCATTCATTATACATTTAAGAATTTCATAGTAAAGCGGTTAGGGCCCTTGATGGTTGTCTGATTTTTGTATCCGTTTGGTATCTTGTAAATGAAATTAATCTAATTTCACATGCACATCAACAATGACAAGATCTAGCGTTTGATTGCCATGTTACATTTTTCGCACGATTTTGACAGAGTTATGGCCCTTATATGATGTCTGAAATTTGTTTCAGCGTAAAATATGTTTACAATAAATAAAGAAATATGAAATTTGACCACATTTTATATGTACGGCGACAATGACAAGATCCTACTTAAGTTTGAATTGTTAGGCATTCTTCATTAAAAATTTTGAAATGGCAAAATTGCTCTGTTTAAAGCGAGGCTTTAGACAGAATTTCTTGCAACTCGAGTGTCATTTACATTTTTTTTTTTGCATGATCGGCTGGCTTCCTGCTGACAAAAAAATAATATTAAAATTCAGTTCGGGGGGAAGCGATTCTGGCTAGTGACTTTCTGGCTAGTAAAGGGGGAACAAAAGTTTGAATAATTGGTCCAGGTCACATGACCGAGATGGCCGCCAGGGTTATAAATTGCTAAACCTTTAAAAATCTTCTTCTCCAGCACCAGAAGGCCCATGATTTTGAAACCTGGCATGTAGCAACAAGCAATGGAGTTCTACAAAGTTTGTATAAATCATGACCCTGGGATGACCTTGACCTTTTTACGGCAAGGTCAACTTAGGTCGCCCATGCATTTGAATTGGAAAAATAGGAAATGTCATTTAATGGCAGGAATCTTGCTAGGAATAAGCAAATGGACAGAATATATATGTTTATGAAAATATTTTGGGCCCAGGGGGTTGTCTGCCCCTGTCCCGGGGCTTTATACATGTACATGTATATGACCAAAGTATTCAAACATTTTCTTCTCTGAAACGGCTTGGCCAATCAAATCCAAACTTTATGTGGAGCATCCTTAGGAAGAGGGAATGAAAGTTTGTAAAAATGGTCAAGGTCACATGGCCAAGATGGCCGCCATGGCTTTAAATTGCAAAAACCTTTCAAATCTTCTTCTTCAGAACCAGAAGGCCTATGATTTTGAAACATTGCATGTAGCAACAAGCAATTGAGCTCTACAAACTTTGTATAAATCATGACCCTTGGATGACCTTGACTTGTTTTACGGCAAGGTCAACTTAGGTCGTCCATGTATTTGAATAAGAAAAAATATGAAAATGTCATTTAATGGCAGAAAACTTGCTAGGAATAAGCAAATGGACATAATATTTATGTTTGTGAAAATATTTTGGGCCCAGGGGGTTGTCTGTCCCTGTCCCGGGGCTTTATACCATGTACATGTATATGACCAAACATTTTCTTCTCTGGAACCGCTTGGCCAATCAAAGCCAAACTTTATGTGGAGCATTCTCAGGAAGAGGGAGTGAAAGTTTGTATAAATGGTCAATGTCACATGACCAAGATGGCCACCATGGCTATAAATAACAAAAATCTTTAAAAATCTTCTTCTTTAGAAACAGAAGGCCTATGATATCGAAACTTGACATGAAGCATCAAGGAATGGAACTCTACAAAATTTGTACAAGTTATAACCCTGGGATGAACTTGACCTATCTTACGGCAAGGTCAACTTAGGTCACCCATGCATTTGAATGAGTGAAATTGTTAATATGTCATTTGAAGGGCAAAACTTGCAGTAAATTGGCAAATGGACTGAATTTTCATAATTTGAAAAGACATTGACTCCAGGGTTATTCTGACCCTGCCCTGGGGTTATATACATGCATATTACCATCGTAGGTAAAATAGTTTATTAGTATATATCTCAGGTCTCAGGTGAGCGTTTATAGGACCAATGGTCCTCTTGTAGTTTTATAGTGCTTAAGTAAAATGGCCTGAAAAATATTCCCAAAGCATATTACGACTTCAGCATTCATTGATTTAGAAAGAAAGCATGTCGTAGCAACGAACAAATGACAGTTTTGTCTTGGCCTATCAGATTTTGTAAATTTTTGGATATTTCAATAATGTATTATTTTAATGATAAGCCGTGTTTCTTAAAGCTGATTTTATTTTCACACTATGCGCTACATCAGAACAACATTGACATCATGTCAAGAAAAAGAATGTTGGATCAATCTGTTATAAACAAAAAATGGAGACCTAGCATCAAAAACTAACATTTAAGGAAGGAACAAAAATGTTAAGAGAGTATAGCAAAATTTCAATGTTTAACATTTTGAAAACAAGTTTGTCTTTAAAGATGTCTAATGCCTACATCTCAAACGACATGAAAATAATGTTAAACCACATTATTATTCCATCTATTGTCTAAAGAGTTTATTATAATGTTTGATTGAAAATACTGAAACTGAGTACTGCTAGATACGATTTACAAAAATGTCGAAAATAACTTTTTTTTCTTCAAACTAGTGACTTATCTTTTGTCATTCAGTATCTAACTTACTGCCGATCTGAGTCCTTAAAAGTCCTGATTGTTTCCACCATAACCATGTAATCGAATAGGAACAATCGTGTCGAAATATTTATTCACTGGGATTAGTTCTAACCAGATATTTTCGCCTCCCTTTACACAAATAACTATGCTAAACTTTTGGCGAAGAGTATACATGTATATAGATAATAATTATTTAAAAGATTATATGCAAACGTAAATGTAAAATACGTCGACCACAAAACGAAAGAAATATATGATTTGCTTTACAATGGCGACTTTAAAATCTAAATTTATGTTTTTTTTAATCTCATTAAATCAAGCATGCACTTTAGTAGCCTTTTACTTTAATTCAAAATCAAACAAAATTGCAGCCCCCGCATGGATGATAAAATTGAAAAATGAAACTAATAGTTCGTCTGGATTCCATCTACGTAGTTAACCCATATTTGACGAATGGATTTTCCCATCATTATCATTTGGGTGAGTCCACTTTCATTTTTAGGGGCTTCAGGTAGAATTTAAAACTTTAATTCTTTTTTTTTTTTCAGTGAAACTCCTCTAAGCAAACAGAATAGCCCCAGATGGGACGCTGCATTATGCGGCGTCACATCTGGGGCTATGTTGTTTGCCTATGTCCCACAAAAGGGACGCCAGGCTTAAATGAGTTGATGTACCATTTACATGCATTATGACATCTCCTGTCATTCATCTTGAAAAATCCTTGTCTGCATTCTTCATAAATTGCATTTGAATACATTTCAGATTTACCATTTAGGAAGACTGGGTATGTTTATATTATTAATTCCTTTTTTTTTATTAATTCCGTCATATTTGACAAACTGGAACTTGGACCACATTGTAAAGAGGAACATTGTTTTCAAATGTTGTTGTCGCTGCTTTTACTGCACAATATCTCACCTTTTGTTTAGTGGTTGTTAGCTAATTAGTTTCTGTATAGGGTACAATCATTTTTCACATTGCTTAATTATTGTTTCTTATAGAGCTTTTGTAGGATTGTGCAACATTTTTTCATGTTTTATCCATAATTATTATTATAATTGTAAACTTTTGCAGATTCTATGTTTTGTCATCTAGCTGTGTGAAAACTTGCTGTGCTCAAATTCTAAGTCAATAGGGACATGCTCACTGTAACGTGATAAGGACACTTTTAAGTTAACCAGTTCAAAAGGATAATTTCGCAATTAGATTTTGTGGTCATTTCATCAGTGATGCTAATGGGCAAAACTAATCGTGTCTACATATTAAGGGATTCACCGTGAAGTTGACAATTATTTCATTATAGAAATAACGTTAAAAGGATGATAGTAAAGACTTTGTATGGATTCCAAAACTATGCGAAAATATAAAAGCATTAATTCGGATGGCGTACATCAGTTGACAGAACAGTTTACAAAGCTACGTTTTTAGCAGGCTCAGTTGGCAATCTCCCAAGATGTTCCCTGGTTGACAATATAGTGACTATGCCGTTTTATGTACCTTGTTTTATAATTAAATGATAGTCAAATGAACCATTTTTGTCAGTATCACATTTGAAAATGTGTAATATCTTTCAAAAGCCAAACGTCGCTGCTTCCATTGTCTAAGGGTAATGGACGTAGATCAGCTTGTTACGCGCATGACGTTAAACATCGTGACCACGCCCTATTTTCTTTACATGATTTTTGTGTGTCACAAATGGTCTGATAATAATTAGATTTAGACAGACACTCAGGGAGAGTGGTGGCCTTTTGGTATAGGGCTGGACTCCAAATCGAGAGGTTCTGAACCATGACGAGCAAGCAATAGTAGCCCACACAAGTAAAGGAAGCGGTGGTACATGTTTCAAATGGACTGAAAAATTATAGGCTGAGCTATCAAAGATGCTCGACCATCAATTTAGTATGCATGAAATAAGTGATTGTAACCTAAATAATGTCAATTTGCCTGTGCTATAATCACAAGTTAAGCTGTACAAGTTCCTCGAAGCATGCGCAACAAGCATGCATACATGTAAGGTTTCCTTGAAAGTTCACATTGCGTCTGCAATAGTTATTTCCTAAATTAAGCGCTTAATACCACAACGAAATATTGCCTCAGGCAAAGATTTATTGGCTTTTTGACACATGAATCAAATGCATGTACCTTTACGTTCAGATTGAATATTGGTGTGAAGAAATTCTGTTTTGTTTTGTATAATTTAAATACTTCAGTGAATTAAGTGTCTGTACATTTGTGTCGTAATCAGGATTTATTGACTGGCTTTTCTAAGTTTATCCAGTCTGAGAGAAATCCTAGTCATAAAATTAGACGAATAATACGAGGGCTGTCCCAGTAAATCGTGGACCGTGTTTGCTGTATACAAACTACCCAGTGCAGAGCCTTCCAATTTGCAATTATAAACGCATGTTCTAGGTATGCATACGAAATTTCAGAAAGAATACCTCAAAAAAAGGTAAAAATAGGTAATGATCAGGAAAAGGCGCAATCAGAATAATATTTCCACTCGAAAAACTGAGGTGGAAAAAAACTAAATTAACAATAAGGTACTTATACTATAAAAAACATATCGTAAGCCGAATGAGCAGCTATTTTCCCAATAGGTTGTCAATCAGTTACCTAAACTGAACTTAAAATATGAAACATACTTAAGGCGCCAACAGCACAAAAAATCAAAGATTTTTTTTTAATACACAATGAAAACTAGAAGTCATGTAGACCCCCTGTACACTGCCAACGTTGTTTACTCTAATACCATTACGAAAACTTGCCCATGCAATAGACAGAGTTTTTTTTTAGCTTTAAAAATTGAAAATTTTCAGCTGAAACATTTGATATTTTTTTCTTAATTTTGCTCAAAACATAGATTGTGGGTGCACGTTAGAACCGCCTCGGCGAGGCGGTTCTAACGAGTACCCACAATCTATGTTTTGGAGCAAGAATAAGAAAAATAGGTATACACCTGCATACCCCAGTTTTGCTATATAAAAGTGGGGTTCAAGGGGGTATACATTACACGGACATGTTTTCGTGATGGTCATCTCATACTTGCTCTTTCGCAGCAGGCTTGGTTTCCGGCAAGCATCAATCGAAGAAAAAAAATAAAAAATAATAATACGTGTAAACTAAAAAGATAAATAACAGCAGAGTTAAGAACTGCGATGCCTACGTCTCAGGGTTAATGGTTCTTAATTCCAGACGAATGGGTTCCAGACGAATGGGTCCTGTGTTAATATTGTTTTGAATAATTCAACACTCTTTCAAAGGCTTAGTGGAAACATTGCGTGATGTATCTGGCAGTATTAAACGATATTGCGCAAAAATGCACAGCATGCATATCTCTATGGCCTAATTTGAATTAATAGAAATTTTGAAATATTACATTAAAGATTGAAACAATGCATTATTATTCCCGATGGCATGCGCAATTTAATTTAGATCAACTGTTTATTGTCTGGTGTTTGAGGGACGCGTTTCATGTAAGACTGAATCTAAGGATATAAAGTATGAGTTTGATTTCAAGTATGTTTATATTTTGTTCTTCTCTAGTATTTTCGCCAATAATGAATCTAGACATCCTGTAAAGATGAACTTTTTTTCGGCTCCAGTGAGTGATGAATGTGTGGTTCAGAAGCGGTTTGTTACTTGTCAAGACCGACACCACTCTATTGAGATGAAAAGTTTGGAGAAAAGCGATGCTTATGTAACGTACAGCCGAGGCAAGCCACAGAAACCCCGTCGGTGGAAAAGCATGCTCATCCACCAAGGGTGGTTTACTGCGCTATATACTCAACAATTACTCGATTCACAAAGTTTCGAGTTTGAAATTTGCATAGTATGCCGCTAATACGTTCCATCAACGTATTTTCCAAGGGAGGCTATACCGTCCCATTACTTCCCTCTCCGAGAAGACTCTCCCCGAGTCTTGGCCTTGGAAACACCTGGGTAAGGCAACTCCGGTCTGGCAGTTGGCATTATCCCACCGCTGCCACCAAATGTAACGAACAGCCGAGCCGAGCCACAGCAAACTCCGTCGGTGGAAAAGCATGCTCATCCACCAAGGGTGGTTTAATGCGCTATATACAGGTGCGTTCACTTATTAATATACCCCTGCGATATTCAGAAATAAGTTGACAACTTTTCTTGTTTTTGAACAATCGTCACTGCAAAGAAATGGACAACTGGATGAATTTGTTTATATAATGTGTTAAGTATGTCTATGAATATTTACTCTGTATATAAAACTTGCTGTATGCCTAAATTGATTACATATCATATGGAGCCAAATGTTTAACTAAACATTCGCCAATATTCGAGTTTCAAAGGTTCCACAAGGAATCAAGGTTAATGATTTGAAATTTTGTTTGTAAATTATGAAAGAATAACCATTTTTGTACAAATGCTGAAAATTTGGTGTCTTTATGAGCACTTTTAACAAAGTTTCGCCCTAATTTTCATTCATTGTACATTTTAGAATTTCATGGTAAAGCGGTTGTTACAATATAAAACACCTGGGTAAGACAACCCCGGTTAGGCAGTTGTCATTTTCCCACCGCTGCCACCAAATGTAACGAACAGCCGAGCCGACCCACAGCAAACTCCGTCGGTGGAAAAGCATGCTCATCCACCAAGGGTGGTTTACTGCGCTATATATAGTTAACACTTACTCGATTCACAAAGTTTCGAGTTTGAAATTTGCATATTACAAACACTCAATATGCCGCTAATGCGTTGCACCAACGCATTTTTCCAAGGAATAAAATATAAAGGACTGATCCTTTGGAAGCCTATCCTGTCACATTACTTCCCCTCCGAGAAGACTCGTCCCGAGTCTTGGCCTGGGAAACACATAAGGCAACTCCGGTCAGGCAGTTGTCAATATCCCACCACTGCCACCAAATGTAACAAACAGCCGAGCCAAGCCACAGCAACCCCCGTCGGTGGAAAAGCATTCTCATCCACCAAGGGCGGTTTACTGCGCTATAAACTCAACACTAACTCGATTCACAAAGTTTCCAGTTTGAAATTTGCATATTACAAACACTCAGTATACCGCTAATACGTTGCCATAACGTATTTTTCCAATAGAGGCTATCCCATCACTCTTACGAAGATTTATAACAGAAACAGGCATGTGTCGTATTAAATTTTGTATACAGCTGTAGTTACATTAACATGATATTGTATTATCCTATAGGCATAGTACAGAGCCTATATAGAAACAAAACTGTAGTTAAATCAGATATCGATAATTTAATCATATGGTATAATTTTTGTTTACATCAGGTAAATCCACACTTTTTTAGACCAATTAATGATCATTTCATTTCAATATATCTGTTTTCTTGTCTACAGTGCACTCGTACTATTCTTAAGTGCCATTGCACAACTAAGTCTATCTCTAGCAGCTGTACCTGCCATACAATGAAAACAAAGACATAGATAAGCTGCACAGTTGTCACCAAGCGCATCTCAATCTTTATTTTGTACTAAAAAGCCATGTTGTTGCTGGTTAATTTGCACTTGAAAGTGCTGATCACATTATAGATTCACTTAATATACTAATGTCCAATGAAAACGTACCACCTACAAAAGTGTAAAAAATATGTTTTTGACTGAAAATTTCAGTTTGTCTATTTGATATTTCGGTACTGTGATAAGCTGTCCAAATCATGGCACGTTCGCAAATCTGTCTGATAAGTGATGCTCCGAGGATAAAGCAACCAAGACGTTAACCGTCAAAAAGAAAATCACAAAACCGGTATTCGAATGCGCCAGATGTGAAGAAATCTTCAATCACGCATCGAATCGCGCCTAGAAGATGCATAACGTCAAAACATGAAGAATTCGACAGTCAGTGTGCTTCGAAAACGTCAACGTGGAATTCTTGACGTCATAAGCAACATTTTGACCACTGCACAATTACAGAGACATTAAAAAGGCAATCAAATGTCTGCAGCAAAATTGCGATTAAATCACAGATGTGAGCCGTTTTGTCCAGGAATCTTGCCCATTAAATCATAAAGGCTTAGGATTTTGACGTTTAATGGCTAACGTAAAGCGTTAAATCGCAAAGACGTTGAACCTAAATGACCTGTACATCTTTTATTGTACGCTTATATTCATCTCGACAAACAAAAACGATTTTCAGAAATTCTGACTCGATAGCGTTTCCGGAAGCGGCTGGAGAGAAGCTTAAAGTTGACGTCAGTCATCGAACGTCATTCTAGAAAATGATTTCGGTGACGTTTTGCATATGTTAAGATTCGTATTCCCAAAATAAACTGTTTTTGGGATATCTGTATGAAAGAAACCGTTTGTGAACGTTTTTTGACCGAATTTGCAAGACTTTGCGTTTTTTAGGCGTGCATGGTGACGCGTAGAGCGCTTTTACCGTGTGTTGTGATGCGATGTAGTGGTTGAGTAGGCGGCGAATAGTTCGTAGAGCTACTCGCATACGGGAAAATCATTTCCGGGATTTTTGGATCAGTCATAGCTTACGTAAAATTGAATAAACGTAATTTGTTGTCTGACGTAACGTCGCTTACAAACCGTCGCGGGGGGATAAACTTTTGGCGTAGAAACATTGTATTCAACCTATATAACATAAGGAAACATCATATGTGCACAAAGGTTTTGATATCCCGCAACTAAGAGCATCCGAGGAGTGGCACGTTTTCATTGGACATGAGTATAGATTTATGGAGGCTCATGTTTCATGATGTGGCTTATAAAGTGTCCACTGAAATTTTGGAAACAACTGTGTCACAACATTTGTTTTCTAAATGAACAATACAATTTGTACGGTCACTGTAAGACAAAGATACTGATAAACGGCACAGTTGTAATAAACTGATCTGGATCAAACAGCTTAAAGTAAACTGGGTGCTTCCTTCGTCCCGATATAAAAAGGTTTTGTTTGACTTTTACAATAGGTCCCGATAGGAGTTGGTTTTGTTTGATTCAGGTACCAGATTTTTTTCTACAATAATTCCTAGAATTTGGTCAAAGATTTGATTCGATTCTAATTTATGACGTCATTGAAAGAATTTCAAGTCATAATATAGTTCTTTGAACGCAATTTAATTGTAACATGTAATTTGATTCGTTAAAAAGTGATATAAAAGCAATTTATTTTATTGTCGACTCTATTTTGTGGAAATTTAATGTGTTAAAGAAGTAGAACAAAATCCGTTACCAAAAAGTCAAACAAAACCTTTTTTATATCGGGAGCAAGGAAGCACCCAGTGAAGTATAAAACAGATAATCAACTGATTTTGGCTTCGCGTGCAGGGTTGTGCTCGCTGATCACATTATTTATTTACATCTTTTTCATGATGTGGCTTGTTACACTGTACCCAATGACACAGGAAATAAAACAAAGCTGTGTAACAACAAAATAATGACGATGTACATGTATAAATAAGATCAGTCCAAACGGTTTAGTGGTCTGTTAATTGCCAATGTTAATTATTGGCCAAACAAACGACGTCTTAATTTTAGAGCATTACTGTGAAATTAGAAGTTGACATACTCAATCAGTATACTTAAGCTTTATCAGAATTTAGGATTCGAAGTTACATGCAAATAGATAAACATACATGTATTTCCAAGACGGGTCAATGGTCATATATATACAACGAGTCCTGCTTGTTCTGCCTGCCCCTGTGTTGTTCTCGTCACGTCAGCCTCCTCGCGTGAAAACCAATAATATAATGTGTTTTAATGTAATTTTATATTACTGATCGTTCCAAGGCGATACTTCTGTTGTGGTTCTAATTGTTTTGTGTTTTGGAGTCGAATTTTTGTGCTCTTTGAGCATTTTGTACGTTTTCATATTTTTAGTTCAGTTCGGGTAACTGAGTGGCCGCCTATTTTGGAATAGCTGCTCACTCGGCTTACGACATGTTTTCATGGAATAAGTACTTAAGTGTCATTTTAGTTTTTTCCCATCCCTCGGTTTATGAAGAGGGAATTTATTTCTGATTGCGCCATTTCCTGATCATTGCCTATTTGTACTTTTTTCCAAACATGTCCGACACAAACCGACTTGTACAAGCACAGAAAACAGCTAGAAACTTGAAATTTCGGATTTAAGTAGAAGAGGAATTTTACTATCCGAGTAGCGAAAACAAAGGCGCTGATCAGCTTCGTTGATTTGGACTATGCAGATTGTTGGTTTTCCCATGTGGCGGCTCACGTTTATCCTTGACTGATGATAGTCATCTAGTTTTCCATTAGTGGTGTAAAGATGTTTTTTGATGTTCAGCATGTCCTTTCTTTTCCGATTATGTCTTGTAATCAATCTCTAGATACCGGTAGTCAAGTTGTAGGAAATGAAAATTACAAGTAGGTTATGATCAGGAAAAGTCGCAATCAGAGAGAAATTCCAACTCCAAAAGGCCGTTACATGTGTGCGTTGTGTTTATTCTCTAAGCTGCGCATGTGGTCTTAGAGCTCCTTGGTTGTCAAAAGGATACATGTAGTACCTATATGAAGCAAAGAGACACTTAATTCAGAATTTTTTAAAAATGGTTTTATCAAAATGACCCACAGGAGAGAAGCACATAAATTGAATATTCCATAATCCGACGAAGTTGACAACAACAGTTTGATCTTTTGCACGTCGCCATTTGGTTCTCAATACCAATGGCGTATTGTCTGACGACAAATATAGTCTATTGTAAAGTAGAATCATGGGTATTACTTAAACGGAACAATTCTGAATAGCAAAATGAAAGTATGTCTGGAATATGACAAATGAGCCGCATCGTGAGAAAACGGGATTATTGCCTATGCGAAAACAAAGGCGCAGATCAGCTTCGCGGTAACCGCGAAGCTGATCAGCGCCTTTGTTTTCGCTACTCGGATAGTACAATTCCTCTTCTACTTAAATCCGAAATTTCAAGCTTCTAGCTCTTTTCTGAGCTGGTACAGGTCGGTTTGTGTCAGACCTGGTCGGAAACCCCGAAGATCGGTTTTCTCGCGTCGCGGCTCAAATTAACCTAGTCATATCAACTCGGCTATTACGCGACCATATGGGCCATCACATTGTTAATTCACCGATCTGTGTTTTACGCAATTCAAACATATGGGCCATCACATTGTTAATTCACCGATCTGTGTTTTACGCAATTCAAACATATGGGCCATTACATTGTTAATTCACCGATCTGTGTTTTACGCAATTCAAACGCTCAGGACGGCCTTCCAACCGAATTCATCATATTCAGTTGAGAAGAACAGGTGATTCATATAAAGCGCGCTAACAAATGAGCCGCCTCGTGGGAAAACCAACAATGTGGCTTCCGAACAGGTCCGACACAAACCGACTTGTACAAGCACAGAAAACAGCTAGAAGCTTGAAATTTCGGATTTAAGTAGAATAGGAATTGTACTATCCGAGTAGCGAAAACAAAGGCGCTGATCAGCTTCGCGGTTACCGCGAAGCTGATCTGCGCCTTTGTTTTCGCCTATGCAGATTGTTGGTTTTCCCACGGGGCGGCTCAAATTTTCTTAGATGTAAGAAAAAGTCTGGGTAATTGTAAGCTGATCACAGTTATAGACCAAGTAACCTTTTACGTATCACTAGTGCTTTCTGTAAGACTGTGGCGATAACAGTCTAGGCTGTATGAATGTTTCTCTCCCATAAGAAATTAATACTGTCACTTTATGACAATATGTCTGTTCTGGAAGTTCTGTTGTGGTTGATGATGCGATAATAACGTTTGTCATCAAGAAAACATGTCCGTGTAATGTATACCCCCTTGAACCCCACTTTTATATAGAAAAACTGGGGTATGCAGGGGCAAACCTATTTTTTCTTATTTTTGCTCCAAAACATAGATTGTGGGTACTCGTTAGAACCGCCTCGGCGAGGCGGTTCTAACGTGTACCCACAATCTATATTTTGGGCAAAAATAAGAAAAATATCAAAAATTTTTCTCTGAAAATTATCCATTTTTGACTTGAAAAAAATACTGTATATCATATGGGCATGTTTTCGTAATGATAACGCTTTTGAACTGTGAATATGACAGTCATTACGTAACAATGTTGAAACAAATGAAAATTTAAGTCTGAAAACTAAAAAAATGACATTTTCTTATTCTAAGAATTTCTTGGGACCATTGGTTTCAATTATTTTACCTGATGAAAAACAAAGCGTTAATACGTTGCGTCATAAGACCCGCATGTTTTCATAATTAAAGATAGCGTAGACAAGTCCGATAAATTTGTGTGCCTTATTCCTTCCCTGAACATGCTGAACCATGAAATTTACATACGGTTTTAACTACAATATTTGGCAATGAAATGTTGCTGATGTATCAGCTCTCTGTAGAAGGTATATATTTAGTTGAGAATGCCTGACAAAAGACTACTGTCTGAACACCATCTTCCAGAAACTGCATTTTTCAAAATCTGACTTTTCTGAAAGACGTCAAGAAAAATATGGGCATGTCATCATTTTGCATTCTAAATGTCTTAAAAAGTGCCACAAAAAGTTTGAAAATCGGTTAACAAAAAAAAAAAAAATATGCAAAAAACATTTTTGAATAGGGCTTTTTCCATTGTAAAATTGCCAGCAAGAAAAGTAATTATTTTCCCGGAAAAAATCTAAATTGATTATTTTTCATCATAAATGCACCAAACCAAAACAAAGTTGCTTTGTATGCATAGCTGAGCGCCGAACTCTTAAAATCATTCCAAAGATTTGTTTGATTTTCAGTTTTAAGGTGTTTGGCTTACCTCCCTTGCACATGCCAAATGCCTATTCAAAATGATTTTAGGGCATAATTATTTTATTAGTAAAAAGGTACAAGTAGACAAGGATCAGGAAAAGGCGCAACCAGAAAAAGATTCCCACTCCAAAAACCGAGGTGGGAAAAAAAACAAACTAACAATCAGGTACTTATACCATGTAACATACCGTAAGCCGAATGAGCAGCTATTTTCCCAATAGGTGGCCACTCAGTTACCTTAACTTAACTAAAAATATGAAAACATACATAAGGCGCCAACAGCACAAAAAATTTTATACACCAAGACATAAAACAAAAAGAACCACCACAGAAGTATCGACTTGGAACGATCAGTAACACAAAGTTACTGGCGGGCTTAAACCGGTTTTACATGGCCATAACCTCACCCTCAGCTTCTGCAGTGGTTCATAACATTTAGTTAGGTATTTGGTCCTCGTGGTGAATCTCTAACTAGTCAATGAATCATCAAGAACAAACAAATAAATCATGATAAACATCCTGATGAATCAAAAACCAGGACTCACAGACTGAGTAAGCTGCCCGACGATGGAGATCCCTGGGCGCCAAATAACCTACTTACTCCGGAGCAAAAGAAAAACACCAGTTGGACCCCGGTGGGCCAAGCAACAGACAAGAAGCTCCGGCCCCAACCAACTAAAATGAATAGCTTTATGTCGGGGCCATCATAGAGTCTGACGCCCGACCCACCGGCGTGCAATTAAAGAAGGCAGCATAGTTATCAACCATGATTGGATTAAAAACTAAGCATGCAGACTGTCGCAAAAAAATTAAGTTATAACCTATACGTCTGTAACGTGTTATGATTTTTCTGAACTGAAAAGAAAAATCATTAATTCATTAAGTTTCTTAAATTTGTAAACCAAGTCACCATAAAATTCAGGTTCCGAAAGGCCCTCACTTAAAAGCGTCTTTAACCCAACATTATATTTGGAAAGCAATTCATAGTGTCTACGATAAAATTTAGAAAATGTTTTTCGAAGTTTATGATACCGAAAGCCCTGTTGGAGAAGTTTTGCCGTTAAACATTTATTTCGAGCGTTGAAGTCTGTAACATGATTGCAGACTCTAGCAAACCTAATAAGTTGCGAAATGTATACACCATAAGAAGCACGAGGAACGTCACCATCCAAAAAAGGAAAATTTACTTTATCAAAATCAAAGTCATCGCGCTTATCATAAATTTTAGAAGAAACAAATCCATTTGCAACAGAAAGATGTAGATCTAAAAAGGGGGCTTCAGTATCTGTGATATTGGCTTTGTTCAACTGAAGTTCAGGTGGATAAATTTGATTGACCATACCTTCAAAATAAGGGTTGTCAATGTTCAAAAGGTCATCGAGGTACCTAGATGTGGAATTAAAAGCCTCGATAACATCAGCTTGATTATCATGGTTAAGAGAATCCATGAAATCTCTTTCGTAGCAGTATAAAAATAAATCAGCTACGAGAGGTGCGCAATTTGTACCCATCGGAATTCCAACAATTTGTCTGTATAACTTGGTCCCAAATCTAATATAAATATTATCAAGGAGATAGGATAAGGCATCGCATACATTCAAACTTTTTGTGGCACTTTTTAGGACTCATAAGTTGCAAAACGATGGCATTGTCATATTTTTCTTGTGGTGGTTCAGAAAAGTGAGATTTCGAAAAATGCAGTTTCTGAGAGATGGTGTTCAGACAGAAGGCTACTTTCCTGAAGGTGCAAAATCGTAAATATAACAATTACCTGTATGAAATGTCCAACAGGAACACGACAGTATTACCACAGGAAAATGAGACCGGATTCCTGGCAGGAATCAGCTTGACTCTTTGATTTTTCTTATAACGATTACGACATAAGTCTGTGTGGACTCCCTGTGGAATCTGGAGCAAAGTATTTAAATGAGCAGGAATCCTGCCTGGAATATGAATCAGATTCCTAATCCTGCCATGAATACATGTATGAACCAGAAATTTTGGCAGGAATCCTGCCAGGAATTAAGAGCAGATTCCTGGCAGGAATCATGTCAGGAATTAAGATCAGATTTCTGACAGGAATCCTGTTATGAATATAGAGCCAATGCCTGCTATATGCCTGCATAGAAATGACCTTTTTGAAAGTCCTTATATATGAAAGTTTTTGAACAAAAGGGAATGTACGGGGCTAGTGTATCTTATCTCCATAGATACAGCTATTATATTTTATTATAAAACTGATTGTTTCAATGAGTAGTAATGATAAATGTCATTTTCAATGACACTACTAGTTTCTTAGACACTTCCTCAAATAAACTTATTAAAAGTTGTACATGATCATAGGTGGGTGGGGAATATTTTGAAAAAAAAAAAAAAACAACAACAAAAAAAAACAAACAAAAAAAAAAAACATAAAGAATAGTTAATTTGCATACCAATAACAATGCATAAATAGAATAGAAGAAAAAAGTACCTTACTTTTCCTTCAAAGTGTTCCTCATTTATTTTCACCAAATTTGACAACAAACATACTGTCTGTCAGTATCAAACAAATTGAATAATGACTGTCTTGATCAAAAAGTCCAACCTCATGGCTTCTTATGTGTTGCAAAGTTTTAACCACCTAAGTGTTTACACATTTACGAAAAACAGATTTAGGTCAACAGTACTTTTGTCAAGCATGAATCCTACCAGGGATTCTGTTTATTTTCCAAGTGGAAAAGAGAGAAAGTCCACGTGGAAAATGCAAGTTTCTCTCTGTCCTATTAGGATTCAGCCTGAAAATCAGATTCCACACTGACTCCTGTTTTTGTCCAACTGGACTTCCAGTGGAATGCTGCTAAACTTTTCGTACGGGAAGAAAGCCGATTAAAACTGCAACTTCATTCTAAATGCCCCGATGATTACGATTCCTTACGTTGTCTTCGTGTAAAATGTGCAATCAAATATTTCGATTTTTCTATAGACATATTTTATCAATCATCAACAGATGAATACTCACAAGATCATGTCAAGCTTTGCACAGTGACCACAGTTTGTTTTTTTATTACCATGTAAATTGCACAATCTGTACATGAGTTACCTTTTTCTTAGACGAATCCAAAAAAGACGTATTTACGCTACGACGACAAAATGCTGCGTAAAATATGAGTGGTAAAGTTCTGTGTATGTGTTGAATGTTGATTTGTGTGTGTGTGTGTGTGTGTGTGTGTGTGTGTGTGTTGAACAGAAAATGAACATATAAGCCTGAGCCGCATGCGTGCATGTCTCTCACTCCAGTTTCATGTGTATCTTATACCAACCTCAATCAGTCGCCTTGACCCAACTGTGTCACGAGGCAAGACACAGGTCAATGCGTCTGGAGTCGGGTTTGGATGTAATGGATGATCTTTACATCTTTTAAGACTCGTTGCGCTCGGCCTGTTCAACAAAATATTACTGTATCTCTTTCCGAACAGTTGAATCAAGATATGATAGTTTCCGCTCCGTCTACCGAAACAGCAGTCTTTGCACAACTGGACTACGAATGTCCAGACACACTGGTTTTTGATTGGAATATTTTATTCTTAGATGAATTGTTTGGCACATCTGCCCTTAAAGCTTTCCAGGTTTTTTGCTAGAACCATGTAAAATCCTAGGAGTACTGTCGGCAACCAGTAATAAATTCCTCCGATCCAGCTAAGTTTTGTGTAGAGATCTAGCAATTTTCTGGCTGAGTTGAGCCAACGAGCCTCATCCGCCCGCATAACAACATGTAGCACTGATTACATGATACTCTGTATCTGAACTGACCTCAGCTAGCACAGCTAAGGTGGACTGTCCATGTTATAATTCCAAATAAAGGTAAAGCGCTCTCAAGGTGGCTAGACTCTCTTGGCCTATCTGAAGGACTTCGACATACATGTACCTTTATTGTCTAGGGAACAGGAGCGAACAAAATGCCGAGGTCTCATTAATAAAGAAGCAACTCGTTATGAGGTAAAGATAATCTGTGAAGTTGGAAGATAGCACAGAACACGCAAAGCCAATACCAATAGACCGCCAGCAGACTCCTTAACATAGACTTGTTTTACTTGCAACAGAGAGCTGGCTTTTCAAACATTAAATATCCATCACACATGAAAAAAGTGACGAAAATGGATGAGATTTGTCGTTTCCATATTTTGTGATGAACCAGTCCGGAAACTTTCCGACTGTACCTCGTATGTCTATACAAAGTATATCTTCATCAAACCTAATTATATACTAACATTTAGGGTTACAGTGAAAATCTTTTTGTTCGTTTTTTATTCAATGTAGCTGGTGGACGACAAATGAGAACTTCGATCCCTAATAGAAATATGAGCTTATTTTGCTTTAGTTAAAACAACTAAAGGAGCGTAAAACGTTTCTAATTTATAGCATCTAGCCATGCAAAATAGCACTTTGCTATTCAGTATGCATTAAATGAGAGAAGTCGTCAAAAATAGAATGCATATAGGTCGGATGCCTGAATTACATAAAAATGTGAGTTTACCGACTTTTGTGTGCAGGTTAAAATAATTTTCAGAAGTTATTAAACTGTTGTAAATACACATGTAGCTGCATGTGCAATCGTTCAATAGGAAAATTAGATTAGTGAACTGAACGCCGACTAATTTGAAACTGAAAACCGCGGAATTGTATAAATCATTATAAGTATTTTACCACAGACCCAGCTGACATGTTCTAAAATGTACCCACATGCTTTACGGAATATTAGAGACATATCAACATTTAGAGCACCTCTGTTTATTTTCAGTTCAAGAAAGTACTTATGCATGACTTTACATATCCCGCTGTAAGATGTGATCTGCAAATTACAGACGCTACACATATTTTATACCAGAACAGAACAGAACAGAACAGATCTTTTATTTCAAACTCAGGTCAACATACATTGACATATGAGAAAATACACAATACAAAAATACTACATATGCTGAAGCATGGTCAGTGCTTACTGTATGCCCTTTAAGGGCTGATTTGTCCAGGTTTGTGGGGGTCAAGTCGTAGTATTCGATAACATAGATTGGTAATAACGCTGCAAGCTACTGGTACTATATGTTGCTACAAAGACTTGAAACATGTGCATGTATATCAAATATGTAGAATCGTAATTAACTATACAACAGGAATGTTCTTTGAATTTAAATTTGACACTAATGTCACATACCATTATAATATGCTGTTCTTAAAATATCCCCAGTTTTAGACGAACTTCCGCATGTCTTTATAATGTTCTCATCTATGATTTGTTTTAATGGGGCGATTCCTTCCGTCAGAAATATAATTTTGTCTCAGACACGCGCATTATTTATTTCTGAAATGAATACATATACTTATCCGCAAAAGAAATGCGAAAAAATTGAACCCATTTTCGTGAAAACGATCATTTTGATGGAGTTTTAAGTCAATATGGCTAATGAGTAATTACAGTAAGTAACAATCGGCCTAAATTAGAGCCTTGTAGCATGTTTCATTATGACGTTGCTATGACGTTTGTGTACGAGCTTGTGTATTACAAAATTATATCTAAAACATTCATGATTTGCAAAACACGGCTTGTCAACGCTAGCTCCCACTGGTCGCTTTTATCTTTTGACGTCAGTCTATTGTTTTCAAATCGTCATTATTGTTCACTTCAGACACAGTATGTTCTTTCTTATCGCAATTCTTTAGATGTAACTTCTCTGTGTCTACAGCTATCTTATGGCACTAAAAGATTTCTAGGACGTCTATTTACTTGATAGAAAACGGAAATTTACGTCAAAAATAAAAAAGACGTCATTTGCAAAAATAAGTGTCGAAGGAGGCATTTGTTTCTGATTTTATGTTTCTTCCCCTTAACTTTCGAACACCGGTGTCACTTTGTAAACTCTTTACAACATGATTAAAGGTACATAACCCTTAAGCTATGGAAATGGGAGATAATTATTTTTTCGCGGTAACGTCATGGTTTTCAAATTGTGTGACAGAGAATTAACGGGAGTATATGTGCATCGAAATTTATATCACTTAAATATATTCTGGTGTTATAAAAAAAAAAAAAAAAAAAAAAAAAAAAAAAAAAAAAAAAAAAAAAAGCGAAATAATTATTTTCGCGTTTCTTTTGCGAATAAGTATATAATGATTGTGGACCAGTGTCTTAATCAATGATACCGAGCTTTTAGGAGTTTCAATGATCGGAGACACAAGGGAAGACCACTTGTTAAACCGTTAGGGCCATACGATGGCATTGGATTATACCATCTCACCATTACAAAAATACGTCAATGCGATATGCAGAAAATTACTTCAGCTGAAAAAATTAAACATTTCAAATTAACGGGCAATATTTGATGATATAATATGTTTGCTCAAATGATTTATTGTAGATACTCGCTATAGTTTGTGTGGAAATGCGTTTCATAAAAACCATACACAGAAAACATCTTACCCTAATTCATTTTTGCATGCTATTGGGAGTAATAAAACCTTATTGCAATCTGTAATGCAATACTTCAAGGTTGTCTATTAATTCAAATTGGACCATTGGGATATGCATATTGTGCATTGCATGCGCAACATCCCTTAATCCTGTCATGCAACGGTCTCTGCCAAGCCTATAAAGTAGTGTTTGATTTATCGAAATGTTATCAACAATGGACATATTTGTCTGGAATTAAGTTATCCAGAACAATATTGTCGGCGAATTCGTATATGAAACTTGTTTGGGATAAGCAAATAAGAAAGCGTTGTGAACAGTTCAGGTTCTATTGAGCGACTCTCCACGTATAAAAACATTCAAAACATATGACGTTGCATTATGGGCGTTACGTACGTTACAATGGCGCTAATTTCAACGTTACGTTACCGTAAATTCACAACAAATATATTTGGTGCATTGTGCCTGGCAATTATATAATGATGAGGTAAACGTTGAACCGTTGTCAATTCCTTTATAAAACGGCACCATAACGGCGTGAATTTTTGCATGATGTTATATGAACAGTATTTTGATTCAACTTCAAACAATTAGAGTGATAACACAAAGGTACAATTTTAACAGTGTTTTAGAAAGACATGGATAAACTTTCGAGCGTAAAAAAGCCGACGTCTTGTGAACGAACGGAGCAGTAAACGGTTATCAAGTATGGTAATATAAGAATCTATGATGGGGTTCTGTTCTAGATGGAAGTTTCCAACCCAAGGGATGACCGTGCTGAGCGGAACCGAGGCTCCGCCGAGGTTCCGCTCAGCACGGTCATCCCGAGGGTTGGAAACTTCCATCTAGAAAAGAACACCATATTAGATTCTTTTTCTTGCACAACAACCCCCCAAGTCTGGTTTATTTCAAGGTTTTGCCTGTTTTTTTAGCCTGGGTGAGAACACCTGGGTGAGATGCAATTTTATCACCCAGGCAAAAAGTGTGGCAATTTCTGTCTGGTGTGCAAGAAAAAGAGCAGGCAAGACCCCTACAAACGCTTGGTAATTCATAACACCCAGGGACAGTGCATATAAAATGCTGAGGTGTATTGTGTTCCACTTTGATAGGCTAAGGACGCTGGAATATTAATTATGACGATCGCAAAAAGCGGGATGCCTAGGGCAGAAACAGTCAGAGTTTGACATAGAAAATCGGATTTTTCACCAAGGTAACACCATCCGCTCAACGAGAGTAAGATACATTGACGACAGTGATATCATAAGATACGAGAGACTACGGTTTGCGCCATATGGCCCCGATTTAGCGGCCCCGGTGGATCACGATTTTTACTTGTCTGAAATCTGAGTTTGATGCCACGCTAAGGTATGAAGATCTATGAACGTTGTTAACGCCAAAGTGCTCCGTATGTTGTTAGTGGCCATACTTCAAGCTCTAAATTTTCGCTGGTTTGATGAAAAAGCCCCTCAGTGTACTGTTGTGTAGAAAAATGTTTTCCCACTAGTGTGCAAAGTTTCGACTTTGTTCTTTGAAAACAAATGACACACAAAGAACAGTCCGGGGATATTCCGACTGCGCCTCGTATCTCGTATAACAGATCTTCGTAAAAAACGTCTGTATGATTATTCGGGACCAGTTTAGAAATGAGCCATCTCGTGGAAAAAAAACAACAATGTGGTTTCGGAACGGGTCTGTTACAAACGGGCCTGTACAGATACAGAAGCAGGCTAGAAGCTTGAAATTTTGGAGTTAAGTACAGGAGGAATTGCACTATCCGAGTAGCGAAAACAAAGGCGCTGATCAGCTTCGCAGTTACTTTGTTTTCGCCAAGGCAGATTGTTGGTTTTACCATGTGGCGGCTCAAATGAAAAATGTAATGTAAGACACAAGTAAACCATCAAATCCTATATCATGTATCCAGTATACCGTTTATTTATTGTTCGTGGTTAGTTGTCCAATTGGCACAGCGGTATTGGAATGCACCACAAAATGAGATTTTCTGTCTAACAATAATCTGATTACAAAAGTATATGCACATGACAAAAAGCGATAAAGAAGGATATATCACGTTATGGCATTTAGGGTTTTAATTTGAAACTAAAATTATGAAATTAGTGTTGCAGACATACTCCGAACTTTGAGAAACTTTCTGGACATGTTTGACGGAACTTATTAGACTTCACTGATTATTGCACAGACAAACTGCCACTGTTTAGGCCACAAAAATTATTAAGGTCCCATTAAATTATTTTATGCATGCTTAAACGGTCAGTATTTTAGATAGTTACAGCCACAAATGTATCCGAATATGGTCGGCCAAAATATACGTTTTCAATTTTGGGTGTCAGTCTGTTCTTTATGTTTTTATTGTTACTATCACTGGAAAACCAACACTCTGCATATGCGAATACAATGCCGCAGATCAGCTGTGCAATACTTGCACAGCTGATCAGCGTTTTTGTTTTCATTCACGTGTAGTACAACCCCTCTTCTTTTCATATCCAAATTTTTAAGTTTTTAGTCTGTTGAACAGACCGGTTTGTGTTAGACTTGGTCTGAAACTAAATTGTTGGGTTTCTCGTGCGTAGGCTTATTTCAAGTTAACGTCCTGTTCACTAACCTTTATCAGTCACACCTAAACGGATCTACCGCTGACTGTCAAATAGTGGTGAGAGAAAAATACATGAAAGAAACGAAACAGCATTTCAATATTGGCAAACGGACCGCAATATTTTAAAACATTTTTTTTCATGCTCAGCTCGGTGTAGGATGAAATTTAAATTCCTCATAAATACTGAAATAACCCAATATATAATAAGAAATTAAATGTTTGATTTAAAACATCAATGTGAGTATTTTATCCGTTAATAAACGTTAAAATGCTAACAATTGTTGTTTAATTGTCTAGACAAGAGAACATCTTGTATGATTGCCAGTTAAAGTGCAGAAAAAAGACATCCTATAAACGTTTTGGCTAGTCAGGGGTATGAATTGGAAAAGTTCGCTTGGATATCTTTGTTTCGTTAAGAAATCCATACGAATCCTAAACTTATATGCTTTAAACTCGTTCTGTAATGTAATTATTGTCAATTTCACGGCGAATCCTTAAACATGCAGACGCGATTAGTTCTGCCCATTAGGATCACTGATGAAATGACCACGAAATCTAATTGTGATATTATCTGATTGTACTCCATCAACTTAGAACGGTCGTCGTCACATCACAGTGAGCATTTCCACGATAATCGCTTAGATTTGCAGCGCAGCAAGCCATCAAACAACAAGATAACAAGCCTTATATCTGCCCAAAAAATCTAAATTAAAGCAACTTTGTCTTAAGCAATGACCTGAACTTGCCCCATCTTGCAATATCGCTATTGAAAATAGCAACTAAGCAGGATGCAAACTGATTGTAGTCTATACAGAGGCTTATACATCTTGCAAATAAATTACTACAATAGAACAAAAGACGACATACAGCGCAGTATAGGCCGCGACAACAAAATTTGGAAACAATCTCCCCCTTTACAAGTTGGTCCAAATATCATTTCGTCAAACATTGCGGCATTATCTTTACTTACCGTAGATTCACCACGGGGGCCGAAAAACTAACTGAATGAGGTAAGATGCCTGCAAAGGAAACATGTTAATGTATCTTCTAAATAAAAACAAGAAAAAAAATATCGAGCCGTTTAAAACCAACTTTACGGTCGGTATCATCCTTAAATTCAAATCACAACCTGCAACATGATTTGGTTTAACCCCATGTTATACACTTTTTTATATGGTATAAGTGCGGTCATGGCCAATCTTTTCACGTGATAGTATTAAATAGTTTTGTTTTATCTATCATAATAAAATACCCACTTACCTTCAGCAATCATAATTAAAGATTTAAAAAAATAACATGTACCATTACATGTAACAAACATATTTCACAGATACTAATAAACATATACCAAACTTTAAAGTAACAGAGGGGTCAGATAAGCAATGAAAGGTGAAACAATTTTCAATGGATGTGAATCAGATATTTAATTAGACTCCCAGTATCTTAAACTCCATTAAACAAAGTTTAAGTAGCACTTACTGCTGCCTTTTCATACTTTGAAGTCACATTAAAAATGGTGGTTGTCAATCAGACCACAGCAAGTATTTGGAAAGGTGTACCATGTTCACTTCTCCTTGATATTTTAAAACTGTTTAGAAAGGTACAAGTAGGCAAAGATCAGGAAAAGGCGCAATCAGAGAAAGATTCCCACTCCCAAAACCGAGGTGGGAAAAAACCAAAGTAACAATCAGGTACTTATACCATGAAAACATTTCGTAAGCCGAATGAGCAGCTATTTTCCCAAAAGGTGGCCACTCAGTTACCTTAACTTAACCATACATAAGGCGCCAACAGCACAAAATAATTTAAACACCAAGACATGAACCAAAAAGAACCACCACAGAAGTATCGACTTGGAACGATCAGTAACACGAAGTTACTGGCGGGTTTAAATCGATTTTACATGGCCATAACCTCACCCTCAGCTTCTGCAGTGGTTCATAACATTTAGTAAGTTCTTCGGTCCTCGTGGTGAATCTCTAACTAGTCAATGAATCATCAAGAACAAACAAATAAATCACGATAAACATCCTGATGAATCAAATACCAGGACTCACAGATTCAGTAAGCTGCCCGACGATGGAGATCCCTGGGCGCCGAATAACTTACTAACTCCGGAGCAAAAGAAAAGCATCAGTTGGACCCCGGTGGGCCAAACAACAGACAAGAAGCTGCGGCCCCAACCTACTAAAATGAATAGCTTTAAGTCGGGGCCATCATAGAGTCTGACGTCCGACCCACCGGCGTGCAATTAAAGAAGGCAGAATAGTTATCAACCGTGATTGGGTTAAAAACTAAGCATGCAGACTGTCGCATAACATTCAAGTTATAACCTATACGTCTGTAACGTGTTATGATTTTTCTAAACTGAAAAGAAAAATCATTACTTCCTATAAGTTTCTTAAATTTGTAAACCAAGTCTCCATAAAATTCTGGTTCCGAAAGGCCCTCACTTTAAAGCGTCTTTAACCCAACATTATATTTGGAAATCAATTCATAGTGTATACGATAAAATTTAGAAAAGGTTTTTCGAAGTTTATGATACCGATAGCCCTGTTGGAGAAATTTGGCCGTTAAACATTTATTTCGAGCGTTGAAGTCTGTAACATGATTGCAGACTCTAGCAAACCTAATAAGTTGCGAAATGTATACACCATAAGAAGCACGACGAGGAACGTCACCATCCAAAAACGGAAAATTTACTATATCAAAATCAAAGTCATCGCGCTTATCATAAATTTTAGAAGAAACAAACCCATTTGCAACAGAAAGATGTAGATCTAAAAAGGGGGCTTCGGTATCCGAGATATTGGCTTTGTTCAACTGTAGTTCAGATGGATAAATTTTATTGACCATACCTTCAAAATAAGGGTTGTCAATGTTCAAAAGGTCATCGAGGTACCTAGAAGTGGAATTAAAAGCCTCGATAACATCAGCTTGATTATCATGGTTAAGAGAATCCATGAAATCTCTTTCGTAGCAGTATAAAAATAAATCAGCTACGAGAGGTGCGCAATTCGAACCCATCGGAATTCCAACAATTTGTCTGTATAACTTGGTCCCAAATCTAATATAAATATTATCCAGGAGATAGGATAAGGCATCGCACACATTCTGACATGACCAAAGTGTATATCGACTTTGGAATCATAAGCTTGTCTTGTCATGACAGCCAGTATGTCTTTAAGTGAACTTTAAAGCGGACAGCCAGACAATGCATTCAAAACATAGCTTGAAATAAAATGGCAAGCTGCATATAAATGGAGTATTTAACTACGAAGATTTAAAGCAGACACATTATTATTGCGAATTTAGCATGATTCTGCATTTTATATGGTGGCGGTACGCTTCGATGCTTTTAACCCAATCATGGTTGATAACTATGCTGCCTTCTTTAATTGCACGCCGGTGGGTCGGGCGTCAGACTCTATGATGGCCCCGACATAAAGCTATTCATTTTAGTTGGTTGGGGCCGGAGCTTCTTGTCTGTTGCTTGGCCCACCGGGGTCCAACTGGTGTTTTTCTTTTGCTCCGGAGTTAGTAGGTTATTCGGCGCCCAGGGATCTCCATCGTCGGGCAGCTTACTCAGTCTGTGAGTCCTGGTTTTTGATTCATCAGGATGTTTATCATGATTTATTTGTTTGTTCTTGATGATTCATTGACTAGTTAGAGATTCACCACGAGGACCGAATAACTAACTAAATGTTATGAACCACTGCAGAAGCTGAGGGTGAGGTTATGGCCATGTAAAACCGGTTTAAGCCCGCCAGTAACTTTGTGTTACTGATCGTTCCAAGTCGATACTTCTGTGGTGGTTCTTTTTGTTTTATGTCTTGGTGTTTAAAAATTTTTTGTGCTGTTGGCGCCTTATGTATGTTTTCATATTTTTAGTTAAGTTAAGGTAACTGAGTGGCCACCTATTGGGAAAATAGCTGCCCATTCGGCTTACGATTGTTTCATGGTATAAGTACCTGATTGTTAGTTTGGTTTTTTCCCACCTCGGTTTTTGGAGTGGGAATCTTTTTCTGATTGCGCCTTTTCCTGATCTTTGCCTACTTGTACCTTTTTACTATAATCATTCAAACATTCAACTGATATAAGTTAGATAAAGAATTTGGAAGGCTCATTTTTTAACTGTAATGCTATGATTGTGAAAAGGATGCATTGGTATGGTCAGCATCATGTAGCCATGTCTCGATTCTATCACGACAATATGTCCGTATAATGCATACCCGCTTAAACCCATTTTATATAGTAAAACTGGGGTATGCACGGGTATACATTTTTCCCCTGTTTCTTTTTCTAAATCATAGATTGCCGACACACGATAGAACCGCCTACTAGTAACCGAAGGGGGTTCTAACGAGTACCCACACTCTATGTTTTGGATCAAAAATAAGAACAATAAATATAGCTTTGTAAACCCAAGGTTTACTATATGAAAGAAGAGTATAAAGGGGTATTTATCATACAAACATGGTATCCTGGTGGCATGCTTGTGTGTCAATTGATTTTTAGCTCACCTGAGCCGAAGGCTCACAGGTGAGCTTATAGTATACATGTACCCATGCTCCGGCGTCCGTCCGTCCGTCGTCCGTCCGTCCGTCGTCCGTCGTCAGTCCGTCGTTCACAATTTCAAAGATCTTCTTCTTTAAAACCGCTTGGCCAATCAAAACCAAACTTCATGTGGAGCATCCTTAGGAATGGGGAACGAAAGTTTATATAAATGGTCCAGATCACATGACCAAGATGGCCGCCATGGCTATAAATAGCAAAAACCTTTAAAAATCTTCTTCTCCAGAACCAGTGGGCCGATTTCCACGAAACTTGGTACATGTACAGTATGTAGCATCGGGGATGCGGAGCCACCATAGTTTATAAAAATCATGACCCTAGGATGACCTTGACCTATTTTACGGCAAGGTCAACTTTGGTCGCCAATGCATTTGAATGGGAAAAAAATGGTAAAATGCTATTTAATGGGTAAAACTTACTGGGAATAGGCAAATGGACAGAAGATTAATGTTAATGGATGTTAATATATACATGTACGAGTATATATCTATAATAATGAAGCATCTTATCCCCTGAAACCGCTTGGCTGATCAAAGCCAAACTTCATATGGATTCATTATCTTTACTTTGTATAGAATGCTATAAACTGACTTAAGATTCTCCATATTTCGTGTTAATGTGATGTGCATATGTTTGTGTTTCGTTTCGGCAAATTTTGCTTATCATTTATACTCGTAATTATACTGCAACCGTTCTTCTTGTGCATGTCCTTAAGAAATTCTTTCAACATCAGCAAGAAAATCACAAGGGATTATGTCACATGTATACGGATGAAATTATAATGCAACCGTTCTTCTTGTGCATGTCCTTAAGAAATTCTTTCAACATCAGCAAGAAAATCACTAGGGATTATGTATACGGATAAAAATTCATTACTTCTGATAATGAATATAGATAATGAAGCATGTCAATAAATTTGAGGCATGTTGTATATGTAATATTCTCTTTTCTTTTTCCTTTTTTTTCCTTGCTTAATTTATGTGTGTATGTGTTTTGGTATTTTCATCTGTTTTTGCCATTCTGTACTTGTAGTATGTTGTATTTTATATTTGTACTGTTTGTTTATGCTCTCCTTATATTGGAGGAAATAAAAGTATCTATCCTTGGGAAGGGAGAAAGAAAGTTTATATAAAAGGTCAAGGTCACATGACGAAGATGGCTGCTATGGCTATAAATAAAAAAAAACAAACTTTAAAAATCTTTTTCTCCAGAACCAGAAGGCCAATGGTTTTGAAACTTGGTGTGAAGCATCAGTGACTAGAGCTCTACAAAGTTTATATAAATCATGACCCTGGGATGACCTTGACCTATTTTACGGCAAGGTCAACATAGGGCCCTCATGCATTTGAATGGGGGAAAGTGTAAAAATATCATTTGTAGGGAAAAAAACTTGCATGAAATGGGCAAATGGACTTTAGATTGATGATTCTGAAAAAAATTGGACCCCAATGGCCTGTCTGCCCTCACCCCGGGGCAATATACATGTATATTACAGTGATATTCAAAGATCTTCATCTCTGAAACTGCTTCGCCAATCAAAGCCAAACTTTGTAAGGAGCATTGGTAGGAAGTGAGAATGAAAGTCTATTTACATGGTCAAGGTCACATGACCAATATGGCCGCCATGGCTATAAATACCAAAAACCTCAAAAAAATCCTCTTCTTTAGAAACACAGGGCCTATGATTTTGAAACTTGACATGAAGGATTGAGGCGAGGATTTCAATAAATTTGATATAAATCATGACCCTGGGATGACCTTGACCTATTTTACTGCAATGTCAACATAGTTCAGCCATGCATTTGAATGGAGAAAAGTGTTAAAATGTCATTTGAAGGGCAAAACTTGCAGGAAATTGGCAAAGGGACTGAAGTTTTATGATTTGAAAAAGAAATTGACTCCAGGGGTTGCTCTGACCCGGCCGTGGGGTTATATACATGCATATTACCATTCTATTATTGGTATATATCTCAGGTTTCAGGTGAGGGTTTACAGAGCCATTGGTCCTCTGGTTTGAAAACTATTGCAGCCTGAGACCTGAAAAGTGGTAGATGCAAACAACCAATGGAGTAGATGAAGGTTTGTGATTAATTTAGATCAAGGTCATCTCTTAACCATGGCCATGGTCTGTGGTCCATACACACTTTTCAAACATTTTCATCTCTGAAATCCCTTGGCCAATCAAAGTGAAATTTTATGTTGAGCATCCATGGGTAGGGGGAATGAAAGTTTGATCGTTAATTCCGGGTCACCTGACCAAGATGACTGCCATGCCCATATCTGGTAAACACCACTCAAAAATCTTCTTCTCCATAACCGGCTGGCCAATTTTCACGACTTCAGTCCATCATAGCTTGTACATATGATGACCCTAGGATGACCTTGATCTATTTTACTGCAAGTTTAATTTTTGGAAACATAGGCTTATACATCGAAAAAGTGATAACTATGTCTCAGGTAAGCGTTTACAGGACCATTGGTCCTCTGGTTTAAATTCGGACCAATGAGTAGGTGACAGAGGCGTAAATGGGAAAACCCTGAGGAAGTCTACCTGGCACACCTGCAAGCAGAACTTGGCTTGTCTCACATGTGGCCCATGCGGGGCTCGAACCCACAACAAACACAGCGGTAAGAGTATCGAGTGATTAAGAAATTGAGTGAATCAGTAATGTATTCATCTTCTTCTGCAACTTTCCTGAATTTAAACCAAATCATCCAAATTTGATTATTCCCACAGCGTTTCCCAGCTGGATGATTGTTTGCAAACTGAGTCAAAATTGAACCACCTCATGGGAAAACCGACAATCTGCATAGGCGAAAACAAAGACACAGATCAGCTTCGCGGTGACCGCGAAGCTGATCAGCGCCTTTGTTTGCGCTACTCGGATAGTACTCGGATAGTACAATTCTCCATCTACTTAAATCCGAAATTTCAAGCTACTGGCTCTTTTCTGTGCTTGTACAGGCCGGTTTGTGTCAGACCTGTTCGGAAACCACATTGTTGGTTTTCCCACGAGGCGGCTCAAATGAAATTTCACTTCCGAATTTGATTTAAAGAATCAAGTAAACTGACGCGAAACGGATTAATACCTTGAAAAATTGCAATTTGATGTCCCATATTCACGGTGATTACAGCATACACTTTAAAGATGCATTGTCTGTAATTTTGATGTTTGTTTTCTTTTTTTTGTTTTTCATCTGACTATTTCATAGCAGATTGTATTGCTTTAGAACGCTTTTGCTGAATAAAAAATAGGAAAATCTCCTAATCTGCAGATACTCTAGCAGATATCCATAAACTCACACTTATTTACATTCCTCAAATCAGCATTGTCCCCAGAATGAATAACTACTAAAACGACATAAAATACATATAGACACAGTCATTATCTTTTTAAATAGCCTGGTTGCTTCTACATATTTTGTTTTCCATTTTAGAGCCACTTAATAAAATTATAGTTTGAATCTTGTCTGAATCTTGTTTAACAACGTTTCATGCCGAAATGACTTCTGGTTTTAAGTATTATCATTTTCCTTTTTTTTTTTTTTTTTTTTTTTTTTTTTTTTTTTTTTTTTTTTTGTTTTGTTTTTATAAATATTTGACCAATCATAATAATTGTTTTCTAATATTTCAAGGATGCTCACAATAAAAAAAAAGGTGTTTGACTATGCAAGGAAACTAAAGTTCTGTGTAGAATTCTGTATTAATATAGAATATCGACTGAAGGGATGAAAATTGCAGACAGTGTATCGCTAACAGATGAGCTACAACAGTGCCGACTTTTTAGAATACACTGTATATTATTATACGTTACAAAATTGCTAACCGAACACAGACATCAGGAAAACATGTCCGTGAAATGTATACCCCCTTAAACCCCACTTTTATATGGAAAAACTGGGGTATGCAGGGGTATACCTATTTTTCTTATTTTTGTTCAAAAAAATAGATTGTGGGTACTCGGTAGAACCGCCTCGGTGAGGCGGTTCTAACGTGCACCCACAATCTATGTTTTGAGCAAAAATAAGAAAATGATCAAAAATTTTCTGCTGAAAATTTTCAAATTTTAAAGCTAAACAATATCTTTTTATTGCATGGGCAAGTTTTCGTAATGGAAAACACATTTATTTTTTCGCCAAACGTCATGTTTAGATTGCAGCAACTCTATAACTTTCAATGTTCATATCTTCGCCATTTGAGCAGATGATCTCTTTGCGTTTTCAGTAAATATTCATACACACTTGGTCTTTCACATGTTTTAAATATCTCAAGGATTCTTTTCTCGACAGATCTTGGCCCATATTTCTGACTTGTGGCGAAAGATGATTTACCCCAAATTTGTCTGCAGGAAAAAAAAACCGCTTATTTCTTTAGTATACAATTAAATGATACTGCTTCCTGATACTGCTTTCCATCAGGAAAACATGTCCGTGCAATGAGTACCCCCTTAAACCCCACTGATATAGAAAAGCTGGGGTTTGCAGGGGTGTACCTACATGTATTTTTCTTATTTTTGCTCCAACACATATACGAGGGATGGCCCGGTTAATCGTGTACTTTGTTGATATTTTCATTATTTGACGCCCTATTGCCAGTAAACTTTTCAAATACCTTCCGCAATTCAAATTTAGTAAAAAGAAGTGAATAAAAGTATAAGTTTGTGTGTTTAACTTCTAAAATGTGCATGATTGATTAGGTCAGTGTATGCAAACCCGGCGAAACCCAAACAAACACATTTAAATAATCATCTGTGTGTTCAAAAACGTAATATTTTTCAGCCATTTCAGTGTTTAGCGCAAAAACGCGCTGTCTGCTCATAGCAACAATCTTTTAACATCAACAGAGAAAATTTCCAATGATACATTTCATCTGTTTGAAAATGGCACACATTTAAATGTTGTCTGTTAAACTAACAACCTAATGAAAATGGCGACGTTAGAGGAAGAGAAGGCGCGACGAACGGCAATCTAGCTCTGTGTGCAGACCGTTATGACCTCAAATGATTCATTCAAGCATCTGAAAAGCATAAACATATACAGTGGTATTTCGAGGAGCCTTGTTTTTAAATGGCATGGTCGATTTATAGATGGGTGGGCAGAAAGTACACAGCATGGACGAAAATCATTCATTCATGTCCGTAACGTATTTTCCGCAGATGAAATCGCATCTTCGGTGTAAACGTTTTCAGGGCAGAAAGAAGTTCGTGTTCGCGATTCAACGGGTCGTTACATAGTCTATAGTTCAGTGACATGTTTCAAAAGTTGGTTCGCTTGTGTATCACACACAATGGAGCGTACCTTTATAAAGAGTAAACGGTAAGTACATGTAGTGCATAAAGTTGACGCATAACAGTAGACGACGTCGTCAGCGTGCGCCGGGTCTGCATGACGCGTAGTTTAGTATTGTGTACTGAGACTTTATTCTTGGGAGTATTTTTCTGAAATTTTGTATGCATACCCAGAACATGTGTACGTAATATGCTTGTACATTCAGTCTTCCCCTAGTACAAATCAAAACATTAATGACCTAAATTAGAGCCTCACTTTCACATACATTCCCAGCTAGCAGACAACCACATTCCATGGTGATGGTTACTAACGTACTTTGTATTGATTTCTTTAATTAATGCTTATATTATTTGTTTTAAGAAAATAGTATGTTGATCTTATTAAGATAGATGAAGTAAGTATAAATTACTTATGTTTATATGAATTACAACATAATTTGATATAGGAGTACAGAATTTGATAACATAATGCTATTGCACCCCTACTTGTTTGGACCTCACTAAAAATACACAAACTTTGTACTGAATTCTGACGTCATCAGGTATGTTGTAATTGATCTTTTTTGTGCAATTGCATCTAAATAATAATTGCAGTTTTATTTTTTTTCTACTGCATTTGATACATCTTTTGAAGATCTCAAACATAAATACCCAAAAGTACCATTAAATAAATAAATAAAGCCAAAACATCATGACCTACATAGATAGTGGGCATCTTTCTGGTACCGTTATTCATTAATTATTTATGATCTGGCTGATTCATGGGTGTCTGAGGCGGAGCTATTTGACTAACTGACAGTGAATACATAGATGTAACTACATGTGAGCTAAAACTGTGGGTGTTGCCTTTATTAAATTAATACAGAAGCCACAGTTTGTAGGTGGTGATCAAGGAAATTTCCTCTATTATGGACCGCCTTTTGTCCTGAATTTCTCTAAAATAAGAACACACAGCTGAATGAAATTTACTACAAGGTTAAATTGTATCATTGTACATGTGATCTAGCCAAGGTTAAATGAGTTAATTTCAGAATGAAGGTGTCAAAAAAGCAGTTAATAATGGGGCTCTTTGGGGTAAAGAATTTGGGTACATGTAAATTAATTAATGATCTGATTGATTCACAGCTCACAGCTGTAGTTAAACTCTGTATATGCAACGTGGATAAACAGAAGTTCATTATAAGACATGTTTTGCAGTCCTTGGTGCAGTTTAAGGAAAGTTATAGCAAAATGAATCACCCATTTTCTTGTAAAAAATGTGTGTTTTTACCAAATTTCATGTACTGGTCCCCGCTTTTTGCTAAGCTGGTTTGGAGATATCAAGTATTGATTTTTGGGGATCCAGTAGATATTTTCGTCTGCCACAGCAGAATTTTTATCAGAAATTCAGGTGTTGGGTTTCAAAATGCATGGTTAGAGAGAATACTAATTGGAAGCCTGTGAATTAAATAGTTTTTTCTACAGCAAGCACAGTCCACGGTTTACTGGGCCACCCTTCGTATTGTGGGTACTCGTTAGAACCGCATCGGCGAGGCGGTTCTTACGTGTACCCACAATCTATGTTTTGAACAAAATAAGAAAAATATCAACATTTTTCTGATGAAATTTTCAACATTTTATAGGTGAAAAAAATGCTCTGTATATTGCATGGGCAAATTTTCGTAATGAAACGCTCAAAATTCAGATGGACCATTTTCTTTTCAATAAAGCATAGTACTTTTATTGAGAAGGCTAAAAGGTTTCAACGATCATTAAAATGGACAAAAGGGACTCGCAATTTTAGACGAAGCTTGAAAGCTGTCATAATGCATAAAAATAGTGCATTAAAGTGCAGATATTTCGCTTATAGACAAAACATTATCGTCTTTTTTATGTACATGTATATTATGTAACTGCGATATAACTGGGGCAGCAATTTCGTCTGTAACGATATTAAAATAGGAAAGTATTACATGAATCTCCATGGAAAAAACAACAGTTCAAATTTCGATCTCAGGCATTGGACTGCGAGCATGTCGCAATAAACTTATTTGTTCAAAACATAAAAACGATAACGTTAGAGATGGTCACATTGACGTCTATTAAATCCTCAATTGCGCGTTGTATTTAAAATAGACACCGTTTGATTTTAGCTGACCTGTTCTAAATCCAGGAACGCATACAAATATAAACGCATTACGAAAACATGCCCATGTAGTATACAGAGATTTTTTTCAGAAGCAAATATTGTATAATTCATTAAAAAAATTGGATAAGTTTAATATTTTAGCTCAAAACATACATTGTGGGTACACGTTAGAACCGCATCGCCGAGGCGGTTCTAACGAGTACCCACAATGTCTGTTTTGGATCAAAAATAAGAAAATTAGGTATACACCTGCATGCCCCAGTTTTTCTATATAAAAGTGGGGTTCAAGGGAGTATACATTACATGGACATGTTTTCGTGATGGTATGTTGCCTCCTTGATTATTTTTTCAGTTCTTGTTTCGGTTTCATGGGCATGTGGTTGATTATGATTGTGGTAGTTCCTATTCACTCTTGTGTTATTTCGCAAACCTGCAATTTCATTCAGACAAAGCAATTCATATTAAAGATGTATGACCTGATCTACTTCAGAATTGTCGCCGTAGTTCAATCTATTTGCCTCTAGAAGATATTATCAAACCAATTAAATTCCTAGCATTGATAAAACAGTTTCCTTACAGACTGATTGAAGAGTTTCCTGTCTTTAATTTACATGCACAAAGAAAATTAATCTGGAAAACGTGCACACACGTAAATATTGTCTTTTAATCATGGTCCATCAACCTGGCTGTAAGAAACCCTTCAATGTGCGACCAACTACATGAACTGAACTAAAGCTATGTTTGTCCTATGAAATGAAGCTTTGACTGAAACTTTTTTCATCTATCATTCGAAGAAATAGAGCCACAAGTTTCACATTACACAAATTTCACATAGTGAATTGTTGGTACCAAACGTCAACACTTAAACGTTAAAAATGGTACCAATGTATCACAAATTTCATTCCAGTTTTCCACACGCCTTCGACAAATGCACGTGCTGTCAAATGCCATGTAGCATTCATGCGTAGTCTTCACATTGATAGAAAACAACACCCATTTGAAGCGTCTGTTCCTTTGATTCTAATTTTTCACAGCATAATTTCTAACATCTAAGGAAACTCATACCTGTTATTCACATGTCAATGTACTGAATTTCAAATGTGTGAAAAATAGGTACCATTTTGTAACATATACATGTACATATGAGAAATACTTTTCTTGCACAGCAAATAGGGAATCCTACGTGTTACACCATGTGGGAAATTATTATCTCACCCTCGATATCTCACCCCAGTCGCACCCTGCGTTCAAGTGTTGTTTTTTAACATTGGTAATTTCGTCGCTAAGCGCACACGTCACAATGACGTAAAAGCGTTTTTATTCAAAATGGCGGACGCCGCGATTGTAGCATTTTTCTTGGTAAATACTATACAAATCAATCTCGCCGCATTAATGCGTGCAAGAAAAAAAATCCATCATTCGTGTAAGGTATGGATAGACAAATCTGTCCCTCGGGTCACAATTTGGCATCGCTCTGCGAGCCTCGTGATGCTAAAATGTGACCCTCGGGACAGATTTGTCGTTCCATACCTGACACTCATGTAAGATTCTCATAATATCAGATATTCACACATGTGATGAATAGGTACCATTTTGAAGCATGTTCCAATTTATAATGACACAACATCATACGACTATTTCAAGAACTTCAGCTACGTGTTGCTTGTTTCACAGTTTAGCGGTTGGAGTTTAAATTAGATGAACATCATACGTTAAATGCGATACGGGTCGTGGAGACGACAAAATCTTCTTTTCTCTAATTAATTATCAGACAGACTAACCAGCACTGGCATTACATCATGATTAAAATAACTGTAATTCAGTTAACTTGATTTCAGTTAAGGATTGGCTTGTAATGTTCACAATTACGGGTCCAATGATTTTCAGCCGACAGTCTGGACCCATTGATTGTCATTATACACTGTCTGCTCGTGGAGTACTTTGTAATTGGTAATTATCGGTCCCCAAGTGCTTGATACTCTAACACGTCCTTCGAAACTTGATCGCACAACACCAGCAAAAAAAAAAAAAAAAAAAAAAAAAAAAAAAAAAAAAAAAAAAACTACAATAAAAAAATGAAAAATAAATAAATAAATAAATAAATAAATAAATAAAAATAAAAAATAAATAAAAAAAACAGCTTCCCGGTTGGGCCATCGGGTGCTTCCGGGACAACAAACCCACGAGAAAAAACTCCTATAGTACTGGTCTCGCCCAAGTAAAAAAAAATCGACCAAATCGCACTGAGTCAAAATGTTTCAGTAACTGCTGCCACTGTTAAAACACTGTCTTCTGTTCATTACGAAAACTTGACCATGCAGTGTAAAGAGTTATTCTGTTGTAATAATAATAATAAAATAATCATTGAAAAAATATTGATATTTTTAATATTCTTGCTCAAAACATTGATTGTGGGAACATGTTAGAACCGCCTCGGCGAAGGGGTTCCAACGAGTACCCACATTCTATGTCAAAGATAAGAAAAAGGTACAAGTAGGCAAAGATCAGGAAAAGGCGCAATCAGAAAAAGATTCCCACTCCAAAAACCAAAAACCGTGGTGGGAAAAAGCAAACTAACAATCAGGTACTTATACCATGAAAACATATCGTAAGCCGAATGGGCAGCTATTTTCCCAATAGGTGGCCACTCAGTTACCTAAACTTAACTAAAAATATGAAAACATACATAAGGCGCCAACAGCACAAAAAACACCAAGACATAAAACAAAAAGAACCACCACAGAAGTATCGCCTTGGAACGATCAGTAACTAGGTATATCCCTACAAACTCCAGTTTTTCTACATGTATATAAAAGTGGGGTTTAAGGGGGTAGACCTTTCACGGATATGTTTTCCTGATGTGAATAAAAATCATGGATAATTGTGACAATGAAAAATGTGTTAGCTTAGTTTTATTGGGAGTAAAATTAGGTTTAATATTGCACAAATAATGAATCTAGGAATTAACATAGTATGGAACAAGAATATATTGCCTGATTAGGCGTTAATAAAAATAGCTGTGTTTCCCCTAACCCGACCGATCCTGACAATTTGCACCGACCCAGAAGTTTTTGTTGTCATTAGGAATAAAATAAAAAAATCCATGCCGACCGACCCTCAACATTTTAAGAGGAAAGTAGACAATGGTTTTAAAACTACTACATCTGCGACAATGATATTTAAACTAACTTAATTAGCTCCCTAATTGTTTTAACTTTATTTCATGACATTGTCTGTTTCTAGAACTTATGATCAATGTTAGCGCGTCTTTAATACCCTTTAATAACCATTTTCAACAAAGAAAATATGAGTGAAAAATAAAACTATTTTGTGACCTACCGACCCAACACCGTCTTCGGCATGTTGGTGGAAACGTAGCTATTTTTATTTGACGCCTTACTAATTATGTGCATAATGTGGTAATGTTTGTCTTTCACATTCAAACAGACAAGGACAGAACTAGCTTTCAAAGTACACATTGGAAAGTCCGTAGACCTTCACGCATGTGCATTTAGCAGACTTAGAGCCGTCAGCATTTTAAATGTACGACTTAACAATGAAACATCAATATCAATATAACAAAACATACACCATTGGACATGAATTACCAAAATGACAAAACTGGTAGAATAACTCCCACATGTACGGAAAATAAAGGCAGCGATAATTGGATTAAGTTCAGCCTATAAAAAAACCATATACACCATAATGTAAAAATCAATTTGGCAATATATTTTAAGAAAGTTTAAGATAGAAATTATCCCACGTTACGCGTCTCGGGGTGTCCTTGTGTTATCAAATTACACAATAAAATGTCGTTTATAGATATTTGTACCCACAAACTTTTTTATTATTTAAAACATTAGACAACTACCCTTTTTCTGCCATAACACGCATAACGTTGATGTTCGTTTGCGGCTTTCCATAAATCGAACTGTTCAATTAAAATCTGTTTTTTTTTATGTTTACAGATATGCATCCGTTTGAGTGAACCCAAAATAAAATGTATCTCATACACAGAACTTAACCACTCATAATTTGCAAAACATTTTATATTTGTTTATGCAAACACGTGGGTGTCTTATGACGCATCGTATTATTTTTTTTTCTGTCAACAGATAAAATAAAGTGTAACCAATGGTCTCTAAGGAATACAGTGTACACAGAATGCAAAAGCGTCTTTAAAGTATCACAGTACGCACACAAGTCGTTAGTTTTGTAAAACTGCATTTACACTATGTTTCCGGCGGCTCCGACAGCCTCGTTTCCTGGAAACGTAGCGTACCGTGGAATTTTGGTAATATATTTCTCTGTTTTCCAGATCTATTACGTCTTGTTAAGTTTTCTTACGTTGTATTACGATATCCGTAACACGCCGGTGTGTCACGGAGGCGCTAAGCTACGTTACGGTTATCCACGATCTATCACGTTTATTAGCACGTTCTTTTACGGCCTGTTACGTTCTGATGCGGTCAGTTGCGCTTTGACCATGGCGTAACACGTTTTTTCGTTCTTCCAATGTCAGATTCGGACGAACCGTAGACACCATGCATTTTAAAGCGCTGTGTGTGCCTTTTATATAAGAATAAGCCCTTTGAAAAAATAACAACCGCGCTCCTCAACAACCGCGACTGCAGCGATGATTAAGAAAGTTCGGGATTTTATTTCTTCTTCAATGGCATAGTGCAGCATTTGGTCTCTATTGTTCACCATAGTAACTGCTCCAATATGAGGGAACTTGTCCCCATGATCTGCCATTTTATATCTTTAAACTTCACGCACCGTGCTAACCGAAACATAACGTGACAAACGTAGTGGAACAGGTAAACACCGTCAAATACCGTAACGCGCCGTAACTTAACGCAACAAAATGTGTTGAGTATTCCGTAGGAAACGGGACGAGACGTGAGACGACCGTGATAAAACGCAGCTGAACGTGAAAGATCCGTAGCTTGCCGGGCAATGCACTAGCTTCCCGTTGCACTACGGACTATCTACAAGTTTCGCTACGTGCTGTCACGTACTGTCACGGTGCGTTTTATCAAGACCCATTACGTTTCTCATTTCCGCAGTGACTGCCGTGGCAGATTTCTAAACTGTCTAAAAATTTCCCGCGGTGGTCAAGGTTATCACGGCGCGCTACGTTTGCCTATCCCGGTCCCCTGCGTTGCCTCAGGTTTATATGGTGTACCAGAAGGGTCAAAACCACCGGTAGCAGTCCACTGGTAAATTTTTACCAGTGGACTGCTAAATTTTACCAGTGCACTGCTATATTTTACCAGTGCACTGCCAAATTTTACCAGTCCACTGATAAATTTACCAGTCCACTGATAAAATTTAGCAGTGCACTGGTAAATTTACCAATCCACTGATAAAATTTAGCAGTGCACTGGTAAAATTTAACAGTGGACTGATCAAATTTAGCAGTGCACTGGTAAAATTTAGCAGTGGACTGGTATTAGTTATGACCCTTTCGATATACCAGTGCACTGGCATTTACTCTATTTCATTATCCAATCAAAAATCGGCTTACATCTCAATCGATACAGGTATATTTCATCCTAATCGATACAGGTAAAATTAATGCTGTGTAAACGCACAAACAAATTCCGTTATACTAATAGTTATAATTATAAAGTCGGTATATTGCCTGATTTATTTATTTATTTATTTATTTATTTATTTATTTATTTATTTATTTATTTATTTACGCACTTGGAAAGGTTTTCATTTTGAAAATTGTTGTAAAAATTAAAAAAAAAAATGGATCGATATTTTACTGGACTATTTACATGCGTTCATGTACTGCTTAGTGCCTCCTTCCATTCATTCAATTTTAGACAAATTATTTATTTATTTATTTATTTATTTATTTATTTATTTATTTATTTATTTATTTATTTATTCATCTATTTATTTATTTATTTATTGGGCAGTCTTTTGAAGGACAAAAAGGTTTATTTGGACGTCTTTGTTATTTAACGAACGTTTTGGCTATCTTTGCGTTTGATGAATATCCATAGTGGTGCATTGCCTATACAACGCCTGGATAAACATTTGTCACCAACACGACTAGACAGGCATGTACCAGCCGGGTATCGAACCCGCAACCACTTGGTTTCTCAGCGAATACGCTTGTAATTAAACTTCAACGGCACGCACTTTATTTTTTTTTACAATTTTTTTAGTCGCTTATCGAATAAGGTAGCTGTCTATTGCATGCATTAATGACGCACTTTTATTGAACCATAAACGTGCGTCATTAATGCAAGCAATAGACAGCTACCTTATTCGATAAGCGTGCCATAAACAACTACCGTTTGTTGAAAAGCTGGAAAGTAGACACCCCAAACTTCATTTAAGTATGTCAAGTAACCATTAAACATGTGCATAGCAATGATAGCGACGAATGAATGAATGAATGAATGAATGAATGAATGAATGAATGAATGAATGAATGAATGAATGAATACAAACATGTAGCACTTTCTTTTCAAATGAATAATGAATGGAGTGGGAAGTTCTTTTCTTCTTAATTCTACTTTTCTCTTTTTTTTTCGGAAACATATATAAGATTGCCATAGATTTTAATTTCTTAGAAAAAAAAAAGATAGCTTTTTTTTTTCTTTTTTTTTCAGTTATGACACGCTTTTGTTTTATGGCCCCTTATTATAAAGGTGTCAAGCAGATACCTGCATGTGGTCTTAAATGGATATTTAAAATTTTAAATTGAATTATCTTTATGTAAGGACATCATCTTGAAGCAATATACATGTACGCGCGTGCCATTCAATGGCTACCGTGAAAGTTCAAAACCTACAAATTAAAGGTGCTCAGGACCATCACACTTCGTACTGTCAAAACATTCGGTAATTACATAGGTGTCATCTTGAAGCAATATACATGTAAACGCGTGCCAATGGCTACCGTGATAATTCACACGTACAAATTAGTTTCGGGTTTCATCTTTTGTCGGTGAGTATACATACTTTTTATAGACCACTTTTAAACTGTTAAACATGCAAACTATTCTGAAGCTTATGTTATCAAAATGCTAAAATGCCAACAAGGAAAATGGAGGATGTACGAATACATGTAATTAGTTAGATAAATAAGTGCCATTTAGACCACCAAGATTCAGTATTAATTAAAAATCAATGTGGCGTGTGTCGCGATACATGTACCTGGCTTGAAACTAATCGATTATTCATCGATTGTCAACTATGAAAGCGTCTGTCAGAAGCGATTCGGTATATTTAGTAGGTATTCAGTAGCAATTTACCTCATGGGCTACTTAATTAGGCTTCTTTAATTTCGTTTTTAGAATGTAGCTGTAAAAACAAAGTACCCCCTTTCTACGTGCATGTCCAAAATAAGACTAGAAATTGAAAATTAATTGACAGTAAACAAATGAGGGCTTGTACACATTTCCCATGAAACATGTACATATATAAAGCATTTGGCGTAACGCACAATACTGATGTCACTTTCAAATTTTGCTTCCCTTGTCTTGTTTTGGAAGCACTGGATAGATGATTAGCATAGAAAGCATACAGTATCATATATCGTTTTAAAGATTAAACGCTGCGCTTTACTACAAATTGCAATTTTCAAAAATCTAATCTGTCGCAAACGGCCTGTAATAGAAAGAATCTGTAGTCCACGGCTGAAAATAACATGTCACATGTTGCGCTTTTATTTTGGCACTCCCGAAAAAGTTGAAACAATATGCGGTAATGCAATTCAAAATGGCTAAAAGTTCCTTATCTCAATAGCACAACAAAAGCGAACAAATAGATGCGTCCGCACATTTTTGTCGCTGCAATGTATTGGATGCGGGGTGAAACAAGTAGGGCGATGAGTTATAAAATATGTGTCACACCACTAATGTTGCAACAGAAGTTGACATTTTGAGATACTATGCGGGAAAATATGACGCGAATGACAGAAGCTGACATCATAACATGAAACGACACCATTTCAACAAAGATATAGCAAGACCAATTGCCCGCTGTTTCTTACGGCTATCAAAATAGCGCATTATAAATGTCCAAAATTTTGTTAACCATCACTGAATTTTACGTTTAATCTTTTTCATTATGAGCCATAGCGTAGTACATGCACAATACAGCACACTCATGCCGAAACTAGTTTATTTTGTGAAAATGTTGATTTACTAGCTGTAAACGACGCGTAACGGAAAGTGACACCAGTATTGTGCGTTACGTCATATGCCATAAGTCAAAGATTACCCAGCATGTACACAGATCATACCGCAACAATTAGCTTTTCAAACAAGTGCGATGACTTAGCGTCTTTAATTACTACACTTAGGTGTGGATTATCACGATAGGTGTTGGCTGGCACGTTCGTGTATTGCCTTATGACACTTCGTGTATTGCCTTATGACACTTTAGATGATATACCCATGATATGCCCACTATACTGACTCTACAAAGATAACGTATATTTTTAAAAGAAACAATATTAACATTTTATCTGAATATTATAAATGACAAAATTGGAATTTACGTATATTTTGTTTCTATTTAATGGTAAAATGCCCATTTTCGACTCTTTTTGAGAAAAATCCTCTAGACATGCCGTTCCCTTTATACTGTTCACTTTGCACATAATTCGTAGAGTTTAACACATAAAAGCGATCATTACTCGTATATGCGACTGTGTGCGGTTACACACCATGATTGCAACTGTCAAATATGCACAGGTAAATCGATACCGATAACGAGATAGAAGCCGTATTTTGATTGGCTAAAGAACATACCCTTAGATGGCAGTGTAAAATACAAAATCACCGATTTTACCAGTGCACTGCTAGATTTTATCAGTGGACCGGTAAATTTACCAGTGCACTGCTAAATTTTATCAGTGGACTGGTAAATTTACCAGTGCACTGCTAAATTTTATCAGTGGACTGGTAAATTTATCAGTGGACTGGTAAAATTTGGCAGTGCACTGGTAAAATATAGCAGTGCACTGGTAAAATTTAGCAGTGCACTGGTAAAAATTTACCAGTGGACTGCTACCGGTGGTTTTGACCCTTCTGGTACACCATAGGTTTATCCCGTTTTGCTCACGGTTGTCTGAAACGTGGCTGCCGTGACCGCCGGGAACATAGTGTAAACGCAGTATAAAGGAAGAAAATAGATATGAGAAAGTAAACGTAAGTAATGATCAGGAAATGGCGCTTTCAGATACCGTCCAAGTCCCTTTCTAAAAACAAGGTGGGAAATGGCTAAACTAAAATGTTACAGCCCATGGGCGGTATGCCTTTATAACGTCAAGGTGAAAATCAGTATGACAGGCATATGAACCAGTCGGGTGTCGAACCCGCAACCTCTTGATTGCAAAGCAAATACACTATCCATTACACCCCGCGGCTGTACTTACTAAAATAATCAGATAATAACACAAAGCTAACATAGCATAAGGGCATAACTAAATATACACATGAAAATAAGTTAGGGAACACCTGTAATAATGTGACTACCAACTTTGGACTGTATATATCCTTCTTTGTGAAGTTTAGGAAGAATGTTTTGACAATTTGTCAGAGTCTGTAGTCTCCAAAGTTGCTTCTATGTGAAAATGGTTAGCATCAAACATAAACTGCGGCGGAGAGCGGCCATCTTTGATTCAGATTTTTTTTTGCTAAATTTAAGAAACGCACTGCTAGTCTTTGGGATAACTTCATTATTTGAACTCACGTTGTCGTAATGTTTCGTAAGCATAAAGCTGAGACATGGCTTGTGTAACTTTGAACATAAATTCTTTATTTTCTGACCCACTGTTGGCCGTAGGCCCATACTTTTCCGTGGGTAGGTTTCATGTCCAGGTTTTGTTATTTGTGTATACATTTTGCAGTTTGTAAATGTTGGGCCAGATATTCGATATGACTCTTTAGGAATCTAAACATGTACGTTCTGGTCAAAGTATCCTAGCGGAATTATTCTTTTACGGCTTTGTTTGCAAAATATCCAAGAATTTTGGTTTCCATAGAAATCAATGCAAACTGTAGATTTTGTATGATTAGTTGGTTTGGAGATGAAGCATGAAGTTTTAGGTCCGAAGTCGTTTATTAATTCAAAACGATCAGATTCAACATTTTATTCCTGTTTTGCTTTCAAAAATTGAGTTTTGCGGAGTGCAGAAGCAAAAAGGCATACTTATATTCTCAAAAACTGTTGTAAAGTGTGTTTTTTCGCATAAAATTATGGCATATTGTATCCTCCGTAGCGCAAAGACAAAATGTTGTGAATTTTCATATATTGGTCTGTAGCTAGGCCAAGGTATGAAACATATGTGATAAAAATTTCAGTATCGCCAGAAAAAGGATTTTTTTTTCAATCTTTTCGCAAGGGCTATACGTGTTCCCTAACTTATTCCTATGTGTATATATGAAAACGTACACAAGATGTGGTGAGTACAAAAGCTATACGCCAAAATATTGAACAGTTAAAACCACAGTAGAAGTATCGTCTTTGAATGGAATGGAATTAAAACAAAGAAATTGAAACCTACAAATTGAAAATAAATTTAGAAATCTAAGACTAACCCGAACGGGACACGTGAGAAAATCAATGAGATATGAAGAAGTAAAAATCATCGCACTTTACAACAACAATTACCGTGCCATCTTTGCAGAAAAAAAGAGAATATATCAAACGCAACAGATTTTCTAGAACAGATATATTGTGCCATTAAAGTGGCAGTATGAATATTTCATGGGAGAAGCAATCATACAGCTTAGACCGTTAGCGCCACCATCTATCAGAAACCACTAGTAGACGTGAAATAGTCTTCGGCCAATAACATATTTCTGACTTATACTTTAGTAGGCTTGACTGTGCGCTTTATGAAAATCTAAGATCTTGGATGTCCGCATGCGAACAGTGATGTATACGATTTCTCGATAATTGCATAAAGCACGTATCATTGCATAACCAATGCAACGGCTCATATTATCGCTCGATAACCGAGTTTATATGAGTTATATGGGTTATTTGTCAGATTCAAGACATAATTTCATCTGGCCATTCAGAATTGTTCCTTTCTTTGTTATGTAACAGTAACACATTACAGACGTATAGGTTATAACTTGAATGTTATGCGACAGTCTGCATGCTTAGTTTTTAACCCAATCATAGTTGATAACTATGCTGCCTTCTTTAATTGCACGCCGGTGGGTCGGGCGTCAGATTCTATGATGGCCCCGACTTGAAGCGATTCATTTTAGTTGGTTGGGGCCGGAGTTTCTTGTCTGTTGCTTGGCCCACCGGGGTCCAACTGGTGTTTTTCTTTTGCTCCGGAGTTAGTAGGTTTTTCGGCGCCCAGGGATCTCCATCGTCGGGCAGCTTACTCAATCTGTGAGTCCTGGGTTTTGATTCATCAGGATGTTTATCTTGATTTATATGTTTGTTCTTGATGATTCATTGACTAGTTAGAGATTCACCCCGAGGACCGAAGAACTAACTAAATGTTATGAACCACTGCAGAAGCCGAGGGTGAGGTTAGGCGCCTGTAAAACCGGTTTAAGCCCGCCAGTAACTTTGTGTTACTGATCGTTCCAAGGCGATACTTCTGTGGTGGTTCTTTTTGTTTTATGTCTTGGTGTCTAAATTTTTTTGTGCTGTTGGCGCCTTATGTGTGTTTTCATAGTTTTAGTTAAGTTAAGGTAACTGAGTGGCCACCTATTGGGAAAATAGCTGCTCATTCGGCTTACGATATGTTTCATGGTATAAGTACCTGATTGTTAGTTTGGTTTTTTCCCACCTCGGTTTTTGGAGTGGGAATCTTTTTCTGATTGCGCCTTTTCCTGATCTTTGCCTACTTGTACTTTTTTCTATTCACAGTAGAGTCTCTTTATTGTCAACAAAATGTGTATCGAGGACGTTTGGCGAAGTGCTAAAGAACTTGATCGCGTATGGAATATTTGATTTATGGGCGACTTTTGTGAGTCATTTTGATAAAACCGTTCGAAAAAAGGTTCTGAATCAAGTTCTTCTAGGTTTTAAATATAAATTTCAACTGTCCTGTTTACAATTGTATAGCATTTGGTACCGTATTTGGCTCGGTCCACATGAGTAATTTATGGAATAGTTGTCAGACAAGCGTGGCGATTATGAAACTTAGAAAGTCGAGAACCAGTAGAATTTAAGGAAAATAATGATGCTAATTTTAAACCTTTCTTAAATTGTTTATAAAAACGGATAGTAGAACCGTATGTACCGACAAAAAATGCATGCGTTTCTATTATGTACCAGTGTCTTTGTCACAAGACTGTTGCAACTCATTAACAATTGGCAATTATAAGGGAGAACGTTGAAATATTCATGAAGGAGACACAACATGCAGCGGGAAGTTCTCGGTCCATACATTATCAATGAAATACCAGACTGATCAAATATTCACTAGTTATTTTTGTAAAAAAAAAGACGTAAAGTTTATTAGATTATAATTAAGAGTTTAGCAGTGCATCAACTTTTAGCACTGACTCCTTTTTCCCACAATTGAATTACTCGTAGTTGTTTATATTATCATAAGTTGTACGACAAAAATAGTTTCATACCATAAGTCTTTTTAGATCCCATTCGTATCATGTTACACCTCAAAATACCCGTATTTAGTCCTTAATGTTCTCACACTATTAACATAATAGATACGTTTTGGCTATAATTGCACTTGTTCTTTTATTTAAGCCGCACAGCAACGTTTACTTACATGCTTATGGGAATTCGGTCAGTATTTTGACAATAAATTGCTTGACGTTTCGGATTCGTAAAGTCGCTGTAGTGATTATACTAAAATACGCATTTTTAGGACTGTGTTAATTTGTCATATTCCAGACGTAATTCACTTTAAATTGGCGTTTCCCAATCGTTCCGTTCATATAATGACCATTCTACTTTATTTGTCGTCGGACTATATATGCAAGTGGTATTGAGAATGCAATGGCGACGTGCACAAGATCAAACGAATGATTTTGAATCAAGTATCTCATGACTTCATATTGAAATTCCAAATATCTTGTTGACTACAAAGGAGTGCTTATTTCCCCAGTTGATTGGTCCACGTTCGCAGCTTAGAGAATAAACATCTTTACATGAACACAATGTTCACACATAACAGCCATGATTTTCAACAACAATAACCACTTAGGATTTAAGGAGATGTTAAAACTTCTTTGTCACAGGTTCAATTTTTATGCAACAAACATTGGAACCGCAAACACCGCATACAGTATTTGTAATAGGATTGGATCAACTCAGTGATAATTGGTTATGATAAGGCAAAACGTTTAAATAAACTGATCAAATTAAGTTAAGCCCCAGCTGAAATTTTTCCATAGACATCCTGTAAGAACCTCAAAATTTGTTTTGTCATAAAGTTTGACAGAAACGCTTTTGCAAGTCTTTGCACATTTTAGAAAGTAAGCTTGAATTGATCTTCTTTTAATGATGGGTTAATTTTCATTCATTTCAGAAAGCTTTCTTTAGAGTGAGACCGTTTTGATACTCGTCACGAAAAGCCCCCTATTTCTCATACAGTAAAATTGTCAAAAATCTGGACATTCTCGGATAATGAAGCACATATCGAAAGACAAACTGTATTTCAGCTTGAAACTTTGTGTAATCATGCTTTAGGTGAAAATGTGTAACTAGAATGAGGTTAGCGTTTTTAATGGCTTTAAAACTTGACTACCCTGTTGAAAGATGAAAAACCAGAGGACCAATGGTCCTGTAAACGCTCATCTGAGATTTGTTGTATATACCAATAAACATGTTTGAATATTATGGAAAATAATACTTACTGGGGCAGATGAAGCCATGGGGCCATTTTTTTCTCAAAACATTCAATATCTTTTCCATTTGCCAATTACCTGCAAGTCTTTCCCTTCAACCGGCATTTTAACAGTTTAACCCATTCAAAGGCATAGGCGACCTATGTTGATCTTGTCGTAAAATAAGTCAAGGTCATTACAGGGTCATGATTTATATACACATTGTAGTACTTTCGCCATCAATGCTTCATGCTAAGTTTCTTTGAAATCAGTCCACTGGTACCGGAGAAGAGTTTTGAAAGGTTTTTACCATATATGGGCATGGCGGCCATTTTGGTCATGTGACCTGTATCATTCATGTATACATTAGTTACCGCATCCAATACATGCTTCATATAAAATTTGGCTTTGATTGGCCAAGTGGTTTCAGAGAAGATGTTTGAATATTATGGAAATATACATGTATACTGCCCCGGGATGGGGGCATATGAGCTCCTGGGGACAATTGTTGTTGTTTTTTTTTTATTTCAGAATCATTAATATTCAGTCCTACTGTGCATTTCCTGCAAGATTTTCACTTAAAATGACATTTTAAAAGTTTTCCCCATTCAAATGCATTGGCGACTTATGTTGAATAGCCGTTTAATAGGTCAAGGTCATTGCAGGGTCATGATTTATATAGACAATGCAGTACTTGAGCCATCGATGCTTCATGCCAATTTTCTTTGAAATCGGTCAACTGGTTCCGGAGAAAAAAATTGGAAGGCTTTTTGCCATATATGGGCATGGCGGCCATCTTGGCCATGCGACCGGAATTATTTATAAATACATTGATCCCCCTTCCTATAGACGCTTCACATAAAATTTGGCTTTGATTGGCAAAGCAGTTTCAGAGAAGAAGATGTTTGAATATCATGGTAATATTTATGTATATTGCCCCGGGGTGGGGGCATTTGAGCCCTTGGGGTCAATTGTATTTCAGAATCATTAATATTCAGTCATGTTGCACATTTCCTGCAACCTTTTCCATTTAAATAGTTTTACCCCATTCAATTACATAGGCGACTTATGTTGACCTTGTCGTTAAATAGATCAAGGTCATCACAGGGTCATTATTTATTTACACATTGTAGTACTTGAGCCATTGATGCTTTATGCTAAGTTTCGTTGGAATCGGCCAACCAGTTCCGGAGAAGAAGATTTTTGAACGGTTTTTATCATATACGGGCATGGCGGCCATCTTTGTCATGTGACCTAGATTATTTATATACACATTGGTTCCCCCTTCCTATAGATGCTTAATATAAAATTTGGCTTTGATTGGCCAAGGGGTTTCAGAGGAGAAGATCTTTGAAAATGGTGGACGACGCCGACGACGACGGACGACGGACGGACGCCGGGTGCCTACCTATCCTATAAGCTCACCTGTGAGCCTTCGGCTCAGGTTAGCTAAAATACAGTACAGCTGTAATTCTCTTTGGCTCTATGTTGCCAAAACTTACGAGGTCACTAAAGAGGCTTAAGTAGCCGAAACCGCGGTATGGCCAATCCTGTTTCTCATTAATATGTTCACAGCTCTCAAAGATACTCAGTTTTATTTTTATTTGCTATTACTGCAGCTGGTGTTGTGCCGTGTGGTGGACCTAATGAGTATCCCATCAATCATAGTGCAAATTATATTTAATTACGAAAACACGCCCATGCAATATACAGATATTTTTAAGGTTAAAATATTGAAAATTTTCAGCTTAAAAAATTTGATATTTTTCTTATTTTTGCTCAAAACATAGATTTTGGGTAGACGTACGAGTACCCACAATCTATGTTTTGGAGCAAAAATAAGAAAAATAGGTATACCCCTGCATACCCCAGTTTTGCTATATAAGAGTGGGGTATAAGGGGGTTAACTCAACATGGACATGTTTTCATTATGTTCCTTTTGGTCTTTTGAGATCAGTAAGGATATCTTGAGAAATCAGAAAATTATTATCGGTTTACATTCGTTTTCTTAACTATGTGTAGTATATTTGGCCCCATTTGGATAATAATAGTCTTTGTATTGACTTTGACTACCCTGTTGAAACACGCAAAAATAACAGTAATTCCCTTTGGCTCCATTTTGCCAAAACTTACAGGGTCACTAAAGAGGCTTAAGTAGCCAAAACCGCGGTATGGCCCACCTCCTTTCTCATTTATAAGTTAATTGCTCTTTAAGGATCTCAGTTTTATTTTTATATAGAATTTTTGAAATAAACAGTTAAACGTAGGTAATTTAACATTAAGCCTATGGGGGAAAACGACATGGGACCTAACTTATTTTGACCAGTTTATGTATTAAAGACACACAACATGCAGCGGGGAGCTCTCGGTCCATAAATTATCAATAAAGTAGCAGACAGACTCTTCAAATATTCACTTGTTATTCTTGTCAAAGAAGGAACTAATGTTAATTAGATTATACTTAGGAATTTCTTAGTGCATAAAAGCGTATAGCACTAAGAAAGATGTCGTTTTTCGCCACAGTTAAAATTGTCATATTTACATTTTAGGGGTTGTAGGACAAAACAAAATCCACGACACAAGTCACTGGAGATCCCTGTTAAATCAAATAACACCAAAAAATAATGTAGCCAATAATGGCCTCACAGTACTTATATAAATTCACACTTAGATCATCCATCCTCAGTTTTTATACCACTACGAAAACTTGTCCATGCAACATACAGAGATTTCTTTCAGCTGTAAAAATTGAAAATTTCATTGAGAAAATGTACCTTCGGACAATTTTAGAGTATTAGAAAAACAAAGTTACTTTGAATGCATGATGTTTCTTGAGTCTGTTAGTCTTTATTTGACCAGATTCTTTCAGTTATTTTGTGAGTTATGACCAGTTTACTATATGAACCCAACAGAAGTCATTGTCCTGAAAAATGACGTCAAAGTTGCGTAATGCATTTCTGCATATTAGTAGAGCTAACAAAACTCGATGCATTTGCTTAAAACTGTTTAAGCACTGGTCAGAACATATTTTAAGATAGAGGCATACCATCCTTACAGGCAATCTGTCATAATTATTCTGTCTATTTTTATGATGATGCGGTTGCTATGGTTACCGTTTAACGACATATGTAGGAAAATTATGTGTATTATGGGCTAAAACAAGGGAAGATAACTTAAAATATTGAAAATAAATATGTTTGAAAACTCGTTCATTTGGAAGCCCAGAGTTCAAAGATTACAAAATACAGTGTTATTTCTAAAATGTATATTACATCATTTTTCCGCTTTTTGCTGCTTTCTACTTGGTAATGTCAGAATGTCCGAAGGTACATTTTGTCGCGTTGAGGTTCATATAAAAGTGGGGATTAAGGGGGTATTCATTGCACGGTCATGTTTTCGTTTCGATACTGTAACGTATCCGTCTATTGGGATTCCGTAAACCCGGTGATGGCAATGTGATTTTCAATTTCGGATTTTGAGCGTGAATTGATTGCACTGAAAACCTCAAAATATCCATGGACAGTGTTTGCTTCTTATAGATTTATAATACGGGGCATAAAAAAATGCATACACAATGGACTCCGTGGAATAAGGAATCAAATATAACAATTTAACAATGCACGCAACTTTCAATGTGAAATTTGCAATTCGATTTCCATTGATTAAGTGACTTTTCTTTATCGGAATGTCAATACAAATATACAGACGTAAACATCCGATCTTTCAAGTCTGACAAAAGAACTGTGTGTGCCATATTTTGAGGAAAAGGTCAAAACACAATACAAATTCCAGAAAAGGCGGACAGTATGAATTTCTCATGGGAGAAGCAACTAGAAATAAGTGTTTGTGAAACACTATGCCCCCAACTGTATGCTTGCCTCTAACCTGGCACAGTTTATATGATTCATTTATTTCATTATTTTTCAATGAAAATCATGTAAGCAAAAGGTGTAGACCTGGGCAGAAATAGCAAACTTGAGGACTAACAGTGATAATAGATACACACTTAAAAATGGAGTTAAAATTTCACAATTCCGTAAGTCTGTCAAAATTTGACGGAAAGTCCTCAAACGTTAATCAGGTGATCTTTTTTTCCACCCCAGTCGGTATATCAAATATGAAGACCCTAGCTAAAACCCTTTTTGAGATATCTTGCACACAAGAGTTTTCAAATTTTGTTTTCAAAGGGACATAACTCAAAAAGGGGACATGACTCGGACATGAAAAAAATTACGGGTCAACTAGTTTTACATGAAGAATCTGTAAATGAAATTTCAAGACCCTAGCATTCACCATTTTAAAGTTGCAAATTTGCCTACTTGTACCTTTTTTTCATCGAAAAGTGGAAAAATCAGTCAAAATTTCAAAATTCTGTAATTTTGTCAAAATTTGGGGTAAAGTTCTCAAAAGTTAATCAGGTGATTTACTCCTCAGCCCCAACCAGTATACCAAATATCAAGGCTGTAGCTCAAATACTTTTTGAGATATCTTGCACACAAGATTTTCAAATTTTGTTTTCAAAGGGACATAATTCAGAAATGGGGGATAACTCGGACCTGAAAAAAAATATGGGTCAACTTTTTTTTATGAGGAATGTGCATAAAAAATTTCAAAACCCTAGCATTCACCGTTCAACAGTTAACACACGCACAGACACACAGACAGACACACACACAGACAGACAAGCCGAAAGCAATATGCCCTTCCAACTTTTTCAAAGTTGGGGGCATAATAGACATTTTTCACTTTTGAACGTAACTTTTGCTGGCGCTTGCGGTTACGACTTTGTGTGTGATGGGCGACGACTCGTGAGGGCATATTTGAGACGAAGGCGAGGGGCGATATGAAGAATTAACATAGTCAAAACTACTAACAGCCCACCGGAGGTGTATTAAATGAGATAAGCAAAAAACGAAATTGTCCAGGACGCCTAACTGAATAGTTCAGTAGGTAGAGTGTAAGACATAGAATCGGAAGGTCCTGGGTTCGAGTCCGGGTAGGACAAAAAATTTCCTTTTCTTTGTTTCTTCCTTTTTTCGCACCTGTGACAATAAAGCTTAGAAAATTAAAAAGAAATGAAAAAAAGGAAAAACGAAAATATTATTTTATCTATTGGCAAATGCAAAAATCACAAAATTCACTGCTGCATTTAATACTAAAATCGTAAGTTTCTGGATTAAACTGTCTAGTGAGAAGGCAGACCGCATGTATAGGTTTTTTATAGGTCTTGATTTTTCACCCATTGAAGCCGAGAACTCGATCGTCATTTTCGGCAGAAGAACGGATCAGCGATCGATCCTAACGTCAAAATTTATTTCCTGACTGGCTGGTACAGATAATGTGGATAGGATAAGCTGACCGCCTCTAATGAATAAAAAAATACGCAAGCGTCCCCCGTGGCCGAGCAGTTAAGAGCGCTATTTCATAATCACTTAATCATCTCACCGTTGTGTCTGGTTTGAGTTCGAGACCCACAATGGCCACATGTGAGACAGGCCAAGTTCTGCTTGCGGGTGTGCCAGACGGTTTTTCTCGGGGTACTCCCGTTTTCGCCCCACCTACATGGTACTGTTTGGTGCTTTTCATATGAGCTTAAATAATCTTGAAAGGGACGTGAAACTGAATTTAAACAAATACACAAGACACCAAATCAAAAGGTATAGTGTACATGTTCAGATATATGTGTATTATTAGATGTAAAACTACAGTTCCACGTGCTATCTCGTGAGCGAACGATGTTTATTTTGTCGATGTCTAGTTTTGAGTCCATTCGACAGTAGGAAGAGCGATAGGGGCAGTACCCTACATGTAGCTACAATATGCCTAGCCACACAACTGTTTTTGTTTATTGTAGACTTTCAACAGTGTTTCTGCCATATCGAGTGCGATGGTTACGATGTAGAAAATTAATTTGGCAAGACATAAGCTTTCGTTCTGATCCTCATTTATTCTGTGTGATAGTATGCGTGCTGTTTCACCTGGTTGAATTCAAATAAATAAATTAAAATCAAACTAACTCAATTATATTATTTTCATGAGTTTCTAAAGTGTTTCCGTAGAGGACGCATAGTGTTTCAGTCGCCCCGTAAAGCGGGTCGCGCGTCACTTCGCCGCAGTTTACTTTTGATGTTCGCCATTTTCACGTAGAAGCAATTTTGGACACTACAAAGTGCACAAATTATTCATTTGTTTCACAAATAATGGTGTATACAGTCTACACATTGACACATGTGTTTTCTTAAGATTATTGCCTCATGTATTGTCCCTATTAACAGAATGGACGCTGGTCTTGTTTGGAAAGAGCTAGTAATTTTGTTTTTTTATGCGTGTTGTTAAATTGCTTGTGATGTGTTGCACCGCCATGTCTCTCCCGCCTGGTGTCTATGTTAGGATGGAAAATTTAATTGTATAGATTCTTGGTTATTTTATTGTTACTTGATTACAGATAAGGGTCTGATTGTGCTCATTTCTGATCATGATGATTTGTTTTTTATACAGTTTTCGGCCCGTTCAAGATTATTTTAGTTCATATGAGACGGGTAAATCAGTAACAGGGGGAAAAGGGGAGAACCCTGAGAAAACGAACTTGTACACCCACAAGCAGAACTTGGTTTTTGTCACCCGTGATTGTAAGACTGATCAATTGGGCAGCAACCTACGGCGAAGAGTTCATTGTCTTGGTGTTGGTAGTTGCCAAAACGATATTGTTGCGCTGAAGGTTGTTTTAATCCATTTTATCACATGTTGTGTGATGTCGCATCAATCTTTGTTGTAAGGACTTTGATTGTATCGCAAGCATATACGAGGGTGCTGACACTGATAGACAATACCCGAATACATATATTCATGTACAGTATACCACGCAGACATTTCACGTGTCCATTTACCGACCTTTTATATGTAAACAAACGAACCGCCATTCACGATTCTAATATATATATACATGGAAAAGGAGAAATTTAATTGTGTTGTGTTTGGCTATTGAAATTTTGTCCTAGGGCCTATCGACAAAACAAAGATCATATCAAGCCGGATCAGTTATCAAACCACATTGCTGCTTGGCAAGCCGAACGCAGTTGGTGTTAAGGGCATGCGTTCTTTTGTCCTTTTTTAACATTTAAAAGTACGATTTCTATCATGATAAAGTTTATACCGAACCTATTAAGCAAGCCTCCATGGTGCAGTGGTTATTTCACGTGCCTTATAAACCAGAGATCGCAGGTTTGATCCGGGTCTTCTTGAGTCTGTCGGATGAGACTATAAACTGAGGTCTCGTTTCCATATGACCTTTGCTGTTGGAATAACGCTTAAATCAACAAACCGATTCAATTTATTATAGGGAAGGCGAGGAAGGCGTTTAGGAAGGCGTTTGGACACAAGGCCGCAGGCCGCGTGTTCAAACGCCTTCCGAGTGATCCAGCGAATGTTTGAACACTGAAACGAACCATGGTTGATCGCTATTCTTGCATTTTCACTCTAATCCACTTAAGTCTCATGAAAATAACATTAACAACGTAAAAACTGACCGAAAACCGCGGAGCTTCTTCAACGTCGGCCATTTTGTTTCTACGAAACACATGACGTCACGTCGCATTGACCAATGACGTCGGTCAAAACCCATGTTCAAACGGCACGTGAATTTCATGATTTGAACGTGGGTTTTGCTGTTTGAACACGGCTTTCGACCAATCGAAAACGGCTTCAAACAGCTATGCGCATAGATTTCTATGCAAGAATATAGGGATCAACCATGGTTTTCAGTGTTCAAACATTCGATGGATCACGAGGAAGGTGTTTGAACACAAGGCCGCAGGCCGCGTGTTCAAACACCTTCCGAGTGATCCAGCGAATGTTTGAACACTGAAACAAACCATGGTTGATCGCTATTCTTGCATTTTCACTCTAATCCACTTAAAATCTCTTGAAAATAACATTAGCGACGTAAAAACTCACCGAAAACAGCGGAGCTTCTTCAACGTCGGCCATTTTGTTTCTACGAAACACATGACGTCACGTCGCATTGACCAATGACGTCGCCCAAAACCCATGTTCAAACGGCACGTGAATTTCATGATTTGAACATGGGTTTTGCTGTTTGAACACGGCTTTCGACCAATCGAAAACGGCTTCAAACAGCTATACGCATAGATATCTATGCAAGAATATTAATCTTTATTTAAATTCAGATTGAGTAAGAGAAGCTTATGTGCTTATATGCTTGCCCGATTCCGGACGCAAAGATGGGCCCTAATGAGTAAGGTTAAGAAGGATTAAATGTTGTAGATCTGTCGTCAGCATGTGTAATACATGTGCTCTAAAACATGACGATATCATTACAAACCCTTAACAAGCAAAATACAGTGTGTTTTTTTAAGTTGAAAAAAAAAAATGAAAATTTTAAGTTTTGATATTTTCTTATTTGTTCAAAACATACATTGTGGACACATGATAGAACGAATACTCACAATCTATGTTTTCAGAAGCATAGGCAACCTAAGTTGACCTTGTCCTATAATAGGTTAATGTCATCCCTGGGTCATATATAGACTTTGTAGATGCTTCATGCCAAGTTTCAAAATCATAGGCCTACTGATTCTGAAGAAGAACGCTTTTAAAGGTTTTTCATTTTATAGCCATGGCGGCCTTGGTCAAGTTACCTTGACCATTAATACAAACTTTCGTTCCCCTTCCACGAAGTTTGGCTTTGATCGGCCATGCGGTTGCAGAGAAGATGTTTAAATATTATAGTCATATACATGTATATATCCCCCAGGCAGGAGCAGACAACCACCTGGGTCTTTGTGTTTTCATAAAAATGAATCTGCCCATTTGTATTATCATAGCAAGTTTCCACCCATTTAATTATATTTAACTTATTTCCCCATTTAAATGCATGGGCGACCTACATGAAAGTTGATCTTACCGTAAAATAAGTCAAGGTCATCCCAGCGAAATGATTTATAAATACAAACTTTGTATTGTTTTTAATATTGTTTGATGCTTCATGCCATCTGGTTCTGGAGAAGAAAAAAATTAACGGTTTTTGCTATTTATAGCCAAGGCGGCCATCTTGGTCATGTGACCAGGTCCATTTATGCAAATTTCGTTCCCCCTTCCTAAGAATGCTCCGCAAACAGTTTTAACTTTGATTGGCCAAGCTGTTTCAGAGAAGAAGATCATGGAAATTGTTGACAGACGACGACTGACGGACGACGGGGCATGGCCATCCTATAAGCTCACCTTTTGAGCCGAAGGGCTCATGTGAGCTTAAACTATGTATACCCCTGCATACTCAAGTTTTGCTTTATAAAAGCGTTGTTCAATGGGGTAAACATGTCACGGACATGTTATCCTGATAAGGATAACAGACCATGCTCGATATTACTTGAAATGTGTCAAAACGTTGTAAGGCGTAGAATAAAAAAAATGCGCATAAAATTAAAGATCAACTAAATGTTTCAAATCGTAAATCTTGCCATGTTTACATGTAAAAAATTACTGTGTGTTCACGAAAAACACGTGAAATGTAGCTTAACAGAACCAATGTACGTATATGCATGCACCAGTATGTTAAAAGTCACATGGAGATAACAAATAGTTGATAGTTGCTTTCCCACCAACAGTTATCGTCATATGCAGACCGGATCTCGGTTTATAGTGTCACCATAAAGCCATGGACAGCTCAGAATTGAACTAGCGATCACTAGTTATACACACGAGTGTCTAAAAATAACATTCTGCAGCTGGAAGCTCAACAATAATCATTGTTACCATTGCATATGATAACATTGTTTACGATTTATATGTTTAATTGCTGTCTGGATTTCTTTATTTTTGCATTTTACCAATGCATATAGGTTTTAAGTTTTTATTTATTTTTTTTTTCTACGCAAGAATATTGTCAAAGATGCGAAAAAAAAAATGATAAAAATAATAAATTCCAATAAAAATAGGCGTTTCCTACTCGCGCTCAACCTCCTGAGCTAACGAGTCAGGGGTGGGTAACAAGAAGCTTCGTTAGCCCAATTTTCTTCGCTATGTCTTCGTTGGACCTTCGTTAGCTAAAATATGGTTAACAAGAACGGTTTCGTAAATAACGAAATGTGACAAATCTTCGTTATAAAGTCTAACTTTTACGAAGGATCTGAGGCTGTCGTTAAGCATTCGGTAATGGTATATTGTCATTCAAAATGGTATTATTTCCATTTTCGGCTATGTTTTGACCGATTGTATAAATTTTTATGTCTGGTGGGATTCTTACTGACCCCACCGCTGATAATATTGTGAAGGACCTGGGTTTTGGTCATATTTTTCTAAGATTTTTAGGGGTATTACTTTTGAAGAGATTGACTGGCTATTTTACCTTATTTTAATATGAAAACCAATTCTGGCGTGAAGAAACATAATTTTTAAACTTTCAGTGCTTTAACTTTAATGTCATTTAAGAAAATCTCATATAATGTGTATTATTATGCAATTTGCTGAAGTTTTAACCATTTTTATTATCAACCCAAGTAGCCTTTTTGCTTGACACACCTGTGTCATGTTCAAGAATTGTGTATCCAGTTTAGGTCAAGAAGTATAATGCTTCAGTTCTTGTTTATTGACCCCATTTTTGGGAGTGTCCATTATTAATAGGTAAAGCAGATTTTGGTTTAGGATAACTGACTTTAAAATGGCCTTTTAAGTGCTTTTTGTTATATGTTTTGAATTATTATGTTCAAGTGTTATACTGTTTGGTAACATTTTCTGCATTTGATGCTTAATTATGCTTTAAAACCTGCTTTTTGATTTGGATGAGAACATTTATGTAATAGGTTAGGCAGGTAGCATTTCTGTGTATAAGAAGGGCTGTTTTTGGTCAGTTGAGAGAGTCAATACACATTTTGGAATACACTAAATCTGCGACACTTTGGACTAAATTTATTAATTAATTATTAAATAATTATTTATTTTGTATTGGCTTGTTTTGGACTTTCAACACTTCAAAATTATCTGAAATTGATAGGGAAAATTCAGAAAAGTCATTTTGTGTTGATTTTGGCATTTTCAATATTTTCATCAGTTTTGACTTTTGGACTTAGAAAAAATTGCTGAAATTATACAAAATCTAGTCAAGTGCTATTTATCTGAAATTCAGAGATATTTAGGCTTTTTGAGACATAGTTATGTTTTATGTGATTTGCTTTTGTTGTTTCATGTTGTAAATAACAGAAAAAGAACAAAATATAACAAAATTATAATAGTGAAATTCATTCATTTGTTGTGTGTTTATTTAGCAAGCAAGAGTTATGTTTATCTAAGGATAAGCCTGAGCCTGGTTTGCTAGTTTAGGCTTCTGACTTGGCCTTATAATTTAAGTCAGTGGTGTCGGCTATCTTGACAAGTTGAAATTCATTCCCTCCAAACGGATTATTTTAAGTTCATTCAAAACAACACTCAAAGTTGCGGAATCTGTCGACCAGCCTAAGACATAAACTTATCTTTAAATCCGGGTATCTGGTCGAAGTAATTTGAGACCATTTTATTTTGCTCCAGTTTTACCCGGGTTTACTACAATATCGAATTTCTGAAAAAAAAAAAACAAAAAAAAAAAAACAAAAAAAAAAAAAAAAAAAAAAAAAAAACGTTTTTTTTTTTTTCCCTCAAAAAAAAAAAAAGTTTTTTTTTTCCCCTCCATCTTCGAACTGTCCAACATGTCGACATTACCACAAAACAGTTAAGCATAATTCTGATTTTTTTTTTTTCCCAAGAAACCGTGCACCCTCATTTTAGACAAAATCGACTGGCTGTAATGAAGAAGGAGCGTCGAGTTTTGCATTGAGATGTTCAATTTGCATTTAACTTTAGAAATGAAAGAGTTGTGCGGATTAAACAATTATTTTTCAAAGTACTTTGTGACAAAATTTTGAAAATGGGATACCAATGTTAAACAAGTCATCCTGCAACCAGTTTATTCACATAAAACAGCCAGCGATTTGAACATGCTTTGTTACCTTGACCATGACGAGATCTCTACGACTGAACAAATCTAGTGGATGTTTCTGTGTGGTTCATTTGCCGCTTCATTTTTCTGTTTGTCAAAGTGGATAAGTGAAGGAAATCCAAAATAGCCCAAAACACATTTTAATATCTGGACATAGTGCAAATTAACAATGATGGAATGTTCTGTGCTTCGTTCCGTCCCTGTCATATTGTTCTTAAATATGATTGTTTGAGGTAGAATGCATGAATTATTTTTTTCGGTCATTTTGGAAAGAATAAATAAATATTTGAAGTATTGACAGGGGCCTCTTTCTTCAAAGCATATACGACATATTTTTGTCCTTAACGTGTCGTACAGACATTGTTTGAGATACGAGTTAGAGTTAAAAAGAGTACAAAGAAATAAGTATTACAGCGAGACGAAGGCGAGTTGTATTTTTACTTATTTCTTTCTACAAGTATCTTTTAACTAAATCCCCAGTCATTTGTATCAACGGCCCCTCCACGGCATGAGTATAGCGGGGCTTTGATTTTAATTTTTAAAGCCCTACTGAAAGTAGGGATTTGTGGTAAAATCAATGCTAGAAGCTCCGGATCCGCGGAGGCTGACAAAATCAATGTGAAATAATAGCCGGGAGTTGTTCTAATGAAACTGAATCATGACAGGGGGAATTGAATTTATGCATGTAAATGTGCAGGTACTTTTGCAAATTAAATAAGGACCATAAATGTTAACAATGCGTACAATTAACATTAAATGTTAATTAATGTGACCATGTATAGATGGGACATTAATACTCCCGCACATCCCCTATACTGCCGTCAAAACCTGGGACTTTAGCCCCGCTGTGTCCCCGTTATCCCTGACCCTAGAGAAACCGGGATGAAAATGACTGATGCATAACTTGTAGTATATGGCAGAACAATCCGTACTTAGTTTTTGAAATCGGGACGTACACTACAACCATTCGGTGGACGATTCATTTGCATGTATTTACTTATTTTTATTTATTTTTAAATGATTTCAAGCCCTAAAATCGAAGCATATTGTTCATGTCAAATTCGTAATAAAAAGAGCGTACGATAGCTACTTGGTAGTAGGCTTTAAAGTACATGTAACTTAAGCGTGACCCTTTTTATCCTCTCTCTCTCTCTCTCTCTCTCTCTCTCTCTCTCTCTCTCTAGGTTGTACGCACGGAATTCGTACGAGCTAGACCGAGACCAATTCAAGATGTTCAAAAACAGCGCTAGAGTCCAACTTTCTCAAGTCTGTTATAGACCAAGACCCCCACTTCTTAACGCAGCCAATAGATTTCTAGTTTTGAAGCACCGCAAAAAAATAAATAAATAAATGAATAATAATAGAAAATAATAATGATAATAATAAAAAAATAAAAATAAAAAAAAATACATTCAACACCTCTTAAAATCTAAAATATGTTATTGTTTGTAATCTTATTTCATTGTATCTTATTTATTTATTTATTTATTTGTGTTTTAATTGTCATTTTCTCCACATTATGTGAGCTTTTGATTAGTGCGTGTAATGAGATTTTTGTTCTACACAGCAACTACACATCTTCGTTATTAACTAACGAAACAGAAACTAGCGAAGGGTTTACGAATCGATATTGTTACCGGATTTTCGTATTCGTAAAGTCTTCGCTATTCATTCGTTGATGCTTTCGTAAAGCCTTCGCTATGTATAACTAACGAAAATATTCTTGTTACCCACCCCAGATGCTCTTATCAAAATCATTTTTATTAAGGCTTTTTGATCGTTCCAAGTCGATACTTCTGTGGTGTTTCTTTTCGTTTTATGTCTTGGTGTTTGAAAATTTTTTTTGTGCTGTTGGCGCCTTATGTATGTTTTCATATTTTTAGTTAAGTTAAGGTAACTGAGTGGCCACCTATTGGGAAAATAGCTGCTCATTCGGCTTACGATATGTTTCATGGTATAAGTACCTGATTGTTGGTTTGGTTTTTTCCCACCACGGTTTTTGGAGTGGGAATCTTTTTCTGATTGCGCCTTTTCCTGATCTTTGCCTACTTGTACCTTTTTATATCCCAGTCAACATTTTTTTCAGTCATGTCGGGACGGAGCCAACGCTTCCTGGGTTTAACCAGTTAGTAAGGAGTTAATGTGTCTTGCTCAAGGACACAACACGGTGGCGCATGTGGGGATCGAACCCAGGACCTTTCGATTCGGAGTCAGACGCCCTACCACTACGCCACCGCGCTCCCTAAAATACTTTTGTACCAGTCTTATATCAACTACCTGTACGTATTTATTCTCGACATGTGATTTTACGAAGCGACTGACTTAACCACTGCGACATGAAGTCATCTACGGAACATGTGTGTGTGTGTGTGTGTGTGTGTGTGTGTGCGCGCGCGCGCATGTGTGTGTGTGTGTGTGTGTGTGTGTGTGTGTGTGTGTGTGTGTGCTCGCGTAAAGAATATTAAAGAATATTGTCATCCTGTTTTAGGGTTAAGCAAGGTACGCGGCACGTTATGAAAAAAAAAAACGAACTGTATGTTTCTCAGTCTATAAACATTCTCTTTCTTGAAAATAATATTGTTTTAGTTTGAAGTGTAATTATATTTATTTGAATTCAAACAGATAAACATCATGCATAATTCAAGAGCATAAATGAGGATCAGAAAGAAAGCCTTTGACTTGAAAAACATCCCAAAAATCGTAATTATCGCATTTAAAATGCTGAAATACTGTGGAAGGTCTACAAAACCTCAACTTATTTCTATGTCTATGCAAACTGTAGCTAGGATATCGCACTTATGACTTGCAGATGATTGTCTAATGGACTCAAAACGAAACATCAACCGTATAAATAACATAACGATTTCGAGTATCTGTTTGAAATACATGTATAAACATGCCAAAATAAATTATGTTCTCTCACGAGACAGCACGTGGAACTGTAGGTCTTACACCTAATAGATATACATATATCTTTACATGTACACTATACAGTGTACTATTGGAGCCGCGGAAAACATATTTAGGTCGTTCAGGATGGCTAACTTATCCTAGCCACATTATGCCTGTACAAACCTTCAGTATATTCATATTTTCATGTCTCCCAGAAAGAAATATTGACGTGAGGATAGATCAGCTCTTATACAAAAATACGATCTTATCGCACTTAACCATTCGATCATCTCACCGCTGTGTCTGGTGTGGGTTCGAGCCCCGCTCTGGGCACATGTGAGTCAAGCCAAGTTCTGCTTGCGGGTGTGTCAGGTGGTTTTTCTCGGGGTTCTCCCGTTTTCGCCCCACCTACTAATTGGCCCGTCTCATATGAGCTGAAATAATCTTGAAAGGGACGTCAAACTGAATCAAAAAAAAAAAAAAAAATAAAAAAAAAAAAATACGATCGAGCTCCCAATACAAGAGAAAACATACATGTGGGCTGCCGTCTCAAACTTCAATTCCTTTACGATTTAAAAATTTAATGTAGTAGGGCATTTCATGATTCTTGCATTTGCCAAAAAAGATAATCAGCTGATAATATATGTTTTATTTCCAAAGCTTTTTGTCACAAGAGAGACAAATAAAGAAAAGAAAAAAAAGTGATCCGTCCGGGACTCGAACCCACGACCTTTCGCTTTCAATTCCAAGAACGCTACCTACTGAGCTACACAGCTACACGTCCTAGACTATTTCATTTTTTGACTCTCTTATTTAATTCGTCTTCGTCGGGCTATTGATAGTTTTGACTAAGTAATTCTTCATATCGTCCCTCGTCTTCGTCTCAAATATGCCCTCACGAGTCGTCCCCCATCACACTGAAAGTCATAACCGCAAGCGCCAGCAGCATTTACGTTCAAAAGTGAAAAATGTCTAATAATACAACATTAATTTAAGCGCCGCTATTTTAAATGTGTCTCTACGTGTCAAACATTCGGGACAAAACTAGGTTTAACTTGTAATCAAGCACCCGTATCTACCAAGTCTTTTAATTACAAGATTTCACTGTGTGATAAGATCAGTACTTTGCCATGCATGTGGTCAGTAGTTTGTGAACAATACATGTAGATAATTGACGTATTTTCATTTTCTGAAAAGCTGTCGACGTTTTTTTTTTTTTTTTTTTTTTTTTTTTTTTTTTTTTTTTTTCATACACACGGCGCGCGTTTGCCTTATACGATACTGTGTGACTGCACTTTTCATAAATACAACGGCTGATATGTTTGTTTGATAACCGAGTTAATAAGACTCTGGTAATCTGTCATACTCCAGACATAATTTGAGCCTGTTTGTGAGAAAACCAAAAGTTTGGGTTCCGACCAGGTCCGACACAAACCGGGCTGTACAGTCACAGAAGATGGCTAGAGGCTGGAAATTTCGGATTAAGGAAGTAGAGGAGTTGTGCTATACGTAAAGTGATCAGCTTCGCAGTTACTGCGAAGCTTATCTGCGACTTTGTTTTCGCCTATGCTGACTGCTGACTGTTAATTTTCCCATATGGCGGATCATATCATTTTTGTATTCAGCATTTTGCCGTTCATATGATGCCTATAGCACTTCAAATATATATAAGCCGCTGCATGGGAAAACCAACAATCTGCACAGGCTAAAACAAAGGTGCAGATCAGATTCGCAGTTACTGCGAAGCTGATCAGCACCTTTGTTTTCGCTACACGGATAATACAATTCCTCTACTTTCTAAATCCAAAATTTCCAGCCTCTAACCATCTTCTGTGACTGTACAGCTCGGTTTGTGTCGGACCTGGTCGGAACCCAAATTGTTGGTTTTCTCACGCACAGGCTCAATCTATTTTGGTCGACAATATGTATTGTAGATTTTTGGCGACGTACATAAGGTCATTCATTTTCAATTGTGTTACAATATTATGAGCGTCTCGATTGCCAGACATTTTGGTTGAATCTTTTGCAATACTTTTGATACCATGGAAGGATCAAGCCATAGATGACTTCAAACCTGTAATATCCTGCCAGTAGTGACGCGGCGGTACCTTACGAGTACACATACTCTATATTTGAGCCAAAATCAGACATATTATAAAACAAATTTACTTTTTTTTTTTTTTTCATTTTTTACAAATTTAAAAATCTATCTGTATATTCCATGAGGGTGTTTACGTAGTGCAAATGTAACTGATCACAAGGCACTTACTAATGAAGAGCCAAGTATACAATTCGACTTAATGGAATGTTATTTATCGTATCCCTAATCTGATGCCGTTATATTTTCTTTGCTGAGGTTCCAACGTTTTACACAGCAAAGAGTTAAACGGTATAATCCGCGGTCGATAGAAAAAAAAAAAAAAAAAAAACACACACACACACACACACACACAAAAAAAAAAAAAAATAAATAAAAAAAAACAAAAAAAAAAAAAACTGAGCGTTGACGTTCTGCGATATCGCAGTGTATGCCGGCACACTTCCTATACACGATTACTCCAATTTTGATTATTACGACCTGCATCGAACAATGCTCTCGATATATAAATTACCAGGCAGATAATCATAACAAATAGTGACGTAAGTCTTGTCAAAAAAAGGATATATAGCCATTTGAATTCAGTACATTTCTGAAAGTACGGCACTCTAGCGCATCCAAACTACCGTATCCTCATTTGTTTATACATAGTCACCAAGATAGTCTATTGATCATGCGTGTAAATGTATGTCAGTGCAATAAACCCTAGAGCAAAGGATGCCGTCGTATCTTGCATTATTTTGGAAAATGACTCAACGTTACTGACTAAATTAATATTGAATCAACAATTACCCTGCAAAGTCCGTGCGCAATCATTTTTTGTCCCTGACATTGATTGTAAGAATCGCATATATGTATGGTCATTAAACTGAACATCGTACTTCCCAAGATTACTTTGCTACAAATTCTAATTCGTAATATTACACAATATAATCTAGTCTTCTACAAGTGAACTGTATACGTTTCTAAGCAGCTTAGAATTACCTTAATTGATTTTTGCACCCAGGGCTTTCCTTTGCCGGGCAGCTTATTGTATCTGTGAGTCCTCTATTGTGATTCACCATGGGCAATAACATGATTTGTTCTTGATGATTCACTGACGAGTTAGAGTCTCGCCATGAGGACTGAACAACAAAATTTTGTAAATTACTGCAGACGCTAAGGCTGAGGTTAGGCCTGTAACACTAGTTTAAGCCAGACAGTAGTTGTATATTACAGATCGTCGAAAGGCGATACTTCTGTTGATGTTGGCTCTTATTGTTTTATGTTTTGGTGTTGTATTTTTGTTGTTTGGACATTATGAGTTAATTTGGGGCAGATGAGTTGCGCCTATTGGGAAAATAGCCGCTTACTAGGCTTACGATATGTTTTCTTAGCGTAAGTACTTGATTGTTAATTTGTTTGTTTCCCACCTCGGATTTTGGAGTGGGAATTTGTTCTTATTGTGCCATTTCATGATCATTCCATTATTTTGCCTTTGATCTAAAATACAGGTTTTCTTTTTTGTCCTTTGAGATCAGCGAGGATATTCTGAGAAATCAGAAATTTAATATCGGTTAAGATTTATTTTCTAACCAATATTTAGTATATCTGGTCCCATTTAGATAATACTAGTCTTTGTGTCAACTACCCTGTTGAAAGTTGCAAACTTTCAGTAATTCTCTTTGGCTCCATGTGGTCACTGACGAGACTGTAATAGTCGAAACCGCGGTATGGCCCATCTCCTTACTCATTAATGTGTTCACTGGATCTCAGTTTTATTTTTTATTTATTTCAACAACGTTTGCAAATACAATATTTATGCCGCCTGATTACTCTTCAAGAATTTTGACAAGGTCGGTGCACCCTGTCTTCAACTGCCTGTCAATCTATAACAAATTTGCTGAATTACTGACATTCCGGTTTAAGTGCTTTAACGTTGCCCGAATCGACGCAAAATTATCAATATTTGTGCAAACACGTTTCCGAGAAAAATATATTTTAGATGCATTTTAGTTACGTTTGGGTTACTGAATCATTACCTTCTGGAGAAACTGCTGCACACCAGATTAACCGTTCGTTCTCTTTTCAAAAGAGTCCTATATGAATTTTTGGCTGCCTTTGACTTTCATTTTTTTTTTTTTTCATTTTTTTTTTGCTGGAATTTTATGTCTCTACACTTCGAAAAAAAGACCCATACAGAGATTTTTTCAAGTGTAAAAAAAACATACCTTTTTATTTAGAGAAAATGGATATTTTCAATATTTTTTTATCAAAACGTTGATTCTGGATACACGTTAGAACCACCTCGCCGAGGCGGTCCCAACGAGTACCCACAGTGTATGTTTTGGATATAAAAATAACAATAGGTTTACTCCTGTATTCAACAGTTTTACTATGTAAAATATGGGTGCGAGGGGGTATATATTTCACGGACATTTTTTTCCTGGTGATTTGCACCATTTGAGCCGCCACATGGGAAAACCAACAATCTGCCTAGGCGAAAACAAAGGCGCAGACCGCGAAGCTGATCAGCGCCTTTGTTTCCGCTACACGGATAGTGCAGTCCCTCTACTTCCTAAATACGAAATTTCATGCTTCTAGCTGTCTTCTGTGACTGTACAGCCTGATTTGTGTCGGACCTGTTCGGAAACCACATTGTTGGTTTTCCCACGAGGCGGCTCGTTTCATTGAGTTTGTTTACTTTAAATTTCAATTGTCGATAAACCAGAAAGTTACATGAGAGTTTCGCAAAGAAACAAGAACAACATACCCTTCTATTTATATAACAGTTACTTACACAGAGATGATACATTTGAGACTTTAATTACAGCCATGTCAAATGGAGTGGAAACCGATGAATGAAATACCACATAAGGAAAACATGACTGTGCAATATATACCCCTTAAATGCGTAGGTGGACTATACAAGGCAAATATAGGTTGCTTATCTCAGTATTTGTCTAGACACCAAAGGGCTAACATCTCCAGCAGCTAAAAATTCAATAATCAATTAGATTGGCTGTGGCTGCTACCTATGGAATAACTGATATATGCTCGCTTGTAAACAGATAACAATAAAAACCTATGCCCGTACCTGTGATTAAATTTATTGCACTTTATTCAAGCAGGTAGTGTCTTGAGGATTATCAGTGACAGTCTATTTCTACCTGATAAAAGTATAAATCTCCTGCCGCCCGGCGGCTGACCTAAGGCTTTTAAACCAAACTTGTATAATAGCAAAACTGAGGTATGCAGAGGTATACCTTTTTTCTTATTTTTGCTCCAAAACATAGATTATGGGTACTCGCAAACTTGGTGAAAATATTATTCTAACACACCTCGCCTATATAGCCAATGGTAAAAAATCTGTTATATTGTGCAACAATTTCACTGGGTAATTAAGCGTGACGTTACTTTGCGGCATTTGTGACGTCAGCTATCCCACAAAGCAGCGTTAGACGGTGAAACCTAGTTTTAGCGCACAACAAACGTAATAAATGTGTGTAAATACCAGCATTACATTCAAATATTTGGCGGGATATCTGCAATGCAATGGCGGAGGGCTGAACGATATCGACGGTTCCAGCAACATTTATTCCGTTTATCGTGTGTTAGAATCGAAATAGATCAGCTCAAGTGCGTGCGCGCGAGTGATTTATCTTCTTACAACTGACCGATAAACAGTGAATTATTACTCAACAATTCACTGCTAGAGCTGATCTATTTCTTAACTAAAACACACCAGGTCTAGAAACACAGATATCCACCGTATGAGACAGTAGCTGTTTAAAGCCAGATGTACGTAATTGACCTCACGGTAGATTTTTTATATTTTTTGTATGTGAGTGTATTTTGATGTCTTACATACGAAAATTAAAAAAAAATACCTTTCCGAGCTTGTTTTCGAGATATCGGCCTTCAAAATCGTCAAATTTGTGAGCGAAAATACATTGACGTCAACGTAAAATGCGATTTTTAGACCCCATTTTTGTTCGTTTTCTTGATATATTTAAAAAAATCCACGGTAGGATTTTTTTAAAAACTGATATGTATTAGAAAAATTCCTGAACTACATATAGATAACGAGAAAGTCCTTAGTTACCGGATTCGTTTTCCTGCTATAGGCGTGCGAAGAGAGGTAGTCGTTGCTGAATTCAGTACATTTTACGCGCGACGCCGATTTTGCGCCAAAATGTCCGACACTGTATAGTATTCAATATTGCTAACTGTCGCGGAAATGTTGTTTTCTTCGGGATAACATGTCCACAATCTATATTGTGAGCAAAATAATAATAAATAATATCAAACTTTTTACATTTCTGAAGTCCTCTGCATAATTGTATAGATATAGTTTCGTATTCCGAACGTAAACTGACGCTAGAAATGACGTTTCGAGCGAAAACTGACGTTGCGAATGCGGCGTAAAAATGACGTTTACGCACGTTCCTTTGAGCGCCTTCAATTACGCACATCTGTCTTTAATGTTATTTGGAACGGTCAGTAATAAAACTAGTAAATTTCTAGGTGATGTTTAATTGTATTTCAGCATTACCCACAGCTTCTGTAAGTGGTCGATGTGGCATCTCAACTCTCCAACAAGCGGCTTGTCATTAGTTACACTGTGATGAAATAATGAGAAAAGATCAGAAATTAATGCATGCAGAGAATAAATTTTTTGCACACGCTCTCTATAGATTTGTCTATCCATTAAAATATTGGTTAGCTCTCCACCAGTTAGAGAAAAAATGAATCCCAGTTTTCTTTATGTTTGAATTATCATATTTAGTATCGACAGTAATGCCATTTATCAGTTTAAGAATTGCGCTATAGCCGGAAAATAGCCAAAAAGATGTTTCTTAATGACGTCCGTCCGTCTTACGTTAAAAGACAATTCTGCTGGGTTTTATATGAGAGGCAAAACGGATTTGTATATTGCATTATTTTGAATATTGCATTATTATGTTTAGGGATAAGTTTTAGGTATCAAATAAAATAAAATCTCTCAAAAACAGTGAGCCTATTAATGAGAAAGGAAATTGGCCATGCCGCGGTTTTGGTTAAATGTATTAAAGAATTACGGGCACGAATATTGGTAGATGCATCTTTATGTTTTCAGACATCTGTCGTTACTGCAAGTTGTGCTTTTCTTTAGCATAATGTAAAAAAATCCCCGCTATTCCCCGGTCCAATAGGAGCCGTCAATGCGAATGACTGGTGCTTAAACTTAAAAATTCACAAGCACGCCGTTTGATTGAAGCATGAGCTATTAAACTTCCACGTTTTACCTTAATGCTGACATTTTAACCTCAAATAACCAGAATTGCCTTTAATGTGTATATAATTTATCTCAGTTCAGACACAATTGAATTAAAAGTTCCCAGTATGGAACCTTAAGCGTAAGGATAGCAATAAACGTTCATATGAGCTCCACCCGCGTAGACTAATGCACCATTTGTATGCATTATTGCATTGTCTTTCTATAATCATCACAATTTATTGCCTCTCATATGTTTTAATAATTATGTAAAATATTATAACATTTACGATTTTAGGCTTGAGATTAGGGTTCAGCTGTGCATGTACAAGAATAATTATTGATCATTGCTTACTTATACCTTTTTAACCATTAGAGTTTGATAATTTTCATAGATAAGACGTGTAGCTGAGAGATGTGCTATAGTAAAAGGCTTTAGATGATCAGGAAATGCTCTGTGTAATTTGATAAAGGTTTTTAGGATAATTTGACAACAAGATTTATGGTCATTCCATCAGCAATACTTATCAGCTAATCTAATAGTATCTGCATTGTAAGGATTCGCCGAGAAATTCACAATTATCTCATTAAAGAAATAAATCTAATAAAATGACAAGCATTTGACGATAGCTCGTTTTACAAATGTTGGCTGTAATCAAAGACAAAATACCGTATATGCAGTTATTTGTTGCCAATCATATACAGTGGACGTAGAACTTAAGGCAACAGGAAGTGCACTTCTTGTGCACGTTTTTAAAGACAGGTGCACTTTTGTTAAAGCGACATCTGAACATGATGTGCACAACGAATTGTACTCCCTGTGCACATTGGTCTAAAATTGCGCCGTATTTAAAGTGACATATAAATATATATTGTCTGTATTTTGAGTGCAATCTTGACCTTATTGAGTTTAATTTATAATTATATTCAACTTTTCAGATCACTTTATTGACAGCATTCTCTCAATTTTGATTTTATAAAACTAGCTATATTGTTTGTAAGTTATTAGTTATACAAAACTATCTGAAAAATGGATAATTTTGTAAGAGACACCGCTCGGCCACGGGGCCGCCTATAGTAAGATTTACATGTATCAATTAACACATGTATTTAACGTACTCTTCGATCTCACATTTGTCACAGAACTTCCAGTGCACATCATTCTGACCTTGGGTCGCACATCATAGTTCAGAACTCGCTCTGTTGTCGTGCACATCATGAGCACACGAAGTGCACAAGACTGTTAAGTTAAGTTCTGGCTCCACTGTAGTGTGTCTTTGATGATCAGTTATTCTCCTGACCCATTTGTTTTACAAGATTGACTTTATATACAATTATTCACAGCTCTTGCTGTTCATTGTTCTATTTATTTGTACATACTTTTCCAGATTACTCAGAATTCTAACGTAGATTACTTGCAACGCCTTCTGCGTTTCAATGTTCCTAATACTAAACCAAAGTAGTTATAAATCATAAAACGAATGTAAGTTAAACTTTATTTGGTCCCATTTTAATAATACTGGTTCAGTGGCGGATTTAGAGGGGGTTCAAGAGGTTTGCCCAAACCCCCCTATGGAACCGAATTATTCCATTTACATGGAGAATTTCAATAAATTTTGTTTAAAATTAGGCAAACGAACCCCCTTTTGTACATTTGAACCCCCTATTCAGATATCCTGGATCCGCCCCTGTAGTTTAAGTATCGACTACCCTGTTGGTAGATGTAGAACTGGCTACATGTTGTCCAATCTAAATGGTCACGGAATGGGTTTAAGTTGCCGAAACGATGGCATGGTACATCCCGTTTATCATAGACATGTTACTGCTCTTAAAGGATCTTATCTTTAATTTTTATTCAGTAACTACATGAATCATATATGCATATAAGCGACAACCCATAGTTTTCTAATCATGTCTAACTTTCACATTTTTTAGTAATAACGGCAGAGAATCGCACCTTTCTTGTTCTTTATTAATACTTACTCTGGGGAGCGTAATGTGTCCCTACTATTGTACTTGGCCCAAAGTGTTCTGTCCAATGACATTACAGTTGTGTATGGCGAAGGTAGGTATCGGACGCAGGAACATTCTCTCTTGAGGCATGTGCTCGATTTTCACCACGATTGAAGATGAATATAGTTTATATAAAGGTACAAGTAGGCAAAGATCAGGAAAAGGCGCAATCAGAAAAAGATTCCCACTCCAAAAACCGAGGTGGAAAAAAACCAAACTAACAATCAGGTACTTATACCATGAAACATATCGTAAGCCGAATGAGCAGCTATTTTCCCAATAGGTGGCCACTCAGTTACCTTAACTTAACTAAAAATATGAAAACATAAATAAGGCGCCAACAGCACAAAAAATTTTAAACACCAAGACATAAAACAAAAAGAACCACTACAGAAGTATCGACTTGGAACGATCAGTAACACAAAGTTACTGGCGGGCTTAAACCGGTTTTACAGGTACCTAACCTCACCCTCAGCTTCTGTAGTGGTTCAGTGATAAACAAGAAATAAGAAATCATATTAAGAAAATACTAAACATAGATACCAACGTTTAACATGAATAACGGAAAGCAGAGTGAGCAGCTATTGAAGGTATTAGGTGGTCACAGTGCTAGCTTGGACAGAACAAGTAAATGCAGAGGGCTAAGTGAACAGCCATTATATTCGGGTGGTCACAAAGCCATGCAACATGAAACTCGTAATTGAAATAACTTTGATAAGTGTGAACCAGAACAGCAGTACCGCCTTGGTACGGTCAGTTATAAAATAACTGGGGGGCTTAAACCGGTTTTACAGGTACCTAACCTCACCCTCAGCTTCTGCAGTGGTTCACAACATTTAGTTAGTTCTTCGGTCCTCGTGGTGAATCTCTAACTAGTCAATGAATCATCAAGAACAAACAAATAAATCATGATAAACATCCTGATGAATCAAAAACCAGGACTCACAGATTGAGTAAGCTGCCCGACGATGGAGATCCCTGGGCGCCGAATAACCTACTAACTCCGGAGCAAAAGAAAAACACCAGTTGGACCCCGGTGGGCCAAGCAACAGACAAGAAGCTCCGGCCCCAACCAACTAAAATGAATAGCTTTAAGTCGGGGCCATCATAGAGTCTGACGCCCGACCCACCGGCGTGCAATTAAAGAAGGCAGCATAGTTATCAACCATGATTGGGTTAAAAACTAAGCATGCAGACTGTCGCATAACATTCAAGTTATAACCTATACGTCTGTAACGTGATATGATTTTTCCGAACTGAAGAGAAAAATCATTTATTCCTTTAAGTTTCTTTAATTTGTAAACCAAGTCACCATAAAATTCAGGTTCCGAAAGGCCCTTACTTAAAAGTGTCTTTAACCCAACATTATATTTGGAAATCAATTCATAGTGTCTACGATAAAATTTAGAAAAGGTTTTTCGAAGTTTATGATACCGATAGCCCTGTTGGAGAAGTTTTGCCGTTAAACATTTATTTCGAGCGTTGAAGTCTGTAACATGATTGCAGACTCTAGCAAACCTAATAAGTTGCGAAATGTATACACCATAAGAAGCACGACGAGGAACGTCACCATCCAAAAAAGGAAAATTTACTATATCAAAATCAAAGTCATCGCGCTTATCATAAATTTTAGAAGAAACAAATCCATTTGCAACAGAAAGATGTAGATCTAAAAAGGGGGCTTCGGTATCTGAGATATTAGCTTTGTTCAACTGAAGTTCAGGTGGATAAATTTGATTGACCATACCTTCAAAATAAGGGTTGTCAATGTTCAAAAGGTCATCGAGGTACCTAGATGTGGAATTAAAAGCCTCGATAACATCAGCTTGATTATCATGGTTAAGAGAATCCATGAAATCTCTTTCGTAGCAGTATAAAAATAAATCAGCTACGAGAGGTGCGCAATTTGTACCCATCGGAATTCCAACAATTTGTCTGTATAACTTGGTCCCAAATCTAATATAAATATTATCAAGGAGATAGGATAAGGCGTCGCACACATTCTGACATGACCAAAGGGTATACCGACTTTGGTCAGAGGAAGTGAAAAAAGCCTTTCTGTCATTACATGCCAAATAAAGTGAACCATAGTTTTTTAATGCCCTTTTGAAGGTCCACTCTATCAAATCCAGAAGTTTTTCTTTAATTAGATTATGTGGTAATGTTGTATACAGAGTAGAAAAATCATATGTGGACAAGCTTGTCGCACGGAACCCTCTACACTTCAATTTACTGAGCACCTCACCAGAATTTTTTATTGACCAAAACCAATTTTTATTTGAAGTTTCATACACTGTCTCACAGTATCTTATAACATGAGATTTGATAGCAGTAAGACAAGAAGTTAATAATTTAGAAAGTTCAGTGGTAGTACAAGAGCTAGAATTTGCAATAAATCTAGCTTTGTATGGTCTATTGTGAAGCTTAGGTAACCAATACATCGTAGGAAGTTTGTCTTGGCCTTCATTGACACAAACAGAAAACTTAACAGGTAAATCGTTTAAGTTTATATAAATCTGTACTTATTGAGCCAATATGCCCTATTAAAAAAGTTCCTTTGATTCTGTGACCGGTCAGTCACTCAGTGTGTACTTATTTCTTTTTAAAAATGGAAAGCCTTCGTGCCGCCTCTACGCAGTATAACTACGGACACAATGCTTTTAATAGTGCAAATTGCCTTCCAGATTTTGGGCTAGAAATTTCAATTGATGATACAGCCATTCCGGTGCATTAATCCTAAGATTCATGTCCATCAATTACAGCAAATGTCTGCAGAACAAATTTGTGGGATTAAATCCATCTAAGTCTCGTTTGTTGCGTGAACTTAGAAATGCAAATTATCAAGGCACTCAGTCTGAAAGACTGGTTAAATAAATTGAATAGATTAAATATATGCTATATATAGTATTTTTGTGTTAGTTATTCACAATTACATGTAGGCAAGTTTAACCTTTAATACGTATCGAATGATCCAGTCCATCATCATCATTATTTGACTAACCACTTTCAAAGTAGAGACATCAGGTATGATTTTATTTAAAGCTTTGAAATTCACCTTTTTTAGAATCTCGTTAGACCTAACATTGTTCTGTACGGCGATCCCACAAGGTTTTAAATGTTTGGCCACATCGTCGTTCGTTCAAAGTTGACGGATCCTCAAAATGCGTTTACAAGTATCGACTTTGTTGGGTTTTTTTTTTGTCCGTACCTTAAGCAATATCGCGGAATAATTATGTGGTGGTAAAGAAACGAAGACACAAACGACCAATCAGGTTCTGCTTGTTCCTCTGACAAGATCGTGCGCGCCAAGCTTATCTCAATCTTATCACTGCAGTAGAGCCGGCTTTCCCAAACTGTGTTTAGGGCGGGATGTCAAATGTGTATTAGTAAAACTTATATTTTGTAAACATCTTAGAACCCAAGGAAGTGTTAAAAGTCATAAAGCTCTCTCGGGCGACAAAATGCTTGCACATACCAGTGATTACACGAAATGATTTTATCTTTCTTACTTTCTTCAGATACTAAGTCGATCAATTACTGATCATCACCTCTGGTGATATGATTCAATATGATTGCCAAAGCCCACGATCACCACTACAAAAGGCGATAAAAGCAAATAATTGATCAGCTTAAATGTAATATTGTCTCGTCTATTCACAAGGCGGACAATTCTCCTAGATAAGTATGATTAATGGAAAAAACAAATGCAAAAATAGAAAATAATTGTCGCCTTTTGTAGGGAAACAATTTTATTATAACCTTTGGGGAACGAACCCTTTAAGCATAATACAACCCTATGTATAAGACAACGCTTATGAGGGTCGATTTAAAGTAATCAAACACGCTTTACTACTTAATTTTAGAAATGTGTACTATTGATGTGATAATTCATTATTTCCCATGGGAAATATTAACATACAACATGGAAAACATACCAAGTTGGGTTGATAAACATTAAGTGGGCACAAACTTATGACCTTATTAGTATCACCATCTTTCAGACCTCGCCGCACGCCAAAGTTAACGTTCTTATATGGATACACGCAATTTATCACATGAAATACATGCCGAAAATGATTAAAACTTTCACAAACTTTACTTGAATAGTACTCAGTCTCTATCCAAACAAGTACAATGTGCAAAAATGCCAATTCGTCACTTTATGACCAAAAAACGTTATTTACGCCAGCGGTTTTAAATTGCTGCTGACTTGAATTATAATGCGTTCGTCAATTTAAAGATGCACGTTTCAATCCGATCGTTAAAATATCATATGAACTAGTTTTTTCTTTTTTTATTATTATTTTTATTCACAGTTGATATACATGTGGTATTGTAAACGTACTAACCGATAAATGATCGGTGACGCACAATGCAATTCTGTCCGAAGTTGAGATGAAAAACTCGAGTTTTCTCCTATACCATTTACTTTATTGACTGATAGATAGGCGCAGTGTATGCAGAAATTAAACATTTATTGAATGAAAGTATTATAAGAAATCCAAGTTATTTCGTTTCCGCACGCACTTCCGCCCCATGAACATATAGTGCTTCCAACACAACAACATTGAATTGTTTGCGAAAACGAAATAACCGGGATTTCTTATGTTACTTTCTTTCAATAAATGTTCCATTTCTGCATTGACTGCACCTAACTATCAGTCAGTAGAAGAAACGCTGTAGGAGAAATCTCGAATTTTTCATCTCAACTTCGCTTGCAAATGCAGTGTGTGTCACCGATGATTTATCGGTTTGTATGCAAACAATACCTCGTGATTGTCAGGAACATTATTCGTGTCATTAATGCATACAGCGAAGATTTTAGCAACTTAATGCCTGTCAGCCGACATTATTCAAACTAAAAGGATTGGAACGGATATATTTAACCAAAGCAATGTCAAGTGCGTCGCAAGGCTTGCGGCGATGTTCGCATGGTAGTGTTGCACGTCATGTCACTACTGATCGGTAGGACATTCATCTACGAGACAATGCACTCACGATATCATCTGACAAGAATTATTGGCTATTGTCTGGTTATAGTCTGAAACAAGAAATGGAGTTATACTTCACATTAATTTGTATGCAGACTGACATTTAACAGAAACGAAGTAAATTGTCCGGAGGTCAATGATAAGAGGAATTTGCAGAACACTTACATAGTAATCATCTATTTTACATCTACATGAAATTACATATACACTGTTTATATCGTTACTATGGGTGTGTGTTTTGAGGAAAATGTTTGTGTAAAACGATCTCATGTAATGGGACATGCACTTAATTTAGGTCATTCCTTTAATATCTAGGTGTAACAATTACAAATGACTTGATGTGGAATACCCACATCACCAATATCTGTACCAAAGCCAGCAGAACACTTGCATTCTTGAGAAGAAACTTATTTTCTTGCCCCCAAGATGTTAAAGACGCAGCTTTTAAAGCACTGGTGCGCACAGTCCTGGAATATGGAGGTCCTGTTTGGGTATTCCACCCACATCAAGTCATTTGTAATAGTTACACCTAGATATTAGATGCTACCAACATTTTCCAATACTGTACCCTCGAGGGTGTAGGAGGTCTCAATTGTATCTATGCGTTTATTTGTCAGCTGCGTAATGTTGCATCGTGTTGCATTTGACAGGTTGAAATCTAATACCCATTTTCGGATCCAGCTCCTAAAAGGTCAATGTCTTTCTGTAGTTTCAATGGATCTTCTACTGTTTTATTAACCCGGTTACAAACACAGTCATCAGCAATAAGTCTGATTTGAGAGTCAATGCAAACGGATTTGTCATTTATGTACCTTAAACCATATCAGAACAAATTAGTTTTACACCGGCAGATAGTAACGTTATTCTATGGACTAAGGCATGTTCTTGCATTGAACACTGTGTTTTGTGCGGACTTAGGCATTTTCTTTGACTTTTAAAACGCCCGTTGAAAAAAATGAAATACAAATGTCACACGAACAAAATATAAAAAAGGTATCACAAATTATATATTAGAATTTAGCTTTTTGTATTTAGGACACAATGACACCAAAAACTCATTTTTGACTGATTTTTGACAAAAGTGGACTTAGAAAGGTTCTTGCACTAACTCCTTCATTTTACCTTAATGTTGACTTTGTAACCTCAAATAAACATGATTGTCTTATTTTTTGTTTTGTTATTTCAACTCAAACCAGACGCAATTATTGCTTTCCCAACATGGAACATTCAACCTAAAGATGGCAATAATAATGAACCATTTACAGCTGTACATGCATTATGACATTGTCTGTAACATTTATTGCCGTTCTTTTATTACATAATTATGTAAGCTACAAAACATTAATGTACGAAATGCACATCGACAAGAGTTTAGTCAGTGAAAATACATATAAAACCCCATTGGGACTGTTTAAACCGCTATATAGTCCATGAGCCAGACAATTTTTTGTTACCAGTCAAGGGGACTAAATCTAATACTAATTTTCTTTTAGTCTAGCATGTGTAGATAAAGATTCATTATGATAGCAATCACAGATCGGTAGCTTATGGCCCCAAAAACGCACTTTTCGTTAGTTACCTAATTTCGGACAAAATGTATTATTGTTTACTTTTGACAAAGAAATGTTATCATTTTCATGCAAAATCCAAAGCTAGCAGATTTCTGTTACATAAACTTACTATGACAATAGTCAACATTGAATCTCTAAGCATTTAAGAGAGCAATTACTTCCACCTTGGAGGTCACTGCAAGGTCAAAGTTCAGGTAAGTGCAAATGTGCGGTAAAATGATATATTGAAATATACTGTCTTCTTTTCTTTGTCACACTGTATTAAAATATGATTGGAAACAGATACAAGTGGAAAATAAATGATACAAAGCCTTCTTGATAGTATGTTTAGAAAACATGAGGTCAAAGGTCAAGGTATTGCAATAATGCATTTTCGAATTCATAAAATTGGGCATACATGCACCAACAAAGTTGGTTACCAGTATATCTTGGCTGCCACTGGATCAAATCGATCTCACACTAGAGTTAAAGCAAATACTTCACATTCATTTATATCATTTACAAATCATCTTATTGGCATATTCGTGAATATTCATAAAACATACCCCCTTAGTTAAGTGATTTTTCTCCAATATATACTACAGTATATAAAGGTGATTTATAAATTATATTCTAGGCTACAAATGATATATCAGTTTAACCTGACAATATGTCATTAGAACATTATCTAAGCAATCACTTGACACTATTATCAGCTCTCTAGGGTCATGAGCAGTCGAGATACAAGAGATTTTATAAGTATACCCCTTTACTTACTTTCATGGTTTTCCTCCACTTTATAAGGTTTTGATGAACTAACTAAACTAACAAGGGAACCTTTAAAACAAGACAAAGACTGAAGTTTATTTTTATTAAAGCTCTGAACATTGGTTAAAACATAATAAAGCACATAACGTAAGCACATCAAACGATCAATTGTACTGTATGTGTCATGAGTAAGCCAGTTAATATATTGAGATTTTCAATTTCTTATTGGCACAATAATTTCGTTTCATTTTTTTTTCCTTTCGTCTTGGGAATATTCAAAGTTATTGAATCCCACAATATGAGATACTAAGCATTCACTTATAAAATAGTAAAATATCATCAACATGCCATAAGAAACATGTATCAATAGTGTACATTTTCAATACCACACATTCAGTTTAATTCACATACATTGTCTACTTATCCTTAAATGGGAGACTCTTATGGCATCTGCCATTGCACATTTACCAGCCTTAAAACACTTACATCTGTTGGTTTGACATTGTTTTTTACCATTTCCACTACAATCACATCGAAACAAACGTTGACCTCCTGAAGTTGTTGCTTTTACAGCTTGGTGTAGTGTCAAAGTATGTACCATGTTACCACCATGATTAGTCAGGAGCTTTTGTGGACATAGATCAAAGTGGTTCCTTGCATATTTAGATTTGACAGCAATAGTGTACATACATGTATTTTGTGCATCACAAACCAGAATTATTCCAAGAATGTTTTTCAAGGGTCACCTCTATCTCTGTCAACCATAGGTATAGGAATAGCAACATTGTCTCCCATTTCAAATCAAAGGGTAGTCGAGAGGGATTTATCACACATTTTAATTACCTTGGAAAGTTTGCTTTAATTAGCTTTTATTAGACTATGATCAAAGCAATGGTTTTAAACTTCTTTATTTTCTTAAACTTATAATCATAATCTTTATTTTCTTAAACTTATAATCATAATCATAACAATTATACTTATCTTTAACTTTATTATTATCATTATTATTACATGTATTATTATTTATGCCTACAAGAACATTCTTGTAAAAGTGAAAATGGAAGTTATGTACTATCATATTCATTTTTGTGGTGTAATCAAATGAATTATCCCTGTTATGATATCAAAGACATAAATAAAACTCAAGGCATTATTACATAGATTGGCTGAAACTGAACCAGTCAATCTGTGTAACAATGACATGGAGATTTTAGTCATTTCATGAAAAGGCTGAAATATTTAGCCTTTTCATGAAATGGCTGAGTGAATTAGTCATTTCACGAAAAGGCTAAAACTTTTAGCCATTTCATGAAAAGGCTGATTTCACAGATTGGCTGTAACATATATACGTAGGTTGTTCGGAAAGTTCGTGTAATTGTGTTATATCTCTCATAATTTTCATCCAGTTTACTTGAAAGTTGGTTTGCGTGAACTTCCACTTATTCATAATTGTTGATAGAAAAAAGAAAGAAAAGTGAGCACTGAAACCAAAAATACAGGTTGTCGTGGCAACATCATCATCGGTACCCGGAGCAGTCCGAAAACTATCATTTTTTCAAACGAAATCTTAAAGAAATAAACATCACTTCTGACTGTTTGCTCATCGTCAGAAAAGCATGGAATCGCCTCGTAATATTTCAACAACATGACATTGTTTCCTGAAAATTTAAAATCAATTTGATGTTCCGCAAAAAAGTTATGGTCCTTTACTTCGAGGGTTGTATAGGAAAACCATAACGCCAAACTTTGTCGTTGCATTGCAAAAGATTATAAACTTCTGTATTTTCTTCATAAACACCCTCAGAAATACTAACTTCATCAGGATATTTATCATGATTTATTTGTTTGTTCTTGATGATTCATTGACTAGTTAGAGATTCACCACGAGGACCGAAGAACTAACTAAATGTTGTGAACCACTGCAGAAGCTGAGGGTGAGGTTAGGTACCTGTAAAACCGGTTTAAGCCCGCCAGTAACTTTGTGTTACTGATCGTTCCAAGTCGATACTTCTGTAGTGGTTCTTTTTGTTTTATGTCTTGGTGTTTAAAATTTTTGTGCTGTTGGCGCCTTATGTATGTTTTCATATTTTTAGTTAAGTTAAGGTAACTGAGTGGCCACCTATTGGGAAAATAGCTGCTCATTCGGCTTACGATATGTTTCATGGTATAAGTACCTGATTGTTAGTTTGGTTTTTTCCCACCTCGGTTTTTGGAGTGGGGATCTTTTTCTGATTGCGCCTTTTCCTGATCTTTGCCTACTTGTACCTTTTTTCAAATAAACTGGAAAACTATGAATAATGTAGTCCAGCATGAATACAAATGATTCTCGTGTTTGAAAAATGGAATTAAAGCAACTGATGGCGATTTTAGAAGTAACTAACTGGCAGTGGAGTTGTGTTCCATTAAGAATTGCGAAAAATTGGGTGATTCAGCGGAGAATATGAGCAAAATAGACTCAGGGAGATGTATTGCCACATACTGATACTGGTTACGAAAACTTATTTCAAACGAATGGTCAGACAAATGAAATGTGTAGATATTGCTGGTGTTTATGCTGAAAAAGTGTGCTCATCGCCAACTGGATTAAACTAATGTTTGACGTTTTCGCAACGTCATTTTGACATTGGCGTGCTCCGGGTACCCATACCGCGCCTTTTTGTAATGAACATACTTTTATTATGTCTCAGTGCATCACCTTGGTTTTCACAGCATTCATAGAAGACATGTTGAAGTTAAAATAGGTATGTTTCTTTTTGTTTTACTATGAATATTATGTGAATGATCAAACAATTATTCGAACTTTCCGAACGCCCCTCGTATTATTGGTGGTAGACATGTAAAAAGCTAGCCCATATCACTAGTCCACTGTCTTAGCAATCGTTTGACTTTATTTTCAGCTCTCTATGGCCATTAGCAATTGAATTACAAGCAATTTGGTAAGTACACCTCCTTAGTTTGTTCGCGATTTTTCCCCATTCAATAAGGTTTTAATCCATATGCTAGGTAGCAGGAATCAGATATGTTAACACCAACCCATATATCTTTAGACCATTGCAAAAACAATCATTTGATACTTTTCGTACCTCTCTAGGACCATTAACACATGAGTTACAGGATATTTTAAAAGACTACCCCTTTATTTTTTGGTGATTTCTGCTCAAATTTTTAAAGTTTTTACTCATATACTAGGTATTAGAAGTCAGATATGCTTATTATGCCAACACATCATTAGTAAATTCCATTAGTAATCATTTGCTACTATTCTTAGCTCTCTAGGGTCATTAGCAGAAGAGCTATAAGCGATTTTGTAAGTATACCTCCTTAGTTTTTTCGCGAGTTTTCTCCAATTTATAAGGTTTTCAATCTAATTCTGCGTAGGAGACGTCAGATAAGTTTACACTAGCCCATATATCACTGGTTTATTGTCTGCACAATAATTTGACAGTATTCTCATCTTTCTATGGTTTATAAGCAGTTGAGTTACAAGCAATTTGGTAAGAACACCTCCTTACTTTGTTCGCATTTTTCCCCATTTTATAAGGTTTTGATCCATATGCTAGGTAGCAGGATTCAGATATGTTAACACCAACCCATATATCTTTAAAACATTGCAAAAGCAATCATTTGATACTATTCGTACCTCTCTAGGACCATTAACACATGAGTTACAGGAGATTTTATTAGTCTACCCCCTTAGTTTATTTGTGATTTTTTTTCTCCAATTTTATAGTTGTTAATTATGTTCTAGGTATCAGAAGTCAGATATGTTTATTTAAGCATATATGTCATAAGTGCATTGCATTAGCAATCATTTCCTACTAATCTTAGCATCCATGGCCATTAGCAGTTGAGTTATAAGCAATTTTGTAAGAAAACCTCCATAGTTTTTTTTACGATAGTTCTCCATTTAATAAGGTTTTCCTCAATATTCTGGGCATTCATCAGTAATATACTGTCTTAGCAATTATTTGACGCTATTCTCAGCTCTTTGTGTTTGTCAGATATTGAGATACAGGCGTTTTTTAAATATACCCCTTAGTTTGGTCGCTTTTTCACCAATTTATAAGATTTCGATTCATATCTAGGTAGCAGAAGTCAGATATGTCTATACTAGCCAATCCATCATTAGTACAGTATATTAGCAATAATATGATACTATTCTTAGCACGCTATGACCATCAACAGTTGAGTTATGGGAGATTTTTTAAGTATTCCCCTCTGTTTTTTTCGTTATTTTTTATCCAATTTATAAGGTTTTTATTTATATACTAGGCATTAGAAGTCATACAGTCAGTGCATTAGAAATCAATGTATACCACTTTTATCTCTCTAGAGCCAAAAGCAATTAAGTTACATGAAATGTTGTAAATACACAGGCCCGGATCTAGAGGGGGGCATTCGGGCTCGTGCTCCCCCAGACACCAAGCAAAAAGTATTTCATATAGTCATATTTTGCGCAAAATTAAGAAAAAATGTGTATCACTGGCACAATTACTACTGCCAGATGACAATAATTAGCCTTTTGGTCAATATTCCTGCTGTTATCTTTATCACCTGCTGTGATATTACCCTAGTTTCTTAATTTATTGCATCTTTTCTGATTTAATTAATTGGTGCCCGGTGCCCTCATGCTGAGTTGTGCCCCCCCCCCCCAGGAGACCAAAGTCTGGATCCGGTCCTGATACACCTCCAAATTTTAAAATTTTCTCCAATTCAGATATGGTCACAAAACTCTTCAGTGGTCCAAAGAACTTTCATCAATTTAAAACACCTATCATGCTTATAGTAAACTGCTTGACAACTAAGGTCTATATGTATGGATGGTTTGACTTGAACCACTTTCCCTAGGCAGGCTCGGCCCTTTTGAGCGGTAAGCTTTTAATTAGATGGTCAATCAGTAGTTTATAAGCTTTGCATGGAGGCACAAACAGCCCATTTATTTCTCATGGCACCACTGGGAAGGGCCCAAATGAGATATGTGTCATTAAAAGTTTATGCTCTGGTGAAAATTTATCAAATTGTATCACTCGTATGAAAAATGCTGCAATGACGGTTTGGACCTGACAGTAATTGTATCATTATTATTGATATTCACGAATATACAAATTAAATTATTTGAATATGCAAATTAGATTTTTTGAATATCTTACCATTTGAAAATAGGGCTACATCTTTACAAGCTCTTAATTAAGTTTGGTGGTATACGATAAGCATCAGCAGGAATATGGTCTGTTTGAAGACCTTTACATCTCAATGCGCATTAATGGTTGCCATGGAAACCATACATGCTACCTAATGCAAATGAGGTAATTATTATGGAAACCATTCTAGACATTTCTGAGATCAAATGAACTGCTTGTGACCTAAAAATGAGTTGGTAAGGCTGCATCATAGCTCAAGGATTCATGACTTGTTCTCCAATATTTCATATGTTTTACAATACGCATGAATATTCAAATTTAATTATGATATTATTAGTTTTGACAATAATATAGGAAATGCTAAATGATATTCAAATATTATGATTTTAGAGAGAAATATTTAATTTTAACGTCTAAACATGAAAGTTTTACACAAATATGAAGTTGGTATAATAATGGTTGTTGGTGGGGTAATCCTACCCTTGAGCATTCATTGTTATAGTTTGTTCACGAATTATCATGTTCTAAATGCATGTCAATCATTTTTAGATACACAATTGACCTCTAATAAATGCTAGGGATGCTTTGTGCTGCTTAAAATGCAAATATATTTTACTTAGGGCATATTTACATTATCCAGCCCAAAAACTTCTTGTTTGCAAGGTACCGATAAGTTTGATCTTTTGCAGGTCTTAAGCTACCGATCTGAGATTGCTATCATGCTGAAATATTATCTACAGATATTGAACTTATCAAAATGTGCCAAGAGATTTAGTCCCCTCGACTAGTAACAAATGGCAAAAAATCAGGGCCTAGCTCACTAACTAGTAGCTTCAAAACCGCTTGCTAGTTTGGAACTAAAATTACCAGTCGTAAAGCTGTGAATAAAGCCTAAAAACGATATCGCACGTGCTTTTGCCAGAGTGCATACACAAATTTTCGTTCTTATTTTATATGAAAGGGAGGTAATCTCAAAATAATGAATATTTAAAATGTTATTTCTCGAGACTGTGGCTGAATTTTAAAAAAAAATAGTTTTTTTTTTCGGATTTTTGTCACTATCAACAACCTTTATTAGAAAACGCTATCAATAGAAATGCCGATTTTATCATTTATCGGGTAATTACAAAAAAATGACGTTTAACGAAAAAGGCCAATAACTCTGTCGATATGGACAACTGGTGAAGTTTCTTTTTAGAATAAGAAATAAACTGCCTTTGCAAATTTAATAATGGGGGACATTTTGGGCAAGCAGCAGGGCATGACAGTAATCGGCCAAAGTTACTGACTAAACTTTTTCTTCAGAAAATATAAAATTTGTGAAGTGTCTGTTACTAAAAGCACTCGATACAGTCGTATATGTTTATGCATCTTCTTCCCAGAAAACTTTGAAATTCAAAATGCCGATAGGAAGGTCATCTAAATGTCGCTCTGTCTATAACAATAATCAGAGAAGCTCTTTCAAATCTTTGAAACGCAACACGTGATTAAATTTTCTCTATTGATAAGTTGATGTCTGCAATCTGTATTTTTTTTATTCAAGAGTGCACTTAGTCAGACTGTTATTTTTCTTTTCAATATTTTTTTTCACTGCTTCAGCTAAACTATGTCATGTGCATGCAATGCATTAACTTTTGACCATTGATGATATCGCCATTTTTGCCACCTCGGAGGTTAGGACAAAAACTTTCACGTGATCATTACAAAAACTTGCCTATGCAATATAAAGAGATTTTTTTTCAGCAAGAACAAATAAAAATTTCATCAGAAAGTATTTGATATTTTTCTTAATTTTGATCAAAACATAGATTGTTGGTACATGTTAGAATCGCCTCGGCGATGCGGTTCTAAAGAGTCTCCACAATCTATGTTTTGGAGCAAAAATAAGAAAAATAGGTATACCCCTGCATACCCCAGTTTTACAATATAAAAGTGGGGTTTAAGGAGGTATTCACTGCACGGACATGTTTTCCTGATGTGCAAATAAGTTCGCCAGTACTTCTAACGGTAAGTCTGTGGCGTCTTTCTATAGATAAAAAGGCTTCGATATCTTTTTTATGGGTTCCTTAGCTTGACACAATTTCAAAAGTAATTGCTTTCAAAAAGCTTTTCAAAGTTCGTCACCAAAGGTATAACTATACTATTGTTTGATTTATGCGTTTTGATAGCTTCGGAGAATTTGATCTTCTGGTTTAAACTTTTGTGTCTGTAAATGCATGCACATATAACAAAATAAATAAGACATTCTATACAATCATTGCATATATAACAAGGGAATCAGACGGAAGTCGAAACGACTTTTTCAGAATCCGTATCCCAAAATTTGATTTTTTGACGCGAGCCTTGTGCAAAAAAGAAACACTGAAATTCTATTAGGGTGTAAAAGTAGTTTGTGATTCTATACGTATGATATACCGGCACAATCGCATACGCTGAAACGTTTTATCAACTAGGTAGTTAGCCCGAAAATATACATGATACACATAAACAATTTATATACCTATTTATCATGTTTTGTTATAACAGGATCACGACTAGCTTGTCAATAATTTTAACGTCTTGACGGCTAATGAGTTTCCATTTTTGGTTAAACATCGTTTTTTTTTAACAAAGGCGGGAAATTTATCAGACCTCCTGTCTAAATATGACGTTATTTCAGAATTGTCACGTGTGTTATTCATTGACACATTGTAGCTAATGGTGCTCCAGGTCAGTCATTGAACAAGGATAATTTGCCCTTGTCTCCTTGCACTTTGATGACTTTAAGTTGACCTAAATCATTACTCAGCATGATCTCAAAAATTCCTTTATTACTTCTGCGAATGATAATACCTTTCAAATAAAAGTCAGTTAACATAAGTTATATAAGTTAATATAAGTTTAACAAACATATCTATGCTATTCTGGCACGTATGCATTGACATTCTTATTCAGACGAGTTTCCTCATTAAATGGGCCGCCGCATGGAAAAAAACAACAAAATGCTTGGGCGAAAACAAAGGCGCAGCTGATCAGCGCCTTTGTTTTCGCTACACGGATAATACAATCCCTCTTCTACTTAAATATAAAATTTCAAGCCTCTCGGACCTTGGCTTATTCGGCCCTAGTCAATTCGGACCCTAAAAACTTCGGCCCGAGTCAATTCGGACCTCGACCACTGGTCAATTCAGACCCCGACCACTGGTAAATTCGGACCCTTTTTTATTGGTCAATACGGACCTCAAAAAGAAAAATTCTTTGGTCAATTCGGACCTTTTCTCTTGGTCAATTCGAACCTTTTCCATTGGTCAATTCGGACCTTTTCCTATGGTCAATTCGGACCTTTTCCATTGGTCAATTCGGAACTTTGAATTATGTACTTTTCATAAAGAAAACTGCTTTCAGATTAAAAACGAGCCTACAGGCAAAGCTTACTCACAACTGACCGACCGTCTGGTTACTGGTTACCCGCTCAGAAGGTCTGAGGAAGGTCTGAGCGTGCTTTAGAAAAGTGGTTTAAGGCAAACCATCCATTCATATAAGCCATAGTGTTTACTTGAGTTGTTACATTTACAAGCGCATTTTTGGTGTTATGACATCGTAATGTAGGGTAAAAGTCCTACATAATGGAGGCAACGTCCCGACATCACTATAACTGTTGACTGGGATGCTAAGCCACAAATCAATCAACCAACAAAACAAAGTATATAGCTCGCGAATAATGCATGAACTAATGGCATGAGAAAGTACAATGTGTTTTTTTTTATTTTAATGATTCGAAGACACAGGCAATCCTTCCATCTTAAATCATTCAAGCATTGGCTAATTCGGACATTATTTCTGTTTCACGGTGGTCAATTCGGACCCTAAACAGATTCTGACATTGGCTAATTCGGACCTTAATCCGATTCGGACCGTGGCTAATTCGGACCCTATTTCCGAAAGATAATTGGCTAATTCGGACCTCAATTTTGCGGGGTCCGAATTGACCAGTGGTCGAGGTCCGAATTAACGAAGGTCCGAATTAGCCAAGGTCCGAATTGTCCACAGCCGAGGTCCGAATCAGGGCCGAATTAGCCAAGGTCCGAATTAGCCAAGGTCCGAATTGTCCACGTACCGCCTCGAATTATCTTCTGTGACTGTACAGAAAAAAAAGGTACAAGTAGGCAAAGATCAGGAAAAGGCGCAATCAGAAAAAGATTCCCACTCCAAAAACCGAGGTGGGAAAAAACCAAACTAACAATCAGGTACTTATACCATGAAACATATCGTAAGCCGAATGAGCAGCTATTTTCCCAATAGGTGGCCACTCAGTTACCTTAACTTAACTAAAAATATGAAAACATACATAACGCGCCAACAGCACAAAAATTTTTTTAAACACCAAGACATAAAACAAAAAGAACCACCACAGAAAGGTACAAGTAGGCAAAGATCAGGAAAAGGCGCAATCAGAAAAAAGATTCCCACTCCAAAAACCGAGGTGGGAAAAAACCAAACTAACAATCAGGTACTTATACCATGAAACATATCGTAAGCCGAATGAGCAGCTATTTTCCCAATAGGTGGCCACTCAGTTACCTTAACTTAACTAAAAATATGAAAACATACATAAGGCGCCAACAGCACAAAAAAATTTAAACACCAAGACATAAAACAAAAAGAACCACTACAGAAGTATCGACTTGGAACGATCAGTAACACAAAGTTACTGGCGGGCTTAAACCGGTTTTACATGGCCATAACCTCACCCTCAGCTTCTGCAGTGGTTCATAACATTTAATTAGTTATTTGGTCCTCGTGGTGAATCTCTAACTAGTCAATGAATCATCAAGAACTAACAAATAAATCATGATAAACATCCTGATGAATCAAAAACCAGGACTCACAGACTGAGTAAGCTGCCCGACGATGGAGATCCCTGGGCGCCGAATAACCTACTAACTCCGGAGCAAAAGAAAAACACCAGTTGGACCCCGGTGGGCCAAGCAACAGACAAGAAGCTCCGGCCCCAACCAACTAAAATGAATAGCTTTATGTCGGGGCCATCATAGAGTCTGACGCCCGACCCACCGGCGTGCAATTAAAGAAGGCAGCATAGTTATCAACCATGATTGGGTTAAAAACTAAGCATGCAGACTGTCGCATAACATTCAAGTTATAACCTATACGTCTGTAACGTGATATGATTTTTCTGAACTGAAAAGAAAAATCATTAATTCCCTTAAGTTTCATAAATTTGTACACCAAGTCACCATAAAATTCAGGTTCCGAAAGGCCCTCACTCAAAAGCGTCTTTAACCCAACATTATATTTGGAAATCAATTCATAGTGTCTACGATAAAATTTAGAAAAGGTTTTTCGAAGTTTATGATACCGATAGACATGTTGGAGAAGTTTTGCCGTTAAACATTTATTTCGAGCGTTGAAGTCTGTAACATAATTGCAGACTCTAGCAAACCTAATAAGTTGCGAAATGTATACACCATATGAAGCACGACGAGGAACGTCACCATCCAAAAAATGAAAATTTACTATATCAAAATCAAAGTCATCGCGCTTATCATAAATTTTAGAAGAAACAAATCCATTTGCAACAGAAAGATGTAGATCTAAAAAGGGGGCTTCAGTATCTGAGATATTGGCTTTGTTCAACTGAAGTTCAGGTGGATAAATTTGATTGACCATACCTTCAAAATAAGGGTTGTCAATGTTCAAAAGGTCATCGAGGTACCTAGATGTGGAATTAAAAGCCTCGATAACATCAGCTTGATTATCATGGTTAAGAGAATCCATGAAATCTCTTTCGTAGCAGTATAAAAATAAATCAGCTACGAGAGGTGCGCAATTTGTACCCATCGGAATTCCAACAATTTGTCTGTATAACTTGGTCCCAAATCTAATATAAATATTATCAAGGAGATAGGATAAGGCGTCGCATAGTTTGTGTCGGTACTGGTCGGAACCCAAATTGTTTGTTTTCTCACGCACAGGCTCAAATCATACAGCAAACTGTAATTTTGCATGACTATATGCTATAAATTGCCAACGTTTTTTCAGCGCCTTCATTTGTTTAAGATGAAGCAAAATATGCTAATCTGCCCATTACGTTTCGAATTCTATTCGGCGATCACGAGCTATGTTGATATTAAAACGTATTTTTATTTGCTATTACTGCAGCTGGTGTTGTGCCGTGTGGCGGCCCTAAATAGTATCCCCATACTTCATCCATAATGCAGATTATAGTTTCCTTTTGGTCCTTTGAGATCGGCGAGAATATTCTGAGAAATCAGAAATAAATTATCGGTTTAGATTCATTTTCTAACCAACGTTTTTATACTTGCTTTTGTTTGTATAATACTAGTCTTTGCATCGACTAGCCTGTTGAAAGTTAAAAAAACTACAGCATTTCTCTTTGGCTCCATTTTGCCAAATCTAGAGGGTCACTGAAGAGATTTTTTAGTCGAAACCGCGGTATGGCCCATCCATTTTCTCGTTAATATGGTCACTGCTCTTAAAGGATCTCAGTTTATTTTTTATTAGTTTATTTTATTATCTGACTGTAAATTCAAAGGTATTATATTATGGGACTCGAAGTAGTTCTAAAATTGAACAGTCGTATAATTATGTTTATACATGTACCTTTCAGTTCCATGCATTACTTGTTATGACTTTCTAACCCATAAATAGGAAATACTACCTCCGTCAAATATATTCCCTAGAATTGAAGTTTATATTCATTTCGCATTAGTATTTTTATGCCCACTTATTTAAATCCTTGTACTTTTTCACTGAGGTTTCAGTGCATTATCTACATAAACAGCCACCGGTTTTTTTTGCCACACCGGTTTTTGGCAAACTCAACATGCCTTTAAATTGATCCAAACTTCTCAAAACCACTTTTAAACATAACAATGGAACATACTGACTAATTTCTATATGTTTTCATGATAAAAAGTTTTACAGTTTGTGAGAAATTTACCGTCAAAGTTGAAATTCCCGCGGGATTTTTGAAAAATCCCGCGGGAAAAATAAATCCCGTGGGATTTTTAGAAAATCCCATGGGAATAATTTCCCTTAATTTATAATGGAAAAAAATACCATGGGAAAATTGAAGGAAAATGAAACACTTTAATAAACATTCTATAACCTAAATAAATACTTATCAATACATCAAAACGATATAGGAGGTGTTATTTCAAGTTCTTAATTTTTCCCGCGGGAATTTTTTACCTTGGTTCTACATTGGAAAAAAATCCCATGGGATTTTTTTGAAGTTGTAAAATTCTATTAAGCCAGTGATTGACCTATTCTATCTACAATGAGCAATATCATCAATCATTAGGAACAAGATCAAGACTCTATCATAACTTTTGAATTTTCCCGCAGAAAAAAAATCCCGCGGGAATATAATACCATGTCGATAAAATGGAAAAAAAAATCCACGGGATTTTTTCCACAGAAATTTATTCCCGCGGGATTTTTTCAACATGTCCATTCAAAACACAAGTTTGGAGGCTGTAACTCAGAAACCAAAGTCGCGGACATTTCACACCATACTGAGTAATATAAGTGTAAATTGATGAACACATATATTCTAGACAGATATTTCTTGGCAAAATAAATCTGGTATTCGTGGCAGGCTGTTGTTCTTGGGGGTTTACAAATATACGAGTCCTGCTCTGGGTCCATCTGTTTTATTCCTTTACACTGGTTTTCAAATAGAGTATGCAAGAATAATCAATGTATCGTCTATTATGTAAATCACATCACAGGACCTGAAACGACAATGAAACATTGTTCAAATCTCATGTTGCATAATTAATGGTCTACCACAGTATCTCAATTGTGTACACTAAAATATAGCACATAAATAAGACACTTAGTGTGCTCAAACCACAATTTTGTGTGTTTTACTACGGCATGAACCCCTTCGGTGTTCTTTAACTTTACATCCGACCCACTGCAGCTCATCTATAGCTCCATTAACATCCAGAAAAATGAATTTTGTTTCTTAAATGAAACACAGTTTTACTTTACATACAAAAATTACTGTTAAAACTGTGTTCCACAGACTGGTGCACAGTGTAGTGATTATCTCACTTTATACTCAATGACAAAAATACAATATGTGTCTTACCAGATATTATGGGATCTAAAGGCCCTACAATCACCACAAAAAAGGCATCTGTCTCACTGTCACATGTGAACTGTGGAAATAAGAACATAGTTAAGTATCATGCAAGCATAAATCATTCCAGGCCCCAGATTTAATAGTGAGGCATGCAGAAGGAGAATTACAAGATTTTCATCTTTACATGTAGACTTTTAGTAAAAATATTGAACTATTAAAATGACCCCCATTCTCTAAACATTGAATTGCTTGTTTTTGTGAATTAAATGCCCAATTCAAACTTAAATAAAAGGATTCTAAGAAATAATTTCAACAGTTCCAACTTCCTGAATGTCTGAGGAAACTTTCTGAAAACTAGATATAATTTTAACGCCTTACTCCACTGGACATTTCGAAGCAAATGACGCTTTAATATTAAAAAACAAAATTTCTGAGTCGCAGCACTCACTTCATATTTCAACAACTAACATAAGCTCTGTAGAGCTTTTATTGCGACTATTTCAAGAACATATGTACACTATTTACTCTGAGCTGTGGAAATGTGACTTGCTCAAGGCCACAACAGATGATGCCCCGGATGAAGATAGAACAAGGGAACCCTCGACCCAAAGTCTGATGCGCTACCGACTGCGCCAGTCCGCTCCGACCTATAATTGTAAATTATAGGTCGCCAGTCCGCTCCGACCTATAATTGTGAATTTTACCATCATTATATACTCATTATCTGAGATGATATTGTGAAATGAAGGTTTTCTAAACATTTAAACAAACTGGTCTCAAAGGCTTACTTTCTCACATTTTCATCATTTCGGAAGTGTGTGCAAGATCAGTGCAAAATACATGGTTTGCATCCAAACCATGTAAATTGTTTATTTAAAAAGAGATATGGAAAAATCGTTCAATAATTACAATAATGAAATAACATGTACAACTCTTGGTAAATTTAGCGCTAAATCTACAGAGACAACTGCAGCTCATTTACTCACTACAGCAACAACTGCAGTGAATTTTCCGAGACATCTCGGTCAAAATAAAACGTGAGAGAGTTGTCGTTACTTCTAAATGTAAGCGCTTTTCTCGGGAACATGCAGATGCAGTCTCGTCATTGTTGCTTTTGGGAAGGCGATTTCTTCCTCTTCTTCCCATATAGTTCTTCCCTCGGATAATCGGGTATTATCGAACTGTGTGCATGTGTACACGTGTCGTCCGAGACTGATTGAGAGTGCAGTTTAAAAACAGTTTATGTACAGATTAAAATTTTGATGCTGGTCTACATGTACATGGAGCTGAATGGAAGCTGGTCCCTGAAGGCCTCTAAGCTTGGTGCTGAGACTGGGCACTGTGTATTTTATGGAGTGGAGTCATGGAGCGGAGTATTGGAGTGGATTCTTGGAGTGGATCTTTGGAGTGAATTGTTGGAGAGAAAGAGAAACATTTATTCTGGTGGTAAAATTGGTCTTGTTTGAACGGATGCCATAGCGAAAAAGTGTAGCAAATGCATTACCCGTATCAGTAATGGAAATTAATGGTTAATTTCTGTCACTTATCCGTTACTCGTACAGTTTATGCATTTGTTACACATTTTGTGATGGCGCATGTTCACCCCGAGACAAATTTCACCACCAGAATTGAGGTTTCTGTTACACTCATAATTTCACTCCAAGGTTCCACTCCAATACTCCACTCCATGACTCCAATCCATGACTCCACTCCATAAAATACACAGTGCTGGAAAGTTGGTAGATTTAGATAGTTTAGGAGAGCACTGTGTATTTTATGGAGTCATGGATTGGAGTCTTGGATTGGAGTCATGGAGTGGAGTATTAATCTATTGTTAAATATTTCATTGTGTTGATTTAAAACTTTTCGGCTACAACCGCTAAAATACATTATTCCAAAGTCATATTATTGATAAATACGACACCGGAAGTCAGCAAACAGAATCGAGAAAATATAGACAGATAGGGATGATGAACCGTATGAGGGGTCAACTAGTCCCTCTTACAGAATAAGTAACAGAATAAGTAAACTGTGATAAGCGAAATAAAATAACTTCTGTGACAGAAATATCAACGTAAATATTGATTTCACACACTTGAAATATCTGAATCTGAATAGTTTACTGTTGACACGCCAAATGACATTCAGTATTTCACCATGGGGTTCGGATGGGGGAGAGATTAGTCCCTTGAACGCACGAGTGAAGGGAACTTGGACACACAGTCATCAGACATTTCAGCAGAGGAGATAAGTGAATCAGGGAGGTCATTCCAGTCCCTGATAGTCTGTGGAATTTAAAGAAACTACTTTTGTACGCTTCTTTGCTAGCTGAAGTTATCTGAAAAGCCAAAGAGTGTTGATTTCTACAACGCCTATTCTTTGGGATAAGGTCATTTGTTGGTATTCTGGCTTTACCCTTTAGACCTTTGTATCTTAAAGTCTATTATCCTTCCTCCTTTTCTTAAGAGATTCCCATTTCAGTTGATCTAAAATGCCAGTCATGCTCCCAGTTTCAAAAACATAATTTCCCGTCACAAACCTTGCCGCACGATTTTGGACCTTTTCCAGTTCTTCCTGGAGGCCATGAGTGTGAGGGACCCAAACTGAGCTTCCATATTCCAAGACCGCACCAGTCCTTTATAAGCTGCTTAAAGGATCTCAGTTTTATTTTATTCTTTCACATCTGGGGGACAAGAATACAAATTTCTCCTCAAGAATCCGAGAGTTCTGTTAGCCTTTGTACAAACATTGGAAATATGGGTATTCCATTTCAAATCATTTGTGATAGTTACACCCAGGTATTTTAATTATGCTTTCAAAGTTTTCCAGTACAGTGCCCTCAAGGGTGTAGTTAGCCTGTATCTTACTAGACCGTTTATTCGTCAGCTGCATCATGTTGCATTTGACGGGTTGAAATCTCATTCCCCATTTCCTAGCCCAACTGCCTAAACGATCAATGTCTCTCTGAAGTTTCAATGTATCCTTTTCATTCTTGATTTCACGATAACAAACACAATCATCAGCAAAGAGTCTTATTTCAGACTCAATGCCTGCTGAGATGTCATTTATATACAAGGAAAACAGCAAGGGGTCGAGAACGGAGCCCTGAGGGACACCCGACACAAATGGAGCCCAATCCGATTTAATACCATTAACCACTACCCTTTAATTTGTTGTCTGAAACAAAGGAAATCATTTATCCAATTCAGTGTTGTTCCACCTATTCCATAGCTAAACAATTTGCTTTTAAGAAGTTCATGGGGAGGAGTATCGAAAGCCTTTTCAAAATCGAGTATAAAAGAGTCGACCTGGCCTTTTTGTCTAAGAGGTAGGCTACACCTAACATACTATTTGGTCTACCGTGTGCATATTCAAGGTGTCATTACGCTTTGTACTAAACTTATGAAACGAACATGAAGACAAAGCCGCACCTCAACCAGTTAAAGCAAGTTCAGCTTTTTGCCCAGAACTGTGGTACATGTACTTTCGAATGCTCTCCCCGCCTGCATTGTAATACGATAGCGTAATTTATATTAGAGTGTCCGTTTCGGGAGCGGGTGGTGGTTGTTCGATCCCGGTTCATACCAAAGACGTTCAAAATGGTAACAGTGGCTACTACCATCTGAATGGTTTACTGGCGATACGCCAAATTGACAATACTTCAGTTATTCTCTTTGGCTCCATGTTGCCAAATCTAAAGGGTCACTGACGAGACTTTAATAGTCGAAACCGCGGTATGGCCCATCCCCTTTCTCATTAATATGTTCACTGCTCTTAAAGGATCTCAGTTATAATTTTATTCAACAGCTTGGCGCTAAGCATTCCAAGCACTGGCTTCTCTTCTCTAGAAAAGATATAAAAAAGATAACTTCAGTGATGACAATACAGTAAATATGTTAAGGTGTTGGTTGATAGCGGGAAATACAGTTCTATCATTGTAGTCTGGTGATGGTAATACCTGGAGTTACAACGAGGTGCGCCGTTTTAGTCAACGGCGGAACACTACAAACATAATATAATTATAATACAGTTGTACAGTTCAGTTATGCTGATAGCCAGATGATGCACATATCCCATTTATCACAGGACTCTTTTTAACAATTATCTTTCTCTGTGCAGTCATCCCACCTTCTATCTTGTACCATCTTCAAGATGTTTTGGACCGAGATGACTCCAAACAAATAGAGTAGGCGAGTAAGAACGGCTTAAGCTGCTTTGTTTAAACAAAGTCTTTTTGATAGATTGCTCTCGAAGTGTCAGAATATTAATATAAAGATTTAGTTTAAAACGTTTATTGGTGTAAAAATATGAAATATTATGGATTTTAATCACACAAGGTAAATTTTTAATCTTTTATGGCTGGCGTAATTTTATGATAACGCTATCATTAATTGATCGCCAAAATGCCATAGGTTTTCGCTCTGAATAGAATCTGAAGAGTTTACATTCTCGCGAGATCTGACGAGACCTCATCTAGATCTCTCGCATTTGACGCTTTGCATTATGGGATATAGCCAAAATCGGCTAATCCCGTGTTCATGAGATCAGACGATACCTTATCTAAAACCTTATCTAAATTATTATTTTTTTCTCCAAAACTTATGTTTATATTTATCTTGGTAACATAATACATATCGAAAGAGAATCTTACAAAATACCTTCAATTCCTGATTATAAAATGAATGTCTGCGCATGCCAGGTACTCTAATTATGGCGGAAAATATGGCCGCAATGGCGGTCAATCCCAGAAGCCAAGCGTCAACTGCGACAGGTCAGTGCTTACAGCGCTACCTGGCGGCGACAATGGAAGAGTTTACTGGTGACACGCCAAATGACATTATTTCACCAGCTACCAACAGGTAGTAGAAAGATATTGATTTATAGAGTATCTTTAAATTTTTAGAGTTTCTATTAATTTATAGTACCAATGTTCTATAGATCAAACATGTAATGGGATGATCGTGTGCAGGGACAGTAGATTTACAGGTTGTATTATAGATCACTGTCGTGTGGCTCGGTAGCTCAGTCAGTGGTAGAGTGCTCCCACGGTAAGCGAGAGACCTTGGATTCGAGTCCCGGTCAGGCCACATTCTTTTTCCGCTCCTTTGACATTTGGTGGCTCAGTGTAGATCCGTGCTCGGGCTGCGAGCAGCAAAAAAAGGGACTTGGTTCTCTTTGGTTCTGGCATGGTTCCGAGCAGATTCGGGGATGAATCTAATTAAGTAGGGGGATATTGTAATGGGTCGATCGTGTGGCTCGGTAGCTCAATGATAGAGTGCTTGCATGGTAGGCGAGAGATCCTGGGTTAGAGTCCTGGTCGGGCCACATTCTTTTTCCGCCCCTGTGACATACGCTTTAAACTGAAAACTGTTTGCGTACCACTGATTTTTACTGCGTACATGGTATCCACAGGTGTGAATTCTTTTATGCGTACAGGGCGAAAAATCATGCATACATAGTACTACATACGCAGTACGCATTGTTATCTACTTCGCTGCAACAGTATAAAATTTAGCTTCAACTACAAAGAATCAGAGGGATAACATAAAAATTACAATTTTGATTTTTTGACAGTGTTTTAGATAATCATTGATGAATTTTGTAGCGCAAAAAAGCCAATGTCATGGGAACATACATGTGATATTTTTTCCTTCTCCGCGGTCGAGAGATTTTCAGTTTGATATCGTAAATTTGCCTGTCATATCGGGAGGTTTCTTTTCTCGTGGTCATCACCAAAAACATTCAAGAGCTCAGTGGTTTCGGGGGATATTTTTGAAGTAGAAAAGAAAGATATCATTAGATAGATTGTAAATTCTTACCATTTTATTTTAACAAAGCAACAATTACATCCAAACTATTTTGAATATGAAGTGCTTAAATCCAATGTCAGCATTACAATGGGATTTTCTTTGGACTCACTGCGATACGGTCCGTAGATTTTGGTCATTCCATAATTGATTGAAATCTTTCTAATTGTATCTATTTTTACAGCGCTTGTCACTTGAAGGCACATTGTTTATTTTGGTGATCAATTAAAAAGCAGACACCAGGCTTGATTAATCAGTTAAAAATAATCCTTCTTGTAAACATCAATTATTTGACACTCCAACACAGGCTATACAAGAAATGGACACTTGGATAAAAAAAAGTGTAAAATAAAGTACATAAATGGACTTTTTGTCATATCGGGAGATAGGGCATATCGGGGGACCGTCGGGTAAGGGGCATATATAAGGGCCCTTGAATACGCCGATATCGGGAAATATCACATGTATGCATACGGAGCAGTGTGCGGTAATCAAGTATGTTGAAAGAGTGGGCAAGACCTTACAAACACTTCGTAATTCATGAAACCCAAGGAAAGTGCATAGAAAATGGTGAGGAGTTGTATGTTCCTCTAGTATACGCTATTTTTAAGAATCGAAAAAGTGGGAGGCATAGGGAAGAACTGGTTGGGCTTCGACTTAGAAAATCAGATTTTTCACCAAGACAACACCACAGTGCTACAGATAAGCAGCATACATGTATCTGGGTATTTACCCAATTAAAATGTCTTGAAACCCAATTAAGATTTTCAACTCTGCGTACAGAAAAGCAAAAGAAATCTTCGATCCGCAAATCAGATTATTTTCTTTGCGTACAGCCCTATAATTTGTCAAAATAATCTTGTTTACCCAGCTGTGCCTGCACATGCGAATAATAATAATCGAGAACATGGGTCTATTTTTGGAACTTGGTCCCCGTTTCGCCATTCATATCGTACAAAGCGTCTTGATGATCTAGACTATGAGCCAAGAATTTCAGCCAATCGATTTTCGTCGCCAGGTTGCATGTGAGAATAGAAATTGTACTTTCAGTTTGGAAGCCCAATATTCTTTAGCCTATTTCTTTCAATAATGACCCATCAAACTTGTTTTATTGAATTTAAAGTTAAGAACACTTGCTGAAATTTTATTTTTCATTATTTCCACGCAAACAATTTATTGATTCTGCAATTAACATCTTAAGGGCATCCTAAAATCTTACGCAACTTACGATGTGTTAACCGTACCCCACCCACTATGCCTGTATTATAGAGCTTGATGGCTCTTGACTATAGTTGCAATTGGAATTTAAATATCAAAAAAAGATCATTTCCAGATATTACTTCATTGAGCAAAATACTTTTCACAACAGGAAACAGCTTCCAAAATATTTTGTGTCATTTAAAATGTGGATTTTTGTATTTTCTACGAGTAGATTACAAGTATTAGCTTTTACAAAAAACTTAATCACAAAGTACCACTTCCAGTGATATAGGAAATTAGCTGAGATACCCTCAAAAGAAGGGTCAAATCAGTAATATCATTGAAATACATGATTTTTGTTTTTAATTTTAACTGTATTTTCATCCTCCATTATGTAATACGATACTCAATACAAAAACATGAAGTACCCAATTCGAAATTTTAAAAATTATATTTTTACCCAATGGATTCCGAAATACCCAAAACATTACGAAAACTTGCCCATGTAATATACAGAGATTTTTTCAGAAGCAAAAATTTGAAAATTTCATTGAAAAATTTTTAATATTTTTGATATTGTCGCTCAAAACATATATTGTGGGTACTTGTTAGAACCGCCTCACTGAGGCGGTTCTAACAAGTACCCACAATGTATGTTTTGGATCAAAATTTAGGAAAATTAGGTATACCCCTGCATACCCCAGTTTTACTATATAAAATTGGGGTTCAAGGGGGTATAAATGTCACGGACATGTTATCCTGATGAGAGGTGGGTAAATACCCATTGACCATCAATCCATATCTGGAGCACTGACACCATCTGCTCTGACATCGATCTTAAGAAACATTGACTTATACTATTTGATAGGAGAGACTACGGCATGAGCCATACGTATAGCCCCGCTTTAGCCCCGGTGGCTCTTAGTGATGGAGTCAAAGACAAAGGACTCCATACTTTGTTAGTGGACACACTTTGAGACTAAATTTTCAGCAGTTTCATTAAAATGTCCCTAAATGTAAATATTGTTGTGTAGAAAATGTTTTTCCCATTAGCATTATTAGTGTGCAAAGTTTGGACTTTCATCTTTGAAAACAAATAACATACCAAGAACAGTTCATGAACTTTCCGACTGTGCCTTGTATTTGATACATTTGTCCAACAAGTTAAATTGCTGTAGACATATGAGAACAATTTGTTATTGGAAGAATAAAAAGACCAGGAATTGTTATTTACACGTAAATTTAAAGCTGATATTAATTATGTCAAAGCTGTGGAAGGCATATAAGCAGTGAATATGCTGCAACACTTTCTGAAACCATTGACTGTATAAGGCCAGTTGTTCGCATTTACATTTTTGAGTCAGTGTGTATGCAGAGATCTGAGGCAGCTTATGCTACATTGATATTGTACGCATTACCTTCTAAAATTCTTGATGGTGAACAGCACATCAAAACAACGAACTAAATGATAACAAGTTTGTAGAATGTAAGACCATTTTCAAAGCCTGGTATTTATGTACTGGGCCCAAAAAAAAGAGCTGTGCTTAGGGTTTCACTCTGAAATTTTCTAGTTATGGTAGGGCATTTTTTATTTTATTATTATTATTATTATTATTATTTACTGACTGCGCATACAAAACATGGGCAGATCCAGAGTTGGGGGGGGGGGAGGGGGGACAGGGGGTCTGGACGCCCCCTGGAATTGCCAGATTATTTATTTTTGCCATGTTGAAATTTTCCGTCAGACCCCTTCTGGGGATTGGGACCCCCGCCCCCTCCCACTGAGAAAATTTTCTGGATCCGCTCATGCAAAAGTAGTATCCAGGGAATGTAATGACCTCCCTCAGGGATGTTATTGGCTTGAAAATGTGAGGGGCCAAATACTCAGCTAGAATCATTATCGCCTATCTCCTTACTATTGCTTTATAAAACCAATGTCTGATGACTGTGTTCAAGTTTGTATCTCTTGTGAGGGCCAGGGACTGATTTCATTCCTGGCACACACCCCTGGTGAAGTATTGCCAGTTTGGCGTGTCACCAGTAAACCATTCAGATATGCACATTATCCCTTGAGTTGGAGATTTCAAAATAAACACGGGTAAATGCCGAAGCCATGTTAGAACAATCAATTATCCTGGCAAAAGCCATCCAGAGGCAGGCTACTTAGTGCACATTTCTTTCAACTGCCAAATGTTCAGATTCTAGATCAACAACTAAAGGCCGAACTTACTCGTGGCCGAAATGGCTCGTTACTGATCGTCTGGTATAGCTATTTAGAAATGCCATCATTTGTGTCAGTTTGGCAATTTTAGCATCCGAGTGCTCTCTCTGAACCACTGTATTGCCTAATATATATTTCTCTAACTTGGCATGCCCATGGTGGTGTTTTAGGCAGATTTTTTAGATATTTATTGCTGTAATGTGACTTTATCGGTTATAGAATGAAACCGAAAGTAGAAAACTCCCAACGTCCGGAAGCTATTCTTACCAGATTTTTGATTGGCTGATGGTGTGCATTGTAAGAAGACGCATCGTACTGAATGTCTTTATCGATTTTCCGGTTTACCTCTTTAACAAGGAAAAAAATGTTACTGGTCGTTTTTCCCCAAAAGCGGATCGAGAAATATACGGATATGTCTGAACTTTCTGTGCGTACTGAGTGAAAAAAATCATGCATACATACACAGTACACATTCCTACACAATCTGATCTCTTAGCTGGTGACACACTCAAAAATGAACAGGGTTTTGAGATTTTTTTTATATATGTCTGGCACACGACTCAATTACAAGCTAATATTTCCGAATGTCAAAAATTTTCAGCGTGTTAATGTTTGCTGCTCAGCACGCATTTGTCTTATATTTTAATGAGTGACTGCTTTTTAAGATTGGAGCCTTGAAACCTGTTACAGAAATGAATTAGGAATATTCCTAAATGAGCCATGTCATGACAAAACTAACAATGTGGTTTTCTGAACAGGTCTGACACAAACCGAGCTGTACAAGTACCGAAGATGGCTATAGGCTATAAATGCGTATATACATAGATGTTGGATTGGAAAGTAGAGAAATTGTAGTATCCAAAAACAAAGGTGCTGATCATCTTCACAGTTATTGGGAAGCTGATCTGCATCTTTGTTTTCACATATGCAAAATGTTTGTTTTCTCATGGAGTGGCTCATATATTCTGTGTACCGTAGTTTTCCAAATCTCCCTGAAATGAAAGCAAAATCTCTGAGCATGCCTAATTTTTATTTAAACTTCACTTGATACTAAATTCTGTATTATTTTTTTCTTCTTATTCTTCAATTGTGTGTGTGTGTGTGTGTGTGTGTGTGTGTGTGTTTTCATCCCAAAGCATTTTTTTCTTCTTTGTAGGAAATAAGGAGAAATAATGGAACTGTGCTCACATTTTGTAGTACAAAGTCAAATTCATAATTTAAAAATGAAATGATTGAAAATAAAAAAAAAAAAAATAATGAAAAAATAAATAACTGCCCTTGTGGCTATTGTTTATAATATAAATGCATTTTTCTCTCTCCCTCTTAAAAAGATTAATAAAACACATATTTTCCTAGTGAACAATATGCCAATCTTCTAATAGACACTAGAATTGGTAAGTCACACAGGTAGGCTATGTTCAATAGACAGTCACAGGTCATAAATCACCATTCAGTGTCTGGGGTAAAAAAATGGTCGTGTCATAAAAAAACATGCTTCAAGCATTTATGCAAACAGTATTATAGGTTGTGATCATCTTCAGTGATGGATCAGCACATCATTTTTTGCTGTTGATTGCAATTGTTTTATATCAAACACACATTTAATAGAAGCTAGACACTGTTGCTCAACAGATGTACTTATTTTTTTTTTGGAAATAATGAAGGTAGATTTTCTCTTGATGGTACTCAAAAAGACAAAAGGATAGAAATTCATTTTAGTCAATGCATCAGGTAATGCCTCAACCTTTATATGGATATGATTGTTTGTTTTTATTCTTTAAATATGTTACAAATAAATAGTCTGGAGTATTATTACCAGAAACTTTTTCTTGTAAGTATAATATTTATAGAAATTTTTAGTTTTTAAATACTATTAATGGTCAAAACCTGACTTTGAAAAAATACATCATTATGCAATTGACAGTGTGGGGGTGGGGGCAGGGTGGTATGAACAGTATTTCTTGCACACCTGACGAGAAAATAGTACATTAATTGGGTTGTTTTTCATGAATCATTTGAACTTTGTGTTTTTTTTATTATATCAATTTTAAATGTTTAAAATAACATACATATTTATTAATCTATACTCACGATAATATTACTCTGCTACTCTCTCTATTCCCCCATGAACGCCGACTTATTACCAGCCGTGTAAGACGCCGATACGTTTGTAACCCGTGTGAAATCAACCACCGTAAAATCATGCAAGTCATGAATCGATAACAGTAAACTTCCTCTTTTTGCGAGAAAATAAGTAAAGTACAGATATGCGGGGAGGCGGGAAGCAGAGTAATTGTCTGCTCGGGCCTATCGTAATATTATCGTGAGTATAGATTAATAAATATGTATGTTATTTCAAACATTTAAAATTTATTACATCTAACTCACGATAATATTACTCTGCTAAACAGATTTTATCTATAAGGATGGTGGGAATAATCTGGACTGAATGGAAAACAAGTAATAGACTTACCATTCGAACTAGGTTACAATAAGATTCGGTGTAGGAACAACAGGGCTGGAAATGTCCATGGCAAAAGTAATGCACATGAAGCCAACCCGGAGATTGCCAAATTCGAGTCTACTAGTACTATGGCTGGGATACAGTCATAATGAAAAGCCGCAATAATACGGCTATTTCACGCTAGAGATGACTCGGATTAGCGTCCAAACGGAAGCATTTGACAAAACGTTCTCACCAGAAAAGATGCCTACCTACGTTCAGAACAATTCAACAAGAAAAAGTTCAGAACGAGCCGAAAAAACGAAGTTTGTTGCAAGTCAACAATACTCGATTACACGTTCAAAACCGGAACCGGAATTTATCTCCAGTTGCATAGCAACAGAGACTGACTTCCGGAACACGGTATATACACGCATAGAATAAAAACTTGGAGGTATGCGTATTCGAGACCTTTCGATCCCAAGAACGCCACTGGAAAAAGGGCGCAAATAGCCGCTCTGCAATGGTAAGGAACCATTGTCGAGCAACGCTAGATATCACCAAAAAGGCGAAAAATAATCAAAATCAATGAGCTTCACAGTGAAACTAATTCACAGTGTATATTGAATACCTATGAATAAGAAACCTGTATAACATGTAAGACAATAATGAGAACGGCAGACTACATTGTAGTCGGCAACAGAGAAAAACGATAAGACACGTGTTTGTCTAAAACAAGTCCTCATTATTAAGTTTGACATGTAAGAGACAAAATTGTCCAATGCAGTCAAACTGAAAATGGCACAGATCTCAAAGAACATCTGCGTCCAATATAGCAATTTAGCTGCTGTATCAGAAAACAGTGATACAGACGCTAAAAGAACCGGAAGTAGCAGAAAATTCTCGCTACTTTCCCAGGTAAAACAAAATGCAGCCAGAAAATTGTTCTGATCTGCAGGAAAAAAGGCATAAACAGATAGCCTGTGACAAAAAGACAATTAATCAAAGACGTTGCCTAAGCTAACATCTAAATAAATGACTTTTCAAATTCTGAAAAATCAGAATAAAAACCGTTCACGCTGTTTAGAAATGCAGAATGGCCCGAGTCTCTACAGAAACTCAAAGATCCCCCGAAGGATAGATCATATGCAATGTCTAAACAGATATAAAAAAGGTTCAATATTTACTAAAAACATTGAAACATTCGTGAACTAGTTGGAAGCTGTCAGGAAATATTCTAAGATAGAGACTATCAGAATAGTAAACTGACACAACCTGCAGAACAAAAACTGTGCAGGAAAGAAGAATCCTAAAATTGATGGTGTGACCATCAAGAAGAAACGCAGGAAACTAAGTCTTGCATAACCAATCAGGATTCAATTATGTGTCTTCACTATAATTGGCAGAGTCGTGAATGAGACATAAAACATTGACTGTTAGCCAAAGCAAACACATCTATGAGAAGGGCAACCGGAATACCTCAGAATATACACTATTCCGAGTGGTAATCAGCCCTACTAAATAGCGAAATGGTATAATTCAGCAGATATATTACGAACATAACCGATAAAGACGCATGTCTATAGGTACCGGTTTAAGTTATGCCTTCTCTTACCAGTCTGTCAGACTGATAGGCATGACCGATAAGACACGTCTATAGGTTCTAGACTACGTTATGCCTACTCGTACCAGTCTGTTAAACTGACAGGCATGACCGTCAAGTTCGAAATATCGCCCCCCCCTCCTTTTTCAAGAAGACAAAACTGTAACATGCTACAGATAGCAAGTGCTACAGAATAAAGCTTCCAGAAGGATTGAATTATACCCGCAATATGGGTCATCCAAATAAAGAAGAATGGACGAAAACCATTTCTTCTTAAGGAGGGGAAAATAGTCAATACCACTGCTCTGTGAACTAACGAATTATGTAAATTGGTCAGAACAATGAAGGAACAAAATGCTATCGAAATACCAGGTAAACTAAGACTGGTGAAGTCCAAACAGCGAATTAAGACAGGTAATTCGTGATTGGCTAAAAAAAGATAGCAATGCAGATTAAAACACACATGGTAATACGACTCATGGGTGATCTGTTTACGACCAAGGTCTGATTAACTGAGATTGGTCGATAGGTTGAAGCCGAATTAACGACTTAAACCCTAGACAGAAACAGAAACACGCTGACGAGCCGAATTGAACACATTATAAAAATTGACAATTCGGTCAGCATATAATCTGCATGTTCCATTGCAAGAACTATGACCGGAAACAATACTCCAGTTAATTCTTGCGCATACAAAAAGGACAATCCAAGAAACAAATCCTAAAAAGATGTTGTTTCAGAAGGAAATTCTTGGGAGCACATACAAAAAGTCTTGAGGCCCCAAGGGAAAAGATTAAGGAACCTTTCCCCGTGAAAAGGAAAAGAGATATCTCATTGACAAGAAACTATTCCGGAAGGAACGTCAGGTCAACATAAGTAGCTCGCCCATACCTCGAAAGGCAGAAGAGCTGATACCAATGTTCCGTTGAGGAAAAAAATGTGTATGCCCATTTAGTCAGAAAGTATATTTCATGACCAACGAACCAATCAATGCTATAATTAGCTACTTCATAAGAATGAAATGATAGGTTGAATGGCATAAACTTCACAGATTCTACCTCTATTGAAGATTGAATCTTTGGTAGAAGTTGGGTATGTTCTCAGATAGATAGGAGAACTCCCCGCAGACACATGAACTGTATCTAGAACCTAAATGAGACTACAGCTCCTAGATAAGACCAAAACGACTAGAGTCTCCAAGAAACTTAGTCGAAAAATGACTAACGTCATAAAATGGCCATATAAACATAATAAGCAGAAGCTGAAATCTCACAAAGACCCGAAGCCACAAGATGAGGTCTACCCTGTACAGAACACTAGCCCCAGGAACCCCCAGGCAATGTCTATACGAAGGTGCATGATAACCCTCAAAGGAAGTCCCCACTACCTTGTAATGATATACAAGGAACTGCAACATTCCGTGGAAGCTTTCAGCTTACGAAATAGCAGTGGCATTCCTGCCCAGAAGCATTTAATGGGCAAGAATGGGACGAAGGACGAATATGAATACATTGAAAATTACATCAATGAATCATGAAATAACATGGCTGCTAGCACGAACTGATACGTTCTGTGCGAAGTCAGTGTTGAAACGTACAGCGAGGGATGCAAGATAAAACCCCGCCAAACGTGCTCAACGGTGTATTCAAGCAGAACACGTACTAAAAAGAAACATGCCTGCGCCGAATACAAAACAACTCCCCAAGCTTCCAAGTTTGCGAAACTGAAGCACAGGGAAGATAACTCCTGTTTGAACTTCAAATATGAAGGAACAAGAGATGACAGGAAAACATGAACCGCACGGTAATCGGTCATTAGACTTAACCGGGATGTATGCAAGGAACAACTATTGTATTTGCATAAAAGAATACCTGGCAACATAAAGATGGACACCTCTTATTCAACATTCAAAGTCAGACTACTCAACAAAGAGCTAGATGATCTTATAAGTTGAATAAGAAAACGATTCCAATTAAAAAGTTAGTAAAATAACTTTGTATGGAATCATAAAAAGAAAATAAACATAGTACAATGTAACTATGTTATCTTCATCAAATGTAAAGTAACTCTTACAATCCGAAGACTGTTATGTTACCATAACAAATGTCCAACCAATTTATGACAAAGAAACTGATCTCGGATCTATAGTCACGATCAGGTCTTAGCCAAATATTGAATTTCAGGTGTAGAGATCCTGTAATTCAAATAGCGGGGAACAAATTTGTCTTAAAAATGTGCACCCGAGGAAGAAGCAAGCAAAATGCTGCTCTTAAAAATGAGACCCTGATTATTTCATCAGTAGTATGAAATAAATAAGTCTCTCGGCTACCAGAAAGAGTATTTCGTAAACTAATTTTTAGCGAAATAAACTGTGGTCTGGTTGTACCCCGTGCGTCTTAGGTGCACGTTCATAATAAAGTGCCCCAAGAAAATTGCCACCAAGCACATGGGATGGTGTCAAAATAAAAGGTACAAATCGTCATGAGACACGTGAGATAATCCACTGACACATGACAAAAAGGAGAACGATCTGCATAAAACGAGATCTTCTCACGTAGTACGATGTACGAATGGTAGCCGAAGGTACCCAAAACCATGGCTCAAGGAGAAAGAAAATGCCTCAATTAGAATTGAAACTACGCAACAAACGAGTGTACAATTCCAATGGCAAGGCAAATAACTATCGTACAAGCGATAAGGGCTGACCATGGCTCGTTGTGAGCCGTGGCAAGCGATGTTCAGAAATGAAGTCGAGATATAGAAATCAGCGCTTCCTACTGAACATTTCCCGTTATACACGGTGATAAAAACCGTGCATCGGAAATAAACTTGAAATTGTATGAGTCATTGAAATGATCTAAAAACATTCCAAGTTTCCAGACTGACACAACCTGCTGGTGTCACTGGACAAATTAAGGAATCGGCTCAAACTACGTTACGACGAGCGTAATTCCAAAAAGAAGCCGCAAGTTAGCCGTATCATCTGATATCAGAACAACGGTTCTAACAATAAGCGCCTCAATGCCTGTAACTACACATGCATTCAGTGGTTACAAAGCAAAATGTGTGCAATGCTCGAACTTAGCCAGACGACAACACAAAATGCAATCGAATGGCTTCGAAAGACATGAGCATTTCCATTAGCGTGTGCTACACCCTTAAGAAGCTCTTCTGTGCACTTGGCAGTCACTTGCATACAATCGTTTGCAAGGCATCTATCGTGCACCAGACGATGGACATACGAGCCGCCATTAGCTCAGAGCTCGTGTTGAGCTGAAAGCCACTCATCGTCTAGTGTTGCTCGAGCAAAGACTGCACACGAGTTAAACTCGTCGACGCTAGAAGCGAGTGCAAGCAAACGCCTAGCATCTAAAAGAGCACACAAGCCAATGCTCGCCCGAGTTCGCAACACTCGAGGCGTGCAATGAAGCCGTCGACGCTCGAAGCGAGTGCAAAGCAAACGCCTAGCATCTAAAAGAGCACACAAGCCAATGCTCGCCTGAGTTCGCGACACACGAGGCGTGCAATGTAGCCGTCTAGTGCTTGAGAAAAAAGACATACGAGCCATCGCTCGGTCTAGACTCAAGATCACTAGTTACGACAGCCGGTGCGTAGTAACGGCCTATATCACCCGAGCGTTAAGCAACTAGCTATAGCGCGAGTTCAAGGCGCATCACCTTCCCAACCAAACAAAATCACACAATGTGTCTGTTAGGTTCGAAATTAGGCCTAAACGTCCCAGAACAAATTCATGTCGGAACGGAATCACACAATGTGATACGGATGGCCTGAAAAAGAGCGGTTCCTGAATATAGCATTCAGAAGAGCGCTCATACGGTGCAAATATGGCACTGCCAAGGCAGGCCTACATATTAAGCACCCGGCTGTTATGTTCAAAAGCTAGATACTTCAATGAACTTAATCAGAAGAATCAAAGCCATGGGAGCCTGAACTAAAGACAGATTCCCCGAACACAACTGTTGGGAAGAGTTTTCCAGATACATGTACGTGGAATACTCAAGAGAATATGCCCCAGTGTTTGGACCAATTAAGGGCCAAAGCCTGAGAGGAAGAAATTTCACACCAAACTACTTACCAAAGTTCAGCGGATTCTCGTTACCCTCGGAAAAGGGCAAGGAGAAACTCAAGAAATTTCAACCGGCTGCATAAACTCCCCAACATCGTATAAGTTATTTCGCTAAAACAACCACTGCCAACAACCGACGAATGTGGTCGAAGAATGGAAGTTAAAGCCGAAAATACTTCGCATGAATTGTCATAAAACAATTCCTGCATAAGAAAAAACTGTCCCATAATGAAACGGGAACAGTCTGCACTTACCTGTATCGACATCAAATTTCAAAGCAAACTCTGAAATAACAAGAGAAATACATGGCATGGAAACAAATACATACAAAACAAAGTTTGTTCAGCAATCCCGGGGGGAAGAAGAGCTGCTCGAGCCAAGGACACAAACCAAGACCCAAAATATTTTGGAAATGTCTTGAATTCAAAAACACGTCCTTTCGCCATAAATGCGCCGAGCAAAAAGAGGAAGTTTACTGTTATCGATTCATGACTTGCATGATTTTACGGTGGTTGATTTCACACGGGTTACAAACGTATCGGCGTCTTACACGGCTGGTAATAAGTCGGCGTTCATGGGGGAATAGAGAGAGTAGCAGAGTAATATTATCGTGAGTTAGATGTAATAAATATACATATATGTATAGAGAGACCTTGATTATATTAGGCAGTGGCTATTTTGCCGGACCCGGCAAAATAGCTCCTAGGGGCTATTTTGCCGGACCCGGCAAAATAAGGCAAAATAGTCTGTAGGCTATTTTGCCGGACCCGGCAAAATAGCTATAATATACATATGGGCTATTTTGCCGGACCAAAAACTTAGTAAAATTTTTATTTCATATTTTTAGCTCGCCTGCACAAAGTGCACAGAGCTATTGTTGTCACCTCGGTCGTCCGCGTTTATGTGTACGTCCGCGTCCACGTCACACTTTCGGTTAAAGTTTTTAGAAGTCTATATCTCTTGAACATGTAGATGTATCAAGTTGATACTTTGCATATTGGTAGATATTGGTCTGATGTTTTATGCAGTACCATCATGACCCATCCTGGGTGACCTTGAGGTCAAGGTCTTAGACTTAGAAATTTTATGTTAAAGTTTTTCATTAAAGTTTTAAGAAGTCTATATCTCTTGAACATGTTGATGGATCAAGTTGATACTTTGCATGTTGGTAGATATTGGTCTGAAGTTTTATGCAGTACCATCGTGGTCCACCCTGGGTGACCTTGAGGTCGAGGTCACGTACTTAGAAATTTTATGTTAAAGGTTTTCATTAAAGATTTAAGAAGTCTATATCTCTTGAACATGTTGATGGATCAAGTTGATACTTTGCATGTTTAAAGATATTGGTCTGAAGTTTTATGGAGTACCATCATGACCCACCCTGGGTGACGGTGAGGTCAAGGTCACAAATTTAGAAATTTTTTGTTGAAGTTTTTCGTTAAAGTTGTTAGAAGTCTATATCTCTTGAACATGTTGATGGATCAAGTTGATACTTTGCATGTTTGTAGATATTGGTCTGAAATTTTATGTTTTTACAACCCACCTGAGCGACCTTGAGGTCAAGGTCATGGGTCATAGATTTTGATAAATTTAGTGGCAAAGCTTAAGTCAGGCGAGCTACGCTGTCCTGCGACAGCTCTTATTATTTTTTTTATCTTCATTTTCTTTTATTAAAGAGCAATTCTCTGTAACCACTTAAATTTTTACATAGGGCCGTGGCACGCATAGTCACCGATTTTGCTGAAACTTTCCTATCTTGGTCATTTGAACACAAAACTAATTAATCAACACTCATTTGGTCCAATTTCATACCCGTTGCCATGGAAACGGCAAATGAATATTTTGGCAAAAAGTGTGTCCAAAAATCACCTAAAATTGGGTATTTTCCAGCTGAAACTATTATTTTATACAAATTCAGATCCAACTTATGGTCCACATATATTATATATAACCCATTCTGGTTAGAAATACAAAAACAAAAATTGATTTGGAAAACCTCTGATTTTATCATGGCTCTACAAAGTGGGTGGGGTTTCGAATATTTGAAAAATGTGATTTTTAAGCATTTGCAGAGACAATTCTTATAGTGAGTGCGGTCGGTTGCAGATATACGCGCATATTCACGATATACAACAATGTTTTGTTAACCAATTTCTGAAAAGACATGTTTGGGAAGTTAGGTCTGAATATGCGTAACCATAGCAACAATGAGTGTACCATCGCAAAACGCAAATTTATGAGTGTCTGTCCTTTTGGTCTCATAGAATTCTACTCTGAGGACATAATTGATTGTAAATTATTTGATATGTTGCAATTGAAACTAGTCTTCAGAAAATATGGCATTTAATTTTCAGTGACCTTCTAAAGGTCAAGGTCAAGGTCACAAAACAGAGAAAAATGGCACAAAAATGGCTTTTTTGCCAATGTTTTAAGTTCATTTTGCCGTAATTGAGGCTCAAATTTCTTTCTTTTTTGAATATTTATGCATATCACTACAAAGACTTTCATGCCGAGATACTTTTGTCCACCAGATGACTTCAAGGTCAAGGTCAAGGTCAAGGTCACCAAAAGTTTATTTTTTAAGTGGTAAAATGGAGATTTTGTTGAAGACGTAAACAAATTAAAGTATTAATTTTTATCGTATTATGCTTTTTCATTTATATATGTGTTGCAAAGTCTGATATCATTCAGACGATCTACCTGTTGACCTTAAATAACCTTTTAAGGGTCAAGGTCAAGGTCAAAAATGCAAGAAAATGGCTTAAATTGGCATTTTCTTATCAGTATTTTGTTATTTTTTCCAGAGTTTGGGACCAAATTGCTTTAATATTTGTTTTAAAAGCTTTTAAAAATAGATTATGTTGTATATGAAACAACGATTAAGAAAATAGGGCATTGAATCTGCATTGAACTTCGGAAAGTCAAGGTCAAGGTCATATGTTAGAGAAAAATGTCACAAAATTGGCTTTTTTGCTCATGTTGAAGTTGATTTTGTCATAATTTAGGCTCAAATGTCTTTCTTTATTGAATATTTATGCATATCACCACAAAGTCTTTCACGCTGAGATACTTTTGTCCACCAGGTGACTTCAAGGTCAAGGTCACCAAAAGTTTAATTTTTTAGGGGGTAAAATGGAGTTTTTGTTGAAGAAGTAAACAAATTAAAGTATTAATTTTTATCGTATTATGCGTTTTCATTTATATATGTGTTGCAAAGTCTGACATCATTCAAACGATCTACCTGCTGACCTTAAATAACCTTTTAAGGGTCAAGGTCAATGTCAAAAATGCCAAAAAATGGTCTAAACTGGCATTTTCTTTCCAGTATTTTGTTATTTTTCCCAGAGTTTGGTGCCAAATTGCTTTAATATATGTTTTAAAAGCTTAAGATATGTTGTATATGATACAACGGTTAAGAAAATATGGCATTGAATCTGCAGTGACCTTCTAAAAGTCAAGGTCAAGGTCACAGAATCGAGAAAATGACATGAACATGTCATTTTTTGCCAATATTCAAGTTTATTTTGCAATAATTGATCCTTGACATGCTTGTTTTAATGAATGATTATACATATTTACACAAAGTCTTTCAATCTGCGATAATTTTGTCAACAAGGTGACTTCAAAGTCAAGGTCAAGGTAAACAAAATTTGAATTTTAGGGGGTAAAATGGAGTTTTTGTTTAAATTGTAAACATTAAATTATTTATTCCATCACATTATGCTTTTTCATGTATGTATGTGTTGCAAAGTTCGATATCATTCAGACAATACACCTGTTGACCTTAGATAACATTTTAAGGGTAAAAGTCAAGGCCAAAGATGTAAGAAAATGGCTGAAATCGGCATTTTCTTACCAGTACTTTGTTATTTCTCCCCGATTTTGGTGCGAAACTGTTTTAATGTTTGTTTTTAAAGCTTGAAATATAATGTATATGAAACAGTTTTAAGAAAATATGGCATTGAATCTGCAATGACCTTCAGAAAGTCAAGGTGAGTGTCACAGAATCGAGAAAATGACGTGATATCTCAGCGTGAAACACTTTGTGGTGATATGCATAAATATTCAATTAACTTTAAGGAAAGAAATTTGAGCCAATATTATTACAAAATCAACTTAAACATGAGCAAAAAGCCAATTTTGTGTCATTTTTCTCTAACATGTGACCTTGACCTTGACTTTCCGAAGGTCATTACAGATTCAATGCCATATTTTATTTAATCGTTGTTTCATGTACAACATATCTCAAGCTTTTAAAACAAATATTAGAGCAATTTTGCACCAAACTCTGGGAAGAATAACAAAATACTGGTAAGAAAATGCCAATTTAAGCCATTTTATTGCATTTTTGACCTTGACCTTGACCCTTAAAAGGTTATTTAAGGTCAACAGGTGAATCGTCTGAATGATGTCAGACTTTGCAACACATATATAAATGAAAAAGCAAAATACGATAAAAATTGATACTTTAATTTGTTTACTTCTTTAACAAAAACTCCATTTTACCCCCTAAAAATTAAACTTTTGGTGACCTTGACCTTGAAGTCACCTGGTGGACAAAAATATCTCAGCGTGAACGACTTTGCGGTGATATGCAAACGTATTCAATAAAGAAATAAATTTGAGTCTAAATTATGACAAATTCAACTTAAACATAAGCAAAAAAAAGCCAATTTTGTGTCATTTTTCTCTAACATGTGACCTTGACTTTGACTTTCCGAATGTCACTGCAGATTCAATGCCATATTTCTTAACCGTTGTTTCATATACAACATATCTTACGCTTTTAAAACAAATATAAAAGCAATTTGGCCCCATACTCTGGAAAAAAACACACAAAATACTGGTAAGAAAATGCCAATTTAAGCCATTTTCTTGCATTTTTTGACCTTGACCTTGATCCTTAAAATGATATTTAAGGTCAGCAGGTGGATCATCTGAATGATATCAGACTTTGCAACACACATATAAATGAAAAAGCATAATACGATAAAAATTAATACTTTAATTTGTTTACTTCTTCAACAAAAACTCCATTTTACCCACTAAAAAAATAAACTTTTGGTGACCTTGACCTTGACCTTGAAGTCACCTGATGGACAAAGATATCTCAGCCTGAAAGACTTTGTGGTGATATGCATAAATATTCAATAAAGAAATAAATTTGAGTCTAAATTATGACAAATTCAACTTCAACATGAGCAAAAAAGCCAATTTTGTGTCATTTTTCTCTAACATGTTACCTTGACCTTGACTTTCCGAAGGTCACTGCAGATTCAATGCCATATTTTCTGAACCGTTGTTTCATATACAACATATCTTAAGCTTTTAAAACAAATATTAAAGCAATTTGGCCCCGAACTCTGGGAAAAATAACAAAACAGTGGTAAGAAAATGCCAATTTAAGCCATTTTCTTACATTTTTTACCTTGACCTTGACCCTTAAAAGGTTATTTAAGGTCAACAGGTGGATTGTCTGAATAAAATCAGACTTTGCAACACATATATAAATGAAAAAGCATAATACGATGAAAATTAATACTTTAATTTGTTTACTTCTTCAACAAAAACTAAAAAATTAAACTTTTGGTGACCTTGACCTTGACCTTGAAGTCATCTGGTGGACAGAAATATCGCAGCATGAAAAACTTTGTAGTGATATGCATAAATATTCAATAAAGAAAGAAATTTGAGTCTCAATTACGGCAAAATGAACTTAAACATGGGCAAAAAAGCCAATTTTCTGCCATTTTTTCTCTGTTTTGTGACCTTGACCTTGACCTTTAGAAGGTCGCTGAAAATTAAATGCCATATTTTCTGAAGACTAGTTTCAGTTGCAACATATCAAATAATTTACAATCAATTATGTCCTCAGAGGAGAATTCTACGAGACCAAAAGGACACACACTCATAAATTTGCGGATTGCGATAGTACCCTCATTGTTGCTATGGTTACGCATATTCAGACCTAACTTCCCAAACATGTCTTTTCAGAAATTGGTTGACAAAACATTGTTGTATATCGTGAATATGCGCATATATCTGCAACCGACCGCACTCACTATGAGCATTGTCCATGAAAATGCTTAAAAATCACATTTTTCAAAACTTCAAAACCCCACCCACTTTGCAGAGCCATGATAATATCAGAGGTTTTCCAAATCAATTTTTGTTTTTATATTTCTAACCAGAATGTGTTATATATTCATATATGTGGACCATAAGTTGGATCTAAATATGTGTAAAGTAATAGTTTCAGCTGGAAAATACCCAATTTTAGGTGATTTTTGGACACACTTTTTGCCAAAATATTCATTTGCCGTTTCCATGGCAACGGGTATGAAATTGGACCAAAGGAGTGTTGATTAATTAGTTTTTTATTCAAATGACCAAGATAGGAAAGTTTCAGCAAAATCTGTACCTATGCGTGGCACAACTTTTTAAGTGGTTACAGAGAATTGCTCTTAATACCTATTTATTTGAGATAATTATGTTTTATAAAAAAAATGCACATACTGAAAATGTTGATAAAAGATATTCAGATACAAATAGAAGTATGGCTGGCATTCTGGGACACTTTAAAAGAGAATCTCTTAAGAAAAGGAGAAAAATTGTAATGAAAATGTGAAGATTTTTAGTATAAACATTGGGTTTTAATTTCAATGTGTGGAAAGACCACACACTGACAAATATGGGAACCTTTGAACAAGCTATCATTTACTGACTTTTTTTTTTAATTCCCAAGAACCGTGGGTCAGACAATTGGTTTAAAAAAAAGAAAGAAAAAAATCAGTATAACAACGAAAACATGCCTGTACACTTTGGTTTTTATTCCTACTAATTTGTAAAAACTGAAAAGTTTTAGTAGAAAAAGAAAAGAAAAAGTTTCAATTCTTATTTTTACTCCAAGCATAGATTGCGAGATGCATCTAACATGTACCCACAATCTATGTTTTGGAATAAAAACAAGAAAAACAGAATTTATTTGCCCCATGAATTTTTCGCAATTGAAAATTAATCCCCAATGTAGTATATTCTGTAAATTCGGACATTTCTGTGTGACTTTTATTTTGTGAGTTTTCTATTTCCGAATTATTAGCAAGCATGTATTACAGAGTTGTAAATCTTAATTGGGCTTTAGGACATTTCCATTTGGGTAAACACACAGCTCATAAGCTGCTTAACTGTAGCACTTCTTGAGTGGTTATATTTTAAAGCAAGCGGCCCCAGTGGCCAAGCGGTTAAGAGGGCTGTTTCTTAATCACTCGATCATCTCACCGCTGTGTTTGTTGTGGGTTCGAGCCCCAAACTGGCCACATGTGAGACAAGCAAAGTTCTGCTTGCGGGTGTGCCAGATGGTTTTTCTCGGGGTTCTCCCTTTTTCGCCCACGGTCACCTACTGATTGGCTCGTCTCATATAGGCTGAAATATGGTTGAAAGTGGCGTAAAACTGAATTTTATAGTTTAAAGCACATTTTGGGTGTCATGACATCCTAATGTTGTGTAGTAGTCCCATTAAATGGAGGTTAAACCTTGCAACATAACCATAGCTGTTGACTGGGACTTAAAATGTCTATTCAAACAAAGTTATTTTAAGGGTAGTCTGACTAATAGTTTAATAGTCATGTCTTGTTGAAGGCAAACGCTATAGGTTTAGTCTTCAAGCATGTAAAACTTACAAAATGAAGTACCTTGATGGCAGAAATGTTTGCTTATACCAACAGTATGAAATGTTCCAGACTTCGCAGAATAAAGTTTTGTGCCCTACAGTTTTGTTCGCCATATAATATTATGTCTTGCCAAAAGTTAAGCATAATGCAAAAAGAAAAGAAACTACATGTACCAATTTTATTTAGTTGAACCCATTGTATGCAATTTTCTATTGAAAATTGCATTATGTTCTGAAAGGCACTGTGTATTTTATGGATTGGAGTCATGGATTGGAGCCATGGGTTGGAGTACTGCATTGGAGTAAAATGTTGGAGAGAAAGAGAAACAGTTATTCTGGTGGTGAAATTGGTCTTGTTTGAATGCACTCCATAGCGCAGCATGTAGCAAATTTATGCATTACCCATATATACATATAAATCATGGAAAATTTGTGGTTAATTTATGTTACACATTCGTTACTCATTCAGTTTATGCATTCATTACCACACATTTTGTGTTATGTTCACCCAAGGCGAACTGTGTACCACCAGAAATGAGTTTTTCTGTTCCTGGACTCAAAATTTAACTCTAATATCCACTCCAATACTCCATCCCATGACACCAAACCAAGACTCCAATCCATGACTCCAGTCCATAAAATACACTGTGCCGTTCTGAAACCACACTGCTCATAAAATGTTCTGGCAGTTTCATAAGAAAGCTGATTTTTAGATAAAAGTTTCCTTTTAAAAGGAATGTTTGCACAGAAAAAAACGAAGAATATTTTACTACTGTCCATACACATTCTTCAAGAAATTGCATTTTTGCAAAACCTCACTTTTCTGAAACACCTCAAGAAAATTATGACAATTTATCTCTATTTTGCATTCCAAAAGTCTTAAAAGGTGTAGCAAAAATTATGAAAAAAGGTAGTGGTAGGACGGTTAATCGAGTTCATCGAGCATTACTCTCTTTTGGGATCCTGATTTGATGATCAGTACTTTTTCCTGTAGTTGATTAATCGGTTCCAACATTTGAATGTTGCAGTTAGTTTTGATCAATTCATTTTTACTGACAAAGCACTTCCAGAAGTCTAAAAAGAGCAAGTTTTTCCATATTCCAGACAGAAAAAACACTCTGTCATGTGGGCATACTTTGGTTCTATTAAAAATGTGGTGGTCTGGCATGTTAAGCTACTCTGGACATGGGAAGGGTTGTTTGCCACCACTGCTTAAAGTTGTATGTTTTTCATGAATAAAAAATGTTACCTGAAAATCATGGCCATTGAATATAAAATACTCTTTCTGCTTGAAATAATAGTACAGAGAATTTTTTAATAAAAATCTAGGAAAATAAGCTTCATCAAGCAAGGCGCATTACAACTCATGTACACCCAAAACCACAATTTTAATTCAGAGGATGCCTGAATATTCTGAATTACTGATTTAAGGGATGAACATGATAATGAACGTGATCTACAGACAAGAAACTGAACAGATAATAGAGTAGTTGACTAATTACTTTATATAATGATATATAGTTTACCAAAACATTTACATTTGATCAATTAATGATCGATCACTGGTCACTTACATCTTCCGATGATTGATCATAAAATTTTTTCTGACCCCAACCACCAAAAATTGGGCAACAAATAAAACTTTTATGCCAGAAAATAATTTTGAAGAGGGAGTTTTGTATTGTGAAAATGCCAGCAGGGGAAGTAACTATTTTCCTGAAAAAAAATAAAAAAAAAATCATTTCATTATTTTTCATTTAACATGCATGAGAAACCAAACCAAAATGGTATAATATACATATAGCTGAAACCAAAACTCTTAAAAATACTCCACAGATTTTTGCTCTATTTTTAATTTTAATGTGTTTGGATTACCTATTCAAAATGATTTTGGCATTTTTTTTTATTAGTGAACCGATCTTCGAAATATTTGCAGCACTTTTTACTACTTTTGGGTTGCAAAAGGATGATATAGTCATATTTTTCTTGAGGTGTTAAAAGTGAGATTTTGAAAAAAAGCAGTTTCTGAAAGATGGTACATGGACAGTAGAAAAATAAATTATATACATGTATGTATTTGGTGTTAACCAAAACTATCAAATACCAACATGACGAAACCCTAGACAACAGATGAGCTTTCTAATGAAATGTTCTTGAAGACCGTTCTGTTTCTAGCCATCACATCATTTAGGGATTGAGCCTTGTCATAAAGACCGCATCGTGAGAAATCCTGTATTTTACACATGCCAAAAAATGTGTGGTAGCTGCACGTTAATTATTGCATTTGTTTCGCTTCACAGGTAAAATAAACAATCTTCTTCGTATGCTTGAAACAAGAACCTATACAAACCAATAAAATTGTCGCTATATAATTAAAAAAAAAAAAATGTAGGGTAATAAAGCAAAACAGAAATCTGAAAAGTAGAAAGATCAGCTAAACATGTACATCCTCATCTTACATGTAGCAACCGAGGCATACAGTCCAAACAGTGTGTTTGACTTACAAATGAGCGGATGTACTGATATCCTACTTGCGATGTTTTAGACCTGGTCCCACTTTTTACTACTTTTGGGTTGCAAAAGGATGATATAGTCATATTTTTCTTGAGGTGTTAAAAGTGAGATTTTGAAAAAAAGCAGTTTCTGAAAGATGGTACATGGACAGTAGAAAAATAAATTATATACATGTATGTATTTGGTGTTCTGTTTCTAGCCATCACATCATTAAGGGATTGAGCCTTGTCATAAAGACCGCATCGTGAGAAATCCTGTATTTTACACATGCCAAAAAATGTGTGGTAGCTGCACGTTAATTATTGCATTTGTTTCGCTTCACAGGTAATATAAACAATCTTCTTCGTATGCTTGAAACAAGAACCTATACAAACCAATAAAATTGTCGCTATATAATTAAAAAAAAACGTAGGGTAATAAAGCAAAACAGAAATCTGAAAAGTAGAAAGATCAGCTAAACATGTACATCCTCATCTTACATGTAGCAACCGAGGCATACAGTCCAAACAGTGTGTTTGACTTACAAATGAGCGGATGTACTGATATCCTACTTGCGATGTTTTAGACCTGGTCCTATACAAACCAGCTTAAACAGTCACAGGGGCAAGTTTTGGAGTTTCCTGTCTGTGAAGCATAATTTAGATGTGTTGTTATAGTAACTGCACAGTCTTAGAATTTCTCAAAGGGTTTCTCACGATGCGGCCCATATACAAGGCTGTTGTCTTGTAATTTATTTTAAAATCATTTAGTGATTGTATCTGATTTACTTATGTTCTTCTTGGTTGAATGGCATTTATATGTTTATGTGTGTGCACTGTTACGAGACACAAAACGAAAATAAGAAAGAAAATCTGCGTGGTTCTTGTTATGACTCAAACACGAACCTACATAAAGCTACCGCTGTAAACTTATCAAAGACCCAGAACAGCCAAACACGATTAAACGCTCTCATCGTAGCCAACCTTGACACATATATATTGTTGTGAACTATGACACACTCTACGCACACAGATACTCCTTTACATTGATACATGTATTCATTTCCCGAACTCTTTATGGCGCTAGCTCATTAGTACTTCTCTTTGCTAAAACGTTTCATGAGTTATAACCGAAAACATGCTTTTTATACATACACAAAAAACAGAGATGCAGATCAGCTGTGCAATAACTTCTTAAATCCGCAATTTCTTGTTTCTAGCCGTGGCGGTACAGGCTGCTTTGAGTCAAAACTGTTTCAATGTTTTAGAAAATTGTTGTCATTACAATTACAGGTATTCGCAAATTGGGCTATAAAGTATCTGGGACATGGAATGTTGATCAAACATTTAATGCACATTAGTTAATGTTTTTCAAAAATCTTGCTCTTCTCAGTAATTTTTTCAATGTATCATCTTGGATTAATATTTTTCGACACATGCAATTATTTTTGGTGATATTCTGCCAAAAAAAGAGATTTTACTAAAGATGGGTGTAATTCCTGATCTCATTTCCAATATGAATATGGTCACAATGCTAAAATACAATACTCCAAATGGAATTATAGGGCCAATTAAAGTCGGGCCTTTGGAGTATGGTACATGTGATTTTGTGCACCCTCATGCCAGAACAGCTTAAGTGATTGAAATGACCTCATGGTATTTGTAGGTAAAGTCAGATTTAAGAACTTGCTTGCTAGTCAGTTTCCAAGGACGATTAAACTAAAGTTCTATCCCAATTGGCTTATGACCGAAATGACTCGGTTGCTAATGGTAAATACAATAAATGGTGTTTAGTATGAGCAGAATCTGGATTTTAGAATTTGCTTTGAATCAACAGTCTTTCTGGTTATATGACTGGCTGGTTTATGATCAAGATACATGTAACTATATGGTTTGCTTTTTCATCACAGCGATGTAAGATACCAAGGTGGCAAATCATGACCCTTATCATGACACATTTATACCAGCAGTCAGTGGTGCCAACCATGACTTAAAGACCCGCTATAACATTTCAATTCATATGATTTTACCTTGACATGTGATTTTCGTTTTTGACCCCCATGTCATTTTTGACAAGCTATTTCTCAAAGATGGAACAATCATGCAGCATCTTTGTTTTGTTTAAATAAGTCAATCGACAATTGAATTCTGATTAAAAGGATATATTGACTCAAAGATAATTTCTTTAGCTTTATTCTTGCAGGAGATTTGACCGACATAAAAATGTGTAACTTTCAGAATACATGTAGAATTCAAACTCACCATATCAGTCCAATGGAAAACAAGACTTAGTATATTGCATGTTGAGCGATAATTCACTTGGTGGTGTAATCATATCATGATGTTACATCATGTGTACTTTGGATTGTTGTTTGGTTGTTTGATTGGGGTTTAACGTCCTACCAACAGCTAAGGTCATATGGAGACGGGTTTATAGTCCCATCCGACAGACTGGAGAAGCCCGGGATCCAACCTGCGACCCCTGGTTTACAAGGCGAGTGACATAACCACTGCACCACGGAGGCTTCTACTTTGGATTGTGATTGAGTAATGATGTCAGCCTGATCATCTACCAAAATAAAAACTTAAAAATAGATGGCATTACACATGCCAACTTAATTACGGGTGTATTCTTAACATACACTCAAGGCACTCTCCACTCAAACTCATCCAGTCACTCGTGTGAGCGCATGACTGCTCGATTGGAATATGCACATGCCCCACTCGTACGCGAACACAACTAGACTTTCGAGCAAACATAGAGTAAAGGCAACAACTCACTGAAGTGCTACCTGAAAAATTTTGGACCATTAGTCCATTCCAATTTATTTCTAAGTTTAACATCCATGGGCGGGTTGGATTGGGGCTTAAATTTAGAAGAAATAAAAAACACAAATAAATATGCTTGCAGATTGTGAAAATTGTATTGTACTTCCCGATTTTCGATGTATTTAAGTTCTGGATAACTCTGATTTAATTTTGTCTAGTCTGAGGACATTATAATCCAAAGTTTGTTCAATTAAATATCTTTATATTGTTTACCCAGTTATTTATGTTTTTTTTTTTTTTGTATGTTATTCCTGCTTTCTTAGTAAAACAGGAAATGCTATGTTGTTTTTTCCCAGCTTTTTGTTTGTTTATGCTGGATAGGTAGGTAGGTTTTGCTGACTTAAAGGGTGGATGCTAAACTTAGAAAAAAATTGGAATGGCTTAAATTTATTTCTGGACATTTTTTTTTTTTTTTTTTTTTTTTGAAAAACACCAATAACAGCTTCATGCTTTGATCTTCATGCTTTGATCAGATCTAACCTTGAGAGGGACTGTGAATTCCAGAACAGATTTCGATTTTCTCAAGGGCCGGGCATACCATTTACACCTATTTTGAACATGAAAAGCAATTGGGCACATTGGTACCGTGCCGCGGGCAGTGGCAGACCATGGAGCTAGAGTTAAGTCGGATGGGTGGGTACGGGGGTGGAAATCTAATGTTGTAATATAGTATAACAATAATAACATGTCCGTGAGATGTATACCTCCTTGAACCCCTGTTTTATATAGCAAAGCTGGGGCAGGGGTCTACCTATTTTTCTTATTTTTTGCTCCAAAACATAAATTGTGGGTACTCATTAGAACAGCTCGGCGATGTGGCTCACCAAGGCAGTTCTAATTTGTACCCACAATCTGTGTTCTGAGCAAAATTAAGAAAATATCAAAAATTTTCTACTGAACAATGCTGAAAATTTTCATTTTTTACAACTTTAAAAATCACTGTATATTACATGGGCATGTTTTCATAATGTGCAAAAAAAAAAAAAAGCCTCTATGAAGGTTTAGTACTCAGGAAGCATTAACTCCATCCCGACATTACTGAAAATTGATAATCAGGACGTAAAACATCAACCCATTATTCTAAAAGTAGAAAAAAAAATATTTTTTGTTGATTTTTTGCTGTGCCTTTTTTTCCTACCCAAAACTAAGACTTTTTGCCCCTGATTTTTATTTTCTTTTCTCACCTTTTTTATTACATATGACTTTTTTTTTGTTAATTTCTGAGTTATACATGTAGTTTTGATAAAAATCTTGGTCTTGATTTTTTTGTGTGTTTATATGAGCTATGTCGCAAGAGACCTTTTTACAGTCCTGAATGAAAACCAGTAAGACAAAAATCTGATTATAGTTTTTGGAATATGGTAAGAAGCTTTAAAAGGTTTAAAAAAATGCAGTGAAAACAAAGGCATAGATCAGCAGTGTTGTACCTGCTGCAGATATGGTTTTAAAAGGCAGGTTTTCTTATTATTCAACTTGTTTCAAAACATGTTGTACCATAAACACATAAAATTCTTAACTTAAAAAAAACAACTGAAATAGAACTTTGAAAGACATTGCTTTAAGATCTTTATAGGCATTGATTGTCAGCTTATATTATCAATATTAATAATACAGTGATTTTATATGGGTAAGTGGAAACTATATGGCAATTAATGTGACTGACAAATATCACTCACACCTATTCAGTCCTAAATTTTAGAACTATTATGGTAGTCATAAGCAGCCAAGGTATAGCTTATCTCTTATGACCAGCCCTCAGGGCATATTTTGTGTGTCTGGTTTTATTAATGTACAATATTTCACCTGTCAGTCTGCATTTGTGGGGCTGCATATGGGAAATGAAAAAAAATATCATGTTAAATTAAGTGAATGAATTATTTTATATAAAAGGATGGAATATTCATATATATAGGAAATGTTAGAACTTTGGGTAACTAATTATGATGGCATTAAGAACAGAATATAGTACCCAGTTATACAACAAAAGCTTAGCAGGCACCTTTCTTTCTTTCTGTTTATTAATATCATACATGTGATACATCTGAGAAGCCATATAGGGAGATTTACTTTTCGAAATAGGAAGAATGATTAAACAAAAAAGGAAATTGTTGATTTCAAATAGGGAGATGTATACGTTATATAGGGAAATTTTGAAATTCGAAATAAGGAGATTTGCTGAAAAATAGGGAGATCCCTCCAAAATAGGGAGATATCACATACATATGTTAATATAGGTAACCAAACCTAAGGTTGGAAAATTTGGTTGAACTTGCAGTAGATTTCTTATTAGCTCACCTGAGCCGTGAGGCTGACAAGGTGAGCTTATAGGATGACCATGATCCGTCGTCCGGCCGTTCGTTGTCCACACTTTTCAAAAGATCTTCTTCTCTGAACCCACTTGGCCAATCAAAGCCAAATTTTATATGAAGCATCTTAGCTGCATCTATGGGAAGGGGGTAACAAATGTGTTTATAAATAATCCAGGTCACATGACCAAGAGGCCGCCATGCCCATATATGGTAAAAACCCTTCAAAATTCTTCTTCTCCCAGGGACCAATGGATACAGAGTGTTGATTTCTACAGTGGTTATTTTTGGGGTTAAGGTCAATTGTGTGTTTTCTGAATTTACCCTCCAGACCTTTGTATAACAACATTTCTCCCTTTCTTATTATAGGGATTCCCTTTAAATTTGTCCAAGAATGCCAGTCATACCCCCAGGTGTATCTGAATAAAGAATTTATCAACCTATTCTGTACATTTATCCGGATCATAACTGAAAAAAAACAAAACATTAATATCTCAAATAATGAAATAAAAAAATGTAGATAAACATGATAAAAAACTTAAAAAAATTTCAAATGAAAATTTTACTGAGTTTTTGGTCTGCATCAGGAAAACATGTCCATGTAATGTATACCCCCTTGAACCCCACTTTTATATAGCAAAAATGGGGTATACCTATTTTTGCTCCAAAACATAGATTTTGGGTACACATACAGGGGTATACTTATTTTTGCTCCAAAACATAGATTATGGGTACACGTTAGAATCGCCTCGAGCAAAAATAAGAAAAATATAAAAAAAAATTCTGATGAAATTTTTTTTATTTTTACAGTAGAAAAAATCTCTATATATTACATGGGAAAGTTTTTGTAATGGGCAAAATAGCCTATAAGTGCGTTACAGCAGTTTTCGTAATGGGCAAAATAGCCTATAAGTGCATTACAGCTATTTTGCCCCATCCGGCAGAATAGCTCCCAGGGGCTATTTTGAAGGGTCTGGCAAAATAGCCACTGCTTTCATTTTATGCACTTTTATAAAACCGAAAGGACTCATTTTATGTCAAATGAAGCTGTAAATGTTCTATTTGATACATAGAACTTTTCAATGCAATGGTATATGACTATCTAATTATTACATCTTTCTGTGCTTGAAAAATTGTGATTGTTTCAAGACATTATTTTTGTCAGCTGAGTTGAAATGTATTTGTAGTTTGGGCACTTGGTCTCTATAGACTGAAAAGAAAAGAGAAGAATAGGAAAATGAAAAAGTCTTAGAGCAAATTTGATATTGTTTTAGGGTGTGAACTGCATACTGGTACCAATATGTATTTGTATACTATACATGATTTTTCACTCTGTCTTTAAAGCGTGTTTACAAAACTATATCACGTGAGTTCAAGCGGCACGGTCAATTTAATTTACCTTTACATATTGACAAACACATCATAAGTAGGTCAACATACAATTTGAGCCATATTTGCAAAAATAAGCAGAATACCTCGCATCGAAAACGCATATTCCCTACTTTGAAGAAAAAATTGCCAAATAAAGCCTCCCACTGTTCCAAAAACAGGTATATATAACACTAAGCAAACACAAAACTTCAATCAACGCATGAAAAATGGCTGCTTCAATTCACTAGGACGCAATTTACATTGGACACGCCCACTCATTAACATTTTAACAACAAAATCACAAAACGCTAAAAATATTGAGAATTAAAGAAAAAATAAACATCATATACAGTGAAGCTGGCATAGCTTTTGAACTATATCACTGGACAATCAGCATTTCCAAATAAACTATCATCTATAAAAATGTTAAATCTTACCGTTCTGAATGACGTCACAAAATGATTGACAGAATACTGAAAACATATAGGGCTTTATCAAATACTTAAATACATTACATAACAGATACGTTTAACGTAACATACATTTCAATACCTGAAATTCACACTGTTAAATACTTTCGCCCCAGAAAATAGTATTATTTGTCTCACGGTAATGAAAATAATATGATTTTAAAGCTTAGAACATGAGCATTTTAGTTATAGTACGATATGTCTTGTTTTCTTGTAATGAAATTTCTTTATCTTACAATAAGGAAGATAACCCAATCAAAAACAACGAAGAAATCGCATGTGTGACATTTTTTCAGCCAAAAGTAAAGATTTATAAGAGTGAACTTTTCAAAGTTTTATAAATATTTCTGCATACATTTCAATCAGCTTTATATGAGCATTTATTTGGTATAAAAATTGTCTTACTCATTAAATTTGTGTAATAATCGTTTATTTTATTTTCAAGTGGACCCTTGATTTTTCCCTAAGCGTGACACTTTTGGCACCGACTGTTTTTTAACTCCCAAAAATGGAAATGCGGTCCAAAGTTAAACTAAAATTATGTCAGTGATATCTGAATGTATTGTCATTATCCCGCCATATAGTGATGTATATATACATCTTCAAACATTTTTAGCAATGCGATTTTGTTACGCGTGACACGCTGTTTTGGCGTAAAAATTGCATTTTTAGCCCATCTGAGCCGAAGGCGCACAGGTGAGCTTATAGTATAGTGGTCGAGCCGGCGTCCTTGCGTCGTCGTTGTCAACATTTTCAAACGACTTCTCCTCTGAAGCTGCCAGGCTGAATCTTTTCATATTTTACATATAGCATGTACAGTTGGGGGGAACAAATATTTGTGTTTTTTATTTCGATCGGATAAGAACTCTGGTTGCTATGGCAACTTATGCTTCCCATAGACTTATAATGGAAAAAAAGTGAAAATTGCCAATTTTTGCTGTGGTGTTGGAGATTTTTGAATTTTGTTTTTGCAGAAATGTTTATTGAGTAGTCCTCTACGTTTCGTGTGACAAAATTTTGTCTTAATCCTTTATTTTGATTGGTCGCAGGGGCCCCATATAGGGAAAAATTTCGAAAAACATTCAAAAATCTTCTTCTCAGAAACTGTCAAGGGGATTAAGCCTGTACTTTGTATACATGTTCCTGACAGTGGCCTCTACATAATTTATGCAGATAAGAACTCTGGTTGCTATGGCAACTTAAAGTTTCCATAGACTTATAATGGGAAAAGTGGAAATTGGCTATTTTTCCGCTAAAATTTCAGACATTTGAATTTTGTTTTTGCAGAAATGTTTATTGAGTAGTGTTTGACGTTTCTTGTGAGTTTTGTCCTAATGCTTTATTTTGATTGGTTGCTGGGGCCCCATAAAGGGCAAAATTTTGAAAAAAAAAACAAACATTCAAATGAAAAATCTTCTCCTCAGAAACTGTCAAGTGGATGAATCCTGTACTTTGTATATATGTTCCTGACAGTAGCCTCTACATAATTTGTGTTTTTTATTCCAGTGGGATAAGAACTCTGGTTGCTATGGTAACTTTAAGTTCCCATAGACTTATAATGGGAAAAGTGGAAATTAGTTATTTTTTGAAAACTATTGCAGCCTGAGACCTGAAAAGTGGTAGATGCAAGCAACCAATAGATAAGATGAAGGTATATGATTAATTTAGGTCAAGGTCATCTCTTGACCCTGGCCGGTCTGTTGTCCATACACACATTTCAAAATCTTTTCCTCTGAAACCACTTGGCCAATGAAAACCAAAGTTTATATTAAGCATTTATAGGAAAAGGGAACCAATGTATATATAAATAATACAGGTCACATGACCAAGATGGCCGCCATGCCCATATATGGTAAAAACCCTTCAAAAATCTTCTTCTCCAGAACCGGTGAATCGATTTCAACGAAACTTTGCACGAAGTATGGATGACTCAAGTACTACAATGTACATATAAATCATGACCCTGTGATGACCTTGACCTATTTTACGGCAAGGTCAACATAGGTCACCAAAGCATTTGAATGGGGAAAACTTTTTAAATATCATTTAAAGTGAAAATCTTGCAGGAAATTGGCATTAGGACTGAATATTTTAATGATTCTGAAAAAAAATGGACCTCAGGGGCTCATCTGCCCCCACCCCGGGACATTATGCATGTATATTACTATATAATATTCAAACATCTTCTCCTCTGAAACCACTTGGCCAATCAAAGGCAAATTTTATGTGAAACATCTATAGAAATGGGGGAATCAATGTGTATAGAAATAATCTAGGTCACATGACCAAGATGGCTGCCATGCCCATATATGGTAAAAACCCTTGAATAATCTTCTCCGGAACCGGTTGACCGATTTCAAAGAAACTTGGCATGAAGCATTGATGGCTAAAGTACTACAATGTATATACAAATCATGACCTTGACCCAGTTTATGGCAAGGTCAACATGGGTTGTCTATGCATTTGAATGGGAAAAACTGTTAAAATGCCATTTGAAGGGGAAAACCAGCAGGAAATTGGCAAATGGACAGAATATTGATTATTCTGAAAAAAGAAAATGGCCCAAGGGCTTCATCTGTCCCTGCACTGGGGTTAAATACCATGATATTCCAACATGTTTATTGGTATATGCAGCAGATCTCAGGTGAGCGTTTACAGGACCATTGGTCCTCTTGTATTTATATCTTATTATAATTTGTGCAATAAAAAGCATGCATGATTGTTGTGATGCAATTGTCCATACGAAGTGGATTATTTTGATATATAAAACATTGATATTGAGCAGAGATATACTAGAGGACTTTGAAAACGCCTCACTGTACATCGGTTATCATTTGCTTAAAAACTTCCTTAAAGTTAAGCGGATGTGCAAAATAACTATAGTATCGTGTCTGTTAGCTCGATAAGCAATATTTATCCATAAAGACCCATAAAAAATGTTCGCTCGTGTGTTTGCTATAGCTGTTTTCACAGACGTCAAAAAGACATAAGAAAACCGTAAAACGGTAACAAAAAGGGATTCTTTTTAAAACAAACCCCCTCCGGTGATAGCTTACAACCATAAGCGCAAGAAAATCAAAATAAAAATGGGGGATTTCATTCAATGTCGTTTGAGGCGCTAACGTTTTTTGATGACGTCAAGCGTAAGTGTTCAAAATACCTCTATACATTTGATTACAGCGTCAAAAGTAAATGTAATTTTTAAGTAAGTCTGTGCTTATTTATTGTGCACAAAAACTTTTGAATTCGTTTCATTTTACTCGAAAAAAAATTAAATTTTCCTAATAAAAGTAAAAGTGATGTAACTACCGCGGTTTTAGTGCAAATGAAAGCAAACCAACAGCATTTGCTTGGCTTTTGGTGTTTCTTTCCAGAAATCATGTTGTATCTGATGAATATGGGCCATCCCCATACTTTGGTTTTGTTGAATTCTGGGTAACGCTTGAATTCATTGTGTATGCCGTTAATAACAGGGGTTGACGTGTAGGTTTTTTTGGTGTTGACGTTAAGCAGACTAGCCATACTTTTCAGTTCAAAAATATTTTTGCCGATATATCATGTATTTTGAGAGTAAGGTGCAATAAAACAAGTGAGGCGTTTTCAAAGTCCTTGAGTATATATTGCTGGAACCATGCTGCATTGCAGCATGACAAAATAATTACAAACCTCTTAGCCTTGTTTGATGCTTCCATGCTGCATTCATGCTGCAGTGCAGCATATATACTGGTTTCATGCTGCATCCATGCTGTAATGCAGCGTATACTGAATTCATACTGGAATCATACTGCTTTCATGCTGGAAATCATACACCTTTTTCAACATGCCTGCCATATATAAAAAGCATTCATGTAATTATAACAGGGCCTTCCTGAGCATGTAAATGCATTCTTTAAAATAATAAAAAAAAAATAATCAAATTGGTTGTCGTCTGCAAATATATGTCACAGCTACATTCTTGCTTTGTAGAAGTGAGTCAAACAGTGGCTTACCCTAAAAGCTATGAAAATTTGTTTCTAAATGCACTCACCCGGTTCTGCTGATTTTCTTTGATTTGCATTTGTAAAACAGCTTTCAGATTTCCCTCCACTTCTGGCAGCCATTTTTACCCATAATGCAATTAAAACTTTGATATCATCAAAACATCAATATCTGTAAATTACTAAGTTTGCAGTATGATTACAGCATACTCTTCTGTGCAGCATACACTTCTGTGCAGTGTATGCTTCTGTGCAATATGAAATCAGCGTACCGGTATAATAAATTATGCAGCACATACCTAAATCGATCATATTAGGCTATTAGCTACAGCAGCATGGATCTAGCCAAGTAAAAATTCTAAGACAGGGCAGTATGAATGCAGCATACATCAAGCAGTATGCTTCCAGCGTACGCTACAAAGAAGTATGTCAACAGTGTATATAGAAGCATACTTCCAGCGTATGCTGCAATGCAGTATATATACTGAAAATGCGCTGCAGAGATAGGGCAAATAAGAAGTATGAAAACAGTATGAATGCAGTATGATATCAGCATACGCTGCATTCCAGCATATGCTGCAGTTCCGTAAGGGTTGCAGTCTTGAATTATGCAGTTACAATTTAACTGTATATGGTATTATGTTGGCATCTAGGACCCTAGGAATCATCTTGGTGTATTGGGCACTTCATCGTAAGATTGTAGACTATCATATACATAATTTTAGGTCTCATGATCAGCGATGTAGATAACGATGCATACTGTTTATGTACACACAATTTTTTACTGTGTACGCATAAAAAATTCAGACCTGTGCGTACATGGTACGCAGTAAAAATCGGCGGTACGCAAACATTTTTCAGTTTTATGCGTACTCAGATAAAAAATACCTTTAAAATTGTCATTAAATGACAATTTTCAACTAGTTTTGTCTGGCTTATCTGTCAAGAATAGAAAAGTAGTTACAAAATTAATGCAGCTTTTGATCGTTCAATATTACATACCATGCAATATATTATCTTTAGTAGTTATTCCATATAGAGTACATGCTCTCCGTTCAGTGCCTCGGTCAGACAATTTTTTTACAGGGTTACAGGTCGAGTTTGGCCTTACCTATGACAAAGGTCACAAATTAACCCTGCTATTATGCTCATGGTCAGCAAAAATATAGTTTCCTATGTTATTAGCTCACCTGAGCCAAAGGCTTAAAAGGTGAGCTTATAGGATTGTCATGCTCCGTCGTCGTCTTTGTCATTGTTCACTTTTCCAAAGATCTTCTCCTCTGAAACCCCTGGTCAAATCAATGCCAAACTTCATGTGGATCATCCTTAGGAAGGGGGAACTAAAATTTATATAAATGGTCCAGGTCACATTACCAAGGTGGCCGCCATGCCCATAATATATTATATGCTAAAAACTTTAAAAAATCTTCTTCTCTGAAACGCGTGGACCAATTTCAATGAAACTTGGCATGTAGCATTGGGGAGTGGCCCATCATAGTTTGTATAAATCATGACATTGGGTTGACCTTGACCTATTTTACAGCAAGGTCAACTTTGGTTACGTAGGCTTTTAAATGGAAAAAAGTGAAAACATTGGATTTTTCAGGAAGTTTTGTGACCTGTGACCTCAAAGTTGGTAGATACATATAACTTACTGATTTAATGAAGTCATAGGAGTATTCAAGGTCATCTCTTGACCTTTGCCAAAGGTCATTTACATATTAAATTTAAACATTAATTTTCTCAGGAACCAGCTTCACCAATCAAAGCCAAATTTTATATGTGGTATCCTTAAGGAAGAGGGTATCAATTTTTGTATAAATGGCCAAGGTCACATGACCAAGATGGCTGCCATGCCCATGTATGGTAAAAACCTTAAAAAATCTTCTCTGGAACTGCTGGACCGATTTCAATAAAACTTGGTATGTAGCATCGGGGACTCTGGCCCATTATAGTTTATATAAATCATGACCTTGGGTTGACCTGGCAAGGTCAACATTGGTCACAAAGGCTTCTCAATGGAAAACATTGAATTTTTCAGGAAGTTTTGTGGCCTTTGACCTGAAAGTTGGTACATACATACAACTTATTGAATTAATGAAGTCCTATGAATATTCAAGGTCAAGGTCATCTTTTGACATTGGCCAAAGGTCATTTACATATCAAATTTAAAACTTAATTTTCTCAGAAACCACTTCACCAATCAAAGCCAAATTTTATATGTGGTATCCTTAGGAAGGGGGAACCAAAGTTTGTATAAATGGTCCAGGTCACATGACCATGAAGATGGCCGCCATGCCCATATATGTGGTATAATCCTTTATAAATCAACTTCTCTGGAATTGGTGGAATGAAACTTGGTATGGCTCTGGCCTTTCATAGTTTATATAAATCATGACCTTGGTTTGACCTTGACCTATTTAACTGTAAATTTAAACAGAAAGGTCAAATATTGCCAGAATGATTTGAAAGTTGGTAGATACAGAAAGTTTATAGTGTTAATAATTATGAGAGTATTTGAGGTAAATAAAAATTAAAACTGAGATCCTTTAAGAGCAGCGAACACATTTTTGAGAAAGGGGATGGGCCATACCGCGGTTTCGACTATTAAAGTCTCGTCAGTGACCCTTTAGATATGGCAACATGGAGCCAAAGAGAATTACTGAAATTTTAAAACTTTCAACATGGTAGTCGATACAAAGACTAGTATTATCTAAATGGGACCAAATATATTAAACATTGGTAAGAAAATGAATCTTAACCGACAATAAATTTGATTTCTCAGAATATCCTCACTGATCTCAAAGGACCAAAAGGAAAATATAACCTGCACTATGGATGATGTACGGGGAGACTTTTTAGGGCCGCCACACGGCCCAACACCAGCTGCAGTAATAGCAAATAAAAATTAAAACTGAGATCCTTTAAGAGCAGCGAACACATTTATGAGAGAGGGGATGGGCCATACCGCGGTTTCGACTATTAAAGTCTCGTCAGTGACCCTTTAGATATGGCAACATGGAGCAAAATGGTAAAAGTTTACATTTTACGTTGACCAACATGGCCTTAGCCAAAGGTCATTCATCAAAGACAAAATCTAAGGTGAGCGATATCAGGCCATTTCCTCTAGTGTTACATGCTGTCATCCTGTAATTATCTCTTTCGCAACTTTGATACTTCAAGGAAATGAACTTCATAAGCCATAGGCTTTCGTTCTGATCCTAATTTATACTGTATGTATATGTGTTGCTTATTTGCTTTAATTCAAATAAATATAGTTTAACCCCAAAATGGTTTACGTTTGTTTGTCAGAGTGGAAGAGTTACAGACAATCCGAGATGAGGAAGTGAAAGTTAGAAACCTGATACAGGAAACCCTAGTCATTAGTAGTCAAGTCAGATGAACTCTGTGTAAGTATTGGTCTAGTTTCAGTTTGATTATTATTTCTTATGCTGGAAACAATACCTCAGCTTATAGTGTTAGTGCTTTATAAGCTGATGATTGGAGATACTCTCTGTAAGGCTGAAATCTTCAAATTCAGTGCGAGTCACATTTGTCCGAGATTCAAATCAAAGTTTTTAATTTGAATTATCCACAAGTATAAATGATAAGCAACAAATATTTATTCCTATAAAAAGGCTTCATGTTCAATGGAAGTTTATCTTTTATTTCAGAATGAAGTGGCTAAACTAGCAGACACTAACTTCCCAGAGCTCATTCTTGGTATTGAAATGAAGATGGTAAGATACTTTTCTGTATCCATTAAACTAAGGGTTTCTCATCTTCCATCTTCCTGTGATCTGGGTGACACATACTGGACAATCACATTTCGGCTGTAATGAACATAACGTCAGGAAAACATGTCCATGTGACAGTGAGACAAGCCAAGTTCTGCTTGCGGGGGTGTCAGGTGGTTTTTCTCGGGGTTCTCCCGTTTTCGCCCCACCTACTGATTGGCCTGTCTCATATGAGCTGAAATAATCTTGAAAGGGATGTTAAACTGAATCAAAAAAAAAGGACATGTCGGTGCAATGTATACCCCCTGTAACCCCACTTTTATACAGAAAAACTGGGGTATGCCGGGGTATACCTATTTTTAGCTCACCTGAGCTGAAGGCTGGCTCACAGGTGAGCTTATAGTATACCCATGCTCCGGCGTCCGTCCGTCCGTCTGGCATCCGGCGTCCATCCGTCGGCGTCCACAATTTCAAAGATCTTCTTCTCTGAAACCGCTTGGCTGATCAAGTTGAAATTTTATGTGGAGCCTTTATGGCTTGGGGGAATGGAAGTTTGTTCACGGGATCTCGGTCACATCATATAGATGGCTGCCATGCTCATATATGGTAAAAACCCTTCAAAAATCTTCTCCAGAACTGGTGAGTAGATTTCCATAAAACTTGATATGTAGCATCGGGGACTCCAGCCCATCATAGTTTGCTAAAATGATGACCCTGGGATGACCTTGACCTTTTTTGGGGCAAGGTCAATTTTGGAAACATAGGCTTTTAAATGGGAAAAGGTAGAAACAATGGATTTATAGAAACTATTGCAGCCTGAGACTTGAAAATTGCTAGATGCAAAGTTGCAAACAACTAATGGAGTCAAGGAAAGTATGTAATTAATTAATGTCAAGGTCATTTCTTGTCCTTGACCCAAGGTCATTGAAATATCATAACTAAGTCACAATTTCAAAGATATTCTTCTTTGAAACTGCTTGACCGATCAGGTTGAAATTTTATGAGGAGCCTCCTTGGATAGTGGAATTGAAATTTTGTTAGCCACATAACCAAGCTGGCCGCCATGCCCATATATGGTAAAACCCTTTAAAAATCTTCTTTTCCAGAATCGGTGGGCTAATTTCCAAGAAACTTGATATGAAGCATAGAGGACTCCAGCCCATCATAGTTTGCTAAAATGATGACCCTGGGATGACCTTGACCTATTTTACGGCAAGGTCAATTTTTGAAACAGAGGCTTTTACATAGGAAAAGGCGGAAACAATGGATATTTTGGAAACTATTGCAGACTTGAAAATTGCTAGATGCAGACATCTAATGGAGTCGATGAAGGTATATAATTAAGGTCAAGGTCATTTCTTGTCCTTGACCCAAGGTCGTTAAAATATCAAAAAAAATAAGTCACAATTTCAAAGATCTACTTCTTCGAAACTGCTTGGCCGATCAAGTTAAAATTTTATGTGGAGCCTCCTTGGATAGTGGAATTGAAATTTTGTTCGCCATATCTTGGTCACATGCCCAAGATGGCCGCAATGCCCACATATGGTAAAATCCTACAAAAACTCTCCAGAACCAGTGGGCCTATTTCCATGAAACTTTGTATGTAGTATTGGGGACGCCAGCCCATCATAGTTTGCTAAAATGATAACCCTGGGATAACCTTGACCTATTTTATGGCAATGTCAATTTTGGAATTTTACATGGGAAATGGTGAAAACAATGGAAATTTTTGCAACTATTGCAGTCTGAGACTTGAAAGTTGCTTGATGCAAACAACTAATAGAGTCAATGAAGATTTCTTGTCCTTGACCCAAGGTCACTTAAATGTCAAAATTAAGTCACAATGTCAAAGATCTTCTCTGAAACCCCTTGGCTGATAAAGTTGAAATTTTATGTGAAGCCTGCTGGTGTAGTGGCATTGAAATCTTGTTAACGATATCTTGGTCACATGTCCAGGCTGGCCACCATGTCCATATATGGTAAAAAACCCTTTAAAAATCTTCTTCTCCAGAACTGGTAGGCCGCTTCACAGAAAACTTGGTGTGTAGCACTAGGGACTCCAGCCCATGGTATTTTGCTAAAATGATGACCCTTGGATGACCTTGACCTATTTTATGACAAGGTGAATTTTGGAAACATAGGCTTTTATATAGAAATGGGTGAGAATAATGGATATTTTGGAAACTATTGCAGCCTGAGACCTGAAACTTGGCAGATGCAGACAACTAATGAAGTCAATAAAGGCGTGTGAGTATTCATGGTCAAGGTCATAATGCTCCAAGATCAGGCTTCAGGTGAGCATTACAGGACCAATGGTTCTCTGGTTTAGCTCACCTGAGTCGAAGGCTCACAGGTGAGCTTATAGGATATGGGATATGGAGGCACCCGGCCTCCGTCTGTCCTTCTCCGTCAACCATTTTCAAAGATCTTTTCCTCAGAAAGCCCTTGGCCAATCAAAGCCAAATTTTATATGAAGCATCTATTGGAAGGGGGAACCAATGTATAAAGAATAATTTAGGTCACATGACCAAGATGGCCACCATGCCCATATATGGTAAAAACCCTTGAAAAATCTTCTTCTCCGGAACTGGCCGACCAACTTCAACGAAACTTGGCATGAAGCATTGATGGCTCAAGTACTACACCTTGACCTATTTTATGGCAAGGTCAACCTAGGTTGCCAATGCATTTGAATGGGGAAAACTTTTAAGATATCATTTAAAGTGAAAGTCTTGCAGGAAATGGGCAGTAGGACCGAATATTAATGATTCTGAAAAAAATTGGTCCGCAGGAGCTCATATGCCCCCACCCCGGGGCAGTATACTTGTATATTTCCATAATATTCAAACATGTTCTCCTCTGAAACCACTTGGCCATTCAAAGCCAAATTTTATGCGAAGCTTCTATAGGATTGGGTAACCAATGTATATATAAATAATCCAGGTCACATGACCAAGATGGCTGCCATGCCCATATATGGTAAAAACCCTTCAAAAATCTTCTTCTATGGAACCGGTGGACTGATTTCAAAGAAACTTAGCATGAAGCATCAATGGCTAAAGTATCATAATGTGTATATAAATCATGACCCTGTGGTGACCTTTACCTATTTTACGACAAGTTCAACATAGGTTGCCAATGCCTTTGAATGGGTAAAACTGTTAAAATGTCAGTTGAAGGGAAAGACCTGCAGGAAATTGGCAAATGGACAGGATATTGATTATTATGAAAAGAAAAATGGACACCAGGGCTTCATCTGTCCCTTTAATGTGGCTTTTTCCCATAATTTTCAAACATGTTTATTGGTATATACAACATATCTCAGGTGAGCGTTTACAGGACCATTGGTCCTCTGGTTTATTTATCCCAATATGGCTAAGCACATTGATATGTGTATCGCAATGTATTGATTGATACCTGGTTCAAGTTTATTTTAAAATTTGCCATATCAGAAAAGTTGATTTGTGGTGTGTTCTCAATTTACTTTATGAGAAAGATACATTTTTACATCAAATTATCTCCTATACGGGATTTACTTTTTGTGGACATTATCTCGGATGCAAAATTGGATATTACTGGATCCAAGACATTATATCACAAACAAATCAAGACTAACAAAATTCTGGCTTGGCCAGTAAACTGTTCAGAACTCAGCCTGCGTGATTGATGTTCACTTGCGCATTCAGACTCTGAGCAGGTCACATTTCCACACCTCCTGGGGTAATTGTAAATTTATCATTTCCATACACGTACAGGAAAGGGTACTATTCTACTTTTGAAACAAGCTGTAAAATTTAGAAAATCTTAAAGAGCTAGCTAGCTCGGTAATGATGTCTGTTGCTGTCCATTTCATCTATTTTCCTTTTGCATTTCAGGTCAGAATGTAACCTGGTGCATTGATGTTACTGCTCCATGAGAAATTCTGTTCATATAACAAACAGGAAGACTTAAATTACAACAGGGAAAACTCAGAGATTGCTAGGATAGAACATATACCTACCTTGTGACAAGGCCTTATGTAGAATTAAAAGAAAAAGAAGGGAAAAGTAAATTAAGTGCCGGATGACAACCTATTTGAAAAATAAAATCATAGCAATCTATGCAATGAATGCCAACTGATTTTGTTTGTTTAATATACTTACATTATGATTTCAAAACAGGAAAATCTAATGAATTACAATGTTTGTGAAAAAATCTTGAATCCTATACTGAGAATGCTGAAATCAACTACTGAATTGTGTAAAAGTCAGGGTCAGTAGCAGTCTAGTACATGTAGATTGTCCTGAGTTGTAGGATGTGAAACTTCATGAAAAATTGACCTGTTGAAAGAAAGTTTCCTGTTAGATAGAGTGTGATACCCATAATGACTGACTGGATTCTTCAAGAATATAGCCAAACCTGCTAACTGATAGGATAACATGGGATGATTCGATCCTGTAAACTGTGGAGAAACCTAGGGCCTCAAAGAAAACTTGAATGTGAACAATGACTGTAGGAGTGTATTTTAAATGAAAATTAGTGATAGAAGTACAATGTACATGTATTATGAACTACGTAAAAAATAGATTCCAGTGATCCACAGTTGCAGTTTGCAAAATTGCAAAAAAGTTAACTTTTAGTAATCGTGTACCCACACTTGTATGAACCCTGTCATGAGAGAAACAGCATTTTGCATATTAAAAATAAAGGCACAGAACAGCTTGGCAGTAATTGCAAAGCTAATCAATGCCTTTACTTTTGCTACACGATAGTATGATTCCTCTACAAATCTAAAATGTACAGCCTCTAGCCATCTTCTGTGGCTTACAAGTGAGCTTATCAATTTTCAGTCAACAATTTTCAGTCATTTCGGGACTGAGCCATGGCTTTGTGGGTGTTAACCAGTACTGTGGGGAGTTAACTTGTCTTGCATGGCACCCTTGTGGTGATCAAACCCAGGCCTCTTAGTAGCTATAGTAGTAGTAGCTATGCTCTACCACCAGGCCATCACACTCCCAGTCCAAGTGTTGTAAATAAATGCATATGTTTTATGATATTTTTGTTATGGACTATAGCTCTATTTTGATGTTACAGGGTCTCGTAATACACAATACAGCTGTAAGTTGGTTAATCATGATCTGTCTAAGGGCAAAATCGAGCTATAGCTAGTATTGTTAAATTGGACATTAATAAATGATTAAACCCATTGTATGTTAATTTCATGTATGCTACTATTGTTTATGTTAGGTAACTCTTCTATTTGATGAAAAATGCTCGTCTTTAGAAAACCACATTAAGTGACGTCATGTGACTTGATGACGTCACAATTGAAACCATAGTAACGTGCTGAGAGTTGAACTGTCATGTCTACCTAAAGTGTTTGTTTTTATGTGCTCTATTAAATATTCAGTAATTGGAGTTTGTGTCTATGAAAAGACTTTTACAAGTGGTAGCAGAGCGAGGTTCCAAAGATTCTTGGTGTGTGGAGAACAGAGAGATCCTCAGAGTGGGGGAACATTTTAAAAGAAGAGAGAACAGATCCTCAGTGTGGGGGAACATTTTAAAAAGGAGAAGAGATCCTCAGAGTGGGGGAACATTTTAAAAAGGAGAAGAGATCCTCAGTGTGGGGGAACATTTTAAAAAGGAGAAGAGATCCTCAGTGTGGGGGAACATTTTAAAACAAGAGAGAACATATCCTCAGTGTGGGGGAACATTTTAAAAAGGAGAAGAGATCCTCAGAGTGGGGGAACATTTTAAAAAGAAGAAGAGATCCTCAGTGTAGGGGAACATTGGAAATTAAGAGATCCAGATCCTCAGTGTGGGGGAAAAATTCAGTAAAAATCCTCAGTGGTGTTGAAAATTAACAAGAGGAAATCCTCAGTGTGGGGGACATTCAGAAATCTTCGGGGTGGAGGATCAATAATGTTCTAGAGTCTACAAGAGATTTGCAGAGTTGGTAAATATTTTAAGAAACTTCAGAGTGGAGATCGGTAATATTTTGGAGACTAAAAGACTGGGATAAAATCTACACAGTGGTGAGTGATAATTTATTGTATTCTTGATCAGCATGACAACAAGAATCAATCCACCGTCACTTAACAGCACAAAGTCTTATGAGAGATTCAAGCAGGAGCTTTTAGCTTGGCGAGAGATAACTGAACTTAAAAAGAAAAAGCAAGGCATTGCAGTGGCATTGTCTTTACCAGAAGACGATGAGAACAAAATTAAAGACAAGGTTTTTGACCAGATATCCCTTGATGACCTGAAAAGCGCTGACGGGTTGGATATCCTTCTGACGTTCTTAGATAAGCATTTGGGGAAAGATGATTTGTCTGATAGCGTTGAAAAATTTGATGAATTTGATGACTGTCAAAGAAAGGAAGGGCAGACAATTCAAGAATTCATAGGCATATTTGATTCTTTATACAGAAAAATAGAAAAGAAAGGTATGAAATTACCGCCAGAGATTCTGGCTTTCAAACTATTAAAGAAAGCTAACATTACCAAAGATGAAAAACTCCTGGTATTGACGGGCATGATCTGTGAAAATAAAGTATATTTATATGAGGAAGCCAAATCATCTTTGAAGAAGTTTAAAGGAGATGACCTGAAAACAAACGGAAATGTGAGCATAAAGCTTGAGCCAGCATATCTGGCAGAAAATGAGGACATACTCCTAGCAGCTGGCTATGTGAGAAACAAACGGTTCCAGGGTGAAAGGAGGCCAAAACATCATCAGGATGTCTATGAAAAGAGAAATAATTCACCGGCCCCCAGCAGGAAGATGAACCCACTAGGACAAGATGGGAAAACCCTTCGATGCAAAGCATGCGGTTCATTCAGACATATGCTACCCGAGTGTCCTGACAGCTGGGAGAATATGGAAAAATTGAACACTACTGAAGAAGATACATTTGTTTTGGAGACCAAATACAACTAATTTATTAAGACCTAATGACAGTATAATTATAACTGAAAAGGGTGCATGTAAATTACTTATATACATGTAATTTCATTTTTAAAGCAATAACGCATCCAAATACATGTAACAAAGTGAAAAAAAAAAAAAAAAAAAAACTCTCACAATAACTTTAAGCTGGTACTTAAAACTGTAAAAAAAAAAAAAAAAGAAAAGAAAAGTATAATTAATGTTAATTTCATGTATGCTACTATTGTTTATGTTAGGTAACTCTTCTATTTGATGAAAAATGCTCGTCTTTAGAAAACCACATTAAGTGACGTCATGTGACTTGATGACGTCACAATTGAAACCATAGTAACGTGCTGAGAGTTGAACTGTCATGTCTACCTAAAGTGTTTGTTTTTATGTGCTCTATTAAATATTCAGTAATTGGAGTTTGTGTCTATGAAAAGACTTTAACATTGTATTTATATTTTATCCTTTTTTATTTCCTTCAATATTGTTACATGCTATAACTATAATTTGTAACATAGCATTCATAAAACTTGACAAGAGTAAAGACCAAGAAATATTTGTGCACACAATCAAACATATGAGCCGTCTCGTGGGGAAAACCAACAATGTGGTTTCCTAACAGATCTGACACAAACCGGGCTGTACAAGCACCGAAGACGGCTATAGGCTAGAAATTTTGGATTTAGGAAGTAGAGGCATTGTACTATCCATGTAGCGAAAACAAAGGCTGATCAGCTTCGCAGTAGCTGATCTGCACCTTTGGTTTCGCAGAGGCAGATTGTTGGTTTTCTCATGAAGCAGCTCATATTGAGTTGCTTCTTGGCTGCCTTCACTTGTTGCCCCTACAAAATGCTAGTCAAGTAGAAACTGTAAACATTACTTGATGACAGCAGAACCAATTACCATTCATAGACTGAATTGCAATTATTGACTTCTGAGACTTTAAACATTTGAAAATATAGGAATTTTATCGCGGTAACCGTTGATAACTTAAGGGAAGACCTAAGAAATTAAGACAAGAGATTTGATCGTAGACCTAAAAGAGCCTGTGGAAATGTCTTTCTGCTTGACCGATATCATGTTGAAAAAATCCCGCGGGAATAAATTTCTGTGGAAAAAATCCCGTGGATATTTTTTCCATTTTATTGACATGGTATTATATTCCCGCGGGATTTTTTTTCTGCGGGAAAAATCAAAAGTTATGATAGAGTCTTGATCTTGTTCCTAATGATTGATGATATTGCTCATTGTAGATAGAATAGGTCAATCACTGGCTTAATAGAATTTTACAACTTCAAAAAAATCCCATGGGATTTTTTTCCAATGTAGAACCAAGGTAAAAAATTCCCGCGGGAAAAATTAAGAACTTGAAATAACACCTCCTATATCGCTTTGATGTATTGATAAGTATTTATTTAGGTTATAGAATGTGTTTCATTTTCCTTCAATTTTCCCATGGTATTTTTTTCCATTATGTATTAAGGGAAATTATTCCCATGGGATTTTCTAAAAATCCCGCGGGATTTTTTTTTTCCCGCGGGATTTTTCAAAAATCCCGCGGGAATTTCAACTTTGACGGTAAATTTCTCACAAACTGTAAAACTTTTTATCATGAAAACATATAGAAATTAGTCAGTATGTTCCATTGTTATGTTTAAAAGTGGTTTTGAGAAGTTTGGATCAATTTAAAGGCATGTTGAGTTTGCCAAAAACCGGTGTGGCAAAAAAAAACCGGTGGCTGTTCATAACGGATCGCAACTAGATAGCAATAATTTATTTTCACTTATTGATTACCAGACTGATAAATCAGCACAGGCATTAAAATAACTGCAGATCAGCTGACAAGACTAAAATAGAGTTTTGGCTTGTAATGTGCACATTTATGGGTCCACTTTCAGCCGACACAAAGAGGCAATGATAAGGAAATGGTGCAATCAGAAAGAAATTCCAAACCAAAAACCGAGGAGGGAAGAAATTGAATTGACAATTTAAGTGTTAAAGTGTATCTCTGATAATGCTTTTTCGCCCATATTTTTTGTCAGTTTGGCGGTAGGAGTATTATTTTCTTTTCATGATATGGGTATTAGTTTGTCCTAATATGACCTTCAAAAATCTTGACAGTTGGTCATCAGATAAAGTTTTTTATGGTCAACATAAATTTTAAATAAATTTTGAATATTAATTTTGCATTGACGCGGGAGGTAATAAAATCGATAACTGATAGCATTAAAATAGCCCAGGGATATTCATCGTCGGGCAGCTTACTGAATCTGTTGAGTCCTCGTTTTGATTCATCATAGTGATTATCATGATTTATTCGTTTGTCCCTGATGATTTTATTATCTAGTTACAGATTCACCACGAGGACCGAACAACTAACTTAATGTCGTGAACCACTGCAGAAAATTAGGGTGAGGTTAGGTGCCTCAACTTATTGGAACGACCTCTACTGGAATTTTCTCAATCGTTTGTTTAAATAATGCGCCCCGTTGCCTTTTTAACAGGATATGTAATACCGAATTATCGATTCCCCTGGGCGAGCCTACCGGGGCTGTATTCTTCGTAGAAAACCACAAATTTAGCAAAAAGGTGTCAGTTGTTGACAAACTGTTGTGAAAAAGCAACATCGTGTTCAACATTTTAAAAACGACCCAGCAGAAATTATTTCGGTTTCAACCATAGTTTTGGGCCGTATGCATCGAGAAGTCATCTTATACCGACACAGCATTGCCATAGTTATCCATTTTTCGCTAAACACTTAATATGTAAGCTGAAGGCTTGTATTCAATTTTATCTAAATTTCTTGTTTCTTTTTATCATTATTTTCACGAAAATTGATACCGTTGACATGCAATGTTAGCAAACAAGATTCTTATCATATAGTATTTTGCATGATAGGACAGTCAAATCATATAAATGGCCCAAGATAACATGCCTCAGTAATGGTGAGTGGAATATTTACGGATTTTATTGAATTCTCCCTCAATTACCAATGTCCTTTCATTTGATATTCATGCTCGAAAGTTTTCATAATTCACATATATATTAATTCAAACCTTGGAAGGTCGTCCGATGAGTGTATGACAATATCAATGTTGACAGATACGGCTCAACGCCAGAGATTGGCATTGATTTTCATTACCCGAAAAAATGCTTGTTTTTATGCGTTTAACGTACTTTGGTCACATGGTCGACGTCACTGCAGATGTTAATCATATCATTTATTTTGTATTGGCCACCTAACCTTAATGAATAAAGTGTATTGCAGCTATGGGATTATAGACTTTGCGCAGTTTATCAAGATTTTCATCAAAATCGCTGATTTCCTTCATTTTTCATTATTACCCCTTCGCCAATTTTTACGCAATTGTAGGCGTACGAAAAATGTTTGACGGCTGATTTTTACAGGCCATCTTTGAAAATGGTTTGATTACACATATATGGAATTTCTCATGAATCGACTGATATTACAAAAACGTTATCTAAAATTTAATGACGAGTTGCGTTGGGTGTGGAACTCAGTAGAATTGAAAATATGTCGGCGAACTGCAAGAGTATACAACTATAGTTGCTCAGCAAGCCATTCTAAGGATAACTGCATTGTTTTGCATATGTATTGAAAACAAAAATCGCCGTTTAACCAGTTAAAACCAAACTGTAATGTCAAAGCCGAAGGGACCAAAATACCATCGTAATTTGCATTATTTTAGACAAATCCTCGAAATGACTGGATTCCAATATTTGTAAGTTACAAAATATACCCTTAAAAGTATGCTCTGAAAGTTATTTTTTTTCTGTCATTAATAATATTGATGTAAGCTTAGAAATATCCTATCTTAACTTGATCCTAAAGATATCTTTTCCACAAAGTTTGCAGATACAACATTTGAGCCGCGTCATGAGAAACCAAACAATGCGGTTATGAACAGGCCCGACCCAAACCCAGCTGTACAAGCACAAAAGATGGCTAGAGGCTGGGAATTTTAGACGTAGAAGGTAGAGGAATTATACTATCCTTGTAGCGTAATTAAATTCTCTGATTCGAAAACAAAGGCGAAGAACATCTTCGAAATTACTGCAAAGCTTGTTTGCGCTTTTGTTTTCACGCATGCAAGATGTTGGTTTTCTCGTGATGCGGCTCATTTATGAAGCTTGATTACTCCTCAAGAATTTTGACAAGGTGGCTGCACCCTGTCTTCGCCTGACCGTCAATTCATACCAAATTGTGCTGAATTACTGACAGTCTGGTTTAATTACTTAAATTTTGCGCGAATTGACGCAAAATTATCAATATTTGCCAAACACATTATTTTTATGGAAACATATATTTTTGATATATTTTGTTAAGTTTGTGGTACGGAAAAACAAGATCAGCTGGCTAACCTGCACTCCAATACATTTTGGGACCTTCTGGGGAAACAGTGCACACAAGAGATACCGTTTGTGCTCAACATTTACCTAATTATAGCGACGCTCCTGCGTCGCTCTTATGGTAGAATGTGGTAAAATGTTCTGTTCTATTCTGTTCCAGATACATTGATAGAAACAAAAATCTTTCGTAAGCCGGAACCGGAATGCGGGGTGCGACTACCAACAACTATTCACGTCGAAACATTCGAAATATTGTGTTGACAAACTTTTTGTTTGACTGCGGCTGCCCTTAATGGACGAAATAAACACAGATACTTACTCAAGAATATCTGTCGTTTTTGTTCCCGATAGATCATGACAACATGACGTCACAGTTTTGCTTAGTATGACGTCACATGGTTGCGTTCGGTTAACTGCACAGTGCACGACCTTTGTCGTATGAAACAAAACTACCTCCCTTATTTCGGAATTGTCTATCCTAAAAATACAGATCTAGAACTTAATGTTGTACGGAAATCATTGTAAATTGTGCAAAAAGAAAAACTGAAGAATTTTATGGCCCCTGCCCTTGTATGTCCCTGATCATCTGGATAAGGTCCTACCCGGTGGCTCTTTTAACTGCCTGCTCTCTGAAAGAATATTGTTTTCCTAATTGTCCTTTCCTCTGCTCCCTAAATCTCCAAACGTTAATGTTTGTTCCCCAGATCCATGAAAATAAATGACCTTCTCCCCAGATCCGCAAAACAACTGGCAGGGCCCCAGAGTGAGGACGAAGAACTTATCAGCTTTTAAAATAATTGGCGCAATAGGAGCAGAGCGTCGCGACAAAAGTGGTGCCTTATTTCATATTATGCTTTATTTTGGTGGTTTGTCATCTTGAATGTGTTTCTACGCTGTCATTTTTTTCGTGGGATGACGTACCCATCAAATCTTGTCGTTACAAATACGCTTCCAGTACTTTGTTCGGCAAATAGTTCAGGCCGGGATACTGAGTCATCATGTCGTGACGTTTAAATAATTGAGCCTTCTCATGAGAAAACCAACAATCTGCATATGCGAAAACAAAGACGCAGATCAGCTTCGCGGTAACCGCGAAGCTGATCAGCGTCTTTCTTTTCGCTACTCGGATAGTACAATTCCTCTTCTATCTTAATCCAAAATTTCAGACTCTAGCCATCTTCTGTGCTTGTACAGGCCGGTTTGTGTCAGACCATTTCGGAAACCACATTGTTGGTTTTCCCACGAGGCGGCTCAATTAACAGTAGAAAGAATAAAATACGTTAGGCCCTGTTTTAACTTAGTGAAAAATACGGAGACTCGCAAGTCTAGGAATTGCTGTTGACCGATAATTTAAATAAGTGTGATACGTCCTTATTGATATTCTGTGGGTGGTTATCATGATTTATTTGTTTGTCTTTGATGATTCATTGACTAGTTAGAGATTCGCCACGAGGACCGAACTACTAACTAAATGTTGTGAACCACTGCGGAAGATGAGGGTGGGGTAAGGCGCCTGTTAAATCGTTTTAAGCTGTAAGTTTTCATATTTTATTTACGATCGGATAACTGAGTGGCCGCCTACTGGGAAATAGCTGCTCACTCGGTTCTACGTGTCAGTAGCTAATTATCAATTTAGTTTTTCCCATTTATTATTGCGCCTTTTCCTGATCATTGCCTACATGTAACTTTTTTGTACTTAAAGGGAAAATATGTGAATCTCGTAACTCGCAACTAGATCAAAGCTCTATATGAAAAATATCATATTGTTTAGCTTGATCGATCTTGAAGTTTTTTATTGGCAAGGCATGTTGACCTGCCAATGGCTTTAAAAACGTCAACTCAAGAAAATATTAGGTTAAGATGCAAGTACATTGCATCTATTCGAGAGTAACACTGCCAATCATTTGAATTCATTATGAAGACATACGATATACAGATTTTTCCAAAATTTGTAAAAAAAGAAATGAAAATTTTCAGCACAAAAATATGATGTTTTTTTCTAATTTTTGCTCCAAAACATAGATTGTGGGTACACGTTAGAACTGCCTCGGCGAGGCGGTTCTAACGAGTATCCACGATCTATGTTTTGGAGCAATAATAAGTAAAATAGGTTTACCCCTACAAACCCCAGTTTTCTATTTCAAAGTGGACTTTTAGGGGGTATATATTGCACGGATATGTTATCCTGATGTAACGTATTGACGCACAGAGAACAACTTATATTTAGCAAAACTATCATATGAGCCTGTGAGTTAGAAAACCAACAATTTGGGTCTCCGACCAGGTCCGACATAAACCAGCCTGTAGAGTCACAGAAAAATGCTAGAAGCTTGAAATTTCGGATTTGAAAAGAAGAGGCATCAAAGTACTTTTCGTGTAGCGAAACCAAAGACGCAGATCAGTTGTGCAGCTGTTGCACAGCTGATCTGCGTCTTTGTTTTCGCATACGAAGCATGCAGTGGCTCATATTAAATGTTAAATGTTTTGGAACTTCCAGTATAAAATGTAGTTGGTCTTGGCACTTTTCTTGCTTAATATCGTGATAAGTACCTTTGCCCAGTATAACTACGGACACAATGCTTTTAATCATGCAAATGCCTACCAAATTATTGGCTCAAAATTGCAGTTGATGATACACCCATTCCGAAGCATTAATCGGAAGAACAGCATCTTACAATTACATCAGTTGTCTGCAGAACAAATCTATGGAATTAAATCCATCTAAGTCTCATTTGTTGCGTGGACTTAACAAGTACAAATTTGCAAGGCACTGAGACTGCACCACTTGTTAAAATAAATTGAATGAATTGAATGAGTACCAAATGAGCCGCCTCATGGGAAAACCCACAATCTGCATATGCGAAAACAAAGACGCAGATCAGCTTCGCGGTAACCGCGAAGCTGATCAGCGTCTTTGTTTTCGCTGCTCGGATAGTACAATTCCTCTTCTTCTTAAATCCGAAATTTCAAGCTTCTAGCACTTTTCTGTGACTGTACAGGCCGGTTTGTGTCAGACCTGTTCGGAAACCACATTGTTGGTTTTCCCACAAGGCGGCTCAAATATAATATCTGGTGTCCGCTATTTACTCTAATACAACATTAACCTATTTTCGCCGAATGTTCCATCATCCTTATTTAGTAAAACTGGGGAATGAAGGGGTATACCTATTTTTCTTATTTTTGCTCCAAAACATAGTTTTTGGGTAGTCGATAGAACCGCCTCGAAGAGATTCGAGGCGGTTCTTACGTGTACCTTCGATTTATGTTTTGAGAAAAAATAAGAAAAAAATATTAAACATTTTCAGAAGGAAATTTTCATTTTTTACAACTAAAAAAGTTATGTATATTGCATGGGCGTGTTTTCGTAAGGATATCGACACTGGTGATACAATTACAATAATTTTGATGAATCGCAATGGTTGCCAAATGTGCACGGTAGTCTCTGTAAAATTAAATGAACGTCTGAGCAAACGCCAAAATTTTTGAATGTGTTCACGACTTCCAAATGATGTAAATTTTATATTTTATCTAAAATTACAGGCAATCAAGAGTTAACATTTCTGAATTTCTGAATTTAAATGAAGATCGTGATTTCACAATTAATGTTTTATCTTCAACTACGTCGACACCATTCCAGAAATCGACATAGGAAAGGACATGGATCAAATAAAAGTAAAAGTAGGCGATGGCCAGGAACTGGCGCAATCAGAAAGAAATTCCCAATCCAAAAAACGAGGTGGGAAAAAAAACTCAACAATCAGGTATTTATACTAAGAAAATATATGTATTAAAAGCCGAGTTGGCAGCCATTTTCCCAATAGGTGGCCACTCAGTTACCCCAACTTTACTAAAATATGCAAACATGCATAAGGCGCTGACAGCACAAAAAACAATACCAAGACATAAACATTTTTGAAAGAGCCACCACAGAAGTATCGCCTTGGAACGATCAGTAATATTAAATTACTGGCGGGCTTGAATCGATTTTACATGGCTAACACCTCACCCTCAGCCTATGCAGTTGTTTACAATATTAAGTAAGCTGTTCGATCCTCGTGGTAAATCTCTAACTAGTCAATAAAGCATCAAGGACAAACACAGAAATCAGGATAATCACAATGCTCAATCAAAAACAAGGACTCACAAATTCGGTAAGCTGCCCGACTATGGAGATCCCTAGGCGCCCAATAACTTACTGAAAATCCGGAGCAAACAAAAAACACCAGTTGAACCCCGGTGGACCATACAACAGACTAGAAGCTCCGGTCCCAACCAACTAAAATGAAACGCCTTACGTCGGGACCATAATAGTGTCTGACGCCCGACCCACCGGTGTGCAAATAAAGACGACAGCATACTTATCAACCATGAATGGGTTAAAAACTAAGCATGCAGACTGCCGTATAACATTTAAGTTATATCCTATACGTCTGTAACGTGTACTATAATGAATGGCCTGAACTAACAAGAAAAAATATTCGTTCCTATAAGTGTCTTAAATTTGTAAATCGATAGCGATAACCCTGTTGGAGAAGCTTTGCCTGTTAAACATTTATTTCGAGCGTTGAAGTCCGTAACATGATTGCAGACTCTAGCAAACCTTATAAGTTGCGAAATGTATACACCATAAGAAGCACGACGAGGAACATCATTGTCCAAAAACGGAATATTTACTATATTAAAATCAAAAGCATAAATCTTATCATAAATTTTAGAAGCAACCAATCCATTTGCAACAGAAAGGTGTAAAGCACGATGTTGTGTAATTGACTGATTATGTAACTAGTGCAGCGAGGACGGATACGGAAGTCATGCATTTCTAACTGTATAAAGGACCGATAAACTTCGTGCAGTCGAACGCAATTAGCATGTTAATTACGGTTTTTGCATTTATTTTGCGGTAGCAATCTGATAACTATTTCACGCCGTAAACATTAACATAAAATAATATGAGCCTGTGCATGAGAAATCAAACAATTGGGTTCCGACCAGGTCCGACATAAACCGGGCTGTATAGTCACAAAAGACGGTTAGAGGCTGGAAATTTGGGATTAAGAAAGTAGAGGAATTGTACACTATTATATAGTGTATCGAAAACAAAGGCGCTGATCAGCTCCGCAGTTACTGCGAAGCTGATTTGCGCCTTTGTTTTCACCTATGCAGATTGTTGGTTTTCCCATGGGGCGGCTCCTATAAGAAATTTTCTAGTTTGTTTGGTTCCGCCTTTTAAATGACACAAAACAGACATCGTGATCGTTTTTGGTCGTGTTTCTCAAATCTTTAAAACAATCGCGCGGCATTTACAGCCACGGGAGAACTAACAACACCGAACTTTAATCAACATCTATATGAAAACGTTTGCATTCATTTTTTTTTTCAAAAAGGAAAAAAAAAAAAAAAAAAAAAAAAAAAAAAAAAAAGAAAAAAAAAAAAGAAAAATGAATCTCACTTTTTACAGTTCTTAGTATAAATCTAGAAAACTCAATCATGTTTCTTTTTTGTACTATCATGTCATTGTTTTTTGATAACTGATGAGATGGTGAGAGCTTTAATTCAGAGTATACTTGACATATATACTTAAAATTTATATTACCATGACGTCATTGAGTCATCAGGAAAACATGTCCGTGCAATGTATACCCCCTTGAACCCCACTTTTATATAGCAAAACTGGGGTATGCAGGGGTATACCTATTTTTCTTATTTTTGCTCCAAAACATAGATTGTGGGTACTCCTTAGAACCGCCTCGCCGAGGCGGTTCTAACGTGTACCCACAATCTAAGTTTTGAGCAAAAATAAGAAAAATATCAAAAATTTTCAGCTAAAAAACTTCAATTTTTAAAGCTCAAAAATTCTCTGTATGTTGCATGGGCATGTTTTCGTAATGGTAAGTCCACGTACATTGATACATGTAATAGTTATAGGCCTCTCGAATCAAGCTTTAAACTTGGTGCAAATAAGGCGATCAATTTACCGTGATACTGAAAGATGATACGGAACCGATATGTTGCAGGTGTCTGTGAAAGAATCTAATTAAATTTTGTCTCAATTTTTAGACGATATAAGAGTGTGTTCAAAACAAAATAACTTAAGTGAGAAGTAAAACGCCTCGTTTCATACGGAGTCGCGTTTGAAACATATTTACATATTAAGGATGTTCGCTGCTACCATTTGACATTTTTGAACTTCCGGTTATTATTTTGTTGAATGAATTTTAAACGATTGCAGATATTTTCCTGATATTTTATATTGGTATATATATATTGATGGTAAACATCGGACAAGCAATGAAAATCAATCGATCTAAGGATCGTAATTTTTTCATCCTATTTTCTGCATTTTTTCTGATTCGTTTTGTTGCCAGCAGATTTAAGAGGGTATGGTAAATTTAAAGTGAATATAACACATCAGACTATTCTTCAAATTCAATTAAATGCTATGGTTCGAGCCTTGTCATAGCAGTGGTTGATGTATAGAATTCCACCTATGTCCGTCGACCTTCATTAGGTATAATTGTTAGAAATTTTGGGTGTTTTAATGAAATGTGGTCGAAGAAAAAAATAGCCACAAAAGGCTTCAAAATGGCTATTTTCAAACTGTCATATCTCTCTTGTTTGCACACTACCCTATATTTTTTTCATTCTTTAATTCCAACAATCTTGTAAAGTTCTACATCATGCAACTACGAGATAAAATTTGGATCTACAAATATTATTGATAAATATGCTGCCTTCTTAAATATGCTGCCGGTGGGTCGGGCGACAGACTCTATGATAGCCCCGACATGACACTATTCGTTCTAGTTGGTTGGGGCCGGAACTTCTTGTATGTTGCTTGGCCCACCGGGGTTCAACTGGTACTTTTTTTTGGACCGGGTTTCAGTAATTTATTCGGCGCTCAGGGTTCTCCATCGTCAAGCGGCTTATTGAATCTGTTGAGTTCTCGTTTTTAATTAATCAGGGTGGTTATCATGATTTATTCATTTGTACATGACGATTCATTGACTGAATGCTGTGAACCACTGCAGAAGATGAGGGTGAGGTTTGGCACATGTAAATAAAAATTGGCACCTGTAAAACCGGTTTAAGCGCCCCAGTATTTTTTATAAAGTTACTGATCGTTCCAAGGCGATACCTCTTTTGTGGTTATTATTAACGAATGACAAAATAAAAGAGGATTTGACATTAAAATCCTCTTTTCCCGCATAAAAGTGGGCTTTTAGGGGGGTCTAATTCTTACATTTTAGGGGGGTTACCGTTTAACTTTTCACAAAACGTGAACTAGAGTACCCCTATTTTCGACTTGCTTGTGGGGATTAATCCCCATATGACGTCCAATCATGAAAATATTTACACTGAATATATAAGATGAGATACCCCTGGATTTAACTTTCTTCTGGGGAACAATCCCCACCTTGTATCAATATGTTTCTACTAACTGTCATTTTTTAATAAAACATTATCTCAGCTGAACAAGAACCCAACAAAAATGTTGCGAGGATTAATCCCCACTGGTTGCCGTTTTCAAGATAAAACCTCCACATAACCTCCGATCATGATCGTATCAACGGTACCATTTTTTAACTTTCATTTGGGGAATAATCCCCACCGACAATCATTTTTGGAATAACATATTCTAACACAAAATTACCTGAAAATTACCTGAGAATATGAAATATGGAAACGCTATTTTATCTCGTTGTGGGGAACAATCCTCACTGAGTGTCAATTTTCCTTTCAGGAAAACAGAGAACCTTAATAGAAGTGTTGATATCATTATGAGTTTATAAGATGATATGCGGTACGTATTGGGGAATAATCCCCACTGGTTGTTAAAAGTTAGGAATGTAACTTAACACCACCTTATTAGGAACACAGAATAACTAAGGAAGATGCAATATGGAACCCATATTTTGCTTTCTTGAGGGGAACATTCCCCACTCACAGCAACTCTCATTTCCCGAAAACAAAAATTCATCATAAGCTGGTAAAGTGATGTAGGATACCCATATGTCTACTGGGGAATGAACCCCAATGGTCGTCAATGTCAGCAAAACCCCACATACCTTTCAAACAAGATCTCGTGATAACCTTGCAATATGGTATTTTAGTTTATATCTCGAGTGGGGAACAATCCCCACTGGTGGTAAGTTAGAAACAAGATCTTATTAAAACTTGAAGATGAAATTTAGCACCCATATTTATCAAGTCATGATTGGGGATTCATCCCCACTGATTGCCATATTTAGAAATCAAGTCCGCAACCGAACAAAAATCGGGGAACAATCCCCGCTGGTTTTCGAATAAAACGCAGATCTTGTTATAACCTGAACATACTCATTTCGGTATCCCTTCTTCAACTATCAACTGGGGATTAATCCCCACTTGTTGCTAATTTTAGAAAACAGGTCCACAAGAACAGGACAGAAACTGTGGAATAATCCCAATTCGCTGTGAATAAAAACCACGATCTCATTATGGCCTTTGAAGATGAAGTTTGATATCCTTATTTTTCTACTTTCTACTGGGGATTTATCCCCAGTCGCTGTCAATTTTAGAAATGTATAAAACTTCATAAAACCACAACGAACAGCTCAACATAACATCAGAATCATAGGACCTTTCCTTTTAACATTCGTGTTGGGGAACAATCCCCAGTCTCTTTAACTTTAAGAAATGAAAACTGCACATTACTTAAAGAAAATAATGTTTGTGCCACCATTTTTACTCTTTCCCCACTGGTTGACAGTGTTCCGGAAAGAAAACCTGGAGAGTAATGCTCAATGTATGCCAGTTTTAGAAATAGACAATCCATATAACTAGCAATTTGAAACAAGAATTTTCATTCTATTTTCAAGTTTGGGGAATAATCCCCAAAGATATCAGTTTTAGAAAGTGAAGTGAAATGTAACGATAAACTGTTTGAATGCACGGAATCCGAGAATTATTTCCCACTTTTCATACTTGTTATTATATAAATATATATTTCAAATAATGCGTCACAAATACTAAAGCAACTTATAAGCACGTATGAAATCAGGTATTCCTATTTTAAACTACATTTTCGGGGAAATATCCCCACCGTTTTAATTACAATAAAACCACATAATCTAAAGCGAAAGCCCAGTCAATGGTAACATGCAGATCTTGATGTTTCTGGGATTGGTCCTCATTAGCCCTGATTTTTGTGTGTCAAACATGTCTTTTTACATGTACATGTATGTCGCGAAACTAAACAAATGATTTAATTCTACAAATATCAAAAGACTCAGGAAGTAGCAGATGTTGTCTTAATTTTAATATGGCGTTCTCAATATGACTATACAATTGTACGATTGTTTACGATTTAGTGGGACCGGCACGTCACCTAATTTGCAATCCTAAACTGGTCGTAAGACGATCTTTAGTGGTCGGTCCCACTGAATCGTTACCAGTCGTACGATTGTATGATCACTGGTGATATTTTCTATAAGAACTGTAAAATGTTTTCTTGCACACCGGACAGAAATTGCCACACTTTTTGCCTGGGTGATAAAATTGCATCTCACCCAGGTGTTCTCACCCAGGCTAAAAAAATACGCAAAACCTTGAAATAAACCAGATTTTGGGGTTGTTGTGCAAGAAAAAGAATCTAATATGGTGTTCTGTTCTAGATGGAAGTTTCCAACCCTCGAGATGACCGTGCTGAGCGGAACCTCGGCGGAGCCTCGGTTCCGCTCAGCACGGTCATCCCTTGGGTTGGAAACTTCCATCTAGAACAGAACACCATATAAGATTCTTATAATCTAACGTGTTCCAGCTGCTTTCTTTAAGGCTCTGTCCCACTGCGCCTAAGATAGCTTAAGACGCTATAAGATTGTCTTAATTCATGTATTAATTTTGGGGCCCTGTATTTGACCCAGGTTGCAAATTAAGAAAGCGACAATTCATTTAATATTTTATGAAAGCGAAAGTTTTTAATATGATGATGAGATTATGAAGGTCTCTGACATGATAAATGTGCCATGCAAACTTTTAGAAGAAATATGCCATGCAAAATTTCAAAAGAAATGTGCCATGCAAAATTTCAAAAGAATATTATAGTAATGAGAGCATTATTGTTTCCCATGTACGAACAACTCTTCAACAGTGAGAAACAGTTTGCTGTTTATCTGCCGGCTTCATAAATTCCGTTTGGTTTAGTATATAATTATGTAAGGTCGAATTATTCATTCATATTTTCACGGATACGATCTAATAATATTGAGAACGGGAACTGTAAATCCACGTATTTCTTCTACTTTGGTTTTTACAGCACAATACCAGAAACGAGAAAACGTTTCTCCAACGTCTTTCTGAGTGTCAGCCTGTATTATGGACAGCTTAAAGTGTGTTGCTCCAGAACGTATGTATCGAATCAAGAATCACTTGCTTTGGAGCATTTTACTCTGTCATAAGTAAAATACTTTCGTATGGCAACAATACATCTGATCGGAACACATGAACACGGCTTGGGAATAAAATGGTCACATCAGTAAAACAAAACCCATCAAAATTACACCCATTGAACCTCACTTTTATGTAGTAAAGCTTGGGTATACAGGGGTATGCATGTTTCCTTACTTTTGACCCAAAACATAGCTTGTGGATACTCGTTAGAACCGCCTCGGCGAGGCGGTTCTAACGTGTATCCACAATTAATGTTTTGAGCAATGTTATTAACGTTATCTTTTTTTTCATATGAAAGTTTTCAATGTTGCAGCAACAAAAATCTCATTAGCATGGACAAGTTTTCGTAATGAAGCAAAAATTGATGAAGATATGAATAAACAAAACGAGGAAAAACTCCCTTCCCAATATGGAGAAAAAAATGGCAAGAGTAGTGTTAACCATGTAGACATTTTTGGTGAGACCCATACATAAAATGAGCCTGTGCATGAGAAAACCAACATTTTGGCTTTATGACCAGGCCAGACACAAACCAGGCTGTACAGTCACAGAATTAAGCTAGAAGCTTGAAACATTGGATATATGTAGAAGAGGAATTGTACTATCCATGTGGCAAAAACGAAGGCGCTGCGTCTTTGTTTTCACCTATGCAAATTGTTGGTTTTCTCATGCGAAGGCTCAAATAAAGCTACGTTGAAACGGTGGCAGCACATTTGCGCACTGACATTCATTTGCGCGCACAGTTTTCATTTGCGCACACAATTTCCCCCAAGTAAATGTTACATTTGCGCACACCAGATTTTCTCGGGTAAAGCATGGTTATGTAACTTAAGACAAGTCATGCCATCATCTCCAGTCTGCATCGTTCTCAGATGGCATTCAAGGCACAGAATGACTATGTGAATTAAAACCTTCAGAAAGTATAAAGACAGTATGAAGAGAGAGAGAGAGAGAGAGAGAGAGAGAGAGAGAGAGAGAGAGAGAGAGAGAGAGACTACTTTCACTAATAATGCATGAATTTTAATCGGATAGGAAAGCTTCCAGAAGCTACATACATGTGTTTACCCGCAAATGCGTTTGAACATTGTTTGTTCCGACGTCCGTGGCTATACGAAAGCATGCCCATGCTATATACAGATACTTTTTTGTGTTGTAAAAATTGAGAGAAAAAAAAATATTTTTGATTTTTTTTTTCGCTTAAAACATTTATTGTGGGAATCGCCGGTTCTAACGAGTAACGACAATCTATGTTTTGGATCAAAAATAAGAAAATTTGTATACCCCGCAACATCCTATTTTTTAGGGTGGCGGAGTACTTTTCATTAATCGCATGAATTTCTATCGGGTGAGAAAGCGTCTTCATTTAACCCAGAAGCTACATATACCACACAAATGTTTGTTCCGACGTCCGTAGCATTACGAAAACATGCCCATGCAAATATATTCATTCAAATTTTTTTAAATCATAATTTCTGATTTTTATTTATTTATTTATTTATTTATTTTATTTTATTTTATTTTTTTATTTTTATTTATTTATTTTATTCATTTATTTATTTATTTATTTATTTTATTTTTAATTTTTTTTTTGTCAAAACATTGATTGCGGGTACATTCTGATGGTATTCTTCTTTTTTGTTGTGTGTGTGTGTTGTTTTTCTCTCACTGAGATGCAGATAGGTAACATGGGTAAATGGGGTTACAAAGGTAAATGAAAATTAATGATTTTTCACTCAGATCAATTTTGAGGCACCACACTACACGGACAGTCACTGTGCCAATTTTACAACAATTCGGTCGTTTGTAAAATAAATAAATAATAAAAAAAAAACTCATAGCATCGCCTATTTTCCACGCAGAATGCAATTATTCTTTGAAACTTATTATATTTATGTACGCATTTTGTTCGGGGCTAAAAGAGGCGGTCTTTTATTAAAATTATACGTGTATATCAAAATAAACAATGAGGTTTATGTTTGTTTTTCCTTTTTGGCCATTAGATTATTGTTGACTGAGCGGGCGTACTAGCTCCTCCTAAATGTCGTTTCGTTTACTTGCGACTTATCCATTGGTTAAAAATGTCACAAGCCACGCCTTCTCACATTAAATTATGTAAAATAAAAGGGGCGACATCTATTAATATATCTACTCAAATTTAGCCACGACATGAGAAAATAAAACATCGACTCAGATCAGTTTTGGATACAAAATCTTTATTTCGGCTATTTAAACCGCAAGCAGAGAAAACAAGCAAAGTATACTAAGATAAAATTTGAACCCGGCAAAGAAGTTAAATAAAAACATGTATGTAGAATTATTTAGTCATTCTACATTAGTTTGTGACAAATATAATGTTTCAAATGCTTGGTTTTGAAGACAATCTTTATTTCGAATTACAGTCACCAAAATCCAATATCAACAAGAGCCTCAGGTTGTAATTTTCAAAAAATGAAGAAAAAACACGATGGTCTTAGCGCTTTGAAAAAAAAAAATGTCCGAATCATTTCGAGTGTCTGAGCCACCGCATGAAAAAAAAAACAGCAATTTGCATATGTAAAGTTTCAATACTCGGATAGTACTATCCCTCTACTTTCTAAATCCAAAATTTCCAGCCTCTAGCCATCTCCTGTGACTGTACAGCCCGGTTTGCGTCGGACCTGGTCAGAACCTAAATTGTTGGTTTTCTCAGGCACAGGCTCATTTATTGTTTGTCACTATTTAATTTACAAGTTTCTTCAAAAAAATACGATTATAGTATTGTATCAGTTATATTTCGGACTTGTTTTTTATTATTATTATTATTATTATCATTATTATTATTATTATTATTATTATTTGCCGTTTGCATTTTGATTTGTCCTCACAGTTAAAAATGTAAACTTGTGCCTTTTCACAATGGAACAGTCATGTGCAAAAACACGAAAGATGCGAAGCAGTGATTGTTGAGACTGAAATAGCGTATATGCGTTTTGATACCAAAATTTCATGTTTTAGATGTTTCACAAAGTAAATCAGCGTCGTTTTTGTTATTTTATGGCGCAAATGTAACACCGCTAACTTAAGGAAGGATTTTCACACTGCTGTAATACACCTGTTTTATGCAGAAAAGTACGTAATTGCGATAGTCATAATGAAATGTTCAAATTAATGTAACTTTGATTCGAAGCATGTTTTTGAAAAACAAAGTATAATCCTATATTCTCGTATTCATCAGAATTAAATTCCATTTTAACACTTTTCACATATTTCCATCTATTTCCAAATGGTCTATATTATACTGACCAAGACATGAAATTTAACCATAAACATGAGCCGCGTCATCAGAAAACCAATAATGTGGTTTCCGAACAGGTCTGATACAAACCTAGCTGTACATCCACAGATGATGACTAGAAGGTGGGAGCTTTGAATTTAGAAATCGTACTATCCCCGTAGCGAAAACAAAGGCGCAGTTCAAAAAGCTGATCTGCGCCTTCGTTTTCGCATATACGAAATATTGTTGTTTTTTCTCATGACGCGGCTGTAATGAGCATGTTAAACTTCGTTCGCCCGCGGCAATTATCGGTGGGGTCTGTTTTTTAATCCCTAATAAATAAACGCGTCTGTTTTTGGCATCTGGTTTTGAATACATGTGATCTGGTCATGTTACATCTGTTTTGATAAGGAGGCGGCGTCCTCGAAACATTAGTATATTATGTCATTATACATGTGACAAGATCTCGGATTAATACATTTATGTCTTGTTCATTTGATATAAGAATATTTATTTATTTATTTATTTATTTATTTATTTATATCTTTCTTTCTTTCTTTCTTTCTCTTTCTTTCTTTCTTGCTTTTTCTTTCTTTCTTTCTTATTTTTTCTTTCTTTCTTTCTGCAATAGCAGGATGCAGCGGGATTTAATACGTTCGGATTAATGTAAATTCAAATTAAAATCAGTTATTTTTTTCACGATTAAATACTTTTATGGGTCTTGTTAATTTTCAAATGTACCTTTACACGTTCATGAAGAAATACAAGCTTGTCCCTCATCATGTAGTATTGTATTGTTTTTCATTAGAACAGCTCTCAGCTGTTGTTCCTCATTACTGACATTCCCGGGAATGATCTTTGGAGGGTGGGGGGGGGGGGGGGCATGTGGGTGGCTTATAGCATGGATTTTTACCACAAATATGTGGTGCCTTAAAATGTCATGTGTTATTCCCCAGCCCGAAAGGGGCCGTGGATTCAAATGAGCGGTGCATAGTTTGTATTTGAAACTTAAATCCCAGTCCCAGTCGCCTTACCATTGTCTTAATATTAATTTTGGGGTCATTATGCAAATTAAGACAGGAGAGACACGTTGGAAACTATTTTACAATTTTTGCATACGCAGTCTTATCAATAAACCTACATGTTTGATTAGACAATTGCTTACGATTCAGTGGGGCCGGCACTATACGCGACATATTTCTGTCTGTCGTTCGAGGTTCGAACAAGACCAATTGCAATACTGTTGAATTAAAACGTTGTACATATGTATCTATCTGTACAATACGGACATTTCAAGATGTGGACTGCTCCATGTATATTATGGTTGTTACGTTGGATATGAAAGCAAAATGCACAATATCGTAAGTATTATAGTTCTTTCTTTCTTTCTTTCTTCCTTTCTTTCTTTCTTTCTTTCTTCATCTAACTATCAAGGGAAGTGCAGAGAGGTATATTACACTTCCCCGATCTATCTATCTATCTATCTATCTATCTATCTATCTATCTATCTATCTATCTATCTATCTATCTATCTATCTATCTTTCATGGCAAGAGCGATATAAGTGGGGGTCTTGTCTTTGTCGGTGTATTGTCGCGCAAACGTTTTGGTTTAAACACTAGTTTATTAATAAATTCACATATAGCAATAATGACAATCAATAAATCAAAGGATCAGAAAACAAGCTTCAAGGAAGCTTATATGAATCTTCTCCTAAACGTTTTGTGAATGTGACTAAAATTTTTGAAACGTACATATATGCATACAAAATTCGCGCAAAGCTTTGTGCAAATGTTTCGGTCGCAAAAACGTGCTGTGCCCATTTAAATGAAAACACGATAAACATTGAAAACTTTATTTGAAAATATTTTGAATTTGTTTTTCTAAACATATATCTCGTGGGTACACATGAGAGCCGTATCATTGCGGCAAGTCTAAAGATTTTACTTTATGTTTTAGTGCAAAATGCTAAAAAGGAACACACATGCATATCTCTGACACCCTGTGCTCGAAGGAAGATCATATTGCATAAGCCTTATTGGCTTAGTTGGGTGGTTATTTATGAATCGCATTTTGTGTTATGCTGATGCAAGTTCAGGCATTGAAAATAACTTAAACACAGCATTTGCTTAATTTGCATAAAATACACCGCAAAAAACGGATTAATAATTAAATACTGATACCTGACGAAATCTGTCTCATCTGTGCCTAAATCATATTTTCTCTCGAGGCGACAATTGACTTTAATAACTTTCTGCTCGATTAATGATCGAATAATCGAGTTATATCGACACGGGACAATAATCGGATACAACCATCTAATAATTTGAAAGGAGAAAGGCTACGAAAAAGATGTGATAGACTCGGACATGAAACTAATCTAGGATGACGCATTTAACCACCTTCTGTAGCTGCACAGGCAGGTTTGTGTCTGACGTCGGAAATTCCAAAGACCGGTTTTCTCGCGTCGAGGCTCAATCGCAAGCAGTATAGTATTTAAGTATTTAAATATGAAACATTGCCCTCTCCAAAATAAAGATTTTGTTTCCTGCAACTGATTTGAGTCGATGTTTTATTTTCTCATGTCGTGGCTAAAATAGTAGTAGTAGTAGTAGTAGAAAGTGGCAGTTTTTCGTCATGCCGGGCTGAACGGACTTAATCCAAGATTCCACCACAAGGACGAGTCGTGGCTAAAATGCCGCCCCCTATATTTTACATAATTTAAAGTGAGTAGGCGTGGCTTGTGACATTTTTAACCAATGGATAAGTCGCAAGTAAACAAAACGGCACTTAGGAGGGCTAGCACGCCCGCTCGGTGAGACGGTTCTAACGTGTGTTTTGAGCAAACCAAATCAGAAATATTAAAAGATTTGAATGAAATTTTAAATTTTTACAGCAGAAAAAAAAAGTATCTGTATATAGCATGGGCATGTTTTCGTAATGCCACGGACGTCGGAACAAACGTATGTTAAGGCATTTGTGTGGTGTTCATTTATGTAGCTTTTTGGTTTGCAACTGCTTTCAAAAATGAGCTTTTCCAACCATATTAAAATTCGTGCATTATAAGTGAAAAGTTGCCCCCCCTCTCTCTCTCTCTCTCTCTCTCTCTCTCTCTTTCTCTTTCTTTCTCTCTCTCTCTCTCTCTCTCTCTCTCTCTCTCTCTCTCTCTCTCTCTCAATTTGGGAAACTACCATCAGAATAACATGTCCATGAAAAGTCTACTCCGTCATACCCCACTTTTATTAAGTAAAACTGTGATGTTTAGGGGTATGAAAATTTTCTTATTTGAGCTTGTGCGCGAGAAAACCAACAATTTGGGTTCCGACCAGGTCCGACACAAACCGGGCTGTACAGACACAGAAGATGGTTAGAGGCTGGAAATTTTGGATTTAGAAAGTAGATGAATTGTACTATCCGTGTAGCGAAAACAAAGGCGCTGATCAGCTTCGCAGTTACTGCGAAGCTGATCTGCGCCTTTGTTTTCACCTAAGCAGTTTGTTGGTTTTCCCATGCGGCGGCTCATTTATGATGCAAAACTCAGAGATTTTCGTTACTCGTTATAACCACCTTACGCGCTAGGCCCACAATAAATGTTTTGAGCAAAATCAGAAATATCAATTTTTTTTCTCTCAATTTTTACAGCAGAAAACGTATCTGTGTATATCTGTATATAGCATGGGCATGCTTTCGTATAGCCACAGACGTCGGAACAAACAATGTTCAAACGCATTTGCGGGTATATGTAGGTTCTAGGTTTCCAACCCCTTTCAAAAAATGAAGAAGCTTTAAAAGAAGCTTTCCTACCCGATTAAATTCATGTATTATAGTGAAAGTAGTCTCTCTCTCTCTCTCTCTCTCTCTCTCTCTCTCTCTCTCTCTCTCTCTCTCTCTCTCTCTCTCTCTCATTTCATCATACTGTCTTTATACTTTCTGAAGGTTTTAATGCACATATTCATCATATACTGTGCCTTGAATCCCATCTGTCTAATGAAATGACTGAGAAAGATGCAGACTGGAGATGAGGGCTTGGCTTGTCTATACAGTCTTGTGAACGGCCTCGGTCTTTCATGGCAAGAGCGATATAAGTGGGGGTCTTGTCTTTGTCGGTGTATTGTCGCGCAAACGTTTTGGTTTAAACACTAGTTTATTAATAAATTCACATATAGCAATAATGACAATCAATAAATCAAAGGATCAGAAAACAAGCTTCAAGGAAGCTTATATGAATCTTCTCCTAAACGTTTTGTGAATGTGACTAAAATTTTTGAAACGTACATATATGCATACAAAATTCGCGCAAAGCTTTGTGCAAATGTTTCGGTCGCAAAAACGTGCTGTGCCCATTTAAATGAAAACACGATAAACATTGAAAACTTTATTTGAAAATATTTTGAATTTGTTTTTCTAAACATATATCTCGTGGGTACACATGAGAGCCGTATCATTGCGGCAAGTCTAAAGATTTTACTTTATGTTTTAGTGCAAAATGCTAAAAAGGAACACACATGCATATCTCTGACACCCTGTGCTCGAAGGAAGATCATATTGCATAAGCCTTATTGGCTTAGTTGGGTGGTTATTTATGAATCGCATTTTGTGTTATGCTGATGCAAGTTCAGGCATTGAAAATAACTTAAACACAGCATTTGCTTAATTTGCATAAAATACACCGCAAAAAACGGATTAATAATTAAATACTGATACCTGACGAAATCTGTCTCATCTGTGCCTAAATCATATTTTCTCTCGAGGCGACAATTGACTTTAATAACTTTCTGCTCGATTAATGATCGAATAATCGAGTTATATCGACACGGGACAATAATCGGACACAACCATCTAATAATTTGAAAGGAGAAAGGCTACGAAAAAGATGTGATAGACTCGGACATGAAACTAATCTAGGATGACGCATTTAACCACCTTCTGTAGCTGCACAGGCAGGTTTGTGTCTGACGTCGGAAATTCCAAAGACCGGTTTTCTCGCGTCGAGGCTCAATCGCAAGCAGTATAGTATTTAAGTATTTAAATATGAAACATTGCCCTCTCCAAAATAAAGATTTTGTTTCCTGCAACTGATTTGAGTCGATGTTTTATTTTCTCATGTCGTGGCTAAAATAGTAGTAGTAGTAGTAGTAGAAAGTGGCAGTTTTTCGTCATGCCGGGCTGAACGGACTTAATCCAAGATTCCACCACAAGGACGAGTCGTGGCTAAAATGCCGCCCCCTATATTTTACATAATTTAAAGTGAGTAGGCGTGGCTTGTGACATGTTTAACCAATGGATAAGTCGCAAGTAAACAAAACGGCACTTAGGAGGGCTAGCACGCCCGCTCGGTGAGACGGTTCTAACGTGTGTTTTGAGCAAACCAAATCAGAAATATTAAAAGATTTGAATGAAATTTTAAATTTTTACAGCAGAAAAAAAAAGTATCTGTATATAGCATGGGCATGTTTTCGTAATGCCACGGACGTCGGAACAAACGTATGTTAAGGCATTTGTGTGGTGTTCATTTATGTAGCTTTTTGGTTTGCAACTGCTTTCAAAAATGAGCTTTTCCAACCATATTAAAATTCGTGCATTATAAGTGAAAAGTTGCCCCCTCTCTCTCTCTCTCTCTCTCTCTCTCTCTCTCTCTCTCTCTCTCTTTCTCTTTCTTTCTCTCTCTCTCTCTCTCTCTCTCTCTCTCTCTCTCTCTCTCTCTCTCTCTCTCAATTTGGGAAACTACCATCAGAATAACATGTCCATGAAAAGTCTACTCCGTCATACCCCACTTTTATTAAGTAAAACTGTGATGTTTAGGGGTATGAAAATTTTCTTATTTGAGCTTGTGCGCGAGAAAACCAACAATTTGGGTTCCGACCAGGTCCGACACAAACCGGGCTGTACAGACACAGAAGATGGTTAGAGGCTGGAAATTTTGGATTTAGAAAGTAGATGAATTGTACTATCCGTGTAGCGAAAACAAAGGCGCTGATCAGCTTCGCAGTTACTGCGAAGCTGATCTGCGCCTTTGTTTTCACCTAAGCAGTTTGTTGGTTTTCCCATGCGGCGGCTCATTTATGATGCAAAACTCAGAGATTTTCGTTACTCGTTATAACCACCTTACGCGCTAGGCCCACAATAAATGTTTTGAGCAAAATCAGAAATATCAATTTTTTTTCTCTCAATTTTTACAGCAGAAAACGTATCTGTGTATATCTGTATATAGCATGGGCATGCTTTCGTATAGCCACAGACGTCGGAACAAACAATGTTCAAACGCATTTGCGGGTATATGTAGGTTCTAGGTTTCCAACCCCTTTCAAAAAATGAAGAAGCTTTAAAAGAAGCTTTCCTACCCGATTAAATTCATGTATTATAGTGAAAGTAGTCTCTCTCTCTCTCTCTCTCTCTCTCTCTCTCTCTCTCTCTCTCTCTCTCTCTCTCTCTCTCTCTCTCTCTCTCTCTCATTTCATCATACTGTCTTTATACTTTCTGAAGGTTTTAATGCACATATTCATCATATACTGTGCCTTGAATCCCATCTGTCTAATGAAATGACTGAGAAAGATGCAGACTGGAGATGAGGGCTTGGCTTGTCTATACAGTCTTGTGAACGGCCTCGGTAGCTCAGTAGGTAGAGTGTCCGCTCCAAGATCGCGAGGTACCGGGTTCGATCCCGGGCCGCGTTCCTAAAAGCGGTCCGGCGAAAACAAGATCGAGTGCCGAAGGCACGAGAGGGGGAGAGCACGAGAGCCCCCCCCCCCTCCCTCATTTCTGTAGATACGTTTGCTGAATGCTCGAATCCTTCTTCATCGTTTGTCAATGTCAAAGTTTCGGGGAAAATGAATTCTAAAAGACTTTTGCGACATGGTGCTAACGCACATAGGTTAAATCGTTTGGAAAGGGATTCACTCAATTGTAAAAAATATGTTCATATATCAATTGAGTGCCGAGATATAAAGCAAAATCACTGAATTGTAAAATTAGGTCCCAATGACATAGGACTACATTACTACATTAGGTTCAAAGGTTTATCATACGCAAACATAGTGTGAAAGAAGTATGTTCATAAACCACCCAATCGTACCGTCATAACACAAGTCAGTGTCACAAAGTTGAATGATGAATTACCAACCATCTTCCTGCGATGTTTCTCTTCAGCGAGTTCCACATTTTGATCTCTAGTCCCATCCCCTGACTCCGATGCCATGGAACTTAAAAGTGTGTGAAGTATGAATGCCTTATGATCAGTTGTCAAGATATGGACTCTTTGTAACAATTACACAACAGTACATACATTTTACAGAGTTCTTGCTTTTAACCTATAGCCCCGACCCCAGGGATACGATGCCATGAAATGAAATTCAAACCTACAGCGTACCTGTGGTCCGCGTATGAAAGCCCTCTGATAAAAGGTTTTCAAGACATAGACTTCTATAATACTTTATCACAAAACGCCATTATCAATTTTGTTCTGGCATGGCTCCAGGGATCCGAAAGCCAACGCTAAGGGGTATTAATGGCCCACGCGCACGGGAACGTAGACGACCGCTCTATGCACTTCGTGCAGTCGAGGTAAAAAGTGAGTGGGAAAACATAAATTACAATTAGGTATTTACACTAAGTAAACATATCGAACGTCGAGTGAGCAGCTATTTTTCCCAATAGAAACATCTTAATGAGCCAGTCCTAAAATGGAAAGACAAATTATTTTGATTAGAAATGAGTAAAACCGGCAAGTGTCTTAAATGGCTAAATGCAACATTCAACATTTTCTACAACGAGACACAATCTATCTCATAATAATACGATACAGTTTCAGTAGAATCTCTTCATTGTAAACGATGTTCATGCCATGTAAATCTAGAATGACAATCTATCCAACTGGTACCGTTGTAACCGGCGTTGTTTTTTCTTTTTGCCATAAAATTATTCCTGTGCATTGTTTGAAGAAAAAAATACAAGAGCGATGAAAACGCTTATCTTGCCTATAAGTCATTGCAAAATGCTCGTTTGCTTATATCTTGTGTGTATTATAGAAAATACGAACCGTTTCTGTAGAAAATGGCCGAAATAGGCTTTGGGCCGAACATTGTTTTCCAACTTCGGACTGAATGTTTGGAGAAATTATAAAATGTCAATTTTTCATTCAAACAGAAATGATAAGTCAAGTTAATTCTCCATTAGATGCGCTTTTCACTTCATCGCAAACTTTAATATAACAGCGAAGAAACAAAGAAATTCTTACCGAGTGTGTTCGCATCCATCGAAATTTTGTAGCGAAAGCACCGTACACCGGTGTTAGGGTAACAATTTACCGATGTTGGGACCGTTTCACCGTTGTCAACGTTGGAAAGGGTGCGATTTCATATGTGCTTATAAATTGCTTTAGTATTTGTGACGCATTATTTTAAAAGGAATATATAACAAGCATGAAAAGTTGGAATAAAATCTCGGGGTCAGTGCATCGTTACGTTTCACTTCACTTTCTAAAATTGACATCTTTGGGGATTATTCCCCAAACTTTAAAATAGAATGAAAATTCTTGTTTGCTAGTGATATGGATTTTCTATTTCTAAAACTGGCATACATTGAGCATTATTCTCCAGGTTTTGATGACAGAACAGAAAGATAATGCTTTCAGATAGCCATATAGCTTTGCATAGAAAAGTTTAGGTATGAAAACAGTTTATCAAATTGAAACATTTATATGCTGCATTTGACATAAAATGAGTCCTTTTGAATATAAAAGTGCATACAATTAATACCACTTGCATGGACTGAAAAGGACTTAGTCTATAGACTGTTGAAGTTATGTGCAGTTTTCATTTCTTAAAGTTAAAGCCACTGGGGATTGTTCCCCAACACGAATGTTAAAAGGAAATGTACTATAATTTTGATGTTATGTTGAGCTGTTCGTTGTTGTTTTATACATTTCTAAAATTGACAGTGACTGGGGATTAATCCCCAGTAGAAAGTAGAAAAATAAGGATATCGAACTTCATCTTCAAAGGTCATAATGAGATCGTGGTTTTTATTCACAGCGAATTGGGATTATTCCGCAGTTTCTGTCCTGTTCTTGTGGGTCTGTTCTCTAAAACTAACAACAAGTGGGGATTAATCCCCAGTTGATAGTTGAAAAAGGGATACCGAAATGTGTCTGTTCAGGTTATAAAAAGATCTGCGTTTTAATCGAAAACCAGCGGGGATTGTTCCCCAATTTTTGTTCGGTTGTGGACTTGATTTCTAAAAATGGCAATCAGCGGGGATTAATCCCCAATCATGAATTGATAAATATGGGTGCTAAAGTTCATCTTCAAGTTTTAATAAGATATTGTTTCTAACTTACCACCGGTGGGGATTGTTCCCCACACGAGATATAAACTAAAATAGCATAATTGCAAGGTTATCGCGAGATCTTGTTTGAAAGTTATGCGGGGTTTTGCTGACATTGACGACCACTTATCACTTTACCAGCTTATGATGAATTTTTGTTTTCGGGAAATGAGAGTTGCTGTGAGTGGGGAATGTTCCCCGCAAGAAAGCAAAAGAACGCAAAATATGGGTTCCATATTGCATCTTCCTTAGTTATTCAGTGTTCCTAATAAGCTGGTGTTAAGTTACATTCCTAACTTTTAACAAACAGTGGGGATTATTCCCCAATAGGTATCGCACATCATCTTCTCAACTGATAATGAAATCAGCACCTCGATTAAGGTCTCTGTTTTCCTGAAAGAAAAATTGACACTCAGTGAGGATTGTTCCCCACAACGAGATAAAATAGCATTTCCATATTTCATATTCTCAGGTAATTTTGTGCTCGTATATGTTATTCCACAAAAAAATATTGTCGGTGGGGATTATTCCCCAAAAGAAAGTTAAAAATGGTACCGTTGATACGTTCATGGTCGGAGGTTATGTGGAGGTTTTATCTTGAAAACGGCAACCAGTGGGGATTAATCCTCACAACATTTTTGTCGTGATCTTGTTCAGCTGACATAATGTTTTATTAAAAAATGACAGTTAGTAGAAACATATTGATACAAGGTGGGGATTGTTCCCCAGAAGAAAGTTAAATCCAGGGGTATCTCATCTTATATATTCAGTGTAAATTTTTTCATGATTGGACGTCATATGGGGATTAATCCCCACAAGCAAGTCGAAAATAGGGGTACTCTAGTTCACGTTTTGTGAAAAGTTAAACGGTAACCCCCCTAAAATGTAAGAATTAGACCCCCCTAAAAGCCCACTTTTATGCGGGAAAAGAGGATTTTAATGTCAAATCCTCTTTTATTTTGTCATTCGTTTATTGTTTTTTGTTTTGTTTTTTACGTTCTCGTATTTTAGTTCTGTTTCGGTAACTGAGTGGCCGCCTATTGGGGAATAGCTGCTCATTCGTCTTACGATATGTTGTATTGGTTGGTATAAGTACCTTAGTGTCATTTAAGATTTTTTCCCAACCCTCGGTTTGTGGAGTGAAGATTTCTTTCTGATTGTGCCATTTCCTGATCATTGATTACTTTTACCTTTCTAGTGTGCTGCTGGCATTTTACAAAATTTGTGAGTCCTCGTTTTTGATTCATCATGTTGGTTATCCTGATTAACGTGTTTGTCCTTGATCATACATTGACTAGTCAGAGATTTACCCCGAGAACCGAACAGATAACTTAATGTTGTATACCACTGCAAATGCTGAAGACGAGATTATGATCATGTAAAATCGATTGAAGCCCGCCAGTAATTTTATATTGCTGATCTTTCCAAGGCGCGATACTTCTATGGTGGTTCTTACTGCTATGTCTTGGTATTGAAGTTCTGTGCTGTAAGCGCCTCCTGTATGTTTTTTTTTTTTTTTTTTTTTTTTTTTTTTTTTTTTGTTTTGTTTTTTTTTTTTGTTTGTTTGTTGTTTGTTTTGGAGTCGGATTTGTGTGCTGTTTGAACCTTATGTACGTTTTCATATTTTTAGTTAAGTTTGGGTAACTGAGTGGCCACCTATTGGGAATATGGCTGCCAAATCGGCTTATAATGTGTTTCCTTAGTATAAGTACCTGATTGTTAATTTAGTTTTTTTCACCTCGTTTTTTTTTAATTTCTATCTGATTGTGCCATTTCCTGATCATTGCCTACTTTAACTTTCAGCGTGTAATAACCTAATGATATACTTTTCATTTAAAAGTTTAAAGAAAAAGGAACTATGTCATCACATGATTATGGATAACCGTGAACCTTCACAAGCATGCCCTGTGATTGCTGTACAAGTTATTGAACTTCCAATCTTTACCTTCATGTTGACGTTGTAATCTCAAATAACCAGAATTGTCTTACATTTTTCTATAATTTAAACGCAATTTCATTCCCAATATGGAATATTAAACGTAAAGAGAGCAATAATAGTTCTTCTGAGTTCCATTCACGCAAGATTGTGCACCATTTACATGCATTATGTCATTGCCTTTCGTTTTATAATAATTATTATGTTACACACAAATATAGTTAAGCCGCAACGTTTGTGATTAGGTTTCAGCTGTGCATCTTTCAGGTAAAGTATTCTTTTTTACCTTTAGAGTACTATTTTTGTTTAGATTCAGTTTTACGTCCCTTTCAAGATTAGTTTAGCTCATATGAGATGGGCCAATCAGTAGGTGGGTGAAAACGGGAGTACCCCGAGAAAAACACCTGACACACCCGCAAGCAGAACTTGGCTGGTCTCACATGTTGCCGGAGCGGGGTTTGAACCCACACCAGACACTGCGGTGAGATGTTCGATTGATTAAGAAACAGCGCTCTTAACCGCTTGGCCACGGGGGCCGCCGTTTAGAGAATTGACCATTGCATAGACAAGATTAGCCGAGAGATGCGCATAAGCCCTGAGCTGATAAGGAATGCCCTCTGTAATTTGATAATGGTCATTTTCCGGATAATTACATAATGAGATTTTGTGGTCATTTCATTAGCAATGCGTTTCAGCTAATCTAATAGTGTCAACATTGAAGGGATTCGCCAGGAAATTGTCAATTATAACATTTAAGAAATAAGTCTAACAAAATGACCGCAATTCGACGGAAACACGTCGCAAAAAATTGCTGCAATCAAATATAACATAGCGGGCTCCCAAGCAATCGATTTCAGACATTTTGTTTGATATCAAATACAATGCCCATGCCGATATTCTGAATCACTAGTGAACCACTAGTGCCACAAGATAAGTCATTATTAATTACATTCACAGATATGTCCGTCTTCCATTATTGTACAGTCTTCTATTTTTCCCCTATACTTCTCAAATTTCTTTAGAATTATAGCGTTGATAACTTATATAATACCTTCTGCGTTTGGACATCAGGAAAACATGTCCGTGAAATGTTTACCCCCTCAAACCCCACTTTTATAAAGTAAAACTGGGGTTTGCAGGGATATACCTATTTTTCTTTTTTTTTTGTTCCAAAACATAGATTGTGGGTACTCGACGAGGCGGTTCTAACGTGTACCCACAATCTATGTTTTGAGCAAAAATAAGAAACATATCAAAATTTTTCAGCTGATTTTTTTTCAGTTTTTAAAGCTCAAAAAAGCTCTGTATATTGCATGGGCAATTTAGGATTTAAGATCTTATAACACAAGACATACTTTGGACTTAACTCGCTCTAAGCTTCTTAAATGGATTCAAAAGGGTTTTACCAACTTGATGAATCTCAGTCTGGATAATGAACCCAATTATATCTGCCCTATTTTCTTGTCCAGGAATCGCGGTCAATTTAGAAAAACATGCATTCAAAATGACAGATGTTTTATTTATTCTTTGCAATATGAATTCTAAAATTCATTCAAGTTTTAGGGAAAGCTTCTTTTTATTATTTAATTATTCAGAGTCTTTCAGAACATATTTCAGTTTCAAATTTTTATAACAAAACGTGTCAGCTGTACCTCATGCGTTTCCCCCAAACCTAGGTCATCACACTTACAACCACAAATCGGACAGACAACAACCTCGAAATACAAGTTTATAAGAAGAAGAAAATAATATTTTATCAGAATAATTTGAGAAATAAATCACAATAAACAAGCTCTAAAACTATTCTAAAATTTTACATTGGGGTGTTTCAGAAAAAACAAGCAAATTCAGAGAATTTATGTCCCCCGCCTTAATTGTTTAGTTACACAAATATATCTGACAATAATGTATATCCAAATCACATGCATTTACTTCATGTCACAGTGTCAAACATTAATCTGAGGATTATATTCAAACCACATGCAAATCTTCAAATCATGGTCAGGACATCTGTACAGTTTGAAAAGAATCAGAATAAAACTAAGGGAGGAGTTTGCACGAAAGGTACACAATGTCCATTCACTTTCATTGTATAAATGCCTGAAAAACGACTAAGTTCAAATTGCGAAAAAGCGTCAAAAATTAACCTGAGGATTCTATCTAAAGCACATGCATATCTTCAAAGCATCAACAAGACATCTGTAAAGTTTCAAAAGAATCTGAATTAAAAACTGAAGGAGGCGTTGCGCACACAAGGCACCCACTGTCCATTCACTTTCATTGTCAAAATACCCGAAAAATGACTAAGTTCAATTTGCAAAAAAAAGTGTCAAAAATTAATCTTAGGATTATATCCAAACCACATGCACATTTTCAAAGCATGATGAAGACATCTATAAAGTTTCAAAATAATCGGAATAAAATAATCGGCGAAAAGGAGGAGTTGCGCATACAATGTACCCTTTGTCAATTCACTATCACTATCAAAATGCCCGAAAAAAGACTAAGTTTTAATTGCGAAAAAGTGTCAAAAATTAATCTGAGGATTATATCCAAACCACTTGCACATCTTCAAAGCATGATGAAGACATCTGTAAAGTTTCAAAAGAATCGGAATAAAACTGTAGGAGGAGTTGCGCACACAATGTACCCACTGTCTATTCACTTTCATTATCAAAATGCTTGAAAAATGACTAAGTTCAATTGCGAAAAAAGTGTCAAAAATTAATCTGAGGATTATATCCAAACCACATGCACATTTTCAAAGCATGATGTAGACATCTGTCAAGTTTCAAAAGAATCGGAATAAAACTGTAGGAGGAGTTGCGCACACAAGGTACATACTCCTATAGGGGGACGGAAGGACGGAAGGACAGGAGGACGGAAGGACAGAAGGACGGACGGACGGAATGACGGAAAGACAAAAACTATGTCCCTCCACTTTTCTTCGAAAAGGCGGGGGACAAAAAAGCAATTCGATTTTGATAGAAATCAGCTTAGCGTCAGAGTTTTATCAAATTGCCGTCATTTTCAATACCAAGTTTCCCACAAAACGAAATTAATCAGTTTCGGAAAATACGGATTTCTCTATGTGTTGAAGGAAATCTTGTCTTTTATTTCGTTTAATTCGTAGCCTTACGTCCCAGAATATCTTATAGAACTTCTACCCAATTTTCGGAGTGACATTTTCAAATAATTTAGAACGGGGGACATTGTCGAAGCTGTGCGTACATCCCAGGTATGTGGTTCAGAGCTAGTGTTATGTATGACAGTTACTTGTTGAAAGATGTGCATTCAGTACTGGTAAACTTCCCAAGGGAGTATGCCCAGGAAAGTATGATGTTATACATATGATGTTTACTTGTTGTCCTTAGCAGTTATTTACTTTTAGTGTCCCAGATATTGGACATAAACAGGTTGTTTACTTCAGAATTTTCTAGAAATTTCAAATTGTTCTTTGACGGAAAAGTCCGGAAAAATCTGGAAGAACCAAAGATGTAGAATCTTCTGGAAAAATCTTTTTTTTTATGTCCTCTCTAGAATATTCCAAAACATTAAATTTTGGTAAACAACTTGTTATTTTTAGTATATGATATCATAGAATTTGCTGGAAGAATCCTGAATGTTCCTCAGTGCTATATAAGGGCTACAAATTTTCATAAGGACAATCTTTGGGTACTGTTACTATTAAGAAGTCAAAATCTATCTTACTGGAATTTAAACTTATTCTTGGATTACTTTGTGATATTCGATTCTGGATTGGGACATAGCGCTATTTTGAAACAAACTTTAATTCTTGGGATCAGAAACTGATACAGACTTGTGTTAAAAAATTCTGAGGGACATTCAGACATTCTTTAAGGGAATTAACATCTTGAAAGGTATTGTACATTCATTTTTGTTTGATTGTATATATGCTTTTGATTGTTTCACATGTAATTACTGGTTAAATCACTTCTAAATAGATTTGTTAAATTTTAAACAAAGCTTGTTGCTGGCTAACCAACTTAATCTTCTAGCTACGCCTGGCACGTAACAGAATTGGGGGCTCGAGTCCGGGATTGAAATTTCTTGTGCACCAAATTTATTTAAAATTCTAAAGTATCTTCACTGTTTGCTGTTTAAATAGCTAAAGCCAGCAAAAAGCAACCATGTCATTCAAACTAAGTGACTTTATTGCTGCGCCTTCTCAGGAGCTGTTAGATAAGGCCAAAAAGAGTGACCTCTTAGACATAGCTGATCATTATGGGTTGTCAAATATCAAGACTTCCATGTTAAAACATGAAATTAAGAACATTTTGATTCAGTTTTTTTGTTGACGAGGAAATTTTTGATTCCTCGGCTACTTCTCAGATTCTAGTCACTCAGACTGACTTGCAGTTGAGGGAACCAGAAATCAAAAGACAAATTGAGATGGAAAAACTAAAATTTGAGTATGAAGAAAGAATAAGGTTGGAAACTTTAGAACGGGATGAAAGAATAAGGGCAGAAAAGGCCGAAAGGGAAGAAAGAATAAGATTGGCAACTTTAGAACGGGAAGAAAGAATGCATAAACAAGAGTTAGAAATGGATAAACAAAAGTTAGAAATGGAAGAACGAGAGAAGGAAAAACAAAGAGAATTAGAACGAGAAAAAAATGATTTAGAAAAAGAAAAATTAGAAAGAGAAGAAAGGCTTGAAATTGAAAAAGAAAAATTTAAATTTGAAATTGAAGAAAAAGAAAGAGAAAGGCAATTTCAGTTACGAATGAAGGAAATTGAACTTAATGACAAATCAAAATCAAAATCTTTGCCTTTGGCTACTAGTACAGTATTTGATGTCACAAAACACATTCGTCTCGTTCCTCCATTTCAAGAAAAAGAGGTTGACAAATATTTCTTACATTTTGAGAAGGTGGCAGAAAACTTGAAATGGTCAAGAGAGCACTGGACCTTGCTTTTGCAAAGTGTTGTAATTGGTAAAGCTCGAGAAATTTACACTCAGCTTTCTCTTGAGCAAAGCTCAGATTATGATACAGTAAAGGAATTTATTCTTAAGGCTTATGAGTTGGTCCCTGAGGCATACAGGCAGAAATTTAGAGACTGTAGAAAAGAACATGACCAGACTCATGTTGAGTTTGCTAGAACAAAAGAGCAACTATTTGATAGATGGTGTTCTTCAAAGAAAGTAGGTTCTGATCATGCAAAGCTAAGGCAGCTCTTGCTTGTTGAAGAATTCAAACGGTGCATAAATTCTGATGTTAAGGCTTTCTTGAACGAAAGAGAAGTTGAAAACTTGGAAACAGCAGCACGTTTAGCTGATGACTATGCTTTGACTCATAAGGCTTCATTTGTCAACAAGCCATATCCTAGGAAACCATATAACCCTCAATCAAAGCAAATTACCCCTCAGTCAAAACCATATTCCCCTCAGTCCGGTCCCAAAGCCAATCCCAGTAATCCAACTGACAATTCCAGTCCAAAACCCAAATTTTCTAGTGAAAACAAAGGACAAAATCCCTTATCCCAGCCAATTTGTAATTATTGTAAGAAAACTGGCCACATTATTTCTGAATGTTTGGCACTGAAAAGAAAGAAAGAAAGAGAAAATCTAGATAGTGCTAAACCGACAGGTCTCACCTCCTTAAAGGCTAAACCACAGTCTTGTATCCAGGAAGAAAACCCTATACTGACCAGAACTTGTAAAGAGTCAGTCTCTGAGGATTCTATTATGGAGATTTATGAACCATTCTTATCAGATGGTTTTGTGTCACTTAACAGTGCCTCTGCCCAGTCTACCCCTATCAAAATCTTACGAGATACCGGAGCTTCTCAATCCCTTATCTTGGCAGATACCTTGTCATTTTCCGAGAAGTCTTCTTCTGGGACAAGTGTCCTTATCCAGGGCGTAGAGTGTGGATTTGTTAATGTACCGCTCCATAATATCTATTTGTCCTCAGACTTAGTTAAAGGTCCCGTGGCTGTAGGTATTAGACCTTCCTTACCCTTTAAAGGTATTCATTTGCTGTTAGGCAATGATTTGGCAGGAGATAAGGTTGTGGTAAACCCACTTTTGACCAGCACACCATGTGTTGATCAACCGCCTGATCCCATTTAGCAGGAAATTCCTGACCTTTACCCTTCTTGTGCTGTCACTAGGGCAATGGCAAAGAAAGCCAAATTATATGATGGGATGCAGGACATAAATTTAACTGACACTTTGATAGGTCAGTCCTTTAATAAAGAGATTTCAACATCTCTTTCCCCTAGTCAGTCTGATATTCAGACTGACCCTAGCAATCCAAGGTCGGGGTCAGAAAATGACCTTTCACTCTCAACGTCAAATGATCAAGGTCATGACCAGATGTCAAGGTCACAGCTTTGTAAAGAACAACACAGTGATTCTGATATCTCGCCTTTATTTGAAAGGGCTTTTAATGAAAATGAAATATCCCAGGTTCCTGTTTGCTATTATGTCAAAAATGGCATTTTGATGAGAAAATGGCGTCCTCCGGATGTCTCCGCAAAAGATGAGTGGACTGTTAACCACCAAATTGTGGTTCCTAGGGTTTATCGCCCTGAAATCTTAAACTTGGCTCATGAAACACCCATGTCAGGCCATTTAGGTGTAAATAAGACCTATCACAAGATCCTTAATCATTTCTACTGGCCAGGAATAAAATCTGATGTATCTCAACACTGCAAATCCTGCCACACTTGTCAGATGGTAGGAAAACCCAATCAGACTATTCCTAAAGCTCAGTTACAGCCCATTCCTGCCTTTGATGAACCTTTCAGCAGAGTGATTATTGATTGTGTAGGTCCCTTACCCAAAAGAAAGAAAGGTTGTGAATATCTTCTGACCATAATGTGTGCTTCAACTCGCTTTCCTGAAGCTATCCCACTCAGAAATATCAAGGCTAAAACAATAGTTAATGCACTTGTGAAGTTCTTCACATTTGTAGGCCTCCCAAAATCTATCCAGTCAGATCAGGGCTTAAATTTTATGTCAGGAATTTTTCAGCAAGTTATGTACGAACTTGGAATTAAGCAATACAAGTCATCGGCTTACCACCCTGAAAGCCAAGGTGCCTTAGAAAGATTCCATCAAACTTTGAAAAACATGATCAGATCTTACTGCTTTGACACTGAAAAAGATTGGGATGAAGGCATACACTTGCTTCTATTTGCTGTAAGAGAATCTGTACAAGAGTCTCTGGGGTTCAGCCCATTTGAGCTTGTTTTTGGGCACACTGTACGTGGACCGTTAAAACTTCTAAAAGAGAAATTTCTCTCAGATGATGAAAGTTCTTTGAACTTACTTCAGTATGTGTCTGATTTCAAAAACAGACTATCAAAGGCCTGTGATGCAGCTCGGTCCAATCTCAAATCTGCTCAAAGCAAAATGAAGATTCGTTATGATGAAAATGCTAAAGACAGAAATTTTGAACCTGGAGACAAGGTACTTGCTCTCTTGCCCATTCCTGGCAGACCTTTACAAGATAGATATTATGGCCCGTATACTGTTGATAAAAAGTTAAGTGACGTGAATTACATTGTTAACACTCCTGGGAGGCGCAAGCAAAAACAGCTATGTCACATTAATATGCTCGAGAAGTATATTGATAGGGATAGTTCTGTTATTTCATCAGTAAATATAGTTAATTCTGTCCCTCATGAACAAAATCAAATGGACTTTGAGGACTTCAACTTGGAGAAATCTGATCCCTCGTCATCGAAACTCCAGAATTCTGACATACTACAGAATCTTGATCAGAAACTGTCTCACTTTGATTCAGACAAAAGACTTGAACTGAAACAGTTAGTTCTCGAATATGAGCACTTATTTCCAGACATTCCATCCAGAACTGACAAAATCTATCATGATGTTGACATTATTGAAGGTTCAAAACCTGTAAAGCAACATCCTTACAGAATGAACCCTGTAAAACAGCAATATCTCAGGGAAGAAGTTCAATATTTGCTGGACAATGATTTCATTGAACCCAGCCAAAGTGAATGGAGTTCTCCTTGTATTCTTGTACCAAAGCCAGACGGGACATTTAGAATGTGCATAGACTATCGAAAAGTCAATTATGTCACTAAAACAGACACTTTTCCCATCCCACGAATCGATGACTGCATTGATAATATTGGACATGCCAAGTATGTTACAAAGTTCGATCTGCTAAAGGGAGTTTGGCAGATACCCCTCACGGACAGAGCAAAGGAGATCTCGGCATTTGTTACACCAGATGGACTGTACCAGTATAAAGTCATGCCATTTGGAATGAAGAACTCGCCTGCGACTTTTCAGCGGCTGGTCAACAGTTTGATTTCCAATCTGGATGGCTGTAAAGCCTATATCGACGACGCTATTATCTTCAGTGAGGAGTGGCAACAACACTTGCAGACAATCAGAACATTCTTTGACCGGCCAAGTGATGCTAAATTAACTGTGAACTTGGCAAAAAGTGAATTTTGCCATGCAAACTTGACATTTCTTGGACACATTGTAGGTCAAGGTCAGGTAAAACATGTAGAAGCTAAAGTTGAGGCTATCTCAGATTTTCCTGTACCTACTAGCAAAAGACAACTGATGCGCTTTCTGGGTATGGCTGGATATTACAGGAAATTCTGCAACAACTTCTCGGCTATAGCTGAGCCTCTGACAAACTTGCTTGGTAAGAAGGCCAAGTATGTTTGGACGGATGACTGCCAGAAGTCATTTGATAAGCTCAAGGCCATACTTAGAAGTGCTCCGGTTCTCTTAGCACCAAGTTTTGACAAAGAGTTCAAGTTGGCTGTAGATGCCAGTGATGTTGGTGCAGGCAGTGTATTGTTGCAAGAAGATGACAATGGTGTTGACCATCCTGTTTGTTATTTTTCCAAAAAGTTTAAGAAGCATCAGAGAAATTACTCTACCATAGAGAAAGAATGCCTATCTCTAATCCTTGCACTTCAGCACTTTGAAGTTTACTGCTTCTTCACATGCACCAATTGTTGTCTTCAGTGACCACAATCCACTGACTTTCATACATAAAATGAAAAACAAGAACCAGCGTTTACTCAGGTGGAGTCTCATGTTGCAAGAGCACAATCTGGACATCAGACATATCCGAGGAAGAGATAATATCATTCCAGACACCCTAAGCAGAGCTTAAGTGCCTCTACAATGCTGATGTCCAGCTTTGTGCTGTTGTATTTGATTAGTTTTGCACAATTTTTGCTAAACATATTGTATACAATTATCCAGTATTGCAAAAGAAAGCTTTATTTTATAAAACTTTCTTTTCTTTGAAGAGGGGAAGTGTTATGTATGACAGTTACTTGTTGAAAGATGTGCATTCAGTACTGGTAAACTTCCCAAGGGAGTATGCCCAGGAAAGTATGATGTTATACATATGATGTTTACTTGTTGTCCTTAGCAGTTATTTACTTTTAGTGTCCCAGATATTGGACATAAACAGGTTGTTTACTTCAGAATTTTCTAGAAATTTCAAATTGTTCTTTGACGGAAAAGTCCGGAAAAATCTGGAAGAACCAAAGATGTAGAATCTTCTAGAAAAATCTTTTTTTTTTATGTCAAAAGAATACTGTGGAATTTTCTGGAAGGATAATGGCCTCTCTAGAATATTCCAAAACATTATATTTTGGTAAACAACTTGTTATTTTTAGTATATGATATCATAGAATTTGCTGGAAGAATCCTGAATGTTCCTCAGTGCTATATAAGGGCTACAAATTTTCATAAGGACAATCTTTGGGTACTGTTACTATTAAGAAGTCAAAATCTATCTTACTGGAATTTAAACTTATTCTTGGATTACTTTGTGATATTCGATTCTGGATTGGGACATAGTGCTATTTTGAAACAAACTTTAATTCTTGGGATCAGAAACTGATACAGACTTGTGTTAAAAAATTCTGAGGGACATTCAGACATTCTTTAAGGGAATTAACATCTTGAAAGGTATTGTACATTCATTTTTGTTTGATTGTATATATGCTTTTGATTGTTTCACATGTAATTACTGGTTAAATCACTTCTAAATAGATTTGTAAAATTTTAAACAAAGCTTGTTGCTGGCTAACCAACTTGTTGGTTTCCTTAATCTTCTAGTTACGCCTGGCACGTAACACTAGTTAATCAGACCATGCTACATGTCACTTAACGCTGTCAGATGTGCCATCGTTGAGTTAATCTTAATAGAAAATAGGAATGAAAAATGTTTCGTTTTGTTTTATCTATACGTTCAAGTCAAAAACTGACCAGTCACATCGAGAGAGAAGAGAGAGAATCATGATCCCTTCCTTGGACACGACGGGTCTTGCTTCATAATACTAAAGAACGAAGATAATACCCATGCAATACACATTTTTTTTTTTTTTCAGGTGAAAGAAATGAAATTGCTGTTGGAAAAATATTAATATTTTTTTCTAATTTTTGCTCAAATCATAGATTGTGGGTACACGTTAGAACAGCCTTGCCGAGGCGGTTCTAACGAGTACCCACAATATATATTTTGGAGCAAAAATAAGAAAAATAGGTATACCCCTGCATACCCAAGTTTTGCTTAATAAAAGTGGGGTTTAAGGGAGTACACATTTCACAGACATGTTTTCCCGATGTCTCTCCGGAGCCATGTTCTCTACAGCCACTAATGAAAATAAGTTAAGTTTTTATCAGATGGTAATAAAGTGGTAAATATGATATATTATAATTGAATTGCCATTGAATTGTGTGATCAGGTTCTTGTCATTTCGTGCCCATCGTTCATAGTGGTTATTCATTCGTTTCTAAAATAACTTGTCCGCGTGTCTCAGACATGTGTAATTTACTTCGAGATTTTATTCATATAACGCCAATTTTAGACGGATCATTATCTAAGAATGCGGATGTACGATTGAATATCTATAGGAACTTGTCTATTATTTAAAATATTTTAAGAACATTTTTCGACGACAAATATAGTACTTCACTTTCCAATCCTTGAACTAAGAAGGAGTGCGAGAGATCACACTTTTAGGATACTAATAGAAAACTTTATCACTGCATTCAGATTCATGACTGGGATATATAAATTCCTTCTGAGACCCATAATCATTTAGGCTAACAAACACATTAAGGTTAAAGGTAATTTTATGAAGTTATGCCAACCTTAAATGACTTGATCTTGGTCGGCATTTTGAGCAGCTGGAATATCTGAATAACTGATGGTCACCTTTACATTACGAAAACATGCCCATGCAATAAACGGAGATTTTTTGAGCTTTAAAAATTGAAAATTTTCAGCTGAAAATTTTTTATATTTTTCTTTTTTTTTTGCTCAAAACATAGATTGTGGGTGCTCGTTAGAACCGCCTCGCCGAGGCGGTTCTAACGAGTACCCACAATCTATGTTTTGGAGCAAAAATAAGAAAAATAGGTATACCCCTGCGTACCCAAGTTTTGCTATATAAAAGTGGGGTTCAAGGGGGTATACATTACACGGACATGTTTTCGTGATGAAGATGCCAAAAGATCTGCGTAGAACAAACGCTCGTACTAACCGAAATATCATTTCTTAAGCAACTTACAGTGACCTGATTGATTTTAAAATGATTTTTGTGTGTCAGTCTATCAGTCTAAACCATCATAATGTTTCCTTAAGTTCAATGTTTGTCCGTGATATTTAATTTAAAATTAAAGCGTCCAAATTGTCAGAAGATCTCAGACAGGGTTTATGGTCTTTTGATTTTGTTTTCAGAAAATGCATTTTATGTCGATTTACCATGTTCCCCATTTTTCGTTTGTTTTGTATATAAAGTTAACACTATATTTGTTTACATGTACACTATATTTGTTTACATGTATACATATTTCTGTAGACAAATGCTCAGTGATTCTAACTCCATGTCCATAATTTGAAAAACTGTTCATTTTGTTTTCTTGTGGAACTAACTATTACTTACTTGAAAGCTCGCACAATGGTGGTTTTTGACGAGTAATGGGGAGACAATCGGAGAACACGGAACAAACACAATATATATAGGTTTTGATATTTTTAGAATTTGAAATAGAAAATAGTTTCTTGAAACACAAATTGGTGTCTACAGTATCAAACTTAATAATTAAACGATGTAAATAATAATCTGTACAACCATTGATTATTAATCATCGCAACGCATGCATGTAAAATCGGTAGCTTAAAGGAAAATGAGTTTCGATGATAATAATCTAATTTTTGTTGCTAATCATGGGTACACATTATTTATATACATTTAGGGAATGGGCTTGTACAAAGTTGATAAAAGTTCAAAAAGTCAATATAGAATTACGTGTGTTCGTTTTGCACATTATTTTGTTTTATGACGCAAAGTGATGGTATAAAGACTGTCTACGAAATTTCACGTAGATATAAAATAGATTAGCTTTTACGTGCTCTCTGAGTTCTTGTTATTATTGACCACAGGATAATTTTCTGCTTCAGATTCATGGCCGCATATAAAATGATATGCAACCAATTAAATATAGAATTACATGTGATCGTTTTCAATATCGTATTGTCTCATGATGCAAAGTAGTGTTATAAAGACTGTCTACGCAATTTCACGACGATATAAAACAGATTAGGTTTTAGGTGCTCTGCGATTTCTCGTTATTATTGACCACCGGGAAATTTACTTCGTTCAGTTTCATGGCTGCATATAAATTGCTGTTGAGCATGATACAATTTCTAGTTTCAGACTATTAACATAAACTGGTCAAAATAAGTTCATTCCTACTATTATGTTTTGAAAATATTGTGAGATATTAAGCACCTGGAGCAGATTCTCCATCTAAAATAATTTCATCCCTCCAAATGATTGTTACACAAACATAACTGCAAAAGATAGGCCGAGATGAGATCTATCGCCCCTGGTTCCAAGTAGGAGTCAATCTGAAACTCACACATGAAGCTGCTGAAAAAGCAAGACTTTTCAGCAAGCATTAGATCGGCATTTACGCGGACAAAATTTCATCTCTATATTAAGAACAAAATTTAATGAGTACATGTCAAAGTTTTAGTTCTGCTTGGTTTTTGCTGCATATGAATGCGTGAACGCGTTATAAGTGATGTCAAAAGGTAGTGACAGAAAATGACATCATCACACCGAGGCTGGATATCATTTGGGTCTAGGTCACCGATAAATTTAAAGCATTTCGTATTCTCGCTGGTCATTTGAATCATTAAAATCCGTCTAAATATTGGATTAAGCTAGCAAGCAAAGACTGATTTTCGCATTACGTGACTGAAACGTCAAATGTGACGTTAAAAGTAAAGTCATCCGCGTTCTTTACTGAGAACGTCATTTTGTGTTTTAAATACCTCTTATACAATTTCTATTGTGTCTCTTTTTAAATGTAGTCATTGAGTTTTGATTCATTTCAACGTAAACGAACATCAGTCACGCAAAATTATGAACGATTTTCTTATTCAGTAGTCTATCTAAAAATGTACAGACGAAATTTTCGTCATGATCAAAAGCTCTAGATACAAAGAATATTCAATTCAGAAAGAAATTTTCTAAATTGAGAATTTTCGAACGTTTTGGGGCACATTGAAAAATAATGCAAATTAACGTCAGAATAACGTAGTCTCTCACGAATGTCTGAAGAAGAATATTGCAAAACTTTGAACGGATTAATGCTTCCTTGATAACAAACAGTTGTTTTAAAGCATGTTTGGTTGAATGTGACTGCAGACAAGAATATGGGCAATTGAATGGTATAATATATGGAAAATATGACGTTAAATCACGTCAAGATAGTTTTAAATAAACTTTTGTCGTGAACCATTTCTTGAATGTGTTTTTCAATTACTACATAACACAAATTAAGAGTTACCCCACACATGTAAAAATAACCGACAATTATAAAGTAGGAATAAACTTATTTTGATCAGTATATAATGGTCAATAACGATTTTTCAGACAATATCGTGAGTTTATTGCCCCAAAAGAAGATAGCTGCACAGATGTTGCATTGAAATGCATTCGACAGCTTATTATGTCTCATATTGTCCTGTAGTTGGAATAAGTGAAATAGATGTATTAATATGTTCGGTCTTCAAACTTCAGTGTGATATTGTTCCTCTGTTAAGGCGACACTGCTCTTTATTTTCGCATTTGTTTCTCCATCAATCACACTTATCTAGGAGAATTGTCCACCCAGTGAATAAACTAGACAGTATTACATTTAAGCTTAGCAATTATTTGTTTTATCGCCTTTTGTTGTGACAATTTTATGCTTACGGCAAACATATCAAATCAATTCGTGGAATCACTGGTACCTTCGATTCTATGACGTTTTCAAAATATAAGTAAAACTATTACAAAATGCATTTGCAATCCCGTCCTCTACACAAGGCGGGAACTCTGCCTCTACCGAGCTTCCACTACGGCAGTGATTAGATTGAGATTAGCTTGTCAAGCATGATCTCGTCGAATAAGGACGGGGGGGGGGGGGTGTTTGAAGGAGCTAAATCTTATTGGTTGGTTTTGTTTTAGACCGCGACACACTCATTTTGCGATTGTGTCTTCAGGTACGAGATAACATTTTGGGATCGCCGCTAAGTGCACTTATTTTATTAGCAGAATTATAAAAAGTGAAAGTTGTAAATAAAAAACAAATCGTATCGTGGAAGTGGTCTCAGACAAATAATGATGATGATGACTTGTACAATTCGACACATATTCAAGGTTAAAATTGCATAGGTGCCAATAGCCAACAAAAGAAACTATATTTAGCACTCATTTAATTTATTCAATCTATCTTAATCAGCCTTGCAGTTTAAGTGCCTTGTAAATTTGCGTTAGTCCATGTGACAAATGAACCTTATAAGGGTTTAATTCCCTAAATTTGTACGGCAGTTCGAATAAGTGAAATAGATGTATTAATATGTTAAGTCTTCAAACTTCAGTGTAATATTGTTCCTCTGTTAAGGCGACACTGCTGTTTATTTTCGCATTTGTTTCTCCATCAATCACACTTATCTAGGAGAATTGTCCGCCAAGTGAATAGGCTAGACAGTATTACATTTAAGCTTATTTGTTTTATCGCCTTTTGTAGTGACAATTTTATGCTTACGGCAAACATATCAAATCAATTCGTGGAATCACTGGTACCTTCGATTCTATGACGTTTTCAAAATATAAGTAAAACTATTACTAAAATGCATTTGCAATCCCGTCCTCTACACAAGGCGGGAACTCTGCCTCTACCGAGCTTCCACTGCGGCAGTGATTAGATTGAGATTAGCTTGTCAAGCATGATCTCGTCGAATAAGGACGGGTGGGGGGGGGGGTGTTTGCCAAATGAAGGAGCTTAATCTTATTGGTTGGTTTTGTTTTTGAACGCGACATACTCATTCTGCGATCGTGTCTTGAGGTACGAGATATTGAACGTTTTGGGACCGCCTCCAAGTGCACCGTGTGTATTAGCAGAATTTTAAAAAAAGTGAAAGTTGTAAATAAAAAAGCATACCTGAAGACCCTACTTTGGAAGTGGTCTTAGACAAATAATGATGATGATGACTTGTAAAATTCGACACATATTAAAGGTTAGAATTATATAGGGTCATTAGCGAACACAAGAAAATATATATGGCACGCATTTAATTTATTCAACTCATTATAACTAGCGTGCAGTTTGAGTGCTTTGTAAATTTGTGTCAGTCCATGCGACAAATGAACCTTATAAGGGTTTAATTCCCTAAATTTGTACGGCAGGCAATTGGTGCAATTGCTACAGCACCAATTGCTACATATGTTAATGAGGCTTTCCAGATTAATTCACCGCAAATGCGGTATCTTCATTTGCAAGGTTGGACTAATAATTCTTGGGGATTCGTTCTAAATTAAAAACATTATCATCAGGAAAACATGTCCGTGAAATAAATACCCCCTTATACCCCACTTTTATGTAGTAAAACTGGGGTGTGCAGGGGTATACCTATTGTTCTTATTTTTGCTCCAAAACATAGATTGTGGGTACTCGTTAGAACCGCCTCCGCCTCGCGGAGGCGGTTCTAACGTGTACCCACAATCTATGTTTTGAGCATAAATAAGAAAAAATATCATTTTTTTTTTCTGATGAAATTTTCAATTTTAACAGGTGTAAAAAGTCTGTGTATATCACATGGGCATGTTTTCGTAATGTGTTTGTACTTAGCTTGAGCACCTTGAAGTGTGGCACCATCGCTTTCAGACAAAAATTCAAAACATTACGAAAACATGCCCATGCAATACACAGAGATTTTTTGAGCTTTAAAAATTGAAAATTTTCAGCTGAAAAAGTTTGATGTTTTTCTTATATTTGCTCAAAACATAAATTGTGGGTACATGTTAGAACCGCCTCGCCGAGGCGGTTCTAACGAGTACCCGAGGCGGTTCTAACGAGTGCCCACAATCTATGTTTTGGAGCAAAACTAAGAAAAATAGGTATACCCCTGCATACGCCAGGTTTGCTATATAAAAGTGGGGTCTAAGGGAGTATTCATTTCACGGACATGTTTTCCTGATGTTATTCAGCAAGCCGTTAAGGTATAGAACTTACATAAAGACAGTAGTTGACCGTTTGAGTGACAGGATCAATTCCCAAAAGAGTGGTTATTTATATTTCCAGAAAGGTGATGGGCCATACCGCGGTTATGGCTATTCAAGCCTCGTCATAATAATTTTCTGATTTCGCAAAACATCCTCTCTGATCTCAAAGGACCAAAAGGAAAATATAATCTGCACTATGGATGATGTACGGGGGGACTTTTAGTCTTTGATTTAGACTATACTGCTGTAAATTCTTGAAATTGCAGCAATCATCAGTGACTGGCTTTCGCTGTCAGTTTTGTAAAGGGTCACTAATGAAGGTTCATTACCCGAAATTGTACAATATGGCCCACCTTCTCTCTTTGAATGTTTTACTGCTTCCAAAGGATCTAACAATTATATTTTATTTATTTATATTTATACATTACGCTTACAAAACAAAAGGTATCAGGAAATAAAAAAAATAAACTGAAATTCTTTAAGAGCAGTGAACACATTAATGAGAAAAGTGTGGGTGTCATACCGCGGTTTCGGCTACTCAAGACTCATCAGTGACTATATAGATTTGGCAACATGGATCCAAAGAGAATTACTTTAGATTTAAAATATTTAAGAGGGCACGAATGCAAAGACTTATAATATCCAAATGGGCCAAGTACATTAAATAGTGGTTAGAAAATGAATCTAAACCGATAATAAATTTCTGATGAAATTTTCAATTTTAACAGGTGTAAAAAGTCTGTGTATATCACATGGGCATGTTTTCGTAATGTGTTTGTACTTAGCTTGAGCACCTTGAAGTGTGGCACCATCGCTTTCAGACAAAAATTCAAAACATTACGAAAACATGCCCATGTAATACACAGAGATTTTTTGAGCTTTAAAAATTGAAAATTTTCAGCTGAAAAAGTTTGATGTTTTTCTTATATTTGCTCAAAACATAAATTGTGGGTACATGTTAGAACCGCCTCGCCAAGGCGGTTCTAACGAGTACCCGAGGCGGTTCTAACGAGTGCCCACAATCTATGTTTTGGAGCAAAACTAAGAAAAATAGGTATACCCCTGCATACGCCAGGTTTGCTATATAAAAGTGGGGTCTAAGGGAGTATTCATTTCACGGACATGTTTTCCTGATGTTATTCAGCAAGCCGTTAATCAACCAACACTCAGGTATAAAACTTACATAAAGACAGTAGTTGACCGTTTGAGTGACAGGATCAATTCCCAAAAGAGTGGTTATTTATGTATCTAAACTCTAACAAAATCTTAAGGCAAACAGTCACAGCAGCCGTAACGCATCGAAACAAATTTATACAATGTATATTAAACTCACATGGGGAGCAAAAGCAAACCAAATTTTACCACCAGGTTCTACAAATAAAAATAAAACTGAGATCCTTTAAGAGCAGTGAGCATATTTTCCAGAAAGGTGATGGGCCATACCGCGGTTATGGCTATTCAAGCCTCGTCATAATAATTTTCTGATTTCGCAAAACATCCTCTCTGATCTCAAAGGACCAAAAGGAAAATATAATCTGCACTATGGATGATGTACGGGGAGACTTTTTAGGGCCGCCACACAGCACAACACCAGCTGCAGTAATAGCAAATAAAAATAAAACTGAGATCCTTTAAGGGCAGTGAGCATATTTTCCAGAAAGGTGATGGGCCATACCGCGGTAATCATCCATATTATTTCCAACATTCAACGACATAAATATGATCGGAGAAGACAATGGTTAATATTTAAAAAGAGCATAATAAAAAGAGCAATTATTAAAATATGAAAAAGAATAAATATATTTATTATTCGTTGCGATATTATTGGTTTTAGCAGAGTATATACGTAGCTTATATTGCTGCATATATGGTAGAGTTCATTGAGTTTGTCATGATTTTTTTCGTTTGGATTTGGTTATGTACATGTAAGTATCGATATGTTCATGAATTTCGTGATTTATACGTTGTTTTTCGTCCTTGGTGACTGTAAATAGTCTTGGTTTTGAGGGCTTGGTCATTCGAGGCTTGACAGACCGCTAAGGAGTATTTTTGTGTTGTGGAAGTTCGTTTGCCCACCCCCGAGAGGGAATCAAGTAGTTAAGGTCTGAATTAAATACATGCTACGTGAAAAATGAAATCAAAGGATATCGCAACTTTTATAAATATCATTTGACAAGATTTGATTTCTAACATGTTTATATTTTCAGTTCGTTTCAGATTTACCTGTTCTGATAGTGAGGTTGGATAGATGGGTGTGTTTAGGTTGAGTCAGTGATGTGTTCCGAACTAAATAGACTGCTCAGTGTGAGCTTAACCAGTGAAAAGGGAACTTTCATGTTTGTGTTAAGGAACTTTGAACTTTTCCGCTTCATATTAATGTGGATTCTGGAACTACATCGAGATGGATATATGGTTGCTGCTGGCTGTATAAATTTCATTGTACGTGAATTTGTTTATTCGAATAAATAGAATTTGCTCCGGGTCTGTGCTAGCCATCACACACGTATATTTTTGTTAGTTGTCTTTCGATTGCGTTAAAGGTGCAACACAGAGAAGTATGCATGGTACAACTAACATGTAAACAGATAAAATGTTGTTCAGGTGTTAGTACATGTATGTTGTAGCCAGTGGGTACTTTAAACTGTTACATCTTGTTTCCCAAATAAAAGAGATAAGATAATAAATAATTTATGTTACGTCTGAATGAAATGAAAGAAAACATAATAATGATTATAAATGCATCCAAAGCACGTAGAGGTTCTTCTTGGCTCAAATGTTTTATTGCAATCATTTAGTTGTCTCAAATACTTTGTGTGCATATGGATTTTCACGTTACATACAACAAGTAAAGAAAATATATACTTAAGGAATAAAGAAACGCAACAAACACTTTGGGCTACTAAAACATGCTTTCACCACGAGGACCGAAGAACTAACTAAATGTTGTGAACCACTGCAGAAGCTGAGGGTGAGGTTAGGTACCTGTAAAACCGGTTTAAGCCCGCCAGTAACTTTGTGTTACTGATCGTTCCAAGTCGATACTTCTGTAGTGGTTCTTTTTGTTTTATGTCTTGGTGTTTAAAAATTTTTGTGCTGTTGGCGCCTTATGTATGTTTTCATATTTTTAGTTAAGTTAAGGTAACTGAGTGGCCACCTATTGGGAAAATAGCTGCTCATTCGGCTTACGATATGTTTCATGGTATAAGTACCTGATTGTTAGTTTGTTTTTTTCTCACCTCGGTTTTTGGAGTGGGAATCTTTTTCTGATTGCGCCTTTTCCTGATCTTTGCCTACTTGTACCTTTTTCTTTTTGTAATGCAAGTATGTGGTATAAATGAGCTTATTATATGAAAGCAATATCTAAACGCCAAATTGCAACAGGTTGAGCCGAAATATCGGTTACGTATGCTTAATGGCGTACGCTTTACCACACTGACCTATAGTAGCACACCATGTAACCATGATCAGTAAATGTCAAATTTGAAATCAAAACCAATATTTTGTTTCCAAAACCCCTTAAAGTGATTGCAGATGTAACCATTGATAAGTTGGTAACATTTGGTTTTGTTATTGGACGTTTAACGTCACCAACGTCAATCGAAAAAATGAGTCATAAGCCAGTGAAATTTCCTTCGGCATGCGTTATATTTAATAAAATGACCATTTACGTAAAAATTATAACCTTTGTACTTCAGACGTCCATAAAACGTTCTTTATAACGTCAAAATCCAACATCATGCATTTTAAAGACTCTCATTATGTTTTTCAAATTTTCTGATTTAAAAAATGATCAATCGCCAAACGTTTGATTACAGTGCGTAAACCGAGTGTTTACTCAAAGCATATAATCCGTTTCGCTCTTTTACAAAACGTGATATTCTGTTTAACGAACGTCAAACAAACGCTCCGATGATCCATTTCTACGGTACCTGTGCCGTCACTGTTGATTAAAAAGCACGTCGTGTCATATGTTGGTTCGATATACACCGTTTAGGTACAAATAACCGAATCGAATAATTTAAATGACGTTAATTACTCATTTTTTGTTATTGTAAACTTCAGCATTCCGTTAACAAGATTTAACGCAACATGGGACGGCACCTAAGTTTACAATGATCCTAGTCTTTATTGCACATTATCAAGTCGACGTCACGTAACCCACATGCAAAAAATTTGTCATATTCCCCTTCGCCTCGACGTTTACGTCACAATTTGCGTTTTTCATAGTTTTTGACGTTTTGTCGTTAATTTTGTCAATAAAATGACGTTTTCTCATTGCATCACGTGCAAAAAACAGTCAGTAAGTCATTACATAAAAGGATTTTATCAAAACGTCAAATACATACGTAAAAGTTGAAATTTAGTGTGTTGCGTATTTTAATTCCTTAAGTATACATCTTTATTAAAGTTAACTTTCAATAAGCTTTGTGTTCTTTCTTATCTCAGCCCGTCACTTATTGTATCCATTAAATTCTATTTAGTATCAAATGGAAACAAAGAACATTTAACATACTCCGGAGACAATGTAGCTTTTAATTTTACCAAGCTTTTCTTGTACAGATGATTTCTCCTTGTAATGCCTGCTATTGTTAAGCTATAATTACAATATTTTCTTTTAGGTTTCCATGCCAATCTCCAATTTAAAAGTGATTTTTTCTGTCTTGAGCATATCAATCTTTGTTTTCCAGGACAGCGGGAATATAAATGGCATAATTCATAATTATTACCTTGGTGATCATATTTCACTACCATTAGCAATAATATGCGAAAACCAGAAAACAGAAGGATTCATTTTGTTTCATTCGATCTCCAAATTATTGTTTCATTCCTAATATGATGATAAAATGTGTCTGGCATATGCATTTTATTACTGCCAGTAAACTATTTAAAGATAACATTATATGCATCCGTACATTCCTTGAGTGGTTTTTGAATCATAAGGTCAATTATTTATATCATAGTTAAGACAGGAATTGAGAACAGTTAACAAGTACAGGCATTTTGTGAGGAAAAGGGTTTAGCACTTGAATTAGGGGTAATTTGGTGCGCTGAATCCAAAAACCAATGTTGGCAAGTTGAGAAATGACGTCTTCATGCCCTAATTTGCATATTTTCAAAATGTCCGCCAACATACCTAGAACCTGTTATATAGATGAAACGTTTGTCATGATCTGAGCCTAAAATCACTTAAAATATATTGTTAGATAATTGCTTGACTAAATTACATAAATTTAAATGCAAAGAATTTTGTCCGCAAAGATAAACTCAATAGCACTATGAAAAATGCATGGTTTCCAGGGCAACTGTAAACGTGATTCTTGACCAAGGGTGTACCTACAAAATTGATCATATCGCCACTGTTACTTGTCCTAGACCTTTTAGTCTGGTCTTTTTGTTAAGCTTAGACCTTTCCCTTTTATCCAGTGGTAAGTAATGCAAATTATCTAATTTGCATATTCATGAATTTTAATGAAAACATTAAAGTGGTTTAAAATCCATATATAAACAAATTTAAGGCCCAAACTATCATTATGACACTGTTATTGCACTAGTAATATATCATGCGACAAATGAATTGATGTCATGGACCTATTTGAAAATTTTATCGCATTTGCATATTCATGAATTGTAATGAAAACATTAAAGTGGTTTAAAATCCATATATAAACAAATTTAAGACCCAAGCTATCATTATTACACTGTTATTGCACTGGTAATATATCATGTGACAAATGAATTGATGTCATGGACCTATTTGAAAATTTTATTTCATTTGCATATTCATGAATTTTAATTAAAATGTCGAAAACCGGGGCAAAAACCAGGGAAAAACTATTACCGTTGAAAGTTTTTTGTTGTGTTATAAGATCTTTCTTGCATTTTCGGACAAACTTTCGTGGCTGCCAGTTTGGTCAGGGAGATCACTTAATTTAATGCCTTGAAATATTGTCCACAACAATGAACGTATTTGCATGATGTTAAATTATATTGTCTCCGCGCCAATCCATTGTGTGATTCTAAGGAATGGGATGCACTTACAAAAATACCCATATCCTACCAATACCATGCACTAGAAAACTATGATCGATCTGATAGTAGTGCTTGCTTGGACATAACGATGTAACCGTAGTCATAATATTCAAATAATTGAAAATGAAATCAAATGGTTGCTAGGGAAATACAAAATAAAGAGGGAAACATTTCAAATACACATGTATCTTGTCTACTGAAAGACCTATAGAGCTGAAGTTGAAATCAAATGATAGCTATGATAATGTTCTATAACCATATGATCTGAACTATATGGCATCTAGATATTTTTTGTTGTATGGATATTAATGAGATCTTTTGAATTAGAGAATTATCACAGAAAAGTAAAGGCAGTTTCCAAAAAACATGCTTATATCTCCACTGCTAATATCTTTAGAGGGATGAAAATGGAACCAATAAAATGTTAGGACAATGTAGTCTGATAGATAAAAAGTATCTGATTAAAAGCCATGTGGTCTGATAGATAAACCATATCTTAATAAAAGCCGTGAATGTTACGAAAATTACATAAAATTGAAGGTTATGCTCAAACAAAATCGCTTGTATCTTGGTTACTAACAAATAAGCTTTATAAATCTGAACGTATGGCAATAATAGATTGAACATGTACTAGCAATAATTTGATTCCACTTTAAGCTTCCTAAGTCTATTTGCAGTCCTGATATAAGCATATGTTTTGGTAAACCCCTTCATTTTCCAGTGATTTTTCTCTTATTTATAAATATCTTATTAACATTCATACAGCAAATATATCAGAAAAAAAAATAGCAGTTTATATGGTTATAGAAGAATGTCAAAGCAATCATTTGATACGAATATCAGCTCTCTATGTCTGTCAGTAATCATGGTATGAGCGTTTTTACGTGTATAGTGCCTTATCCTTTCAGCATTTTTACCCCAATACTTAAAGATTTTAGTAATATTCATGAAAATAAAAATCAAATGACTTATATATTGTAATATAGGATGGCATAATATTGCCTTAACAACAATTTGATACATTATTCAGCACTTTAGGGCTTTGGGTTGCCAAGATACAAGCCATTTCATATGCTTTACCTTTATTTTTTCCATTTTTTTCTGTCCAGTTTTTAAAGCTTTCAGTAATATACATGAAATTACAAATCTTATTTTTCTTATATCACATTTCAGAGTGATAGTACATTGCCACAGCATTCATTTGATACCTCTTTAGCATCCTAGGTTCATTAACAGCCCGGGTACATGTGTTTTTGTATGTATAACCCCTATTTTTCTACGATTTTTCTACCATTAAGATCTTTATTAATATTAATTTTTATTTTATGAATATGCAAATTCAATGATTTCAATATTAGTTATGAAGGTTAAATTGCTATGTCAATTCATTACTATCAGACCAATCATAGTATTATAATGTATACTACTGGTGGGACATGGGTATTTTGTAACTTCATCTCATTCTATAGAATTACATTAGGGTGGTTGTGGAATCAATGTGATGCTAACATCATGCAAATGTGTTTATTGTTGAGGGCATGTTTTTTTATGGCATTTAATTGGCCCATCTGACCAAACTGGCAGCCATGAACTTTTGTCCTAAAATGCAAGAACGATCGTAAAACCTTTCAATGGCAATAGTTTTTACCTGTTTTCCGACCCTTTTTCGACATTTTTATCAATATTCATGAAAATGTGAATGAGATGAGCTTCATATTATTCCATGACATCAATATATTCGTCATATATGGCATTACTGATGCAATAACAAGATGCCATAATGATAGCTTAGGCCTGAAATTTACCGGTTTATTTATGGATTTTAAAACCATTTTCCGCCATTTTTAATGTTTTCATTAAAATTCATGAATATGCAAATTCGATAATTTTGCATGACTTACAAAAGGATCAAAAGGCTATATCTATGCTTTATAGTGAAACCAGGTGAGTGGTCTAGGGCTTGGTATAATGGAAATATGATCACTTTTGTAGGTACAAGTAGAATAGCCCACACCACTGCTCCCTCCGCACCCCCACCTCAGCCTTTTAACTCTTGAGATATTTATTATTCATTGAAGGCCTTCTAATCATTATAAAATGATGTTTTTATTATTTTGTAGCAGTTTGGAATCCTAAACATACTCCAATTTGCAGCAATTGATGTTTTTCTTAATTTTGGCGGCCATCTTGGAAATATGTAAATTAGATGGTGGAGGAGACATTTCTCAGCTTGCCAACATTGGTTTTTAGATTCAGCATACCCAAATACCCCTAAAAGTGATCTCAAACCCTTTTCCTCACAAAATGCCTGTACCTTCATAACGAAGCGTCTTTTCTCATTTACTGTCTTAACTATCCATTTTGTAACGAAAAGTTTCAAGACAAATAATGGCAGTTTGTGATGACTTAGCTCAAAACTGCTACATTTGAACAACTAAGCGCTGCAATACAAGAATTAAGCCACAAAAATAATTTGCATTTGAAGCATTTGTTAGGCTCCGCGTTTGAATGATATTCTACAATTTTAAAGTATTTAAGAATGTGCATTTTATTTAATTACATGACACGCAATGTTAACGTTTAGAATTACATCCCCATGGTTTGAATCACATTTTGAAACATTTAACATCATACTATAGTTGTTTGGCTTGTGAAGAGCAACTCAATCCATACAATTTTCATTCTAATTAAACTGTGGCTTATTCTCCACGAGGCTATCCTATTATTTTGAGGTTTTTCTATCGATAGGTAAAGTACATTGGCCGTTCGGCTTAACCTCTGACATACACTGAACAAAAAAGAAACGCAACAATAGGTCACCGAGAATTTTCGAGTTTAAGGGTAAAACGATGATTAGTTCAGTTTTTTTTTTTGTTGTTGTAAGATTCCTATTCATGGAATACATGCAAAAAACTGATGTTCATTTCGATTAAAATTGAATGAGAAATTTGTTGTCTTAAAAATGCAAATCGGGAACGATTTTATCTGCGCATGTGCACCTTCTTTAAACCTGCAAATCATCATGAAACAATGTCAGCTGCTCTTTCTCTAAAATTCATGAAAAAGAAATAAAGTCACATGACAAACAAGCTCGTAATTAAAACCATCAAAATCCCTATATGTTTAATTGAAAGGGGGGTAATTTTATTTTTATTCGTTTTATTTTTTTTAATGTGTGAGTTATCTGCTGAGCGGTACTTGGTGACTTTGAATGGGGGTTTATAGCCAATTTAAATCGTACCATTATTTTCATGCTTTCGCGTGCGCACTCTAAGAATAACTACTTTCCTGATCTTTGCCTACTTGTACCTTTTCAACATGCCTATGGTCGGCATTGAATAACTCCGGAAATATTCATTGAATTCAAAGTCGGTGTCTTGCATTTGGAAGTCTGATATCTAATGCAGAAGTAGAAAATAAAATAATTTCTGATCTGCTGATTCATATCATTGTTTGCCCAAAATTTAGTGAAATATAAGTGTTGCGTTTTTTTTGTGTGTGTGTGTGTGTTTTTTTTTTTTTTTTTTTTTTTTTTTTTTTTTTTTTTTTTTTTTTTTTTTTTTGTTTGTTCAATATAGATATGCATTTGTTGATCGGGCTGCTTAAATAATTATGTTCTTAATAATGCGACTCTATGACGGTTAAAAATGTATGACCAAGTGATTGACATTCCACTGGAAAAAAAATGTGTAAAACAAATAGGTGCCCCTTTTACCGGGTTTACAAACTGACTTCATCACGTTAGTTCAAGCGGCACGGCAAGAGTATTTTACCTCTACCATTAAGAATTTATCAATATTGACATGAGTTGGTGTGGTATCTTAAACAGACATCTACTGTTTTTTCGAATCTGTCAATCAAATGTGCATTTATTGCTTATAGACGTCACAGATATTAGGAATGACTCAATATAGTTATAATTCTTTTAAAATTTTAAATGGCTTGGTTAAGAATTGGAAATGTAACTAGTTTTCGTGGGACCCATTTCCTGGAAAATGGAATTGATTTGAATAAAAATTACACAAAGCCTACATGTCTAGGATACATAATCTGAAAAATTAAAGATTATTTTGGGGTCATGGAAATATATTTCTCTGAGAAAAGTTAGTGTAAACATGTTTTTCTGGAAAATTCTCAAGGCAGGTTCTTTGGGGCGGCTCGTGTACGCTTATTGTTTGCTGAAAGATGACATGACTTTGATTCAGGTTCTTATATGATTTAAGTAAATGACTACAATCTGGCTTATTTTTTTCAAAAAGCTAAGAAATGGGTCCCACGATTTCAACCCGGAAGTAACTGAAAAATGACTCACTTGATCTGAGCTGGCCACTCATTTCACAATCATGTATACACAGATCCATGTATTTGCAACATATTCAACAGCCCCATGATAAGGCATGCTAAAGAATGTAATATTGCTGACAAAAATAAAAAGGTACAAGTAGGCAAAGATCAGGAAAAGGCGCAATCAGAAAGAGATTCCCACTCCAAAAACTGAGGTGGGAAAAAACCAAACTAACAATCAGGCACTTATACCATGAAACATATCGTAAGCCGAATGAGCAGCTATTTTCCCAATAGGTGGCCACTCAGTTACCTTAACTTAATTAAAAATATGAAAACATACATAAGGCGCCAACAGCAGAAAAAAAAATAAACACAAAGACATAAAACAAAAAGAACAAAAAACATTGTTTTTTATACAGGTAAATCTTCAAACATGTATATACAGTAACCGTATAGAAGTCCTTAAATTCTGAGTAGCAAGAAACGGAATTTCTGACATCGATACAATTTCCTAGCAACAGCATGCTGCTATCATCAACCGACTGAAAACAAAGATTACGATAACAACGGAGGGGTAGAAAGACAACACAGATAATGTATCGATATATCACATAAGAATTAAAAGTGAAATCAGATATCAATTGGTCTAAAGAACTAAACCCGCAAATTGCATTGGCGTGGCCAGTTAAATACAACTACTTGGGGGGACTTACCCTCTTTTTTATCGGCCTAAAGTTGGTAAACTTCGTGTAAACCATATTATGATGACTCGAATTCATCAAACGGATTAAACTATTAAATGTAATTTCTGTTACAACAGGAAGGGTTCATTACCCGGAATTGTACAATATGGCCCACCTTCTCTCTTTGAATGTTTTTACTGCTTCCAAAGGATCTAACAATTATATTTTATTTGCTATTACTGCAGCTTGTGTTGTGCCGTGGGGCGGCCCTAAAATGTCTCCCCGTACATCATCCATAGTGCAGATTATATTTTTCTTTTGATCCTTTGAGATCAGTGAAAGTAATTGGAGTGTTTCCAATTCATTGTTCGTTAAGAATCACCATCTTAACAGAATGTTGAATATTTGGCCTCTTTGGGAATATTAGTCTTTGATTTAGACTATGCTGGTGTAAAATCTAGAAATTGCAGCAATCATGAGTGTCTGACTTTCGCTGTCAGTTTTGTAAAGTGTCACTGATGAAGGTTCATTACCCGAAATTATACAATATGGCATATGGCCCACCTTCTCTCTTTGAATGTTTTTTGCTTCCAAAGGATCTATCAATTATATTTTATTTGCTATTACTGCAGCTGGTGTTGTCCCGTGTGGCGGCCCTAAAAAGTATCCCCGTACATCATTCATAGTGCTGATTATATTTTTCTTTTGATCCTTTGAGATCAGTGAAAGTATTTGGAGTGTTTCAAATACATTGTACGTTAAGAATCATCATCTTAACATAATTTTGAATATTTGGCCTCTTTGGGAATATTACTCTTTGATTTAGACTATACTGGTGTAAATTCTGGAAATTACAGCAATCATGAGTGTCTGACTTTCGCTGTCAGTTTTGTGAAGGGTCACTGATGAAGGTTCATTACCCGAAATTGTACAATATGGCCCACCTTCTCTCTTTGAATGTTTTTACTGCTTTCAAAGGATCTAACAATTATATTTTATTTGCTATTACTGCAGCTGGTGTTGTGCCGTGTGGCGGCCCTAAAAGTCTCCCCGTACATCATTCATAGTGCAGATTATTTTTTTCCTTTGATCCTTTGATATCAGTGAAAGTATTTGGAGTGTTTCAAATACATTGTACGTTAAGAATCACCATCTTATAAGAATTTTGAATATTTGGCCTCTTTGGGAATATTAGTTTTTGGTTTAGACTATACTGCTGTAAATTCTTGAAATTGCAGCAATCGACAGTGATTGACTTTCGCTGTCAGTTTTGTAAAGGGTCACTAATGAAGGTTCATTACCCGAAATTGTACAATATTGCCCATCTTCTCTCTTTGAATGTTTTTACTGCTTCCAAAGGATCTAACAATTATATTTTACTTATCTAGATATCAATACATAACGCTTACAAAACAAAAGGTATCAGGAAATAAAAAAAAAATAACTGAAATTCTTTAAGAGCAGTGAACACATAAATGAGAAAAGTGTGGGTCATACCGCGGTTTCGGCTACACAAGACTCATCAGTGACTATATAGATTTGGCAACATGGATCCAAAGAGAATTACTTTAGATTTAAAATATTTAAGAGGGAAGTCAATGCAAAGACTTATAATATCCAAATGGGCCAAGTACATTAAATAGTGGTTAGAAAATGAATCTAAACCGATAATAGATTTCTGATTTTTAGAATATCCTCGCTGCGCTCAAAGGACAAAAAAGGAAAATATAATATGTACTATGGATGATGTACGGGGAGACTTTTAGGACTGCCACACGGCACAATAACAGCTGCATCAATAGCGAATGAAAATTGAAACTGAGGTACTTTAAAAGTCGATAAAAAGTTTATCCCGTTGAGCCCCAGTTTTATATAGTAAAACTTTGGTCTACAGGGATGTACGTAATTTTTTTTCTCTTTTTCTCACTTCAAAACATAGATTTGGGTACTCGTAAGAACCGAATTGCTAATGCAATGAACAAATAGAATTATATTTTGTAAAACGCTTCCAGCGTCATTTCCGTCTACGGGGACCTGTCTAGCGAATCTTTTTTATATTAAACTGAATGTTGTGCATTACAACAAAGACCCCATTTTTATCCAAAAAGGAGATCTTGCTACTATTCTTACAGTTCAAGCATACTACGAGTATAATGCTTTATCATGCTAAAGGCTAACAAATTATACGCTCGAAATTGCAATTGGTTATACAGACATTCTGATAAATTAATCTTGAAAACCATCACATCTACATATGAAGCAATTGCAATTGTCTGCAGAACAAATCTCGGGAATTAAATTCATCTTAGTCTCATTTGTTGCGTGGACTAACAAATACAAATAACAAGGCATCCAAACTGCAAGACGTGTTGACTTTGCCCGATCTAACAACGGGAACAATTCTCTTAATCATGCAAATGCCCCACAAATTATAGGCTTGATTGCAATCGATGATACAGGTCTTCTGGTGCATTCATCCTAAGACTCACGTCCAGCAATTACATCAGTTGTCTGCAGAAAAAAAATATAGGGAATTAAATCCGTCTTAGTCTCATTTGTTGCGTACAAATTTACAAGGCACTCAGACCGCAGTGTTTGTTAAAAGTAATGAAATAAATTGAATTCAAAGTATAGCTTTCTAAACTAGCATATGCCCCCACCCCTCGCAGCAATTTATATCATTGATAAGCACCTTAGTGTTAATTTAGTTCTTTTCCAACCTCGGATTTTGGATTGGGAGCTTCTTTCTGACTGCGCCATTTCCTGGCCATTTTCTAGTTTCTTCTCGTGTTCGCACCAAGGCAATTTAACCTTGTAGCATGTGTCCAATGGTCAAGCATCATCATTTACTTAGGCTGACACCACTTCCAAAGTAGTGTCATAAGGTATGCTTTCTCTTGTTTAGATTTCTGATAATCATTATCCAAAGATGTTGACAATGTTTGGTCAAATCGTTCAAAGTGGATGGATCCCCAAGAGCGTTTTCAAGTACTTACACTGACTTTTTGCTCGTACCTGGTATTGAGATTGACCCAGCGAAATCCGTTAAAATATTCGAACAACAAAAACAATGTGACTAAGCTTTACGTTCGGGCACTGCTATGTCATTAATTATGAAACAAATGGTTATGTACTAAACTTATGATACGAACCTGTATATACCGTGTAGCTAGGCTGTCGATTTTTTTTGAATGCACGTCGGTATTTTGTGTTTGATCGGTACAATGCAACGTCTGTGCAGCTATATTCTGTTGGGGCAATAAACTCACGATATTATCTTAAATGTGTTTTTGACCATTATCTGTTCATATCTTGAACCTAGAAATTGTATTATACTCCGCATCAATTTATATGCAGCCGTGAAACTGAACGAAGTAAATTGTCTTGTGGTCAATAATAACAAGAACTCACAGAGCACTTAAAACCTAATCCATTTTGTTACGACCTAGCGTAACTAGACAGGTACAGCGAAAAACAACCAAGTAATTTAAACTTAACAATATTTAATCAAACAAATAAATGCTGCAAATACATAAAAACAAACAAACAGATAAGTAAATAAATAAATAAATAACTTACAAAGTTAATGTCAAATAAGTCCTTGTCCCTCAAATGTAAGTCCACAATCCAGTAACCAGAATATGAGCACATGTATATTTTAATCCACACTTTTATTCTAATCCAAAACACTAGTGAAACAACCAAAATTATATACTTTAAATCACTTCAAATTTCTGAATGCCTAAGACTGAATTGGGACCTATATTTATACATCTAAGGAAATTCTCCAGGTTTCTAGAGAATGATATAATTAACTTTTCTCTAGAAAAGAAACGAACTAAACGAAAGTTCTTTTAAATTCTCCAAAGAGAATTTAGAATTCTCCAGAGAGAATTCAAGGCCGCAACGACCATCAAGACTAAACGAGAGTCCACTAGACCCTTCGAGATCTCAGTATACATAGTCCAAATATATTTTTAACTTATGGTAAAAAAAAACACTCACTCCATTTTCATCTTGAATTATCCACAAAGTGCTCATAGAATTTTCTATACTTCTAAATTATATAACAGTGATAAAAATAATCAATGACATTCTTCTACAAAGTTCTAGATAATAAATTGTAGAAACATAAAAAGAAATATATATTAATTAATTGGGTTACTCCCCTTTGATTATATATATATATAAATTATAAGTAATAGCTTTTAAAAGAATCAATATTATTGAATCAATTATATATAACACTTCCCCTCTTCAACGAAAAGAAAGTTTTATTAAATAAAAACTTTCTTTTGCAATACTCATATGCAAACAAACAAGGCAAAACTGTCAAGCTCTTGAAAGGGTGTCTGGAATTATATTATCTCTACCTTTTATGTGTCTAATGTCAAGATTGTGCTCTTGCAACATGAGACTCCATCTGAGCAAACGCTGATTCTTGTTTTTCATTTTGTGTATGAAGGTCAGTGGATTGTGATCACTGAAGATGACAATTGGTGCATTTGCAGAAGACAGATACACTTGAAAGTGTTGAAGGGCAAGAATAAGAGATAGACATTCTTTCTCTATAGTAGAATAATTTCTTTGATGTTTGTCAAACTTCTTTGAAAAGTAACAAACAGGATGATCAACACCATTGTCATCTTCTTGTAACAATACACTGCCTGCACCAACATCACTTGCATCCACTGCCATTTTGAATTCTCTGTCAAAGCGTGGTGCCGATAGAACTGGAGCACTCTTAAGTATGGCCTTTAACTGATCAAAAGACTTCTGACAAGCCTCAGACCAAACATACCTGACCTTCTTACCAAGTAAATTTGTCAAAGGCTCAGCTATAACTGAAAAATTATTACAGAACTTTCTGTAATATCCAGCCATACCCAAAAAGCGCATCAGTTGCCGTTTTCCTGTAGGTACAGGAAAATCTGATATAGCCTCAACTTTGGCTTCTACAGGTCTGACCTGACCTTGTCCAACAATATGTCCTAGAAATGTCAAATTAGCATGGCAAAATTCACTTTTCGGTAAGTTTATTGTCAGTTTAGCATCACTGAGTCTTTTGAAGAATTCTCTGATGATCTCCAGGTGTTGTTTCCACTCTTCACTGTAGATGATGGCATCGTCGATGTAAGCTTTACACCCATCCAGACCGAAAATCAAACTATTAACCAAGCGCTGAAATGTTGCTGGAGAGTTTTTCATGCCAAAAGTCATCACTTTATATTGATAAAGTCCATCAGGAGTAACAAATGCCGAGATCTCCTTTGCTCTGTCTGTAAGTGGAATCTGCCAAAACCCTTTCAAAAGCTCGAATTTTGTAACATATTTGGCGTGACCAATGTTGTCGATGCAGTCATCAATTCTTGGTATGGGAAATGTGTCAGTTTTTGTGACAGAATTTACTTTTCTATAGTCTGTGCACATTCGAAATGTCCCATCAGATTTTGGCACAAGTATACAAGGAGAACTCCATTCACTTTGACTAGGTTCTATAAAGTCATTGTCCAGCAAATACTTAACTTCTTTCCTGAGATATTGTTGTCTTTCAGGATGAAGTCTATACGGATGTTGTTTCACCGGTTTTGCTCCTTCAATAATGTCTACATCATGGTAGATTTTATCGGTTCTGGATGGAATGTCCGGAAATAAGTGCTCATATTCAAGAATTAATTGTTTTAGTTCATGTTTCTTGTCCGGATCTAGATGTGACAGTTTCTGATCGAGGTCATGAAGAATGTCAGAATTCTGGAGTTTTGAGGATAATGGTTCACAGTTCACAGAGTTCATTTCTTCAAAGTCTGTCTGATTTTGTTCATGAGGGACAGAATTAACTATGCTTACTGAGGAAATAACTGAACTATCATTATCACTATCCCTATCAATGTACTTTTTAAGCATGTTAATATGACATAATTGTTTTTGCTTGCGCCTCCCAGGAGTGTTAACAATGTAATTTACATCACTTAACCTTTTCTCAACAGTATATGGACCATAATATCTAGCTTGTAATGGCCTGCCAGGAATGGGCAAAAGAGCAATCACCTTGTCTCCAGGGTCAAAATTTCTGTTCTGAGCATTTTCATCAAAATGCAACTTCATTTTGTTCTGAGCTGACTTAAGATTGGACCGAGCAACTTCCCAAGCTTTTGTCAATCTAGTTTTGAAGTCAGACACATACTGAAGTAAGTTCAAAGGACTGTCATTACTTGAAAGAAACTTCTCTTTCATAAGTTTTAAAGGTCCACGAACAGTGTGTCCGAAAACAAGTTCAAACGGACTGAACCCAAGAGACTCTTGTACTGACTCTCTGACAGCAAATAATAGCAAATGTATGCCTTCATCCCAATCTTTTTCGGTGTCAAAACAGTAAGATCTGATCATGTTCTTCAAAGTTTGATGGAATCTTTCCAAAGCACCTTGACTTTCAGGATGATAAGCTGATGACTTGTATTGTTTAATGCCAAGTTCATGCATTACTTGCTGAAATGTTCCTGACATAAAATTGGAACCCTGATCTGATTGGACTGATTTTGGAAGACCTACAATGTGAAAAACTTTACAAGGGCCTTAACTATTGTTTTCGTCTTGATATTCCTGAGTGGAATTGCTTCAGGAAAACGTGTTGAAGCACACATTATAGTCAAGAGATATTGGCAACCTGATTTAGTCTTGGGTAACGGACCTACACAGTCAATGATAATCCTACTAAATGGTTCATTAAATGCAGGAATAGGCTGTAAACTAGCTTTTGGAATAGTCTGATTAGGTTTTCCTACCATTTGACAAGTGTGACAGGATTTGCAATGTTGGGAAACATCAGATTTTAATCCTGGCCAGTAGAAATGCTTGAGAATTTTGTGGTAAGTCTTATTTATCCCTAAATGACCTGACATGGGAGTTTCATGGGCCAAGTTTAAGATTTCAGGACGACAAGCCTTAGGAACCACAATTTGGTGATTTATGGTCCATTCGTCTTCCGCTGAAACATCAGGAGGACGCCATTTTCTCATTAAGATGTCATTTTTGACATAAAAACAAACAGGAACCTGAGAAATTTCATTTTCATCTAAAGCCCGTTCAAATAAAGGCGAGATTTCAGGATCACTGTGTTGTTCTTGACAAAGTTGTGACCTTGACATTTGGTCGTGACCTTGGTCAAAAATTGAAGGTGAAAGGTCATTGTCTGACCTTTGATTGTTGAAGTCAGTTTGACTTGAAGAAAGAGATTTTGAAATCTCATCATGAAAAGACTGACCTATAAAAGTGTCAGTTAAGTCAATATCCTGTATCCCATCATTCAATTTGACTTTTTTTGCCATAGCCCTTGTAACGGCACATGAAGGGTAAAGATCAGGAATTTCCTGCTCAATGGGATCAGGCAATTGATCCTCACAAGGTGTATTGGTCAAAAGTGGGTTTACCACAACCTTATCTCCGGCTAAGTCATTGCCTAATAGCAAGTGAACACCTTTAAAAGGTAAAGAAGGCCTAATACCTACAGCCACAGGACCAGAAACTAAGTCTGAAGACAAATAAATGTTATGGAGCGGTACATTAACAAATCCACACTCTACTCCCTGAATAAGGACACTTGTCCCAGTTGAAGTCTTCTCGGAAAAAGGCAGGGTATCTGCTAAAATAAGAGACTGAGAAGCTCCGGTATCTCGTAAGATTTTAATAGGGGTAGACTGGGCAGAATCACTAGTAAGTGACACAAAACCTTCTGATAAGAATGGTTCATAAATCTCCATAATACAATCAGTCGCAGACGTTTTGGCCAAAATAGGATTTTCATCCTGAATAATCGACTGTGGTTTTGACCTTAAAGAAGTAAGACCTGTTGGTCGAGAATTATTTTGATTTTGTCTCTCTTTTCTTCTTTTCAAAGTTTCACATTCAGAAATAACGTGACCGTCACCTTTACAATAATTGCAAAACAGCCGGGATGAGTATGAGGATCTTTGACCTTTGTTTTCACTAGTATCTTTATTTTTAGGATTATGTGAAGGACTGGAACTATCAGCTGTTAGTTCAGCTTGTGGTTGTGAATTAGGTTGAGGAGAATTATTTCTCTGTTGAGGGTTAAATGGTTTTGACTGAGGTGTATTAGGTTTTAATTGAGGGTTAAAAGGTTTCTTGTAAGGCTTATTTACAAAAGACACCTTATGAGTCAAAGCATAATCATCAGCTAATCGTGCTGCTACATCTAAAGTTTCTACTTCCCTTTCGTCAAGAAAAGATTTGACATCAGAGTGTATGCATCGTTTGAACTCTTCAACAAGCATGAGCTGTCTTAATTTTGCATGATCAGACCTTACGTCCTTTGAAGAACACCACCTATCAAATAATTGCTCCTTAGTTCTAGCAAATTCTACATGGGTTTGATCATGTTCTTTCCTACAATTTCTGAATTTCTGCCTGTAAGCTTCAGGTACTAATTCATAAGCCTTAAGAATCAGATTTTTGACTGTGTCATAATCTGAACTTTGATCAAGTGGAAGCTGAGTGTAAATTTCTCGAGCTTTACCAATAACAACACTCTGTAGAAGCAAGGTCCAATGCTCTTTTGGCCATTTCAAATTTTCTGCTACCTTCTCAAAATGTAAAAAGTACTTATCTACTTCTTTTTCTTGAAATGGAGGAACGAGCCTGATATGTTTTGTAACATCAAATACTTTACTAGGATCAAAAGACACAGGAGGCATTGATTTACTGCTTAATTCAAGCTCTTTCATTTTAATATCATAATGCATTCTTTCTTTTTCAAGTTCTATTTCTTTTAACATTTCTCTGTGTTTTTCCTTCTCTCGTTCTTCCATTTCCCTTTGTTTTTCTTTCTCTCTTTCTTCCATTTCCCTTTGTTTTTCTAATTTTTCTCTTTCAAACCATTTGTTTTTCTTTTTCTCGCTCTTCCTTTGCTAACTTTTCTTTTTCTAACTCTAACTTTTCTCTATGCATTCTTTCTTCCCTTTCTTCCTTATCTGCCCTTCTTTTTTCTTCAAATTCTAATCTTAATTTTTCCAATTCAAGATGCCTTCTTAATTCTAACTCTTTCAACTGTATGTCGGTTTGTGAGACCATAATAAGAGATGTAGCTGAGGGTTCAAAAAATTCCTCATCAACAAGAAACTGAATGATAACATTCTTAATTTCACGTTTTAACATAGATGTTTTGACATCAGGTATGCTATAATGACTAGCAATGTCTAAAAGATCACTCTTTTTGGCCAAGTTTAACAGCTCTTGAGAAGGCGCAGCAATGAAATCTTCAAGTTTGAATAACATGGTTGCTTTTTGCTGGTATGACAAACAATAAATATCTTTTCAAATTCAGAATAAAATAGGTGCACAAAATGTTCAATCCCGGACGAGCCCCCAAAATAGTAATCCAAAACACTAGTGAAACAACCAAAATTTTGCAAAAAATGAGAGGCAACAATCCCAAGCTAGATCTTGTCAATGTTGATGAGCATACAAAATTTGGTCAGATTCTGTCCAGCCATTCTAAAGATATTGAGCGAAAACGAAATTTTGACGTAAATCAAGGGCCGTAACTCAGTCAAAATTTTGCAAAATAAGACGGGTAACAATCCCAAGCTAGGTCTTCTCAATGTTTATGTGTATGCAAAATTTGGTTTGATTCTGTCAAGCCATTCTCAAGATAATGAACGGAAACAAAATGTCGGAAGGACGGAATGACAGAATAACGGAATCACGGAATAACGGAAGCCTTAGGACAGAACTACGGAAGGACAGGGTGAATCCAGTATAGCCCCACTTTTTTCAAAGCGGTGCTATAATAAAAAATCACTCCTGATGCCCCTAAAAAAGAAAGTGGACTCTCCCAATTGAAAACGATGGGAGATTCCATTTGTCAAATATGGGTTAATGGTCAAGAATCAGTATGTAGTATTTACATTGTGTAATTAAAACCTAATTCCTCCCCGATACATCAAGTTGTGAATTAACCAATAAAACATTCAGGTACGTACACAATGAGAATAGTTGGCCATTCGAGTGACAGAATCAGTTCCCACAATTGTGACTCTTTATGTTCTTAAACTTATTATTGACAAAAATCTTAAGGCATACAGTTACAGCAAGGCAAGGAAAAAATGTTATATTAAAATCACGTTGTGATCAAAAGAGAACAAAAACCAGCTTCTACAAAAATTACATAAATATGTTCGGATATGAACATTAAATATTTAAAAAAGGACATGATCAAAAAGAACAATAATTAAAAGATCAAAACGAAATAGTGATGCATATGTCCAAAGCACGGATTTCGTACACACTACGCCATGATAACATGACCATGAAATGTAAACCCCCTTAAATCCCTTTTTTATCAAGTGAAAATGGGGCAATTTTCCTTAGTTTTGAACCGAAGCTGAGATTGTGTATATACGTTAGAACCGCCTTGTCGAGGCGACTCTAACGTGTACCCACAATCAATGTTTTGAGTAAATATATCAAAAACATCAACAAATATGCAATTTCTTTTTTTTTTTTTTTTTTTTTTTTTTTTTTTTTACAGCTGAAGAAAATATTTGTTGTGCATGTTTAATGCAGGGACAAATTTTCGTAATGAGGTACATTTGTATATCTTTCGATACATTCCTTTTGTTCTGCAAGGAAGAGAACCAAAATGACCCCTAGTCCATTAAATATGGATAATGATCTTCCTGATCGATAATCCTGTCATTTATCAGTTTTAGTATTATGCAATAACCGGAAAATGGTCAAAAAAGATGCTCTTTAATGATGTCTATCTTCCGTTAAAGGAACATTTTTTTCAGGATTTAATATGGGATCTCTAGACAGATTTGAATATAAATACATTATATTAAGGAAGAAATGAGCCGCCTCGTGGGAAAACCAACAATGTGGTTTCCGAACAGGTCCGACACAAACGGGCCTGTACAGCTACAGAAGCAGGCTAGAAACTTGAAATTTTGGAGTTAAGTAGAGGAGGAATTGTACTATCGGAGTAGCGAAAACAAAGGTGCTGATCAGCTAAGCGGTTACCGCGAAGCTGATCTGCGCCTTTGTTTTCGCCCATGCAGATTGTTGGTTTTTCCACGAGGCGGCTCAAATGATGAGCATGTGGAATAAAGAAAAAACGCAAGCCAATTCGGTTGTCTGCAACGTTACGTATTTTAACGTACAGATATTAACAGTGAATTCGTGAAATAGGTTATTAAAAAAATGTTTCAAATACATTATGTGTATATGGAGTTTAACACATCAAGTAAAGCAAAATACACTTTGTGTTCTTTCTAGCTCAACACGTCGATTATTGAATGCATTAAATTCCCTTAATTCCCTTAATCCCTTAATCATCAAATGAAAGCTTATGCCATTGAAAATACTTAGGAGACTATTTTGCATTTAATTTTACAAAAAAAAAAAAAGGTACAAGTGGGCAATGATCAGGAAAAGGCGCAATCAGAAAGAAATTCCCACTCCAAAGACCGAGGTGAGAAGAACTAAATTGACAATTAGGTACTTATACTTAGAAAGCATATCGTAATCCGAGTGAGCAGCTATTTCCCAATAGGCGGCTAATCAGTTACCCGAACTTAAATAAAAATATGAATACATACATAAGGTTCAAACAGTACAAACATTCGACTCCAAAATGTAAAACAAATGGATCCACAACAGAAGTATCGCCTTGGAACGATCAGTAATTTAGAATTACTTAGGGGGGGGGGGTGGGCTTAAACCGGTTTTACAGGCGCCAGTGTGATTAAATTAAAATTATTTTCTTTCTTTAAGTCGTAGAATCATAGGGACATCGTAAGGTCACCCTGCGGAGGCCGCACGAAAATGCAAAAAAAATGACATCGTACGATCATCGCAAGCTAATAGTAAGCCAAATGTAACCAAGGCATCAGTCAGAAGTCCAAGGGACTCCGTACGATATCCACTAACAGTCTGCGAAGACCCTAGGACTACCGTGCGGCCTCCTTGCGTTTTGTATCAAAACGTATAGGGACTCCGTACGGACAACGCACGGGATCCGTAAGATATCTACGTACTATCTGCGGAGACATACGACTGCCGTACGATCGCCTTGCGTTTTTGTATGAGAACGTCGACAGATGGCAGATCAAACAATCGCACGATGCCCGTATGAATTGTTAATACATACGTCGTAGCCCACGATCTCCTACGATGTCTAAAAATCGTAGAGAAAATCGCAGACCGAAAAATCGTACGATGATCGGGGCAAATGTAACCTAGGCTTTACCTGGCAGACTCATTTATCCATGGTTTGCTTACACAATTAATTCATCCCACCTACCCGGAAGTACGCTTAAAACCGACCCCTCCGTTACGCCGCTCACTTATTGATTGGACTGCGTGATTAAGATACATGTAGCACTGCGGTCCTCTTTGTGAATTTCTAACTAGTCAATGATTCACCAAGGACAAACAAATAAATCATATAAAATATACTGGTGAATCAAAAACGATGACTCAACAGACTCAGTAAGCTGCCCGACGGTGGAGATACCTGGGCGCCGAATAACTTACTGAAACCCGGAGCAAAAGAAAAACATCAGATGAACTCCGGTGGGCCAAGCACCGGCCCCAACCAACTAAAACGAATAGTTTTTTAGCTTAAAGCACTGTTCAAGTGCAGATGTTTTCCTTACGTGGCATCTACCAACTTAAGGCAATGATGACGTGATAACAGAGAGGAAGAAAGAATAATCAGATTACTCACTCAGCGATACATCACATCAGTATTAACGACAAATCATATACAATTAGAACTACAACAAAAAGCTTGCCTAGACCCGTAATGTAACATTATTTGGGATGCCTTTACACGGCCCTTCAAATTGGTGATCTTTGTGTGTACCATACTATGACGACCAGAACAACGAAATAAAGAGCACCATTTTAAATCTAAGTTTCTTCTGCTACAGCAAGAAGGGGTTATTTGGTTGGTTGATTGGGGTTTAACGTCCCACCAACAGCTAAGGTCATATGGAGACGGGACCTCGGTTTATAGTCCCATCCGACGGACTGGAGAAGCCCGGGATCGAACCTGCGACCCCTGGTTTACAAGGCAAGTGACATAATCACTGCACCACGGAGGCTTCTATGAAGGGGTTATTTGGTTATAAAGCATATATCTTTCAAAAAGATTGGTTAAGCAATGTTCATGTTTTGTTGAGCAAAACAAAGTCCATACAGACGTGCCAAGCTTCATCCTCGTTATTCATTGCATGTATCTTCCTGACTATACTAAAGTGTCATTTAATGCGGTCTACTTTACCACGATATCTGTTCATGTGCATGTCATTGACCATTTCATTTTCCGTGAATATTTTCAATTTAAAAGCTGTTCGTGATCTCGCAATTTCTGTTTTTCTTAAACTGAGTAATTTCCAATGCAGATATTGGCATTAAAAGGACATTGGTTCAATAAAACACGACGGACGCTTTTTAAAACCAGTGCAATTAGGACGAAAACGGAAGTCGTGCATTTCCAATAAGAATCCCTAGGTGAATTAAAGAACGATAATACATTGCGCCTGTTACTTTCGAATATCCCATTTGTACTAGCACGTTAATATTTCATTTTGTAACATTTTAGGATTAAATAATATCAGACATATTTTATGTGTAAAGCGTTGCTTTAAGGGTACCTTAAACAGTTATCGTTATTGTTTTAGGCAATATAACCTTAAACAAACACACAGCATTGATAGCCACGGAGGGCAAAACAGCATTGAACAAATATCAACGTCTACAACAAATAAAAAAGTAATGAATATAATGCATACATGCATTTTATGTTAATCCTGTTATTATTCCTTAAACCAATAAAACTTCAGTTTCGGTTGAAAATAAGCCGGATGGCTACCTTGTTGAGAAAGAGCTGGTCATTCTGCTCTTCGTGTGTGTTGTCTGAAAATGTTATGTTGTGTTTTATGCATTTTCTTACATGTACCTACCTGGTGCCTATGTTGGGACTTTAAATTTAATTGATTCGATTCCTAGCCCCACTATTTTTACTTTATTGATTCAGCAATTATAAATTACATAAATGGGTCCCGCCTACTGTGGCCGGGAAAATAGATAAGATATTTGTGCCTTTACGCAAAGTTTATTGCCGACTGACAGACAACCTAAATACTAATTAAATGCTATAGAGGATCCTAGCATGCCCAGGTAAAGCCCTATGATTGAATGCTTAGAGAGTCTTAGCCTGCCTAGGGAAAGCAAACCATCAATATATACAAGCTTAATAGGTCGTTTGCTTGCTTGTGTAGTTGTATTAATTTTCACATCTTATGACATGAGAAACGCATTACACCTTTTAGCAGAACGCATAAAGAGCAAATTATCTTCCATTCAAATCTGATGCAACAATAGCGCCTACCTTTTTTGGATACAGATTTGTCTAACTGAAGCAAGTAAGGTAGTTGTCGGTAATCTGTCGGATTTGTATTGTAGTCATTCGTCTTCTTCGCCGTTTTTAAATGACAACACCGTTAAATCGCAAATGAAATGTTCACAGAAGACTGGTTATTTGCATGTTTCAATTCTGCGGGAAAACAACAGTAAGATAATTGTCCCTCCTAACATCACCTTTGAAGTTTACCACTAAGCAAACAAGCAAATAGAATTTGATATGGGCGTCAGTTCATCATAGAGCGATATCATCTGGTTATATCCGAGAGAAAAATAAATAAAGAAGAAAACAAAATATGAAAAGTTCAGAAAGAAGGACCCAATGAACTATAATGATTTAATGTCTAGTTAATGATCACTCTAGCCGACAATAGTGACGTTTATTAGCTTTAGTATAAAAGGCCAAAATGGTGCGGCTTAATGGCGTCTGCCTTGTGTTAAAAGATAATTTCCCTCTGTTATATGTGATATGTGGACAAATGCATATATATTCTTTATGTGTTTGAGATTCTGGGATGCTATTTGTGTGCGTAGGAAGCAGTTCAGGCTGTCTTTCTATCTCGATGACAAACACATCCATGGGGTTATCAACATGATTTACTTCAAAATCTGTCTGCGGTTGGATTTAAAGTTTCCTGGATGTTCAATACATACGTGTACGTTACCAATCCCATAGCTTATGGTTATAGTTATTGAAAAGGTACAAGTAGGCAAAGATCAGGAAAAGGCGCAATCAGAAAGAGATTCCCACTCCAAAAACGGAGGTGGGAAAAACCAAACTAACAATCAGGTACTTATACCATAAAACATATCGTAAGCCGAATGAGCAGCTATTTTCCCAATAGGTGGCCACTCAGTTACCTTAATTAAAAATATGAAAACATACATAAGGCGCCAACAGCACATAAAAATTTAAACACCAAGACATAAATCCACATTACGAAAATTATCCCATGCAATAAACAGACATTTTTGAGCTTTAAAAGTTGAAAATGATCAGCTGAATAAATTTGATTTTTTGTTCTTATTTTTGCTCAAAACACATATTGTGGGTACACGTTTAAACCGCCTCGCCGAGGTGGTTCTAACGAGTACCCACAATCTATGTTTTGGAGCAAACATAAAATAAAAAGGTATACCCTTGCACACCCCAGTTTTGCTATATAAAAGTGGGGGTTCAAGGGGGTATACATTACACGCACATGTTTTCCTGATGAATTGCAAAACATGTAGACGACTCTGCTGTCGACTTGAAAAATTCGACTTGAAAAATATCAAACACGCGTGCGTCGCTGATCCTATAACTGACGCATGCGCAGTATATTATTTTTATGCAAATCATTATTCCAATAATTTTCTTTCTTTCTTATATTTGCATCAGCCTTAAACTTAGAGTATGTGATAATTAAATTACAACTATATAGAAAAAGATTAGATGACACCAATTTTCGCGAATAGGTTCACTGGCATAATGAAAGTCTGTATCGTTAATTGCATCTCAATTAATCGGTTGCTGATTCTTTGCATTCAACCTTCCATAATTAATTAGTTACGAGATGATTGAACTTTTGAAAACAGGCAAATTAATTCCGTTTATGCAAATAGTTAAAACGGATGCAGTCAGCAAAATCCCTTGATGTCTTTATTACGTGACTAATTGCCGTTCTCATTCTTGATAAAGGTTCATTTGTTATAAGAGATCCGGGAATGACTTGGTCGTGTTTTTCGTAAATGTAGATGCTAAATCTATCTATCTATCTATCTATCTATCTATCTATCTATCTATCTATCTATCTATCTATCTATCTATCTATCTATCTATCTATCTATCTATCAAACCCTTTATGGAAATTATGTTTTTACCGTATGCACATTGGCAAATGAAGAACGCGGCAAAATTCACTTAGCGCTACTCAAATGACGTTGCCAGCATGTCAAATTTTGACTATACCCTGCTGCTAATGTCAAATGTTAAAATTATTAGTCATTCTGATGGTGGTAGAGTTGTATTTGTCATGAAGAATGGCGTTTAATGCATGTTGCACTTTATAATTGGGGAGTTCGATGTGCATGTCGCAAAAAAACTCTCTAAGTCCTTGAAACAATTATAACTGCGGATGCACGAGTTACAAACAAGATATAATTCATTCCCCATATGACAGAATACCGTACAGTAATTGATTTCTGTCAAGCACTAGCCACGGCTAGCATGAAACAAACCGATGAATAAACGAAGACAATGAAATGAAACAGTCCTACATATTAAGAAGTGTTCACACCGATCAATATCAAATTTAGCGAAACAGCTCCATATTGAATAACTCAGTTATTAACACGGTATTGTTTTAGTCTGCTAGTTCTGTTTAGTTGGATCAATGGAATATATGTCATTTAATCCACAGTATCTAGGCCATCTAATGCAATCAAATATAATCCGTGATCATTTCTTGTGAAAATGTAAGGGAATACATTAAAGGGAATACATTTAGAAACTAAAGAATGAGGATGAACCGTACGGCTTTAGTTGTTCTAGATTCATTATGAAAACTTGCCCATGCAATAAACAGATAATTTTTGAGCTTTAAAAATTTGAAAATTTTCAGCCGAAACAAAAATGATATTTTGCTTATTTTTGCACAAAACATAGATTGTGGGTACACGTTAGAACCGCCTCGCCGAGGCGGTTCTAACGAGTACCTACAATCTATGTTTTGGAGCAAAAATAAGAAAAATAGGTATACCCCTGCAACCCCAGGTTTGCTATATAAAAGTGGGGTTTAAGGGGGTATTCATTGCATGGACATGTTTTCCTGATGAAAAGTATTGCAGACAATTCTGTAGCAGACATCCACTTTCTTGGACACCGAATAGTTTCATTGCTCATCCGTCAAGTGTACTTCTTTTATTCAAGTCGTTTTCCGTTAGCTACCGGTGCAAATTGGCCATATACTGTACGTTCCATGGCAAACGAACAGATACGCCGCATTCGTTGCGTCTGTGGGAAAACAATGCAACTAGGATAAATGTCCGTCCCAACATGATCAAGGAAAATAGCACTTCATCATTCCAAGAAGTAAACATTCAAGTTGGCATTAGTTCCAAACACTACAATAGCCTGTAGTTTTATAATTTGTCGGAATAAAGAAACAAATATGCCGTTGTTCCAAGGAGAATAAACCTAAACTGACCTTTTTCCCTTTAGTTGTAGATAGTGATCATTATTTTTGACAGTAATGACATTTATCTGTTTCAACATTGCACAATAACCGTAAAATGGCCAGGGACCCAACGATTTCCGTGCAATCCACGGAAGATATCCGTATGAATTTGACTCAAAGGTTGACAAAAGGAAGACATCACACGAGGCCTGTATTAATTTTAATTCATCGTAGCCCATGATCACCTAAGATATCCGAAAAGTCGGAGGCAAAGTCGCAGACCAAAAAAAAAAAAATAAATAAAAAAAAAAAAAAAAAAAAAAAATAATAAAAAAAAAAAAAAAAGATGTAATCTTGGAATTCATTACCGAATTGTTTGTTCGGTACTTAAAACGCTTCTTAGCTCGATAGTTCAAGCTAGTTACCACGCTATATGTCGACGTGCATGCCATTGACCATATTATATTCTGTGACTATTTCTCAATTTAAATAAAGTTCGTGATTGAATAGGTCATGTTTTGTCCTAAACTGAGTAGTCCCAATTACAGAAATTTGCGTAAGAAAGGATGTGGTTTCAATAAAACACGATGTCTTATAACTGACCAATTTTGTAACTAGTGCAACGAGTACGTATACGATCGACGTGTACTTTCACTTAAAATTATGTATGCAAGATAAAAGAACGATTTACGTCGTGCATTCGAATGCATTTATTCTGTTAATTTCGATTTTCGCATTTGAGCAATTCGATATGTTACTCTGTAAAGCATAAGCATCAAATAATATCAGATATCTTCTACTTTCGTAGAAAATGAGGGTGAGATAAGGCGCCTGTAAAACCGGTTCAAGCCTCACAGTAATGTTATATTACTGGTCGTTCCAAGGCGATACTTCTGTTGTGGTTCTGATTGGTTTGTGTTTTGAAATCGAATTTTTGTGCTGTTTGAGCCTTATGTGCGTTTTCGTATTTTTAGTTCAGTTCGGGTAACTGAGTGGCCGCCTATTGGGGAATAGCTGCTCACTCGGCTTACGACATGTTTTCATGGTATAAGTACTTAAGTGTCATTTTAGTTTTTTTCCACCTCTCGGTTTATGGAGTGGGAATTTCTGTCTGATTTCGCCATTTTCTGATCATTGCCTATTTGTATCTTTTTTGTTAGGCTCAGCCTTTCAATGGCATAAAACAGCCATCGTTATCGTTTTGGCCGTGTTTCTTAATTCTTGAAAACACCGCTCTACATTTACAGCTATGGAAGAATTAACGACGCCGAACTTTAATCAATATCTATGAAAGCATTTTTTAAAACAATGACTCTGACTTTTAATAGTTCTCAATACGAATGTAGAAAACGTAATGATATTGTTTTGTACTATCCTGTCATTACTTCTATCAACGTGACTGATTACAGTTTTAATTCTAAATATTTGACACATATCCTTTTCATTACCCTAAAATCAATGAATGCGCACCCGTACATTTATAATAGGTGTGTGCCGTTAGAATCAAGTTTAAAGCATGATGCGAATTAGGCAATCAGTCTTGATACTTAACGACAATATGGAACTAAACTGTTACAGCTGTCTGTAAAATAGCCTAATTTCATGTTGTCTCGAATTTAAAACGATGTTAGGGAATTATTTTGGTATGCGTTTTCGTTGATTTACAGTTCAATTCACTACAACAATAATTTTCTGAGGCTTTCTCAGTCAAATTTGAATGACATGAATGCAATCTTTCAAAATGCCATGCAAGTTTTAATACGAAGTATTTGTTTGATATTTCTCTGAAATTAAATCCCCAGGTTAACGGATTTGACAAAATGTCAGAGTAAGCGAATGAACACAAATTACGGGGTATCGTCGTTGTAGATCGTTCATTCTTTCCCCTAATGCTACAAAAGAAAATACTACAATTATACAAAACGGTAGTTTAACGGTAGTGATAAAGGATTACGATTGTAATAGATATAATACGTGCAGGGATAGAAGATTTAGCAGTCAGCCCCAAACTGCATAAATATGAACTTGTTTTAGACAAAATATTCCAATGACAATCTAGAGATGTTCACCACAACATGCCATAACCTAACTCCTGAACCAGCAGGTCTACCTCTGTGAACATAATAACAATACAAATATTCAAATACAAAGTAAGGAGCTCCATCGAAGGTACGATGTATAGAATCGAGTGAACTTCCATTAATAAACTGACAAACTTGTCCTAATGAGTGATCTGTATATTTCAATTTTGACAAGAGTGTTACAAGTAATTAATACATTTATTTATAAGTAATGTCTTATGAATGCGAGATGGAAATACAGCAGTTGAACGACTGTTAAAGTTTTGATCTTCCTACGTAGAAACCATTTACAATCATAATTACATCAACCGAATTTCTTGATTATGTATCCAGATCACGTAAATGGCCATTTGGACATGGTATATAACGTAAAAAAGACACAGACACGATTCCGTTCAAGCAGTTAAAACTCATATATGTCTATTAAGTTACTGAGTCAACCGGCACCGAATTAAAGATTGAACAATAGCCACATTTAAATGACTTAAATAACGATCTGACACAACATGTATTTGAAATCTTTAAGACATGAGCTGCTAACAAGTCACATTCATATATGTTCAAGAATCGGAAATGCGAAGACAATTCTCCATATCGGCTTAGGTCAAACTGAAATTTTAGCAATTTTTATGTTTTATATATTTTGTGCTCACATTATAGCAACAACAATTTTGTTTTGTGCTCACATTATAGCAACAACAATTTTGTTTTGTGCTCACATTATAGCAACAACAATTTTGTTTTGTGCTCACATTATAGCAACAACAATTTTGTTTTATATATTTTGTGCTCACATTATAGCAACAACAATTTTGTTTAACAAAATGATGAGCAGAGGGTCTGAGGTATATGTTGCGATGATTTTTCAGACGCCATACTTTTAAAGACCTATTTCCATGTCTATTGAGGGTCATTAGATAAGGGACAGGGCATTAGAAAACCTAGTTCCTTGACATTGACTCAGAATACAGGTAGGGGCCAAAACAGGAAAAATCAATATTGAATGCAGAGGGAGGCAGTTTTATTGCATATGTTATCAGGGACAATAAAATCAACAGTGGAAATACAGGTATTCTCCTTTAGGTGCCTCTTTATGACCCCCTGCAGAGATGTGATAATCACCTCATTATGACAGTCCTTTGATCTAAGGACCATATTGCATCATTAGGGGTCATTAACCGAATAAACAGGGGTACCCCTTTTAGCGTCTTCAGAAGTAGGTCTTTAAGAGATATTTGGAACAACCAAGAAATGCAAAAATGAATGGAGTATAAAGACAAAATTCGCACCCATTGAAAACTATGCAAACGGTTACTATTTCGTTTTGTCCATCAGGAAAACATGTCCGTATAGTGTATACCCCCCTTGTACTCCACTTTTATAAAGCAAAACTGCGTTATGCAAGGACATACCTTTTTTCCTATTTTTGCTCCAAAACATAGACTGTGGGTATTCAGTAAAACCGCCTCGGCGAGGCGGTACTAACATGTATCCACAACCTACGTTGTGAGCAAAAATAAGAAAAAAAATATTATTTTTTTTCAGCTGAAATTTTAAAGCTCAATTTTAAAGCTCAAAAAATTATGTATATTGTATGGGCATGTTTTCGTAACACATTAAACCCCCTTTATTTCATTTCTTCGTTATCCACAAAGATGCTTATGAAACACGTGATGCTGGGCTTTATTTCCAAATAACTTTGTCGGCGGTCCAAGACGTCAACGTGCCGTCATGTTGTCTAGTTAGGCATGATTTCTGGCATTCGGTTTCCAAAGATGAGCAGAACAACTTAAAACACAACAAAATCATTATGAAAACTTGCCCATGCAATAAACAGAGATTTTTGAGCTTTAAAAATTGATTTTTTTTCAGCTGAAAAACTTTGAATTTTTTCTTATTTTTGCTCAAATCATAGAGTGAGGGTACACGTTAGAGCCGCCTCGGCGAGGCGGTTCTAACGAGTACCCACAATCTATGTTTTGCAGAAAAATAAGAAAAATAAGTATACCCCTGCGAATCCCAGTTTTTATATATAAAAATAGATTATATATACACGCACATATTTTCCTGATGCAGAAAATGGCCAATACCATGACGAGTAAAACTTAAAACCTTACATACTTATGTGGTAAGGATGACGTTAGCTTTTTTACTTCAGCTCGTGTTCTGAAGCCGCGAAGAAAAAAGTTTACATAATCTCTTCATTTTGTCATATTGGTTTGCACTAGGCAGTAAAACTTAATACCGATTTTCAGGGAATCCTACTTGGAAACACAGCTGTAGGATGATAACGTAGGAGCCAGAGGAAAACGTTAAATTCAGAAGCATTGTATCTTAATTTCCAGACGATAATTATTAAAACGGTCGTTTCTGAAAGTTGATTTGCTTTTTCTTTTAGTTAGTGGTAGTAGTAAGCTTTATTTCCTTCATTACTGAAGAGCATACAAACAATACATAAGAACAAAAGCTGACCTGTCGAACTCGGTCATTGGTCTTTAAGTCTGACGCCACCTCAGCTTCGTCATAACATTCTTTTCTTTCAAACCTTAATCGCAAGGTTGCAACTTATGTTTATAGTTAAAAAAATAATAAAAAAATGAAATATGCCTTGCATGAAGAAATTGGCGGATTTAACGATAATTGCTAAATTTATCGTAAATAGTATTTATACTGGACAAACAAAAAAGAAACGCAACACTTATATTCCACTAAATTTTGAGAAAACTATGATACAATCAGAATTCATTGCATTTTCTACTTATGCATGAGATATCAGGCTTCCGAATGCAAGAAATCGATTTCAATTTTGATGAATATTTACGGAGTTATTCGATGCCGATCATAAGCACGCTAAAAGTAGAAAACCACACAGTGCGCATGCGCAAGCATTACAATAATGGTACGATTTAAATCCGCTATAAACCCCCATTCAAAATTACAATGCACCACTCAGCAGATAACTCACATGTTAAAGAAATAAAACAAAATGAAACTGAAATTATCCCCTTTCAATTTAACATATAGGGATTTTGATGTTTTTAATAACGGGCTTGTGTGTCGTGCAACTTTACATCTTTTTCATGATTTTTAATAAGGGAGCAGCTGACATTGTTTCTTTCAAATTGTGCGCATGCGCAGAGCAAATCTTTTCCGATTTGCATTATTTAAGACGACAAAAAATTCTCATTCATTTTTTATTGAAATGAAAATCAGTTTTTTGCATGGTATACTAATATCCCGTAAATAGGAATCATACTGCAAAATACCTGAAATTACATGTATTAACGTTTTACCATTAAACTCGAAAATTTTCGGTGGCCTATTGTTGCGGTTTTTTTTTTTTTTTTTTTTTTTTTTTTTTTTTTTTTTTTTTTTTTTTTTGTCGTTGTTTTTTTCAGTATATTATAACAAGTTTGCAAGTTTGATAAGCTTAGCACTATCCATATAATTAACGACGACGTATTTGAAACAAAAAACAAACAAACAAAAAAAAACAAACAAACAAAAAAAAAACACAACAAAAAACAAAAAAAAAAAAAAAAAAAAAAAAAAAAAAAAAAAAAAATTACCAAAGTACATTTTCTGTTGAAGACAATTGATACGGTAGTAGATAGTGTTTCCCACTGCATCATTTTCATCGGGCTCATATAAGAACAAATTGATATGCGCTAAAGATTTAATGCTGTGATTTTCATCACATATACGTTTAATAATATAAAAAAAACATAGTAATGATCCACTACGATGTATATATCTTTAAAGTTGAACTAAAAGCACACAGGAACTAACAAACTTCGTTTACATGTATTTCCTGTAATTTTATTAGATACAAATGACTGCCTATGTATATACATATACATGTGTACGTTTATTTATTAACTTTTATTCGTATCGTCGGTCCATAAGTCAGCAATATCAAACATATACAGTATATGGCCAGGATAATTAATTTTAACTCTATTTTGGATTTTTGTTTACATTATCCACATCGCTTTTTAGAAGTCTTGCACTTTAACATTCCTTTAACTTCTTTTTGGAAGGCGTGGTTGAAAAATGCATAAATTACTGGATTAGCGACGTTATAACTGAAGTACATGTAAAATACAATCATGTTTGGCGAAATGGCACGTATTGCCATCAACCAAGATGGCAAAAATGCAATTATAAAAACAATTGTTACTATAAATAGAATTCCCGCCGTTTTAATGTTGGCAAGCCGGGTCTTTTCTCTGACCGACTTTCTGGTATCCTGTCTATGAATAGTTATTGTAGTAATTTGGTTAACGTCTGGTTCTCCGTTCTGGTACAAATGTTCGGCAATCATCGGGATCTGTTCGTTCGTCACGACAATTTGTTGGTACTTTTCTTTGAACCTCGTTCTATTTTTAGGCGACTTTCCGTTTCCGTTGCGTGTCTGCCGAGATCTCGCGGGAGATGAAGGCGACAAATTATTCTGCACGACATTAGTGTTTGGTTTATTGTTTATCTGATTCAGAATAGATCCATCACCGTTTTCAATTTCTTTGGCTGGCGAATCTTTTGGCTCCGTGGGCGAAAAGTTCGGAGATAAGTTGTTCATTAAAGACGATTGGGAATTGCGTGTCTCAGAATTAGTTGATTTTGTTTCAGCATTTGCATTGTTTTGACTTTCAGTAGCATTAAATGACTTTTCATGACAGTTAGACTGCTTGGTGACCATTGACGTGAGCAGTGTGGACCTCCTTCCATTAAGATGTCTGTAACTAACGCTTGAACGCATCCGCTTTGACCGACGAGTTAAAATTGACTTGTAAATTAGAGCGTACAAGATGAACACTGAAATAAAAGCAATCACGAAAAGTGAAACGTAGAATTTCTGATAAATTCTACGAACTTTCTTATCAATTATCACCTCATTAGGGTAGCAGAATCCTGTCAAAACAAGACGCGTCATTTTCACAGTTTTCGTCTCAGCTGTCACTTCGATTCCATCCGGGCCACCAGCATCGGGGATATCACGTGACAAATTCCGCACAGAGAATGTCGTAATGGTGTCATTTGATGCTGAAGTGTAATTTACATCAGGATAAATCTCCCAGTAAGGGATGTCGTAATCTAGGTAATGATACACGCCGTACGCAAGACTTGTAATTAGTCCCAGACTAATCGCGAAAAATAAAAGGCAGATAATGATCCTTTTAGCGATCCTAATGTCAATGATTTTCAACCAGGGTCGACAAATACAAAAGTACCTGTCGATTGCTATGGCAACCATAATGAATGCCGAGAACGGCACGTTGCTAGTGATCAGGAATTGGTACACTTTACACGCACAATCAGAGTAAACTCTCTTCCCCATAAACTCAACGACAATAGTAAATGGTATAATCAGCAGACACGTGAAGAAATCCGTAGCGGCTAACGCCAGAATAAACACTGTTGAAGTCGATTTGTCCTTCTTTCTGGAGAACACGTACAACACAAAAGCATTTCCTGTGGCGCCAAACAGGCTGAACATAGTTAATAGGCACGTGACCACAATTATGGAAGGCCAGTCACTTTGCTCCACGAAAAGCAGGTCGCCGTTTTTCGTCTCGTTAACGTTCACACCCTCGTCCATGTTTGGTAGGCAATTCTGAAACACAGGAAAATGCACGTGAGTGTTATTTGTCTAAAAAATATGGAAAAATATATTTACCTTTATTGGACTATAATAGAGTGATGGAAGCCGCAAATCATGACTCGAGTATACGCATTTCCGGGTTTGTCATAATCGAATTTCACATCATTGCATGTACCAGGCTCGTGAAATTACCGTTCTGTTATCATTATTTTTCTCAAAAAACAAGTTTTATGACATTAATTACTGCCGTAATTATGCGACGATTATATCGATACTTTTTGATCCAGTTATGGTATCAATGTACCTTCAAAATTTTAGCATTTACTGTGTTCCGTAACGTCATTTTGGCGTTTTCCAATAACGTCAACGTCATTTTGGCGTTTTTACATCACTTCCTACTAAATTCACCTAATTTTGGCGTTTTTGCTGTCATTTCCTGTTATTTCTATCTGATGAAGAGAGTAATCCCGAAACATGCTTTAGAAAGAAAATTACTGTGTTGATTTTTATTTGATCCCAGCTACGATTATATGTAGGAAGTATACTACTAGCGTAAAAAAGAGTGAATCATAAAAATGGCACAGTTGTCGCGCAACAACTACACGGCGGAATTACGACGACTATAATGGACGTCCTGTCGCTTTTCTCGACAAAACGTAGGTCTCCTTTTCTCTCTTTTTATATTTTTATTTTTATTTTTTATTTTTATTTATTTATTTATTTATTTATTTATTTATTTATTTATTTATTTTTGCCGCGTTTATGTTTTCATCCTACAACAACGTGGAATGGAAAACCTGAAATACAGAAACTACATACACGCGCAATATATGTATATAAATATTTATCAATTCATATTTAAATAATGATGAAATAATGCGGAGAAATATTTTCAAATCATTGCATAGTTAGTGCTAATACCCTAAACTTTTTATGCTAAGAAATTGAATGTCTTCGACTATATTAACATTTCAGTCCCTAATTTGCACGTGACGTCACTACTTAGAAACTGGGGTTCGAATTTTGTTATTGAACTGTATCAAAACGCTGCGGCGGATCCAGGTTTTCTTGGAAGGGGGTTCAAATCTGGTCAACGGGGTTAGTTTTCTGTATTTCAACACATATTCTCAAATTACCCCAAGAAAATGAAATAATTTGGTCTCAGAGGGGATTTGAGCGAAACCCCAGAACCCCATCTAAATCCGCCACTGAAGTGTCAATAAAGGTGTTCCCAAATAACAAATCAAACTGCGTTATCATCGAAACGAATTTAAATATCCGATCGCTCTTTTCCAAAAAGCCTTACATTATGAAGTTATGTCAAATAAAATACAGATGTAGTATGAAATATAGCCATGATATGAATGGACAATGAAATGAACCAGACCTATCAAAGAAGTAGTCGTAATGATCAATATCAAATTTAGCGAAAGTCTGCATTGGACATAACTATACAGGTTATGAATATCTTTGTCTGCCATTTCTATTGAGTTGTATCACTATTTAGTTGATAATATGTGTTTTTCAAGCCGCAGCCACTTAGCGTTCTTACGCAATCAAATATGGTGCTTGGCATTTACACGTGTACATGTACTAGAGAAGTTAAGAACATATTTAATACTTGTTATACAAACACGTAGATTGTCCCAGAAAAGATAATACACTGTAAAACTATAACAAAAAAGTCAATTATTTAATTTTGGTAGTTAAATTAGCTTAAATGATTGGTAAAATATCTAAAAAAATTATTTTATAGCGTCATCAGCATTGTTCTTTCTCAACAGTTTGTTTCAGAAGCATGAAAGATAATTGAAATGGGATATTCAGCAATTTGATAACTGCAATAAACTGAAAAAAAAAAAAAAAAAATATATATATATATATATATATATATATATATATATATATATATATATATATATATATATATATATATATATATATATATATATATATATATATATATATATATATATATATACTTTAGCCCCCACCCCCTGCCTCAGTTGTTAAAAAAGTTCAATATTAAATACATTACACAAAACAATACCATCCTCTAAAGACATTCAATGATATTGTTTTATTGCACTCGTACCTAAATGTGTATGATAGATCGAACAGTGTATATGGTATCAGCGGTTGCAATAGAAAAACGTTGGTAGGGAAACAAAAATTGGTACCCATGTTGAAAATGCATTGCTCAATTTGTTATAGTCAATAGATTATCTTAATGACATTTGTTGTCCCAAAGAACGATTTCTCAAAAATATTTGACATAATCAAAACTGCAATGGGGTGGTTACCATGGTAAAAATATATGGCTGTTTAAAAAAAAATGTGATGAAAAATTAGTCAAACTGAACAAGGTGTTGGTACAGATTGGATCTGGATAACGGTAATGGGAGAATACAATGTGAGACAAAATGTATGGCAAATGATAAACTTATAGTCGCAACCATGAAGATATGAAGATCAATCCTTCCCTGAAAGGTAAATTGCTGTAATATGCATTGTAAACAGTTAACTAGGGGAGCAAATTGCGAGATTTAGAAAAAGCAACTTTTTTAAAATGCTATAACTTGCTTTGCCAAAATTTGGAATCATGTTACAATATGAAATGACATTATCTCAATTACATCGATTATCAAAAGCAATATCCAGCTTATCTATTTCGAGTTAAATGCTATTAGAGTTTCGAAATTTCTGGGACCCTCGGTAAATTTATGTAGGCGTCATTATCTCATACTACAATATCATCTGGTTTATATTTTAGAGAACAAAAAGAAAAAGAAAAAAAAACTGATAAAGTATTGTCGCTGTCCCCAAAACAGAAGGACCAAAATGAACGATAATGCTTTTATCTCTAGATAATGATCACTCTAGCCTACAATATTGTCATTTACCAGCTTTGCCATAACACAAAAACCGGAAAATGGCCAAAAATGGTACGCCTTAATGAAGACAGTCTTGTTCTAAAAGACAATTATTCTCGATTTTATTTGTGATCTATAGACGAAATTGATTGTACCATCTTTATGTGTTGGCGAAGGATGCATCTTTATTCTGAGAAGCAAATTGTGCACGTAGGAAGTACCCCGACCATACTTTTCCACCGCGATGACAAACACTTAATTTAAGTTTCCTGCTACTTCTAAACATACGTCACCTACACCATGGTTCATGCTTACATGGTAGTTTAATTTGCGAAATATGAAAATAGCTCCACTGTCGAGTTTATCAAACGCGCATCACTGACGCGTTCGAATGTTAGGCAGATTGGATAATTCCCATAATATTCCTTTTCTCTTCTCTCTTGTCATCTTCAAACTTGAAGCATATGAAAATTAAAATACTGCAATCTCATAAAAATAATTAGTTGACGTCATTCGTTTCGCAAATAGGTGCATTGGCATAGTTAAAGCCCCTATTATTGTTGCATCTCAATAAATCGTTTGCTGATTGTTTGCATAAAAGCTTCCTTAATGAATTAACTGCAGGGTGGTTGAACCTTTGCAAACAGGCAGATCAATTTCTCTGATGCAAATCAGTACCAAAACGAATGATGTCAGCAAAGTCTTTAATGTCTTTACTACGTGACTAATTGTTTTGATCTATCTATCTATCTATCTATCTATCTATTTATCTATCTATCTATCTATCTATCTATCTATCGTGTACCTATTTGAAAGAAATGTCCTGTATAATTCATTGGCAATTGCAATTTCTTCTTAACAGCCCAATAAAACATCAGGGTCGTTATCAAACGAATAGCTTGAAATTGCCTAATGCCTGTACATTTATTCAAACCACGTATGAGATTGCTTAAAAATAAATATGAAAAATGGAGGAAGAAAGCAGAGACAAGATTGTGCTCTGACGAAAACCGTCGTTTCCTAACTTACAAGAAATTCCAAGATTCATATAATACATAGTTGCAGTATGGAACAGTCTATGTCTGAGATATGTAGTATAAAATCATTACCCCCAATTTGCCCGTTTGTAACAAATTCAAAGATTTGATAAGACTGAGTCTGGCGACAATTTTCCATAGTGTGGGCTAAGAATATAATACAGATACTCGGAAAAGCATTTATCATAGCAAATTTAATGTTCCTGACAGAGATAACGTAATACTTTACGCCGTGAAAATGGCATGAGAGTGCAATAATATCTAAGATATGGAAATACCTATTATGCTGCGTATCCTTTACCACAAAATTAGCTTAACGCAAACTCGATGTTGGCAATGTTTCATTGGTTTAATACAAAATGCAGAATGGGAAGCAATAAGGTGAACGGAATTGCAACTTGCGGTAAAAATTGATATGTATTATATACATATTGTATAATTCTCCTTGTAAAATGACAATACTATAACAAAGATGACGGAATAAACAAGAACGAAAATACACGGTAGCCACTACTGGAACAATGTCTGTTTGCTATTAACATGGTACAAGTAGGCAAAGATCAGGAAAAGGCGCAATCAGAAAAAGATTCCCACTCCAAAAACCGAGGTGGGAAAAAACCAAACTAACAATCAGGTACATGTACTTATACCATGAAAACATTTCGTAAGCCGAATGAGCAGCTATTTTCCCAATAGGTGGCCACTCAGTTACCTTAACTTAACTAAAAATATGAAAACATACATAAGGCGCCAACAGCACAAAAATATTTTAAACAATAAGACATTAAACAAAAAGAACCACCACAGAAGTATCGACTTGGAACGATCAGTAACACAAAGTTACTGGCGGGTTTAAATCGATTTTACATGTTCTTCATCTTCATTTTTACAGATAACTCAAACATGACAAAATAAAAATAAACTGAGATCCTTTAAGAGCAGTGAGGATATCAATGAGAAAATGGATGGGCCATACCACGGTTTCGACTACAAAAGTCTCTTCAGTGACCCTCTAGATTTGGCAAAATGGAGCCAAAGAGAAATACTGTAAAGTGTCTTTCAAAAGAATGTCTTTTAGATATGTATGTATTGTTATTATGTATTATGCGTATATCCGGAATGACTGATTGTATTACTAATGACAGCTGCTATTGGAGTATTGGAAATTTTACACCCCACTTTTAATAGTGTTCACATTTTGGAGACATTCATTTTCAGCAAAGCTGTCAATTTTTTGAAGAAACAAAATCTTACCTCTTCTGATAATCATAACACCTTTTCGGGAGAATAAAAGCTTTAAAATGCTTTACATTTCCAGGAATGTAATTTGCAACAGACAACAGAAAGTGACATCAACAATTTGATATGACGTCACTTCGTCTTGAAGCACCGCGTAGCAAAACGTATTGTCAGAGTTCGAATCAATTATAATAGAACTACTACTGTATTAAAAACTTACTTATGTCTGTGTTATTTAAAGGTAATACACTGTTTAGTAGCAACTACATGTTTTGGGTAATTCGTTATAAATCCCTTTTGTAAACATGTCGTGGCAAAGGCCGCTTTCGTTCCTTGTTCCGTTAACTTAACGAATAAATGGGACAAATCAGGTCACGGGGATATGACAATAAACAATGCAACGCTATATAATAAAATATTAATCTATAAAAATATTGAATAAACAAATAAAAAAATAAACACAATTACAAATGAATAAATAAATAAATCATATGACGCTGCTGTCATCCAGTGGACAATGCCATATGCGTCACAAGTAATGACTAAACGTGTACTGACATATTTGAAGAAATTCGTCATGCTCTCCGCATTTGAAAGCGGTACAATCCTATTTTAAAACACACCTGTTATTACTATTTTTAACATGCATCATCACTCGTGGCTATGTTATAACCATCGCAGCAGTAACACGTTCCTTTATTAAAAAAATAAATATTATGTAATCATGATGTACACTGAATTTGTATAACACAGCATATTTTTAATATTATATCAAGGAAATGTCATAATGACAAAAAAGATAAGACATCTCAATTTAAAGTATCTGTTGTGAGGTATCTAAAAATATAAATGCATTCGTGTGTGATAATGCAGACTTGATGCAATCTAAAAATGTTCATCGAGTCTGAAACTCTAGATTAGTTTTGCTTATCCTATTTACAGATGTAGGCATCCACGCAGAAACTTCAGATACTGCATATATTTCGTCGTCTCAGATCTCAGAAGAACTTGGCAGAAATTAACGATATATATCCCGAGGCTATTGCGCCTTGAATATTATTCTGTGCTTAACAGACAGAAAATAGGTTAATTAAAAGAATTTCACGAGTCTGTGACGGAAGTTATATTATATACACTGTTCCGCGTCACAAGATATATGGCTTTAGTGTTCTGATCGCATTAGCTTTGCAGCCATGCAAGGATATCTGCAACATTGTTGTTCGCTGCAGAGAAATAACAAAGACAAGAGTATGTTTTATTAATACTATTTAAGAAAGTAGACAAAGATAATGACATAAGCTTTTCTTGTCATCATTGATTATAAATGCTAGTATGGATCTATACTGCAAAAAAGTTAAACAAATCCTTGTGACATTGATAATCTATACAGTCAGACATAAGTTAAGCATCACCCTAACATTTTTCTAAATGCATTTTCTCATTAAAAATAACTTCAGAACCACAAAAAATTAGTAAGGGTCTTTAACTCACGTCTATCCTTGACTGTTTAGGTTTGTCCGAATGGCTTTTTACCATGTCGCTCAAGTTACATGGTGTACTAAATACACCTACCCCTATTTTTGGGGATTGCCATTAAAAGTTGTATTAATGTCCCCTATATGATCGCAAATGGGTTTCTATAGGCATGGAAAGAAAGTAGTATCATGTTGTAAAAATGTCCAAAAAAGTTTTCTTCTACCAAAGGTTTAATGGCATTTACATGCTGATTCAGGCAAACTTATTTCCTTGTTTATTAGCACGACGTTTTCACTATGTAACATGCCATTCTTTAAACGCCCATAACTGTTGATGATTTAGAGATATTTATCTGAAATTTTTTAGACTGATTATGGTTTTGAAATCGTAACAAAATGACATTATCTTTTTACGCTACTTGGCGGTTTAAAATACACGCATTTTTCTGGCGGCCATCTTGGATTTATGCAAATTGCAAGAATTATCCAAAGTTGACAGCCTGTCATTCAAGCCAGATTGGTTCTATGACACCCGTAAAGGACTAAGAAACAAATAACTCCATAGCACTAAACATTTCGAGGTCAAAGTTAAAGCCTTTTAGCAGCGGCATATGGACTAGAAAACAGCGATTTTTGACTATGTGGGGTGTGTCTGCTTAAACAACGCCTACATGTCTACCATAAGAACAACGTCATCCGCGTTTGCTTTAATTTATTACCAATATCACAAATATCACAAATATTAAAAGAAAATATTTCTGTATTGAAGGTTTTACTGATTATTTCGGAAAATATTCAAGTGATACTTAACTTTTGTCCGACAGTATATTTATACTCCATAGCCTTTGTTTACAGTTTAAACAGTTTAATGTCAACGTCCGTTACCTAGTGATCAATTAGGGCATTATCGCACGTGATAAAATATGACAAGAAATAAGAAGTAAATCGATAGTTGAATATATTAACTAAAAAACTAACACATGGAAACGTTAAAACAAATCAAGGTAACTGTATTCGTTTTTTTTTTCTTCTGAATAGTGTGTATACGAGTGTCATGAATAAATATTCATCAAATATCTAAATCTGTGGATACCTGTGGATACCTGATTTCAGATCATTGCATATTTGGGATATTACATAAACCATAAGTGTAACCAAATCGGATATGCGCAAATCAGTTTTTGATTGACATGTGACGGACTTCTAATAATATCCGTGACATCATCGAAATACAAGACCACATTCAGCTTTCCCTATACCAGAATACCGTACTGTGCAGTAATAAATTTCAGTCCAATACTAGACATGACTGGCAGCATGTAACAAGCCGATGAACAAAAGAAGACAATGTAATGAACCAGACCTATCAAGAAGTATTCGTCATGATCAATATCAAATTTAGCGAGACAAATCTGCATTAGATAGCTAAGTTATATTGTTATAATCCGTCATTTCTGTGTGGTTGGATAACTGAAATGATGTTTCAAGTCCACAGCAGCTAGGCTATCTATTGCAGTCAAATATATATAATTATGTTTGACAAATACTCTTGAACAAGTACGAAAACACTTTTAAAACTAAGTAACGGGAGTATGACTGTGTTTTTTTATGTTATATAGACTCCTGTAGTGGACATCCACTTTCTTGGATTATAGCGATTTGTGTTTATGTTTATTGTGATGCGAGCGCAGTAGGTTAATCATGAACGTGTCCCAAATTTTATTCTTGTCATTTGCCCAGTTCTATCACTGAAAAAAGGCGCAACCCGTTTGATGGCAAACGGACAGATACCCAGAGTGAATCTGCGAAAAATGTAGCTCCATGTAGCACTAAAAAAATCACAAAGCTATCTTAAAGGTAAACATTTAACAAGATTAACGAACAAACATTTACTTTGGCTTCAGTTGCCCAAATAGAAAGTACACTAATTATGATTTATATTTTTGGTCAAAATGAAGAAAGATTATGTCGTTGTGCCACAGAGAAATAACCTATATGAACCATAATTCCTTTATTTCTAGATAATAATACTTCTTACTGACAACTGTGTCATTTATCAATTTTAGCCTTGCACAATAACCGGAAAATTGCCAAAAATGTTGCGCCTTAATGACGTCTGTCTTGTATTAAAAGGCAATTCTTCCCGGTTTTATTTGTGATCTTTAGACGAAAATGAATATATCATCTTCATGCGTTTGAGACAGAAACTTAGATTATCTTGGATGCATTCTTGCCAACCTTTCCACCACAGCGATATCTATTTCTAATTGCAATCCATTTCGATTTGAAAACATACACTCAACTGCCCGCGTATTTTACTCCGCATACGCGTATTACGAGTATGCTTATAAGAAGCATCAAATAAGAAGCATGTGTTGAAACAATAATGACACCATTTAGCGAAAAAAGGTTAATTGGTGTAACATACTCTGTTTTTTGGTATAATTCTAAGGTTTCTTCTTAGGAAGAACAATATAAAGTCTTGTGATTATTAGAAGCACTCTTTTTTCGGCCATTAACAGCCTTCTTCAGAGGACACGTTTAATTTTTTGCAAACGTTACATACTTTCAGCCATACTGAAAATGATGTCACTTGATTATAATCAATTATCATATTTTTTTCTGGATTTTGCATATTTTTCGTTTCGTCTGAAGCAATCGTTTACTGGTTCTATGCATTCAATGATCCTTAATGTATTAATTGCAGGGGAGATTGAACTTAACAAACATGAAGTTTAATCTTCCTGGTGCAAATACAAACATATCGCACGGAATCAGCCAAACTGTTGATGTTTTAATCAAGCGACTAATTGCATTTCCAGTCTACCGACATTTCATGACGAAAACACGCCCATGCAATAAACAGAGATTTTTGAGGTTTCAAAATAGAAAATTTTCAGCTGAAAATCTTTGATAGTTTTCTTATTTTTGCTCTACATTGTGGGTACACACTGGAACAGCCTCGCCGAATTTGAGTACACAGAGTGCACAAACATGCTTTTTGACCAACAATATGTTTAAAATACGCTATATATAAATCACTGCACAGTTAATGGTTTTGACTAATTTTATATACTGAGAAGAACTCGAATATTAAGATTTTGGGTTTAGAGTTTTATACTGTCTTAGGCTACAGTATGCATTTGCAGTGTAATTAGGGTGTCCCTAACACATTTGGAGAGACCCATTTAGCGATTATTAGTGGCGTGATCTTAAGGGTTGGGTGATTAAATATAGTCAAGAACCAATTTTGAAGAACAACCCTCGCATTTCTGGTCTTTATCATTACAACAGCTTAATGAATGCAATTCGTGGTCATGTATTCAGACCACGTAAACGATCGTTTAACAATAATAAGAATGATAAATGGAGAAAGGAAGCGGAGGCAGGAAAGCGCTGTGATGAAAACCTTCTTTTCTTTATCTAACGTACAGACAACTGTCATTTTGTCTATCCAAGAGCAGTATATACGAGTGCGTACTTGCAGTCTGGAAGAGTCTTTATCTGTGAAATATTTTAAAATTCGATATCAATCTGCCTGGTTCAAGCAAATTTTAAAATTGGAAAACAATCTAAGACAGGCGGACACAATTTTCCGTAGCGTCGGCTCAACATATAATACGTATAATACAGATACTCGGAAAAGCATTTATCATAACAAATTTAATACTCCTGACAGAGACTACGTAATAATCTACGTCGTGAAAAGTTCATAAGAGTAAAATTTTGTGTAATATTTACCAGGAACTATAATTTTGAATTCCAGATAGAATACCGCACAAAAAGGCTTAACTAGATGATTATGGGATCATAAGCCTCCTCCTGGATGAGGCAATAAAAAAGGTATTAATCAATATGTACTAATTTCGATTTTACAAATAACCCCTTCTTTGCCTATTCTGTCTATGAGAAAAGCTTCTTCCTCCTCGACGCTCTTCTATGTTATCTGCAGAGGGTCATGATCGTTTCTGTGTCTTTAAGGATCATATTTATTACGAAAACACACCCGTGCAATACACTGCAAATTGTTTTAGTTGTAAAAATGAAATTTTCACTAGAAAAAGTTTCATATTTTTTCTTATTTTTGCTCAAATCATTGATTGTGGGTACACGTTAGAACCGCCTCGCCGAGGCGGTTCTCACGAGTACCTACAATCTATGTTTTGAAGCAAAATGACGCCAAATATGTATACCCCTGCAAACCTCATATACCTTATATAAAAGTGAAGCATTTTACGGACATGCTTTTCAGATGTTGAGGCAACTCATGATTTATAAATACATTTGTGTTTGATTATACAGACTTAAACAGACAGTAATTTTAAAACGTGCATCGAGTCTGAAACGCTAAATTACTCTTGCCTATATTATTTGCAAATGTAGGCATCCACGCAGAAACTTCAGATAAGATTCTGTCGTATCAGGTCTTAGATGGACTTGCCGGAAATTAACGATATATATCCAGAGGCTATTGCGCCTTGAATATTATCCTTTGCTTAACAGGCAGAAAATAGTTTAATTAAAAAGAATTCCACGAGTCTTTGACGGAAGTTATATTATATACACTGTTCCGCGTCACAAGAATCATATATTCAGTGTCCTGATCCCTCATACCGTGAAGCCGTGCAACGATATATTATGTAAAACTGTTTTTCGCATCACAAGTATAACAATGATACTGTAAATACTTCCATTTTATTTTATTTTTTTTTTTTACTTTTGTGTCTTTGACTGTTTTCGGTGCCAGATGGGATGACAACTTGAAAAAGGCGGGCAACAACTCGTGTGTCGTGGCTTATCTATTCAGTATTCCTCGTCTTTGTTAGCAATGTCTTTGGAAATGCTTAATGTCAATGTCCGATATCACGTGCCCGTGTGTTATTGTTATCATATGTGACAGAATACTGTCCAAAATGCATTAACTATAAGGTCTGTGTAAGTTTAAAGTGACGCTAAAATTTTATTGCGTTTTAGACTGTTTTTGCTAAAGTATCAATGTCAACAATTGTTACAGTAGAGAAATTAAAATTCCTTTTTACAGTTATGGGCGCATAGAAAATCCAATTAAAATAAAGGGGCTAGAGTGTTGACAGTGTTTTCACCATTATAACCCTATATTATAACAGATAATCTAGGTAATCGTGGGTACAGATCAGTAAACGCGAGGCTACAGATCATAGACTTGGTACCGATCAGGGACTGGATTCAGATTAAAATTCAATATATATACAAAACCTCATGCAATTTTACGTCACTATTTGACGAACTGTTAGAAATTTCGCTAATACTATTTTTCTTCTTTCAAGTCGTTTCCTTCTAATATTCGAATTATCTTGTTATGCCATGCATGAAGACAAACTCAAAGAAACTGATGTTTATCAAGTATATATCACTTATGGTAAAATTGCGCTGTCTTTCATATGATCATCTTTTGATGCTTTAAGATATTCTGACATTCTCTTCCATATAATTGAGCCGTCTCGTGGGAAAACCAACAATGTGGTTTGCGAACAGGTCCGACACAAACCGGCCTGTACAGTCACAGAAGATGGTCAGAAGCTTGAAATTTTGGAATTAAGTAGAGGAGGAATTGTACTATCCGAGTAGCGAAAACAAAGGCGATGATCAGCTTCGCGGTTACCGCGAAGCTGATATGCGTCTTTGTTTTCGCCTATGCAGATTGTTGGTTTTCCCATGTGGCGGCTCATATATTTATAATAGTATGTACTTTAAAGAAGCCTGACTACGCATGTTAACTTAAAATGTCGAAGAAAGACAGACTGCATTTAAGAAAATGCAGAAATGTTGTAAAACGTAATTTTAAACCCCGGCCAAAAGACGCCAGGCGTTAAAACAGAGCAATAAAAAACATCTCAAAAATCTTTACAGTACGCATAAAGAGCACTTTCAGAACCATTACGAAAACACGCCCGTGTAATATACACATACTTTTCTTAAGTTGTAAAAATTGAAAACTTTCACTAGATTTTTTTTTCTGGATATTTTTCTTATTTTTGCTCAAAACATATATTGTGGGTACACGTTAGAACTGCCTCGCCGAGTACCCACAATCTATGTTTTGGAGCAAAAATAAGAAAAATAGGTATACCTCTGCAAACCCCATTTTTGCTATATATAAGACATTACACGGACATGTTTTCGTGATGCAAGGTACAAATGTACCTAGGCGTCATACATGTACTTGATACGCAACATAAACACATACTGTTAAATTATCAATTGATTGTTTAGCAGAGATTGTTCTCAAGACATAAAACCTCTGTCTATTCAATATTCCTCGTCTTTGTTAGCAATGTCTTTGGAAATGCTTAATGTCAATGTCAATGTACGATATGATATCACGTGCCCGCGTGTTATTGTTGTCATATGTGACAGAATACTGTCCAAAATGCATTAACTTTAAGGTCTTTCAGCCTAAATTGAATTTTATTGCGTTTTTTACGGCAAAGACTTAGAATGATTTTGGATCAATGTCAACAATTATAGCAAAATTATTATTATTTTTTAACAGTTATGGGTGCATATAAGATCCGATCAAGAATAAAGGAGGTAGAGTGTTGACAATGTCTTCCCCATCATAACCCTTTATTATAACGGATAGGCTACAGATCAGAGACTGGGTACAGATAAGAGACTGGGTACAGATCACGAACTAGATTCGGGTTAAAATCCAATATATGCAAAACCTCATGCAATATCAAAGTTTCCATTTTGTGAACTGTTAGAAAATCGCTAATACTGTTTTTCTTCTTCCAATGCGTTTCCTTTTAATATTCGAATTATCTTGTTATGCCATGCATGGAGACAAACTCAAAGGAACTGATGTTTATCAAGTATATATCACTTATGGTAAAATTGCTCTGTCATTCATATGATCATCTCTTGATGCTTTAAGATATTGTGGCGTTCTCTTCCATATAATTGAGTCGTCTCGTGGGAAAACCAACAATGTGGTTTCTGAACAGGTCCGACACAAACCGGCCTGTACAAGCACAGAAAAGAGCTAGAAGCTTGAAATTTCGGATTTAAGTAGAAGAGGAATTGTACTATCCGAGTTGCGAAAACTAAGGCGCTGATCTGCATTTTTGTTTTCGCCTATGCAGATTGTTGGTTTTCCCACGAGGCGGCTCTATAATGAACATATATTTATAATAGTATGTACTTTAAAGAAGCCTGACTACGCACTTCAACTTAAAATGTCAAAGAAAGACAGACTGCATTTAAGAAGATGCAGAAATGTTGTAAAACGTAATTTTAAACCCCGGCCAAAAGACGACAGACGTTAAAACAGAGCAATAAAAGACATCTCAAAAATCTTTACAGCACGCATAAACAGGACTTTCCGAACAAGGTACAAATGCACCTACGCGTCATACATGTACTTGATACGCAACATAAACATAGAATGTTAAATTATCATCGGTTAGTAGAGCACTGGGTCCTTGCTTGGTCCCGATACCCTGAGTTTTTTTCTGACTTTTGACAATGTTCTTTCTGACGTCGGTATCGGGTTTGTTGTGACTGACAATGGTTTTGTTTGATTTTACAAGTTTTGACGTCATAGTTCGTAAAGGAGATCAAAAAAGGGTGTAATGTGGTGAGTAGGAAACATATTTGGTCCTATTTTGCATATAGATTGGTGTACGGGTCGTGTTAGGATTCGAAACATACCAAACCAGATTTTGGTTGTGGGTATGACACTGAACTGCATGTGTCTTTTTTATGTAGTTACTGCTTTTGGCGAATCCATATCAGTAATAATTTGTTGAATAACCATAGGAGTGTAGAAAAATCGCATTTATTTAATTGTTGGTAACGCCAACTCGTCTTAACGGTACAGGTTTAATTTGTTTTTGAGGACCCGGTTTTTTTCTGACTAGTCACGGATTTGTTCTGACTACACATTTCATGCGCCGGATTTGTTCTGACTTTAATTCAGTTATTCGCCGTTTTTTTTTTTTTTTTTTTTTTTTTTTTTTTTTTTTTTACATAAATCTGCATTAGGCATCATCTTTTTTGTGTGTATTTTCTCACAATTTGTTATGATAAATATTGTTTCTGATAACTGAACTTTAGGATAAGGAGCCGAGGGACTTTCTTATTATCCATTGCTATGAAAATTCCATTTTAAACTTGCGCTGAACACTCGGGACGGGGACATCTCTGGGGGGAATTTTGGTACGGGTGTTCGACCCAGTATTCATACATGGCATTCAAAATAAAGCATGTTCTATGCATAACCTTTGAAAAAAGGACCAATTTATGTACTTGATTGTACGTAATTTTGACCTACTCATACACTAAATTCTGAGCTGCCGCATTAGAAAACTAACAATCTGCATATGCGGCGAAAGCAAAAGCACATATCGGCTTCGCGTGACAGCGAACCAATTATTGCATTTGTTTTGATATATGGGTAGTTTCAAGCCTCTAGCTATCACCGAATTACCTGATTTGTGTCGGACGTCGGAACCCCATATTGTCGATTTTCTCGCAAGGTGACACAGATATATACAATTAAAAAAATCAAATTTTATTGTAGTTCTACTTTTTTTAATCACCACAAGTGACAACTGGCATATAATTTTAACTACCCGCCCACGCAACAACAAAAATTAAACTTTGCATACACTATGTTTAGATGAAAGTACATGATTATTTGAGCCGCATCATGAGAAAACCGGATTTTTGCCTACGCGAAAACAAAGGCGCAGATCAGCTTCGCAGTAACTGCGAAGCTGATCAGCGCCTTTGTTTTCGCTACACGGATAGTACACTTTCTCTTCTTATTAAATCCGAAATTTCAAGCTTCTATGCTGCTTCCGAAAAACAATGCATTTTTTCGATGTTTATAGTTAAAAAGAACATTAGAATGGGGATAACAGTATTCAATTTTTTTATTTGGGGTGGTATATCGTCGGATATACGGTCAGAAATCATGTTTTCCGACCGTATATCCGACGATATACCGCCCCAAACGAAAAATTCGAATACAAGTATCCCCTAATTGAACCCCCGACATGTATGTTGCCGGGCATATTTTTTCATTCTGTTTTTCCGTTAGGGTTCGGGAATTGCCGACCAAAAACCAATTAGCCAGCTGATCTAAGTGTGAACATGAAAACATGCAAAGGTTTAGGGTCTAGATCTACTAGACAAAAAGGTAAGTAAGGCCAAGGCCTATATGATGGCACAAACTTACATTGACGCAATTCGTGGTAGTACAACTTAGGCCCACCCATGCATATGGGTGAATAATTTTGGAAGGAACGTAAAACTGGGTTAAAAAAGAAAACATAGCCTTCAAATGTCTCGAAATCTTGCCTTATGTCCAATAACATGAACCACAAAAAAGTCAGAAAAAATCCGACGCATCGTCAGAAAAAATCATTGACATAAAATTGGAAGTCAGAACAACTCGGAGACATTTAGACGGAGAAGGAACGAACGTATTTAATTTTAAAAAGTCATCGTTTTCAGTGAAAATTAGGAATGAGATTCAAACTGCTCTTGCCTTCGACCTTGCCAGCACCTTCCACACGTTTAAAACTCGCGATGACGTGCTGTACTACGTAATTTAGGTACATGTATCTATATTTAGAAATCATACAAAACCATTGTCAGTCACAACAATACCGATACTAAAGTCAGAAAAAAAAGAACATTGTTTAAAGTCAGAAAAAACCCTCAGGCTATCGGGACCAAACAAGGACCCGGTGTAGAGAGTGTTCTCAAGACTTAAAACCTTTCCTTACAAACATTTACGAAACAAAAAAAAAAATGAATTGCTTTTAAGATTCGATTGGTTGTCAGGAAATTTTGGGTACAAAGTCTAAAATGTCGTATTTAAGATTACAGTCCGTGCTGCGGTGTGTCGTAGACATTCTTATAGGAATATGAGCCGCATCGTTGGAAAACAAACAATGTGGTTTCCGGACAGGTCTGACACAAACCGACCTGTACAAGCACAGAAAAGAGCTAGAAGCTTGAAATTTCGGATTTTAGTAGAAAAGGAATTGTACTATCCAGGAAGCAAAAACAAAGGCGCTGATCAGCTTCGCAGTTACTGCGAAGCTGATTTTTGCCTATGCAGATTGTTTTTGCCTATGCAGATTGTTGGTTTTCACATGTGGTGGCTCATTTGTTTTATTATTTCAAAAAGCCACATGTACAGTGTGGTTATTACATTATATTTGTTTGAGAAGAGATGGTTATCGAACCTGTGCATGAGGAAACCAACAATTTGGGTCCCGGATAGGTCCGACACAAACCGACCTCTACAAACACAGGAAAGAGCTAGAGCCTTGAAATTTCGGATTTAAGTAGAAAAGAATGGTACTATCCGAGTAGCAAAAACAAAGACGCTGATCAGCTTCTCAGTTACTGCGAAGCTGATCTGCGCCTTTGTTTTTGCTCATGCAGATTGTTGGTTTTCCCATGTGGTGGCTCATTTGTTTTATCATTTTAAAAGGCACATGCACAGTGTGGTTATTGTGTTATATTTGTTTGAGAAGAAATGGTAATCGAGCCTGTGCATGAGGAAACCAACAATTTTGGATTTAGACAGTAGAGGAATTGTCCTATTCTTGTAGCGAAAACAAAGGCGCTGGTCAGCTTCGCATATGCAGATTCTTGGTTTACTGATGCGGCGGCTCATTTAAGAGTGCTACATGAAGCTCTGAGTCTGGCGTGTTGCATTTGGGCATACCGACCATATCACCAGGCGGTCTCGTATTTATCTTTCTTATTTTATGGTATTTGAAACTTGCGAGTGAGTTTTTCAGTTTAAGTAGTTTTTTATTTTTTTTTCCCCTTTTAAATGGTTGATCGGGACGAAAAACTGATTTATTTTATTTAACTGTCATGAACATAAATAAATTTTACACAGGTATATATACTCATATTTATATCTTTGTTGACAGACTCCAGACTGTCAGGGTGAGATGAGGAATGAGAGGGTAGTGCACATTATGTATGATCATAGCGAGAATGTTATTATATAAGAGTGGACTGGAGAAACTTTTAAGGCTACCCGGGCTTTAAAAGGTGTTTATATACGGGATCAGGTTAAAAAAAAACCAATATCCCCGTAATAAATTTATGCAAGCATATCTTAAAATGTAGAAATATAAAAGATATAAACAGATTGTAACAGCTACACGTATAAACGACCTAACGACCCTACCCGCCTTCAGTATGTTAGCGTAAACACGGCTAATTTTACCTGTACCCAGTTGTCTTGTATCCAATTGTCTTGTATCAGCGTTGACATTAACTACGTTGAAATATATTGTGCAATACCTTGTTTTTTGTCATACATGTACTTTAGCCCTATAATAACTAACGCATTACAAAGACAGTTCGACATGTCTTTGTTTCGCGTCTTTGCACTGTACTCTCTTATCTTTTTTTGCAAGTTTTTTATTCATCAGGATAACATAACTATTAAAATACCCACTTACACTTCACTTTTATATAGCAAAACTGGGGTATACACGGCGAGGCAGTTCTGACGTGTACCCACAATCTATGTTTTGAGCAAATGTAAGAAAAATGTCAAAATAAAATCCGACAAACTTTTCAACTTCTTCAGCTGAAAATATCTCTTTATATTGAATGGGCAAGTTTTCATGATGTTTCTTGTATTGTTTTTCCCCTCTCAAAAGAAGAATTTTGTATAAAGGTCAAGCTCCTTACTCAGGCTGAGTTCCTGCTACAGATAAATGATTTATAAATCTACATCAGCTCCTTACCCAGCGAGCCAGAAATATTTTTTCACCACCAGGTCTTTAATGAGACGTATAGAATTTATTGTTTGTGTTCCAACTAAAGTAAATATGAAGCAAAATGTGAAATTATTAGTTATATCATTATCATTATTATTATTTTTGTTATTATTATTATTATTATTATTATTTTATATTTTAATAACTAAGTAGTATATATACTTTAAAGGATTTAAATCAAGTTACAGGCTATCAGTGGTTTCAAGGCGATACTTCTGTGGTGGTTCTTATTGTTTTATGTCTTGGTGTTTATTTTTTTGTGCTGTTGGCTCCTTATGCATGTTATCATATCTTTAGTTAAGTTTAGGTAACTGAGTGGCCACCTATTGGAAAAAATAGCTGCTCATTCGGCTTACAAAATGTTTTCATGGTATAAGTAACTTATTGTTAGTTTGTTTTTCCCGCCTCGGGTTTTGGAGTGGGAATATTTTTCTGGTTGCGCTTTTTCCTGATCGTTGCCTACTTGTACCTTTTCACTGCACACAAGTACTGTATATCCGGAAATATTCGCGAAACAGAATTTTCGCTAATATTCGCGAATTTGTTGACTCGCGAATTCAAAGTTCTCGCTAATAAAGAGTCACTATAAACTTTATAGAATACATGGACACTCACTCGCGAATTCAGGAACTCGCTAATAATTCGGAAATAGATAGTTCGCGAAAAAACAGTCAATCGAAAATTTCCGAATTTTAAGTAATTGACCTGGACCTGGACACATTTTTCATATAAATTTCAACATGTTCATTATTGCGTATTAATTACTGAAAATAATAAATGTTCCTTCATTTCGGAAAAAAATGGTTGATACATAAATAAAATTTCTAATCGCTAGGTTATAGATACCAGAAATTATATTAATTTCTTCTCTTTCTACGAGGTATTTATGGTTTGATTTGTATTTAATGGAAATTTGAAAGAAATTTTGTATAGAATGTATATACTATATTCTAATGCACTTGAGAATGTAACGCGACGTCTGATTGGATAACGTCAAAACCTTGCGACGGTATATTCTGCGATATACCGTCGGAAACCCAACGTCATGAGCAACGTCGCTTGTGATTGGTTAACATCGTGTTTTTCGTCGCTGGTGACGCTCACGTTTCGCAAAAAAACAATGCATTTTTTCGATGTTTATAGCTAAAAAGTACATTAGAATGGGGATAACAATATTCAAATTTTTCATTTGGGGTGGTATATCGTCGGATATACGGTCGGAAATAATGTTTTACGGCTCCGCTCACGCGTCGCCGTAAAACAAAATTTCCGACCGTATATCCGACGATATACCGCCCCAAATGAAAAATTTGAATACAGTTATCCCCTAAGTGTACATTCTGCACTACTGTCTTCATTCTGCGACAGCAATATATTGACACCATATGCAATTGTTTCTTTTACTTAAACCCAAATGCTGAATAATATTGTTTAACATTGAAGTCTTATATTTTTTTCGAAGACTAGCTTTTCTCTCCCATCCACCATTTCCTAACACAGGGTCACTTTATTTCTCGTTAAAAGTGCCATATTTACTCGCCTCATACAAAATGTCGTATTTAGAATCTGTCTTTACAAATTCAAATTGTTTATGAAAAAAAAATATTCCTTAAGTTTGACAAAAACATATTTCATATTCATAATATATTTTCTCTAACGTTTTATTAGATACCTAACTTATTATTAAATTATGTTCTTTAGCAATAATCCAAATACCTACACTTTATTCCTATAGTACAATTATTCCAATTTATCCCCTGCTATGATAATACTTGAACAAGCTATACCAGCCGCTTGTCTGAATTGCCTGTGATGTGTTCATATCGAAGAAAGATAATCCTCCTCTCAGCAGTGTCTGTCAACAGCTCTGTCACTGAACAAGTGAGGCGCGATGCAAGAAAAATATATCTTCGGGATTGAGAGATATTAACTGCGCCGGATGGTAGAGGCTTCCAATTGTAGATACAGATAGTAGATGAATTATACACATGTACGTTACATAAAAATCACCAAAGTCAAAGTAGCAAAGTAGCAACACAACTGCACAAGTCACTTTCGTCTTTATTAAGCCATAAGCATATTCACCCGTGACGCTGATCAAATGCTCTGTATTGGAGATCACGCGTCCTAAGCTTAAACTTGGTATTTGGAATTATTATAGAGAATTTTTCATATGCTTTGATAGCAAATCTCACGGTGATGTTTTAAATTTTCATTCATTCTCCGACAAACAAAATGGTAAGGCGGTGATTCCGGGAATACTAAGACCCTATACATTGTATCTTTAGTTGCCATGCATGTCGCGTTATTTCTTATCTAAATAGAATCAAATCGAGAAACAGTTTTCCAGGATCTGTCATTGCATCGATTCCTAATAGTTCCAGTTTCTTTTAGCCGTTGGTATCTTCCTAAATGCACCGTGTTATGCAAGAACATGCTGCAATCAGATTTTGACTATAGGATCAAAAGTAAACACAGTGCATGAAATCGCCCAAAACACACATACATATGAATGAAATTTGATTACGTATCCGCTACATATCGGAAGTGGGAACAGTCTTTCAAGCTCATTAAACAAGACTAATTGGTACATATGTTAAAATTATTTGATATGATATATACATTTACCATGTGTTAAATATGTGATATTGGCGGTTGTACAAATATACAAATGTACATGCAACATAAAAATCAGCATATAAACAAGTGTTGTTGCAAAGTATAGGTTAATATCTGTAGAGATGCAACCTCAAAATATTTTAACTAGCAGCTAGATATAATCGTCAACTCGCCGATTCACATCCGTTACTTATATGTAAATAAAAACAAATCCATTATGTTTCTCCCAAGAAGGAAGCGTCAAAACGTCAGCTGACCGTAATTTAATTCCACACGCTATTGGGAGTAATACAATCTTATTGCAATCTCCAAAATAATATTTTCCTATTAAGGCGGTCCATAGGGAATGCATTTATGCATTGCATGCATAATATCACCTAATCATGTAATGTGGATCAAGCAATGTCTCGCCAAAGACTATGCCATCAGGAAAACGTATCCGTGAAATAAATACCCATTAAATTCCACTTTGAATTATATAGTAAAACTGGGGTATGCAGGAGTAAACAATATTTCCTAATTTTGCTCCAAAACATATACAGTGGGTTCTCGGTAGGATCGAATCGGCAAGGCGGATCTAACGTGTATAATATACATGTACAATCAATGCTTTGAGTAAAAATATTAAAAAATATATAAACAAAATATTATACTGAATATTTTTAATTTTTACAACTTAAGAAAACTGTTTCTCGCATGGGCGTGTTTTCGTAATGCAATAGCGTTTCAATTTCTAAGACGCATAATGGACATATTATTTCACACAATTCAAAACAATATGCATTAAACTGTGCATCCTGCGAATCGTCTAATTAATCAAGGGTTCATACAGTTTGATCCAAAATTACATCAAACATAGCACAGATTATACCAGTTATGATATACAGAGAAATCAGACACTTCATACTCAATTTATGTACATTCTTCTGAACATTTTAATTGTTTAGCTATACTTAGACTTGCATGTCTTCATTTACATTCCAGTTAAAATTTGTACAATTTCAGTAATTGTCTAAGGCTCCATGTTGTCAGATTTATAGGGTCACTGATGAGGCTTGAATAGCGAAAACTGCGCTATACTGTTCTGTATTTCACTTGCATGTACATGTAGATGTGTGCTGTACATTAAATGTAAATTTGTAACCTATGCACATGCATGTGTATATTATTCGGCAAATATGTTACTGTATGGGCGGCACCTCATGATTACTTTATTAGACCTATACTACTTTAAATACAGATATAAACAAACGGTATACCGTTAAAAGATTCAACACACAGGTCTTCCTTTTGAAAATAATAATGAAATAGGAATGGGCACAATTCATTGGATTAAACAACATACAGAATTATGATTTCTAACGGAAAACATGTGACAGCGGTCTACGCTGACTGAGTTCGCCTTTTCTATAACCTCCCCACTTGAACAGATGGATTAGTCGACCACGCCTAGATATTAAAGTTGCCGCCAATACAGTAACCTATTTACCAAATAATACCTGCTATTTTACAATTGGACAATTAGTGTTTTCGTTCATGTAAATCAAAATTGTATACTATATTTTCATTGCCTTGGTACTGTATTTATTATTACTTGTTGTTCTAACAAACAGCCTTCTCCCTTTTGCAAAACACGCCTTTCCGATATAATATGTCAATTACAAAAGCACAGATGTGTTCAAATTATTTTGTTTCGCGAGGGGAACATGCGCATATGAATCGTTTTCTATTTCCCATATAACCCTGTATTGAATTCAAGCTTTTTGACCGAATTTAAACGAAGTCATTGTTTGAATTATTCAAAACATAACATGTCTAAATACCATACAACCTTATATTACGACTGTAATAAAATCCATTGAAAAATTCTTGGGTATCTCATAAAAGCAAGTTTCCGGATTTCCTTGAGATGTAAGCATGCAATCACTAGAAATACTTAAAACGAGAAAAATGACGCTTAAACTAAAAGTACATTCTCTGAACTCAAATGACAAAAGATAATAAACCTAGTGTCTGAGATTTTCTGACATTTTTTCATTATCACAGACGAACACTGAAGTAAAGGAAAGCTTATGATAGTTTAAAGTGACACAGTGACCCACAAAACATTTTAAATTAACCAATCAAATAACTGTTCGCTTAAGAACAAATGATAAGCGCGATGACTTTGATTTTGATATAGTAAATTCTCCTTTCTTGGATGGTGACGTTCCTCGTCGTGCTTCTTATGTTGTTTACATTTCGCAACTTATTAGGTTTGCTAGAGTCTGCAATCATGTTACAGACTTCAACGCTCGAAATAAATGTTTAACGGCAAAACTTCTCCAACAGGGCTATCGGTATCATAAACTTCGAAAAACCTTTTCTAAATTTTATCGTTGACACTATGAATTGATTTCCAAATATAATGTTGGATTAAAGACGCTTTTAAGTGAGGGCCTTTCGGAACCTGAATTTTATGGTGACTTAGTTTACAAATTTAAGAAACTTATAGGAATAAATGATTTTTCTATTTTAGTTCAGAAAAATCATAACACGTTACAGACGTATAGGTTATAACTTGAATGTTATGCGACAGTCTGCATGCTTAGTTTTTAACCCAATCATGGTTGATAACTATGCTGCCTTCTTTAATTGCACGCCGGTGGATCGGGCGTCAGACTCTATGATGGCCCCGACTTAAAGCTATTCATTTTAGTTGGTTGGGGCCGGAGCTTCTTGTCTGTTGCTTGGCCCACCGGGGTTCAACTGGTGTTTTTCTTTTGCTCCGGAATTAGTAGGTTATTCGGCGCCCAGGGATCTCCATCGTCGGGCAGCTTAATCAATCTGTGAGTACTTGTTTTTGATTCATCATGATGTTTATCATGATTTATTTGTTTGTTCTTGATGATTCATTGACTAGTTAGAGATTCACCACGAGGACCGAAAAACTTACTAAATGTTACGAACCACTGCAGAAGCTGAGGGTGAGGTTAGGATCCTGTAAAACCGGTTTAAGCCCGCCAGTAACGTTGTGTTACTGATCGTTCCAAGGCGATACTTCTGTTCAGAAAAATCATAACACGTTACAGACGTATAGGTTATAACTTGAATGTTATGCGACAGTCTGCATGCTTAGTTTTTAACCCAATCATGGTTGATAACTATGCTGCCTTCTTTAATTGCACGCCGGTGGATCGGGCGTCAGACTCTATGATGGCCCCGACTTAAAGCTATTCATTTTAGTTGGTTGGGGCCGGAGCTTCTTGTCTGTTGCTTGGCCCACCGGGGTTCAACTGGTGTTTTTCTTTTGCTCCGGAGTTAGTAGGTTATTCGGCGCCGAGGGATCTCCATCGTCGGGCAGCTTACTCAATCTGTGAGTACTTGTTTTTGATTCATCATGATGTTTATCATGATTTATTTGTTTGTTCTTGATGATTCATTGACTAGTTAGAGATTCACCACGAGGACCGAAAAACTTACTATATGTTACGAACCACTGCAGAAGCTGAGGGTGAGGTTAGGATCCTGTAAAACCGGTTTAAGCCCGCCAGTAACTTTGTGTTACTGATCGTTCCAAGGCGATACTTCTGTGGTGGTTCTTTTTGTTTTATGTCTTGGTGTTTAAATTTTTTTGTGCTGTTGGCGCCCTATGTATGTTTTCATATTTTTAATTAAGTTAAGGTAACTGAGTGGCCACCTATTGGGAAAATAGCTGCTCATTCGGCTTACGATATGTTTCATGGTATAAGTGCCTGATGATTGTTAGTTTGGTTTTTTTCCCACCTCGGTTTTTGGAGTGGGAATCTCTTTCTGATTGCGCCTTTTCCTGATCTTTGCCTACTTGTACCTTTTCAGTTACGAGTGTTTGTTCTACACGGAGCTTTTTGGCATCCGTAAAAGGAGCCAAACAGTTGTAGACATACTGGTTTTCAAATTTGTGCACTTCATTTTATCGGTAAGTCATTCCTCTTCTTTTTACTAAGAGTTCCCCAGTCCATGTCTCTCTCAATACAGACAATTGTCAAGTCATATAAGGTTATTCTAGTTACAAACAGGGTGCATGATTTCAAGAAAATAAAATTTAAGCCAAATGCTTTTACTAGCCTGAATGATTATGGATTCAGAGAGAATTTCCATATTCTTTAACTGGACCAGCCTTATCTGTATAAACTTTTAGGAACAGTTTTTCACCGGGGTCCAACTGGTGTTTATCTTTTGCTCCGGAGTTGGTAAATTATTCGGCGCCCAGGGATTTCCATCGTCGGGCAGCTAACTCAGTCAGTTGATTCCTCGTTTTTGATTCATCAGGATGTTTATCATGATTTATCTGTTTGTTCTTGGTGATTCATTGACTAGTTAGAGATTCACCACGAGGACTGAAGAGCTATAAAAATGTTATAAACCACTGCAGAAGCTGAGGGTGAGGTTAGGTACCTGTAAAATCGATTTAATCCCGCCAGTAATTTTATATGACTGATCGTTCCAAGGCGATACTTATTTGGTGGTTCTTTTGTTTTATGTCTTGGCGTTTATTTATTATTATTTTTTTTGCTGTTGGCGCCTTATGTACTATGTTTTCATATTTTTAGTTAAGTTTAGGTTACTGAGTGGCCACCTATTGCGCAAAGCCTATTCGGCTTACGATATGTTTTCATGGTATAAGTACCTAATTGTTAATTTAGTCTTTTTCCATCTCGGTTTTTGGAGTGGGAATCTTTTTTCTGATTGCGCCTTTTCCTGATATTTGCCTACTTGTTCCTTTTTGCTTAAATTCATCTCGTGTAAGGAGAATCTTCAAGAATGCAATGATAAAATACCACTTAAGTAACCCAAAATTGTATTTTCTAAGCATATGCGACTTACGTTAGCAATGCTGTCTTAGCTCAAAGATTGAAATCTCACCATTCAAGGACTTGACCAGCCTCATCTGTAGAAGCTTATAATTAAATCGTGGAAGGAGAAACGAGAATCTTCAAGAATGTAATAATTAAGTTTCCCTTTATTACCATAAAGTTGTATTATTTTTTTCTTAGCATTTGTGGTTCATTACGAAAACATGTCCATGCAATATATACTTAAGGAATTAAAATACGCAACACATTACATTTCAATTTTTACGTACATGTATGTATGTGATGTTTTGATAAAATCCTTTTATGAAATGACCTACTGACTGCTTTTTGCACGTAATGAAATGAGAAAACGTCATTTTATTGACAAAATTAACGATAAAACGTCAACAACTATGAATAACGTAAATTGCGACGTTAACGTCAGGGCGAAAGTGAAAATGCCAAATTGTGACGTAAATGTCGAGGCGAAGGTGAAGATGCCAATTTTTTGCATATGGGTTACGTGACGTCAACTTGATAATTTGCAATATAGATTAACATCATTTGTATAATTAGATGCCATCAATGTTGCGTTAAATCTTGTTAACGGAATGCTGATGTTAACAATAACGAAGAATGAGTTGTTAACGTCATTTAAGTTATTCGATTTTGGTCATGTGTACCTAAACAGTGTATATCGAACCGACATACGACGCGGCGTGCTTTTTAATCAACAGTGACGTCACAGGTTCCGTAGAAATGGGTCATCGGAGCATTTATTTTGGCGTTCGTTTAACAGAATATCACGTTATGCAATGAAGCGAAACGGATTATATGGTTTGAGTCAGTACTCGCTTAAAGCACTTTAATCAAACGTTTGGCAATTGATCATTTTGAAATTTGAAAAATTGAAAAACATAATAAGAGTCATTAAAATGCAGGATGTTGGATATTGACGTTATTATGGACGTTCTATTGACGTCTGAAGTACAAAGGTCATAATGTTTATATAAATAATCAATTTATTGAATATAACGCATGCCGAAAGAAATTTTACAGACTTTTGACTCATTTTTTCGATTGACCTTGGTGACGTTAAACGTCCCAGAACGTAACCAAATGTTACCAATTGATCAATGGTTAAATTTGCAATTACTTTTAGAGGCTTTTGAAACAAAATATTGGTTTTGGTTTCAAATTTGACATTTACTGATCATGGTAACAGGGTGTGCTAAAGAAGGTCAGTGTGCTTACGCGTACGCCATTAAGCATACGTAACCGACAATCTGTTGCAATTTTACGTTTAGATATTGCTTTCATATAATAAGCTCAGTAACACCACAGACTTGCATTACAAAGCATGTTTTAGTGACCCAAAGTGTTTGTTGCGTTTCTTTATTCCTTAAGTATACATATTTTTTAAGTTAAAAAAAATGAAATTTTTCAGTAGATTTTTATATATATTTTTCTTATTTATGCTCAAAATATAGATTATCGGCACACAGTAGAACCGCCTCGGCGAGGCGGTTCTAACGGGTCCCCACATGTTTTGGAGCAAAAATAAGAAATATAGGTATACCCGTGCATACCCCAGTTTTTCTGTTAAAACTATTTAATATGATACATTTACCATTTTTAAATATGTGACATTGGCGGTTAGACAAATATACAAATCATTTAAATCATCACGGTACATGTAACATAAAATTAGCATATAAACAAGTGTTGTTGCAAAGTATAGGTTAATATCTGTAGAGCTGCAACCTCAAAATATTTTAACTAGTAGCTAGATAGAATCGTCAACTCGCCCATTCACATCCGTTACTTCTATGTAAATAGAAAAAAATCCATTATGTTTCTCCCAAGAAGGAAGTGTCAAAACATCAGCTGACCGTAATTTAATTCCACGTGCTATTGGGAGTAATACAATTTTATCGCAATCTCCTAAATAATATTTTCCTATTAACTAAGGCGGTCCATAGGGAATGCATTTGTGCATTGCATGCATAATATCACATAATCATGCAATGTGGATCAAGCAATGTCTCGCCAAAGACATTCCATCAGGAAAATGTATCCGGGAAATAAATGCCCATTTAATCCCACTTTAATTTATACAGTGAAACTTGGGTAGGCAGGAGTAAACAACATTTCTTAATTTTGCTCTAAAACATACTGTATATAGTGGGTTCTCCGTAGAACCGAATCGGCGAGGTGGATCTAACGTGTAAATACAACCAATGCTATGAGTAAAAATATTAAAAATATATAAACAAAATATTCTACTGAATATTTTTACAACTTTAGAAAACAGTTTATCGCATGGGCGTGTTTTCGTAATGAAATAGTGTTTCAATTTCCAAGACGCATAATGGACATATTATTTCACACAATATAAAACAATATGCATTAAACTGTGCATCCTGTGACTCGTCTAATTAATCAAGCGTTCATACAGTTTGATCCGAGATTGCATCAAACATAGCGCAGATTATTTAAGTCTCGTCAGTGGCCCTTTAGATTTGTAAGCATTTCATTACTAGAAATACTTAAAACGAGTAAAAATGACGTTTAGACTAAAAGTACATTCTCTGAACTCAAATGACAAAAGATAATGCACCTAGTGTCTGAGATGTTCTGACATTTTTCATGATCACAGACGAACACTGAAGTAAAGGAAACCTTATGATAGTATAAAGTGACACATTGACCCACAAAACACTTTAAATTAACCAATCAAGTACATGTAACTGTTCGCTTAAGAACAAATGCTTCTGTTACGAGTGTTTTTTCTACACGGAGCTTTTTGGCACCCGGAAAAATAGCCAAACAGTTGTAGACATTCTGGCTTTCAAATCTGTCTACTCCAAAGCGATACTTCTGTTGTGGTTCTAATTGTTTTGTGTTTAACAGTCGAATTTTTGTGCTGTTTGAGCCTTATGTACATTTTCATATTTTAGTTCAGTTCGGGTAACTGAGTAGTCGCCTATTGGGGAATAGCTGTTCACTCGGCTTACGACATGTTTTCATGGTATAAGTACTTAAGTGTCATTTAAGTTTTTTCCCACCCCTCGGTTTATGGAGTTGGAATTTCTTTCTGATTGCAATTTTTCCTGATCATTGCCTATTTGTACTTTTTTATCAGTAAGACAGTCCTCTTGTTTTTACTAAGAGTTCCCCAGTCCAAGTTTATCTCAATACGGACACTGGTCAAGTCATATAAGATTAGTCTTGTTACAAACAGGGTGCATGATATCAAGACGATAAAATTTATACCAAATGCTTTTATTAGCCTGAATAATTATGGATTCAGAGAGAATTTCCATATTCTTGAACTGGACTAGCCTTATCTGTAAAAACTTTTACATAAATTAATCTTGCGTAAGGAGAATCTTCAAGAATGCAATTATAAAATGCCCATTGATTAATTAACCCAAATTTGTATTTTCTAAGCATATGCGACTTACGTAAGCAATGCTGTCTTAGCTCAAAGATTGAAATCTCACCATTCAAGGACTTGACCAGCCTCATCTGTAGAAGCTTATAATTAAATCGTGGAAGGAGAACCGAGAATCTTCAAGAATGTAATAATTAAGTTTTCCTTTATTACCATAAAGTTGTATTATTTTTTTCTTAGCATTTGTGGTTCATTACGAAAACATGTCCATGCAATATACCGGTACATATTTTTAAGTTAAAAAAATGAAAATTTTCAGTAGATTTTTATATATATATTTTTCTTATTTATGCTCAAAATATAGATTATTCGCACACAGTAGAACCGCCTCGGCGAGGCGGTTCTAACGGGTTCCCACAATCTATGTTTTGGAGCAAAAATAAGAAATATAGGTATACCCGTGCATACCCCAGTTTTTCTAAATAAAATGTGGTTTTAGGGGGGTATATATTGCATGGACATGTTTTCCTGATGTACGTGAGTAAGTTCAAGGATTGGAAAGTAAAGTACTATATGTGTCATTACGAAGTAAAATTCTGTTCCTAAAATATCTTATATTGTAGACAAGTTTCTATATATATTCAGTAGTGCAATCGCATTTTTGTATAATGATCTGTCTAAAATTGGCATTATATAAATAAACTTTCAAGAAATATTTACACACGTCTGAGACACGTGGGCTTGTATTTTTTGAAACGAATATATACCCACTGTGTGACTTACCGGTCGAAAAGAACCTGATAGCACTTTCTTTTCCAAAGCAGTTGTGCATGGCCCATTCATTAAATTTTGATACAAACTGGATTCATAATCCTTCGTGATGGTAGAACATAAGACTCAGGAGAGACGTGCTGTCCGGTGGACCTTAAGTAACTATTCAAGATCAACTAGTGGTTCTTCATTACTGTGCCAATTGAATTGGCAGACCCTTGAAAAGAGACGAGACGATCAGTGACCCGACCGTGTTTATTCTACAAAACTGTCCACTGCCTAGTAGCTATACCCATCCCAGACTACATACAGCCCAATACAAGGATCTCCCGATATTGCCACTCTATGACTTTCAGGCAAATTCATACTGGCAATGACAATTACAAGTACTCCTTCTTTTCACTGGCAGACGTGCAGTGGAATGCCCTCTATGCCAGTGCTGCAGCTTCTCCAAGTCTTGAATAAAAATAAAACTGAGATCCTTTAAGAGCAGTGAAGACATTAATGTGAAAGGGGATGGGCCATACCGCGGTTTCGATAACTAAAGTCTCGTCAGTGACCATTTAGATCTGGCACAATGGAGCCAAATAGAATTACTGCAATTTTGTAACTTTCAACAGGGTAATCGATACAAAGACTAGTTTTATCTAAATGGGACCAAGTCTTCAAGGCAGCAGTTGGAGAGCTGCAGCATCCCAAACCCTATACAGTGCACTGCTTATTTTAACCTGTTTTTAAATGTTTTAGACCCTTCACCCTCATCACTTTTATGCACTGTCTGTAACAGTAAGTGCCGATCAATCATAGCCATTTTTTTTATTTCCCCTTCATCATCGATCTAGTTTTTAACCTTTCATTTTGACACAGACTCATTATCATTTTTTTTTTTGCTTTTTCATTACCCTGACGCGCAGTGCCAGCCAGAAATGCTCGCGAGGGCGTAGGCAGTATTTGAAGATATATAGATAGAGAGAAAGGTCTTGTGTTCTACCTACCTTCGCAAAATAATATTATTGGGCAATACATTTTGGTTTAGATCATGACTAAGGACCCTTCCAAGGAAAGGAAGGGTGCAACTGAAAATGTAAACATTCGCAATGGTTAGAAAATTGCGCAATCACAATAATCCTGCTCCAAAACCGCGGTTTGAAAAACAAAAACAAGTTGATAATCAATAAAACACAGAGAACATTTAGTCAACCAGCGAGCAGCTATTTACCAATATGTGGCCAACTTAGTTTGTTAAGCTACCTAAAGTAAATTAATCCAAATGATGACTCATCTGATTGCATTATATTATCGTGGTTAAAAACAATTTACAATGATTGACGTGCATCTTCAAGAACTTCCCATTTTCAAAACTAAATGAACATGTCACTCCTAATGTTGGGTAGGAGTTCCAAAAGGAAAAAGACAGCGTCAAGAAATGACCATGGCTGATTACTGGGACGTAATACTACAAATTAAACGAAACACATGACACAATTTCAAATGGCACAAATGTTGTTACTGCTTCCAAAGGATCAAACTTTTATATTTTATCCTTTAAAATATAAAGAAAGGTACAAGTAGGCAAAGATCAGGAAAAGGCGCAATCAGAAAAAGATTCTCACTCCAAAAACCGAGGTGGGAAAAAACCGAACTAACAATCAGGTACTTATACCATGAAACATATCGTAAGCCGAATGAGCAGCTTTTTTCCCAATAGGTGGCCACTCAGTTACCTTAACTAAAATATGAAAACATACATAAGGCGCCAACAGCACAAAACACTTTTAAACACCAATACATAAAACAAAAAGAACCACCACAGAAGTATCGACTTGGAACGATCAGTAACACAAAGTTACTGGCGGGCTTAAACCGGTTTTACAGGTACCTATCCCGTATTTGCAATAAAGTTTTTGCAATAAATCTGTATTTGCAATAAAGATTAATTTGATTTTAAGAGAAACTTGGTATTGAAAATGAATAAAATTTGATTAAACTCTGACGCTAAGCTGCTTTTTGAAACAAATTTAAATTGAATTAATCTGAAACGCCTCCGTGAAATTGAAGCAGTTTCTGGAGCCTGTATCGTGATACAATTCTTAATACATGTATATGATATTTTTCTTTCTTATGCATTTGTATTTCTGGATTTGTATATGGCAAAATACTGAATTATTTGATATATTTTTATTTCTCAGGGGACATCAATGAATGATGAGATCAACGTCACACGAAGGCAATAACAACGACGTCAAAAATGACGATAAAGATCGCGAAAAAAAGGTGATTCCCTAATAATAAAACATGATCTATAAAGAAAAAAAAACAAAAGTAAGCAAGGATCGGAAAATGACGCAAACAAAACCCGGGATGGGAAAAACAAACTAACAATCATGTACTAATACATGTACTAAGAAAACACAGTGAGCAGTTATTTTCCCAATAGGTGGCCACTCAGTCACACAAACTTAACTAAAATATGAAAATATACATGAGGTGTTTACAGCACAAACATTCAACGCTAAGCCATAAAACAATTAGAATCACCAGAAGTGGCGCTTTTGAACGATCAGTAATATAAAATTTCTGGCATGCTTAAATCGATTTTACAGGCGCCTAACCGGGCCTCAGCTTCTGTAGTGGTTCACAACAGAATTACAGGCAAAGTGCAATTTAAAATAAATGCTTAATAATGTGATAAAGATAAGTCCTACAATAACTGCTTTAAAAATAAAATAAATAATAAATAATAATCACAATAATATTTTGAAATCCATACTGTTAGGGAAAGCAGTATTTCAAACACGCATCAAACTCGCACCCAAGTACGTTCTAGACTTTTCCAGTCATATGAAATTCCATCAACTGGCAACCTCATTAATTTTCAAGATTTGTCATACAAAAATATGTCTGCTTTTGTGATTGTGATAGGGCTTGATGTTGTCCCTGAAGTTACTTTTCAACTGTCTAGGTGTTTTACTGAAATCTAAAACTGAAACAATGATCTGAAATAAAAAGTAAAATTGGGTTCTTTTAAGAGCAGGGAAAACGTAAATGATTGGATAGGCCATACCAAGGTTTTGGCTACTCAAGCCTCATCAGTGACCCTATAAATCTAGCAACATAGAGTCAGAGACAATTACTGCAATTTTACAAAATTTAACTGAAATGTAAATACATTAACAGGCAAAAAAAACTGAACTTATAAAAATGTTCAGATGAATAAATCTAAATTGAGCAAGAATTTCTGATTTTTTCAGAATATTATCTCTAATCCAAAAGGAACAAAAGGAAAATGTAATCTGCTCTGTGGATGATGTACAAGGAGACTTTTAAGGGCCACAGTATGGCACAAGACCAGCTGCAGTAATAGCAAATGGAAAATAAAACTGAGTTCCTTTAAAGGCCTAGGTGAACTATAAAATGAGAAATTAGGTAGCTTATCTCAGTATTTGTGTAGACACCAAAGGGTTAACATTTGCAGCAGCTCCTAAAGATCCAATAATCAATTTGATTGGCTGTAGCCGCTACCTGTTGAATAACTAATATATGCTCCCTTGTAAAATAGATAACCATACCTTTGCCCATACCTGTGATTAATTTTATTGCTCTTTCATTCAACAGATAAGGTCTCGGGGATTATCAATAAGACAATAAATATGACAATAGCTGCACAGTAGCTTGTCTCTACCTGTATTACGCGTCTGAATAAGGTTATTAATCTTGTCGACCGGTGGCTGACTTAGGCCTTTAAGAGCAGAGAAACATTAATGAGATAGGGGATGGGCCATACCACGGTTTCGGCTACTCAAGCCTCATCAGTGACCCTGACTTCAGAAAGTTTCTGAATAATATCTCGTAAGTGTGACTTTCCTTTAGATTTAAATTAACTGTAACCTTACATTTATTTTTGTAAACAGTAAATCAAACATTTTTTAGTAATTTTGTTCTGGATTAGACGAGTTTCACAGACAAGGAAATACAGCTGTAGGACACAGATTGTGGAGTTCATTATCCAAATCGTGATTCATCAAAATGACAAGAGGCTTAGAATCCATCCAAGGATTTAAAACGACTTTGATTCAAATTTGGAAATTGTACAATTAAATTCAAAGCCCCAACAGGCATATCACTGTACTTTTGAATTGAGAAGAGATTTGAAAAGTATACACATGGAAAAAGCAAGAGGAAAACTGATTCTCGATTTTTTTGTTCGTTTGAAATATAAAAACTTAAAATTCTATTGACGATATTCTAAAATCTTATCATCTTCGTGAACAATTGAACAATGTCAAGTAGAATTGCTATAATTACATAGCTTATTACGGTGTTTAATTGCTTGTACGTTGATAACATTCAAAGGCTAAATTTACATGATAGACTAGTGATTTATAAGTATGGACATAGAAACAACAAATCTAGTGGAAGAATGTAATTGCGATTTCTGGAGCTCGAACTATTGCAGGAAGATACAACAAGCATAAAATCGTCAGCATTCCTCATGTCGCATGCGAATTTTGACCTAATCTTTAATGTACCTAAGGGATATCAAAAGGTACAAGAAGGTAATGATCAGGAAATGGTGCAAACGAACTAAGTTCTCATTCCCAAAGTCGAGCGGTAGGAAAAAAAACTTAAATGACACTTAGGTATTTATAACAAGAAAAGAAATCGTAAGTCGAGTGAGCAGCTATTCTCCAATAGACGGCCACTCAGTTACCTGAACTTTAAACTAGAAATATGAAAACGTGCATAAGGCTCAAACAGCAAAAAATTCGACTCCAAAACACAAAACAAATACAACTACAGCAGAAGTATCGCTAATACAAAATTACTGGGGGACTTAAAAAGGTACTGGTAGGCAAAGATCAGGATAAGGCGCAATCAGAAAAAGATTTCCACTCCAAAAACCGAGGTTTTACATGGTCCAAACCTTGCCCTCAGCTTCTGCAGTGGTACAATTATACACCAGTATAAACAAACAATATGGAAATCATGTGAAGAAAATATTAAACATAGGTACCAACATGTAACTTATATAACGGAAGGCAGGGTGAGCAGCTGTTGACGTGAGGTGGTCACAGTGCTAGTTTGGACAGAACAAGTATAAGCGAAGGCTAAGTAAACAGCCAAATGATATTCAGCCAAAACCATAACTGGATCTCTGCTGCTTTGAGTACGTGCAACCTCATATTTTGACCTTATAATAACATTATAGATGGACATACTTACCGACTATCAAAAGGGGGGCGTGCATTAGAGGCCAAAAATGGCCCCGAACCGAGCTGAGTGACATTGATGTGAAATATAGCCTGGCTATTGCTCTTCATAAAAATAAGAATAACAAATGTGTATGACCTTTCTCATAGGTATGACATTTGGTAAAAAAAACATTACCCATTCAAAGCAATGTCAATATAGATATATCAGCTGATGGGGAAAATGATCATGTCATTGCTTTTACCTGTTGTAGACCACTGCAATTGGTATCAATTTAGAGCTTAAACGCCTGCCTTGCATTATTTGGTGTTATTATGCGAACTGTGTTTAATTTGCATTATGATAATTTAATTTGCATATGAGAATCCATTTACATCTGGCACAACTGCAGGTCGTGGTTGGGTTGTAGTTTGGAATCTACATGATCAAACCCCATATTTTGGAGATAGTTTGCTGTAGTGATAGTTTGATCATTGGCTGTGTAGTATCCAGAACTTGTACTTTACCTAGTGCCTGATACCAAAGTGGGGTGAGCCTAAATGGGCTGAAAATACTATATACAATACAATACAGGTTGCTATGGAAACCATGTTATTCTTCATAACACAAAAAAGTGTGTCTTTGAAAAAACTCTTATTGTATTTCGGGGGTCCCAATCAACAATTTATGACACGTCAGAATATGTGTTCGGGTGCTGGGTAGAACTAATTGTCATCAGGCCTTATAATAATGGCTTCTCATTTTGAGTGAAAAGCAAGTATTCTATAGAGCATTTTTTTAATAATTAGGTATGAGCCCAGCTAAATACAAAAATATTTCCATATTTTGTGCATCTTAGTGATACTAATCTTCTATGCAAATTGTTTTGGTATTTCGATTGGCTGTATGTAAACTTCTCTGTTAAAACTCTACATTGTGGTCTAAATGGCAATTTTCCTACTTTTGCCCATATTGGCGGCCATTTTGTGTTACCATAGCAACCATAAAAGTCAAACTAATATTAGATAAAGACACTTTGATCATTCATCTATAATTAAAACATGCAGGATAAAATGCTGAACAGCAACTTTTATTTTTTAGCTTTAAGGTAGGCAAGAAAACCCTGTTGATGCACGTACCCCTTTAAAAGTGATGATTTCTCCAAGAAAAAATGACGTTCAATGAATCTTTTTCCTAGATTTTTCTAAGTGTACGTCTATATTGGAAAATATAGGGCAATGCACAACATTGCAGCACGAACATTCCAATGAATAGGTGTATCTAAAGGTTAAACTAGTGACACTGGTCGTAAAGGCGATTATCATAGAGTCTGACATGATATATGTCTAGCAACGAGTACCTAGAAGCCTGATATGTTGACGTTGATTGCAGCCACAATTTCTAAGAGTTGATGTCGTCGAATGTTTGTTATTATATTAGCTTTATTCCTTTAATGACACGATTGATACTTTCCTGGCGAATCCATTTAGTGTAAAAACAATTTTATTAGCCAGTAAGCATGGCTGATGAAATGACCACACCTCATAGTGAAATTATCAGGATAAGATCTTAATCATATTGAGCCGCGACGCGAGAAAACCGGTCTTCGGGGTTTCCGACCAGGTCCGACACAAACTGGCCTGTACAGTCACAGAAGCAGGCTAGAGGCTTGAAATTTTGGCTATAAGTAGAAGAGGAATTGTACTATCCGAGTAGCGAAAACAAAGGCGCTGATCAGCTTCGCGGTTACCGCGAAGCTGATCTGCGCCTTTGTTTTCGCATAGGCAAAAGTCCGGTTTTCTTGCGTCGCGGCTCATATTACAGCGAGCAATTACCCATCAGCCCAGGGCCCCAGTACATCTCTCAGCTACATGTACATATCAAATCTAATATAGGTATGCAATGGTCAACACTCAAATGGCTAAAAACAATAACTAACCAGGAATATGCACAAGAGCAGTGAACATATGAAAAAGGGAATGGGCCATATCGCAATTTCGGTTATTTAAGCCTTTTAAATGACCCTATAGATTAAGAAAGATGTAGCCAAAGACAATAACTGTAATTTGAAACTTTCAACAGTGTAGTCGATAAAAAAGACTGGCATTATCCAAATGAGGCCAAATATATTAAACGTTGGTTAGAAAATGAATCTAAACCGATAATATTTTTTGATTTCTCAGAATACCCTGGCTGATCTCAAAGGGCCAAAAGGAAACTATAATCTGCACTATATGTCATGTATGGGGAGACATTTTAGGACTGCAACACGGCAAAACCACAGCTCCTGTAATAGCAGTGTAGTCGATACAAAGAGTAGTATTATCCAAATGGGGCTAAATATTTTAAACGTTGGTTAGAAAACAAATCTAAACCGATACAGTTTTTTTGAAACATTATCACAACGCGAACGATTCTTGACAGACGATGCCATAATGCATGTAAATGGTGCATATAATCTACGTGGGTTGAACACTGACGGACTATTATTGTCATTTTCGTATTTCATGTTCCATATTGGGATGCAATTGTGTCTAATTTCAGTTAAAAGTGCAAAAGGACTTAAAACGCTGTTTCAGGTTACATTAAAGTATACAAAACTTAGAAGCTCTACCACTAGACATGCGTGTGAATTTTCACGTTTATTTATGATCGCATGGTGATATTTTAGTTTATTTCTTATCAAAACTTCAAAACGGAGACTAAATGCATGATGTGAAAGAAAGAGAAGGGTCCCCATTAATACACTTGACCCAGATAGCATACATGTACCCCTGCATTCCCTAGTTTTGCTATATAAAAGTGGGGTATAAGGGATTATTCATGTTTTCCTGATGTCATCTTATCGCATCGTATCACCATGGTCAAAAACACTTAACCAGGATTGTCGCGCAGCTTCGAGAGCTTACTGTGTTCAAAATTTATTAAACTAATGTTGGGTAGACGCTTCATACGGAAAAGACAACTCCAAGAAATGGTCGTTGCTGGTGACTAAGGCGTAAGATTTTAACTCATACGAAATAAATGCCAAAAATCCCTCAACAGACCGAGAAATCTGTTTTTTTTTTTTTAAATGGTTTGTTTGATTTAAAGACAAATTTGGTATTGAAAATTGAAGAAATTTGATTTAACTCTGTCGCTAAGCTTCTTTTTGCAAAAAAAAAAAAAAAAAAAAAAAAAAAAAAAAAAAAAAAATCTGAAACGCCTCTGTGAAATTTGCAACAATTTGAAGAGTTTACTGATCGTTATTGATTTGTTAAAAAGGTACAAGTAGGCAACGATCAGATTAAACCCTTAATATGTTATTATCGTCTTTCGTATACATTTCTATTTCTAGATTTATCATATGTGCATTATGAACACATGTCTATACAATAAACAAATCATTTTTCAGCCGTAAAAACAGAAAATGTCTATGTAAAGAAGAATGCTACTTTTTAATATTCTTTTTTTGAAATAAGAAAAAAATATCCTGTAAACCCCAGTTTAACTAAGTTAAAATGGGATTTAAACGTGTACTATTTTACACGGCGATGTCAGGGTAGTTGTGTTGTGGTTGTTATAGGGTTGATTTTGTCCAAGAGGTTACTGTTCAACTGTCCCGGTGATTTACTGAAAAAAAATGTTCTGACAGTCTCAGAATAATATCTGATAAAAATGACTACGAATCAAAGTAGTGTTTGATCTTAGAATACAATTTGTAAAAAGTAAATCAAACAACAGTTATTTCGAATGCATTTGTTCTAAACTAATTATTTTACAGACAAGAAAATACGGCACAAATTGTGAGTTGTCATGTTAATTATCCAGGTATGGTTCATAAAGATAGTAGATACATTACGAAAACTTGCCCATGTAATAATCAGACAACTTTTGAAGCAGTAAAACTAAATATTTAATTGAAAAAAAAAAAAAAAGATATTTCCGACAATTTGCTCAAAACATTGATTGTGGATACACGTTTCCCTTAATCTATGCTTTAAAAGTGAGGTTTAAGGGGTATACATGATATGGACATGTTAACCTGGTAAAACACTGAGTAAAAATATTAATGAGAAAGGGGATAGACCATGCCATTATTTCGGCTACTTATGTCTAGTCAGTAACCCTTTAAATTTGACAATATGGAGCCAATATGAAGTAATTTTACACCTTTCAACAAGGTAGTCGATACTTAGACTAGTATTATCCACATGAGACCAAATATAGATCAGAATCGATTTAAGGATTTAAAATGGTTTTGGTTTAAATTTAGGAAAACCCCAACCCAGAAGGCATAAGAAGTAATATAAATCAAAATATCTGAAGAAAATGGCTAAAAAGGCCCAAGTAGGCAAAGATCAGGAAAAGGCGCAATCAGAAAGAGATTCCCACTCCAAAAACCGAGGTGGGAAAAACCAAACTAACAACCAGGCACTTATACCATGAAACATATCGTAAGCCGAAAGAGCAGCTATTGTCCCAATAGGTGGCCACCCAGTTACCTTAACTTAATTAAAAATATAAAACCATACATAAGGCGCCAACAACACAAAAAAATTTTAAACACCAAGACATAAAACAAAAAGAACCACCACAGAAGTATCGCCTTGGAACGATCAGTAACACAAAGTTACTGGCGGGCTTAAACCGGTTTTACAGGATCCTAACCTCACCCTCAGCTTCTGCAGTGGTTCATAACATTTAGTAAGTTCTTCGGTCCTCGTGGTGAATCTCTAACTAGACAATGAATCATCAAGAACAAACAAATAAATCAAGATAAACATCCTGATGAATCAAAAACAAGGACTCATAGATTGAGTAAGCTGCCCGACGATGGAGATCTCTGGGCGCCGAATAACCTACTAACTCCGGAGCAAAAGAAAAACACAAGTTGGACCCCGGTCGGCCAAGCAACAGACAAGAAGCTTCGGCCCCAACCAACTAAAATGAAAAGCTTTAAGTCGGGGCCATCATAGAGTCTGACGCCCGACCCACCGGCGTGCAATTAAAGAAGGCAGCACAGTTATCAACCATGATTGGGTTAAAAACTAAGCATGCAGACTGTCGCATAACATTCAAGTTATAATCTATACGTCTGTAACGTGTTATGATTTTTCTGAACTGAAAAGAAAAATCATTAATTCCTATAAGTTTCTTAAATTTGTAAACTAAGTCACCATAAAATTCAGGTTCCGAAAGGCCCTCACTTAAAAGTGTCTTAAATCCAACATTATATTTGGAAATCAATTCATAGTGTCTACGATAAAATTTAGAAAAGGTTTTTCGAAGTTTATGATACCGATAGCCCTGTTGGAGAAGTTTGGCCGTTAAACATTTATTTCGAGCGTTGAAGTCTGTAACATGATTGCAGACTTTAGCAAACCTAATAATTTGCGAAATGTAAACACCATAAGAAGCACGACGAGGAACGTCACCATCCAAAAAAGGAAAATTTACTATATCAAAATCAAAGTCATCGCGCTTATCATAAATTTTAGAAGAAACAAATCCATTTGCAACAGAAAGATGTTGATCTAGAAAGGGGGCTTCGGTATCTGAGATATTGGCTTTGTTCAACTGAAGTTCAGGTGGATAAATTTGATTGACCATACCTTCAAAATAAGGGTTGTCAATGTTCAAAAGGTGCTCGAGGTACCTAGATGTGGAATTAAAAGCCTCGATAACATCAGCTTGATTATCATGGTTGAGAGAATCCATGAAATCTCTTTCGTAGCAGTATAAAAATAAATCCGCTACGAGAGGTGCGCAATTTGTATCCATCGGAATTCCAACAATTTGTCTGTATAACTTGGTCCCAAATCTAATATAAATATTATCAAGGAGATAGGACAAGGCGTCGCACACATTCTGACATGACTAAAGTGTATACCGACTTTGGTCAGAGGAAGTGAAAAAAGCCTTTCTGTCATTACATGCCAAATAAAGTGAACCATAGTTTTTAATGCCCTTTTGAAGTATATTTGAAATGTAAAATAATAAAAATCAATGGAGGACGGACATATTTGTGGATATATGTATTTAAGGTCAACCTTGTGATACAAATGGTTTCGGAGATCACCGAGGATGATATCTAACAAATATATGACAACGAGTGTCTGGATGTCTGATATGTTGTATTTGAATGTAGTTAACATTCTGTAGTCGTACATGTAGACAGGCGGTCATCTTATAGCAAATTTATGTTTTCTAAGATAATTGACAATTTCTCGGCGAATCCTTTTATTTTAGATTAGACTATAAAATTAGCAAATAAGCATTGCTAACAAAATGAAGTCATAACCTCATTGCGAAATCATCCGATAAAGAATATTATCAAATTACAATAAGAACACTTTTTATCATAAACCAATCTAATATCTTCATATGATCATCACTCTAAAGTTTTAACACAATAAAATGGAACATGCAGAATTGTCTACATATCGCATAGTACATGTTTTCATGTAAAGGTTGGAATTTATATTTAGTTTTCACATGAATATAAAACATATTTCAGACAACAGATTCAAACAGATCTTATTTAGGAAAATGACATAATGAATGTTTATGATGCATTTATCTGCGCAGGTGCACCGCAGACAAACTATAATTACCATTTATGTATTTAATGTTCCATATTTGGATGCAATGGCGTCTGATTTCAGTTAAGATAGCAGATTATGAGCATAGGTAGAATAATGTACTCAAAAATGCCAACAAAACCAAAACTAAGCCAATTTTTTGGATTTGGACTGCCAAGTATTAAGCGTTATATAACAAAAATAACCGGAAATCGACATGTCTTTCTATCGGTCCAGACGGCGATATTTTCTCCCAAAATCACACTTTTGAATGAAGGGGAGATGTTTAAAAGCTCATTCTTTGACAGCCTGCCTATAGCAAGCCAGTTATAGTTTCTATTCATTGCGAGAAGTGAGTTTTATACTTTGGAAATAATCCAAGATGGCTGCCTCATGAAGATCCGTTTTGCTCTATTTTCCTTCCGCTGGCTATAAAAATTTTAATCAATGTAGACAAGTGCAGTGTAATGAGACAAAGTTGGAATTATAAGGAATGAATTATTATTTTTGTTGATTTTATCGATGTGTAAACTCAGGCGAATCACTCACAAACTTTTTCATAAAGCCCTCCGGGCTTTATTTAGTTTGTGAGTGATTCGCCTGAGTTTACACATCGATAAAATCAACCAAAATAAAATTCATTCCTATAATAAAACAGGATCCTGAACAAAATATAGTATTAAGCTTACTTGCAAACTTGAAAAAGCTGTTCATTTGGAGCGTTCATAGATTTTGAAATCATTTTCGTCAAAGATTTTTGAAAAGCTTAAACTTGTAATAATTAAACGATTCAAACTTAAATTTTATGGCTCGGAACATGGAAACTGTGTTTAGTAGAATGATCTTCACTAACACCCCTTACATTGCAAAGCTACTCATAAATAAGTAGTATAGACACTAAGCTTAATCAAGCAATGAGAAGTTAGTTCGATTTTCGTTTTTCGATATTCAAAAAAAGAAGTTAGTTCGATATTCGTTTTTCGTTTATCGATATTCAAAAAAGAAGTTAGTTCGATATTCGTTTTTCGATATTCGCCCCCCTTGGCGTTTTTGTACTCAAACTTGTACTGTAGCGAACGTGCTCATTGCGAATATCGTGCTCGCAGTGGAGGTTCTCACTTTCACCCTTTGCAAACTTGAGCACAAAAACGTTTTTTTTTTTTTTTTTTTTTTTTTTTTTTTTTTTTTTTTTTTTTTGAATATCGAAATACGAAAATCGAACTAGCTTATTTTTTAATATCGAAAAATGAAAAACGAATATCGAACTAATTTCTGTTTTTGAATATCGAAAATCGAAAATCGAACTAACTTCTCCTTGCCGCTTAATCACCTGTTGTAGAGACTGATCAGTATCAACAGTATGCAAACAATGCTTATCACAAGCTTTAACAAGATTAAACGCATACTCACTTAAAACCATCTGTCGAATCTTGTAGAAACTTGATACAGGCAAGCCAATAATCTGGAGCCAAGCATCCAGACAAATGGCAGTGGTTCCAATCATGAAGATGAATTCGATAGTTCCGTTCTCATGTGATTCTCTGTAAACATTTAAACAGTTTTGTAGTATTATCGAAAACATGTTGTAATTTAAATTGCTGTACTAGTACGCGCATTGACGGAAAAGTCTTTATTAGGCAGTGACCGCCTTTCTTATTTTATTGACATATAAATTTAAGCATCACATTGGCATTATTCTAGAGGTGACTTATCATGTTGAGCATGTGACCAAGATTTCATTATCAAACTTTCGTTCCCCCTACCCATGGTGGCTTAAATAAAATTTGGCTTTCATTGCCCGAGCGGATCTTTAAAAAGTTTGCATGGACGACAGACCGGCCAAGGCTAAGAGATGACTTTGACCTGAATTAGTTACTTACCTTATGACTGCAATGTTAATCATGGGGAGTTATTTTTCATACATGTATCTTACTGCACGTGCAGTGTCTATGGCAGTATAGAAAATACTTTCACACCTGTCTGGAGGTAAGGAAAGTACTTTCACACCTGTCTGGAGGTAAGGAAAGTGATATCTGCACACTTGTTACTCGGCTTTTATCCCTAAGTTTTATCATTTGATATTTATAGCTATATAATAATATAGTATGTTTCGGTATAGGGGTGGGGGGAGTGTTTCTAACGTATGGTCCCCAATACTGCCCTTGAGTCACTTTCTTTACCCCCAGACAAGTGGTGGAAGTGACATTCCTACTCTCCGACAGCTGATAAAAACTCCACTAAAACCGTGGCCATGCCATTTCGACTCCGACTTCCATCCCAATGTAACTGCTTTTAAATCCTTGTTTGAGTAGTACTGAATTAAAGATTTGTCGAGTGCGCATGAATATCGATTGCAGTGCACTGATCGGACTGGGCAGTTGCATTGAGATGAGTGTCTTTTCGAGTTGGAAGTTGGTTTCTGATTCTCGTATTAATGTTAGTGCGTTATTGTTGTAAAAGTGCAAGAACAATGAAAGAGATACCAATTTCACATATTTTTGAATTGCGGAAATCTTAAACGACCAACTGTATCCCTTATACTCACTGCTTATGGAGGTGTAGATAGTCCATCACCCATTGCTTGTACTCTAACCTAGATAGTGGCATGACCTGTTCCCGTACACATTTTATCTCGGCAGCCATGGATGTTGCACATCTTGCCAGACAGAGCAAGGTACAGCAGTAGATTGCTTGTAGAATGTCAAGCGACAGATACTTTGATTTTCGACCTAAATAGATACAAATGACACCAAAAAAGCATTAAGTTTTATGCACATAGTATTTAGGAACTTCCTAAATGCTTTCAATATGCAGATGAAGAAAATTCAAATTGACATTTTAGCATTTTTTTACCATTTTTAGCCTTTGTGATTGCTAACTTGGCTGACCTTGACCTTTTTTAAAATGTGGGTCAAATGAAAAAATGTGAATAAGCATTACTTATTGAATACTCCCGCAGGGTAACTGTCATTATACAAGTACTATGAAAGAAATATGAACAATTAAAGAAAATGCATCCTCAAGTTTCAAAATCATAGGTCTTCTAGCTCTGGAGAAGATTTTTAAAGTTTTTTTTTTTCTATTTATAGCCTTGGTACCCATCTTGGTCATGTGACCTGGACCACTTATATGAATATTTGTTCCTACTTCCTACGTATCCTCCATATAAAGTTTGACTTTGATTAGTCACTTGTACCGTGAAAACGTATCGTAAGCCGAATGAGCAGCTATTTTCCCAATAGGTGGCCACTCAGTTACCCAAACTTAAATAAAAATATGAAAACACACACAAACCGCACAAAAAACTTTTAAACACCAATTCATAAAACAATAAGAACCACCACAGAAGTAACACCTTGGAACGATCGCAATCAGTATTATAAAATTACTGGCGGGCTTAAATCGATTTTACAGAGCTCTAATCTCACTCTCAGCTTCCGCAGTGGCTCAATGATATACAAGAAATAAAAAAAAAATCAAATGAAAATACTAAACAGGGGTTCCAACGTTTAACAAGAATAACAGAAAGCAGGGTGAGCAGCTATTGAAGGTAAGGTGGAAAACTGTAGAAAAAGTTTAATTCCCCGCCAAAGCACTTTCTAGCTATTCTACAGATGATACAAAGAACAGAAACTCTCAAATAGCTAGACCCTGACAAATGCAAAGTTTCATGAAATTCCATGAAGATATTTTTGCGATTTTAAATGAAATGCATAAAGTCGGGCATTATGTAGAATCACAAGGTGAAGTACTTCTAAAAGAACTAGAGCCTAGCCCTAAATTTATAATCCTTCGTGCGAGTGTCCCATTTCTCCAGACTCCTACATTTTGCATGCAAAGTATCAAAATGTTTCTTTGAAAACTGTGTACAAAATTTCATGAAATTCCATACCTGTTCGCTGTGAAGACGGTCCACTGCTTGTTGATGCATCAAGGTTCATCTTTGATTTCCTTTTTCCTAAAATGAAACTTAAGTCCAATTCATGTGCACCAAAATACACGCGTGTAAATATACTTCGGTGTGCAAATTTTACTCTGGGTAAGCAAATAGTGCATATGAACGCGTTTACACACCGGAGTAAATTTACATACGGGTATATTTATTCCAGGGTCTGACCAGTTAACATGATTCTCCTGTGCTGTCAATGTTGATCATGTCCTACAACAATACATTGAAGCAGCCTATTTTTGTTTTGAAAATACAGAAAACTTAACAGAACAGGTTAAAACTGACAAAAACTCTTGGTGATAAAACCCATGTGAACGCAATTTAAATCTTCTTGTAGATTGATTTGCACACCGGAGTATAAATACACACCGGAGTATATTTACACGCGTGTATTTTTGGCGCATATGAATTGGACTTTAAACTAGAGACTTCTGTTTGTTAAGTATCATGTATCCACCATGCTTGTCACATACTATTGCCAAATAAACATATATTATATCATTATATATGACCATATTTCAAGCCATAATGGCCATCTTGGTCACGTGGCCTGGACGACGTTTGAATAGACGATGTTTGAATGTTACGGTCGTATGTAATTATATAGCTCCACTCAAATTTTGAATACAAACTTTCTTTCCCCGTGTCCATAGCAGCTCCACACAAAATTTGGCGTTCATAGGCCAAGTGTCTTTGACATTGTGGATGACGGACTGTGGGTATACTATAAGCTCACCTGTTAAACCAAAACGTGCATATTGTCTGGAGGAAACACAACGCGTCTAAAGCTGCAAAACAGAGATCTCCATGAGTGGCCTTAGAAGCTGGATCAAAGAAATGCTTACTTTTACTTGATCTCCTACTTGCATTATCATCAGAGTCGGAAGATTCAGAGCTGTCATCAGAAGCACTGTCATTTGATTCTTCTTCATTTACTGCAAATGATTCCAATATGATTTAAATGACTGAAAATGTATACCGTGGTCACTATAGCTCGAAATTGACCTCAGATGCGTCAAAAGATTGATGTCCATTAGGCTGCGGTCACATAGGAGTAGACTATTCGGGTATACGGTGTACGTTTTTGAGGGCACGCGAATACTTGAAATCAAACATTATGATTTCCTTATACCGGGTCACATAGGAGGACACTATTCGAAAATGTCGAATTGGCGCGTATAGGTGCGTATAGTATAGAATAGTGGGAATCGAACAAGTTCGATTTTCGTATAGCGTATAGTGGTTTTGCTGGTCTGAATTTTGTATTTACACGAGTTTAAGAGCGTTTGGCTAGAAAACTAAGTTAAAAACAATTTTTACACAATAAAAGCATATATTTGAATCCTCATGAATATGTAGAACACCGAATTTTCAACTTTTTTTCATACTCACGAAAAGAGCACACTGACATCACGTGCTACTTCTATGTGAACCGCCGTGCCTGTATAGCGTGCAGCGAATACCGAATAGCATATAGCGAATACCATATACCGTATACCGTATATTTCTATGTGAACGCAGCCTTAGGCTGCGTTCATATAGAAATATACGGTATACGGTATTCGCTATACGCTATTCGGTACTCGCTATACGCTATACGGGCACGGCGGTTCACATAGAGGTAGCACGTGCTTTCAATAATAGCTTTATGAGAATTTATTTACGTTGTTTTACACATTCATGAGGGTTCAAGTATATGACTTCATTATGAAAAATCATTTTAACTTATATTTCTATAGCAAAACACTCTATAGCTTGTGTAAAATAAAAATTCAGACCAGCAAAACCAGTTGTCACACACTATACGCTATACGAAAATCGAACATGTACGATTCCCACTATGCTATACTATACGCACCTATACGCGCCTATACGAACTTTTCGAATAGTGTCCACCTATGTGACCCGGTATAAGGAAATAATAATCACGGTTTGATTTCAAGTATTCGCGTGCCCTCAAAAACTTACAGCGTATACCCGAATAGTCTACTCCTATGTGACCGCAGCCTTATGCTGCAATCACATAGGAGTAGACTATTCGGTATACGGTGCACGTTTTTTTAGGGCACGCGAATAGCTGAAATCAAACACTAGGATTTCACAAGTATAAGCTTTAACAAAAAGCTTGGTCTACGCTTGGCATATATAAATTAGAATGTCAAAGAATCTGACCGTACTCCCATTTCATCGTGGTGCATTTGTCTGAACAGAAATAAAACGCTGCGCGGTCAAAGCATTCATACCTGACAATCGACCGTCACAATACTGTCGGTTCATTTCATTCCGTTGTGGCTTGGATAGAATGTAATTGGCTACATAAGTGGGGCGTGGTCAAAGCTTTCATTCCTGACCCGTCGGTTCATTTCATTCCGTTGTTGCTTAGATAGAATGCAATCATGCACCAATTCCACGAATTTAACAATTTGCCCCATTTTTGGTACCAACCGCACCATTGGTACAAATGTTACCAACCAAAGGGAGGTTTGCATGGGTGTTTTTGGGTGTTTACACGGTCCTTGGCGAAACGACCCGGAATCCTACTAACACGATGGTCAAGCCACTAGACTCAAACCGTGCAGTTGCAGTTGTAGAGAGGTGTATGAGTTGTCTTGTAAGTAGGTCAATCTCAAACATTAGAGTAGTCTACGCGCTGGCGCGTAGACAATAAAACCTGGTCATATAAGAGGGCACTTTTCGAAAAGGTGTGTTTAGGTGCTTATAATAATAGCAAAGTGAGAATCGTCCATGTTCGATTTTCGTTCAGCGAGTATAGTTCGGCAAAGGGGTTACTGTATGGGCGGCAACTTTAATATTCATATCTTGGCGTGGTCGGCTAGTCCATCTGTTCAAGTAGGGAGATAACAGAAAAGTCGAATTCAGTCAGCCTAGAGCGCTGTCACATATTTTACCGTTAAAGATCAGCTACCTATTTAGTCCAATCCAGTAAACTAGACAAACTCGGATTTTCATTTTAACGGACAACGTGTGAGTTGAGTCTTTCAACTGTATACCTTTAGCTTTTACCTAGGTCAAAAGTAGACCATACCCAATAACGTATGCATAAGGTAACGCCCATACAGTGACCTATTTGCCGAGCTATACCGAATAGCGAATACCGTATACCGTATATTGCTTTGTGATCGCAGCCTAAAGTAGCACGTGAAAGGTAAATCAGTACGAAATATCTCAAGTTTTCCGTTACACTTCGGTTGCTCGCATAGTAAGTATTTGTACTGTTACAATCTGAATACCCTTTCACGTGCTACTTCATGGGACTCGTCGATCTTTCGACGCACCTGACGTCAAATTCGAGCTATATACATAAACGTAGGCATTTATTTACAGACATGTTTCCTGACGAGTTCTCAATATAAGCACGTGCTATGTGTGGCACCCGGTACCAAGCATAAATAAAAGCCCTCTATATATTAATATAACATCGCGCGAATAGCCCGATTGCAATACACGGCCTTTGTCTTGATTAATATCGCATATGACGGGTATTTATGCAATAATTAATACGTGATTTTTATTAGAGAGATCGCGTCCGCTTATCCACACAAAAGTTCAACAAACAGAAACTACGAAAGGTTTGCGCACGGACGCTCAAGTTGCACGCTGGTCACAACATTGCTATGTGCACGTACATCCGTTTTAAAGCTTTCTGTTCACGATAAAACATTTAAAAATATTTTCTGTAAACACAACATTGACGATATTGACAATGCCCCTCACCCTGGTCCAATTTGCAAAATTAGATGAGTGCATGCTTCGTAATCGGGAGTTCGCGGGTTCGTGCTATGGCCGCTCCACACGACCAGACATCTTGTACCAGTGACTACCGTGCCTTACGGTGATCCATCACGATAACATGTCCGTGCAGTGTAACTCCCTTTTTACCCCACTTTTATATAGCGAAGCTGGGGTTTGCAGGGGAACAGAATTTCTCTTATGTTTGATCCATAATATTGATTGTGGGTACTCGTTAGAGCCTTCTCGCGGAGGCGGTATAACGTGTACCCACGATCAATGTTTTGAGCAATTATATAAGAAATATCAAAATGTTTCCACTGATTTTTTTTTTTTTTTTTTCAAATTTCATAGCTGAAAAATTCTCTGTACATTGCATAGGCATGTTTACGTAATGACCTCTTCTCTCAACATATTTCAAAACTAAACACCCACAACTAACAATAAGTCCGAAGATGGATTCTCCCCTAGAGAATTATTATTATCCGAAAAGAACAGGCAGCACATCCTATGTTTTATGCAAACAAATCGGTGCTGTACAAGATAATCTTTAAGAGTTGAAATTGTGTTAACAAAATACAGACTATGTTGGTGTGCATCGTTTTCTGTAGTGCCCCAAAGATTTCTAGGTGGCGATGTTGAAGGGGTTGTAATTCTTAATTTGCAAAGAGCTTGCGCATAACAATGAAACTATCCACGTAGACTACGTAGATTTGTATTTCTTAAAGTCCCCCTCCCCCACTCCTACTCGGGAAAGCTTTGCATTATACGAATATGTATGTGTGGCAGTGGATTTAAGTTTCAAACTTTGGCGATCAGCATGTGAATGGCAGAAGGCTTTCCTGTCGTATGGAGTGCCCGGGCCGCTTAACGTTACTGAACAGCGGTTCACTGATAGGCCTACTTGAACAAATACTGCAAAACGTCCTCTAAGCGGTGTGCTCGAAACCACCATGTAGTCCCATGAAATGGGGGCAACATCTCGACATGACTATAGCTGTTGACTGAGACTTTATCTTTGAAGGCTTGGCAGTAAATTCCATTGTCAGTTTTGTGTTTTGCACGGTCGAACTTTTTGCACAATGAATGCGTGTTGAGTTCACTGGAGAGTTTTTCGCATAAAAATGAATTTTGAGCAAAGACAAATATATGCCTGCTTCGACAATTATTTTTATCAGGCCACTTACCGTAATTTGCATAGGAAAACCTGCCGTCTTCAACTTCGTGAGTGACATCCGCCATTTTCTACTTTGATCCGCGTGACGGCGTGACGTAAATCGTAACGGAAAACTGACGTCATTTAGATCACGCGAAATTGACGTCATTGGAACGTGACTTCAAAATGGCGTCGTCAACGTTGCCAAAGCTGACTTGGGCCTTTAAATATACTGATAACAAGCTGTATATTATTATAAACTCATGTCCAATGCGAAAACCTAGTGGCGAAGAATATTCCCACGTCACTCTCATAGAAAGGGGACAAACTGCCAGTCAGGTGAAGGTAAAAATAATTAAACACAGTAACGTTATTCATCCCAAAGATAAACCCAATTCATGAAGCGTCAAGCGACTTAGCGGTGTAAAGTACTCTCGGTCTGCAATCCGTTTGAAAACCGATATCTTGATACAGGAGTGAAATATATTAGGAGAAAGAAACCATGTCCCGTGCCGCGATCGAATCCCGATTGCTGGCGTGACAAGCGACCACTCCAACCATGTCGCTAAAGCTAGCCCAACAGCGAGGCCTTATTTTAATAATATTCCTCCCCATTTTATCTTTGAGGGCTTGGCAGTGGAGAAGTGAAATTAAACCTTGAGAGCAGCATTCTCAGCAGGTAACACAAACAGAGTAATGCTGCTAAAAACATTACTCCTGCATCCGCACGCTCCCTGAATTCCACAAAGACTATACACCCGTATGCCACCAGGGCTATTAATAGCAAAAACCTTAAAAGATCTTCTTCTCTGGAACCGGTGGACCGATTTCAATGAAGTTTGGTATGTAGGCTAGTATCGGGGACGCCTGCCCATTATAGTTTCTATAAATCCTGACCTTGGGTTGACCTTGACCTATTTTACCGTAAGATCAGTTTTGGTCACATAGGCTTTTCAATGGGGAAAAAGTGAAAACATTGACTTTTTTCAGGAAGTTATGAAGCCTGTGACCTGAAAGTTGGCAGATACAAACAACGTATTGATTTAATGGAGCGGTGTGAGTATTCAAGGTCAAGGGCGTTTCTTGACCTTGGCCAAAGGTCATGTACAGTCAAGGACCAAAAGTATTTCCACAACGTCGGAAACTCCATAGACTTACATGTATTTTCATGTTTATAAGAAAAATAATTCCCCGCCTTCTAGCCAACGTATTTGTATGTTTTTGGTGTCATTCGAAAGGTACATAAATAACGCAATAAACAAAGGTCATTTGATGAAGTTTCGACATTGCGTTTTTAATATACAACAGTTTGAATTCTAATGAAATTTTGAAAAAGCCACTTTCCCATTGATGTCAATGGTGACGTTGCCCAAACACTGTCAAAATAAATCTAGATTGTTGTTTAAAATTTGATATTTTTGAAACGCATGATGATTCATGAAATTAATTGAAAATACATTGTTTATTGCTTTATTCATTTACATTTTAAATGACACCAAAATCATGAAAATATGTTGACCAAGAGAAACAGGATTTTTTTTTTTGTAACCATGAAAATACACGCAAGTCTATGGAATTTCTGACGTTGTGGAAATACTTTTGGTCCTTGACTGTATATTAAATTTAAAAATTAATTTTCTCAGAAACCACTTGACGAATCAAAGCCAGACTTCACGTGGAGCATCCTCAGGAACAGAAAATCAAATTTTATATAAATGGTACAGGTGACATGACCAAGATGGCCGCCAGGGCTATAAATAGCATAATTCTTAAAAAAATCTTCTTCCCTGGAACCTGTGGACAGGTTTAATGAAACTTACTATGTAGCATCGGGGGCTTTGGCCCATCATAGTTTGTATTAATCATGACCTTGGGTTGGCCTTGACCTATTGTACGGAAATATCAAATTTGGTCACATAGGCTTTTTAATGAGAAAAAGCGAAAACATGATTTTTCAAAATGTTTTATAGCCTGTGATCTATAAGTAGGAAGAAACATACAACTAGTTATGTGAGTAATTATGGTGAAGGTCATTTTTAGCTCGACTGCACGAAGTGCATAGAGCTATTGCAGTCACCCCGGTCGTCCACGTTCCCGTTCCCGTTCCCGTGCGCGTGCGCGTGCGCGTCACACTTGCGTTAAAGTTTTCTAGAAGTCCATATCTTGACAACCACTCATCAGAAAGCATTCATACTTGGACCATAGATACCCTGTAGGGTTAGCTTTCATTCCATGGAATCGGGCCCCTGGGTCCAAGCCAGGGGGTGGGGCTGTAGGTTAAAATCTAGAACACCTTCAAAAATGGCAATTCTTGTGTTAAAGTTTTCTAGAAGTCCATATCTTGACAACCACTCATCAGAAAGCATTGATACTTGGGCCATTGACACCCTGTAGGGTCGGCTTTCATTCCATGGCATCAGATCCCTGGGTCCTTGCCAGGGGATGGGGCTAGAGGTTAAAATCTAGAACACCATTAATAATAATGGCTTTTCTGTGATATAGTTTTCTAGAAGTCTATATCTTGAAAACTTTTTATCAGAGGGCTTTCATACTCGGACCATAGGTACCCTGTAGGGTTGAATTTCATTCCATGGCATCGGGCCCCTGGGTCCATGCCTGGGGGGTGGGGCTGGAGGTTAAAAACTAGAACACTAAAAAATAGATGTACTGCTGTGTAACTTTTACAAGGAGGCATATCTTGACAACAACTTATCATAAAGCATTCATACTTCATACACTTTAGGTTCCATGACATCGGACCTCTGGGTCGGAGTCAGGGGGGCGGGGCTAGAGGTCAAAATCTAGAACTCCCCGAATTTTTTTTTCTTTTTATTTCTTAATAGAAACAACTTAGGAGGATGGTCATTCATCTTTTGACTTTGTGACACTGACTTGTGTGTCATGACGGTAAGGGTCAGTTGACCTACTTTCCATGGTTCAGTGATTTTGCCTTATATCTTGACACTCAATTAGTATATTTTCTTACTTCTTTCAGATTATGAGTTAGTACGGCCAGGCCTTTGACCCCAATATACTTATAGGTCACTGTGACCTAATTTCACGGTTCAGTGATTTTGCCTTACATCTTGACACTCAATTAGTATATTTTCATACTTTTATTCAGATTATGAGTGAGTATGACCAGAACTTTGACCGCAATATACTTATAGGTCACTGTGACCTAATTTCACGGTTCAGTGATTTTGCCTTATATCTCGGTACTCAAATGGTTTATGAACAATTTTCTTTCAAAGTATGTTTGCGTATGACAAGACCTTTGACCCTGAAGTAGTCCTAGGTCACTGTGACCTAATTTCACGGTTCAGTGATTTTGCCTTATATATTGACACTCGATTAGTATATTTTCATACTTTTTTCAGATTATGAGTGAGTATGGCCAGACCTTTGACCCCAATATACTTATAGGTCACTGTGACCTAATTTCACGGTTCAGTGATTTTGCCTTATATCTCAGTACTCAAATGGTTTATGAACAAACTTCTTTCAAAGTATGTTTGCGTATGACATGACCTTTGACCCTGAAGTAGTCCTAGGTCACTGTGACCTAATTTCACGGTTCAGTGATTTTGCCTTATATCTTGACACTCGATTAGTATATTTTCATACTTTATTCAGATTATGAGTGAGTATGACCAGACCTTTGACCCCAATATACTTATAGGTCACTTTGACCTAATTTCATGGTTCAGTGATTTTTGTCCTATATCTCGGTACTCAAATGGTTTATAAACAAACTTCTTTCAAAGTATGTTTGCGTATGACAAGACCTTTGACCCTGAAGTAGGCCTAGGTAACTGTGACCTAATTTCACGGTTCAGTGATTTTGCCTTATATCTTGACACTCAATCTTCTTTCACACTATGTTTGCATATGACAAGACGTTTGACCCTAAAGTAGTCCTAGGTCAATATGACCTGATTTCACGGTTCAGTGATTTTTCTTTATATCTCGGCACTCAATTGGTATATGAACATACTTCTTTCATGATATGTATGAGTATGACAATACCTTTGACCGTAAAGTATTCCTGGGTCTCTGTGACCTAATTTCATGGTTCAGTGATTTTGCCTTATATCTCGACACTCAGTTGGTATTTTTTCATACGTCTTTCTGATTATGAATGAGTATGACCACACCTTTAACCCAAACATACTTATAGGTCACTATGACCTAATTTCATGGTTCAGTGATTTTGCTTTATATCTCAACACTGAATGGGTATATGATCATTTTTCTTTCACATTATGAGTAAGTATCACTAGACCTTTGACCCTGCAATACTTATAGGTCAGTGTGACCTTTTTTCACGGTTCAGTGATTTTGCCTTGTGCCTTGGCACTCAGTTGGTATATGAACACACTTCTTTCACAATATGAGTGAGACCTTTAAATCTTAGGTAGTTATAGTTAACTTTCATGGTTCAGTGATTTTGCATTATTGCATCAAGGCAAAAAGATGTATGAGCATAATGCTTTGGGTTACTGGTCGGGTTTGGCCTTATGTTTGACAAAGGTCAGAAGCAGTCGAGCACGCTGTCCTGCGACAGCTCTTATGGTCAAATGTCATTTTTCAAAGACCTCAGGTGAGCCTTCTCTGGCCCAGTGGTCCTCTGGTTTTATTATATTGTACTACAGTGATCATTTTAGTTCACCTGAGCCGAAGGCTCACAAGGTGAGCTAAAGTATACCCATGCTCCGTCGTCGTGGTCGTCGTTGTTGTTGTTGTCGTCGTCGTTGTCCACACTTTTCAAACATCATCTTCTCTGAAACCGCTGGGCCAATCAAATTCAAATTTCGTGTGGAGCATCCTTAAGAAGTGGGAACCAAAGTTTGTATAAATGTTTTAGGTCACATGACCAAGATGGCCGCCAGGGCTATACATAGCAAAAACCCTAGAAAATCTTCTTCTCTGGAACTGGTGGACCGATTTCAATGAAACTTGGTATGTCTTATCGGGGATGCCTGCCCATCATAGTTGGTATAAATCATGGCCTTGGGTTGACCTTGACCTTTTCTACGGCAAGGTCAATTTTGGTTACATAGGGTTTTCAATGGAAAAAAGTGAAAACATTGAATTTTTCAGGTAGTTTTGTAACCTGTGACCTGAAAGTTGGTAGTTACAGACAACATGTTGAGCTAATGAAGTGTCAAGTGAGTATTAAAGGTCAAGGTCTTTTTTTTACCTTGGCCAAAGGTCATTTACAAATTAAATGCAAAACTGGACAGGTCTGCCCCCACTCCGGGGCAATATACAATATTCAAACAATCTCTTCTCTGAAACCGCTTGGCCAATCCAAGCCAAACTTCGTGTGGAGCATTCTTAGGAAGTGAGAATGAAAGTTTACATAAATGGTCAAGGTCACATGACCAAGTTGGCTGCTTAGGCTATAAATACAAAAAAAAAATTGAAAATCTTCTCCTCCAGAACCAGAAGGCCTATGATTTTGAAACTTGGCATGAATCATCGGGGAGAGGAGCTCTACAAAGTTTATATAAATCGTGATCTTGGGATGACCTTTACATATTTTATGGCAAGGTCAGCTGAGGTCGCATATCCCAGATCTCAGGTGAGCGTTTACAGGACCATTGATCCTCTTGTTTAGAAATCAGACAATGTTGTTCCGTGTAAAAATGCCGTCTCGTGTGATCCGGTCTTACCTGGCGCAGCCACTCGACGTGATCCGACCCACCAGATCAAGGTACTGCCAGTAGGATCTGCTGTTTGGGACGGAATCAGACTGCTTCAGCCCAAACTGCTCTATAAGCTGCTAACTTCACCCACCTTTCAATTTCAGTTTAGCTTTCACAACTCAAAAACGGCCAGAAGTATGTCAAGGACAGACTTCAACGGGGCGTTGGATGATTTTAACAAAAAGTTTGCAGTAGCAGCCACCATCAGTAACGCAGCATTCATCAGGCTAGTAGAGGAAGAAACTGGGGTGAAGCAGAGGAAACGACAGTTGCTTAGTAAGATTTGTATTATTTTTATTATTATTATTATTATTATTATTATTATTTTCAACTTAATTTGTAAAAGTGCAAAATAATTTATGCCCCCAATTTTGATCAAGTCATCTTTCGGACATACCGTACACAAATAAATTAAGACAGTTTTAATAATAAATAAATAAGTCGGGACCGTCATCGAGTCTGAGGTCCGACACGGTCTGGACACTCATTTTGTGTTCTGAACTTATCTTTTAGATAACGGATCGGCCCATCAGACTAAAAAGGCAAGGCTTGCTACTGAGGCTTCATCCCAAGACATGCCTGGATCCCAGACTGTGTCAGTGATGTCCCCCGAATTTGGCGACAAGTTTTTAGGTAAGTAGTAAGGCAGCATAATTATGGGTGGCATTTATTGAATATTAATTGTTCCAGTCAGTGTACAATTTTGGTGTAAACTACCGAAACGAAACTTGGAGTAAACCATGGTTTATAACCCAATGATAACTTGATTCACATGGAGCCACATGATGTCAATGGAAACCATGACTGTACATTGAAAGTTGGTACAGTCATGACGCCATTTCCACTATTCCGCATTTAAACTAAATATGCAAAGTAAAACGCAAACAACGATCAAGAACCGACACAATCAGGATCAAAATCCAACCTTAAACAACCAGGTGGAAAGAAAAAAACAAGACAAAAATCACAAAAAGGTACGGATACAAAGAGAACACTTTACATGTACGGCAAGCCCAGTGAGCAGCTATTTCTCCCCGGAAGGTGGCCACTCAGATATCTTTTAAATAACTTAATCAAATTAGCCAAGATTTGACAAAAGGGACCTTATGAAAATAAACCCCCATTTCTTATTTAGTTTTACGTCTCTTTCAAGCCTTTCACTCATATCGAGACGAATTACTCGGTGAGGCGAAAACCGCAGTACCCGGGGAAAAACCACCTCACACACCCGAAAGCAAAACTGGGCTTGTCCTACATGGCGCGAATCCACAGCGGTGAGATGATCGAATGATTAAGAGCACTGAAGCCAGCGATCATAACCAGTCGGCCACAGGGGCCGCCAAACCCAAAATTTGAGGTATTAATGAAAGGTTACTAATTTCCCGTATTGTCTCCATACTAAAAATACTTAACAGCCTATGACCAAATAAATACTTAACAGCCTATGACCAAATAAAGTCATGATTTATTTGTTTGTTCTTGATGATTCATTGACTAGTTAGAGATTCACCACGAGGACCGAAGAACTTACTAAATGTTATGAACCACTGCAGAAGCTAAGGGTGAGGTTAGGATCCTGTAAAACCGGTTTAAGCCCGCCAGTAACTTTGTGTTACTGATCGTTCCAAGGCGATACTTCTGTGGTGGTTCTTTTTGTTTTATGTCTTGGTGTTTATTTATTTAATTTTTTTTTTGCCACCTATTGGGAAAATAGCTGCTCATTCGGCTTACGATATGTTTCATGGTATAAGTCCCTAATTGTTAGTTTGGTTTTTTCCCACCTCGGTTTTTGGAGTGGGAATCTCTTTCTGATTGCGCCTTTTCCTGATCTTTGCCTACTCGTACCTTTTTTGTTTCTTTCAGGCCAGTTCGACCTGAGATTGAGCATGCTGGAGTGTTCTCCATCCAATTATATTGTTAGAACAATCCGTGACAATTGGGTGAAGGAAATCAAGGAGCGGATTCTGAAGGACCCTGGAAGGGCTCCGGTTATTCTTCCGGCCACCATTGATGCGACCCAATGTCAGAGCAAAGAAGATTTCAATCCACAGAACCTTCCAACATACACCGTCTTCGCACTAGGAGGAAATCACTTGGTGACAGCGATGAAGGAAGTATTAATTGACCACCCTGAGCTGGCGTACTTGAGGTTAATATATCACTTTAGTCACAACATCGCTATTCAATTCAGTGTTTTGTATTAGCTCACGCGAGCCGGTGAGCTTATAGTATTAATACTAATGGTCCGTCGTCCATCCGTCGTCAACAATATTTCAAAGATCTTCTCTGAAACCGCTTGACCTATGAAAGCCAAATTTTATGTGGAATCTCCATGGGTAGTGAGAACGAAATTGATTGCGAAATCCGTGTCACATGACCAAGATGGCCGCCATGCCCATATAATATTATAGTAAAAACCATTCAAAATATCTTCTCCAGAACCGGCGGACCGAGTTTTACTAAACTTGGTATGTAGCATGTCGGACTCCATACCATCATAGTTTTTTGATCAAATAATGACTCTAGGATGACCTTGACCTACTTTACGGTAAGGTCAGTTTTTTTTTAAACAAAGGCTTTTACTTGAGAAAAAGTGAACACTATGGATTTTTTCACAAGGTGAGCTTATTGTATATCAATGGTTCGTCGTCCGTCAAACATCTTCTTCTCTGAAACCGATTGGCCGATGAAAGTCGAATTTTATGTGGAGCATCCATGGGTAGGGGGAAAGAAGGTTTGATCGCAAAGTCCGGGTCACATGACAAAGATGGCTGCCACGCCCATACGAGTATTTGGTAAAAACCAATCAAACATCTTTTTCCGTGAACCGGCGGGCCGTTTTCACGAAACTTGTATGAAGCATTTAAGACACCAACCCTACATAGTTTGAACAAATGATGACACTAGGATGATCTTGGCCTTTTTAATGTCAAGGTCAGTTTTGGACACTTAGGCTTTTACATGGGAAAAAGTGAAAACAGTGGAAATTGGGTAGTAATTAACATGCACAACTCGTCATGCTCGTTTGAAATTCATTTAGAGCTAGAAATTCTGTGTATTTCTTGGTCGATAATCATTTCCTCAGGGTGAAAATTCTTACGATCACCCTCTCGGTAATGTAGTATTTATATATTATTTCTCAATATGTTCCAGCAACGTACGAGTTGATCTGTACGCAGCGCTGACAGACAAAGAAGCTCGTACCATAGCAAACCTGCACAATGCAAGATTAAGGAGTCTAGAAATGACATTCCAAGTAAGTGAGTTTCTCAATTTCCATGTACATCACTGAACATTAGGTCAAGAACTTATAAACATCATATTAATTAAACCAGGACGTTAGATGTCATTCAATGCATAACCAACCTAACATACGGTCTGAGGCCTTGAGGGGCTACAGATATACAGGGACATGTTTAGAGGATATTCAGTTTGAATTTATACCAGGTCTCATGTGCGGGTTTACAGGACCAGTGGTCCTCTGGTTAAGTGATCAATTAAATGATTTGTTTTATATCTTAAAGGACAAGGTTCGCCAGGCCAAGTGGCTTAAAGACAGTGGATCAGAGCATCTAACAACAGATACAGCAAGGATGCTCTCTGAAGTCACATTGAAAGTAAGTACAAAAGATGCAAAATTAAAGTTTTTTTTTTTCTTCATTTTGCTGTTTTTGCCTAGAAACAGTTTCTATGCTATCTCGTAGATGCATGTCTATTTAAAATCGTGTTACAATAGCAGTCACATATGATGTCAATATATCTTCTGCACAACCGGTAAGCCGATTTCAATAAAACTTCGCTTGTGTCATAGAAGTCTCGGACCAATCACAAATTATTTGGACTTTTGGTTAATCAAAACAATGATGATGATGATGATGATGATGATGATGATGTTGATGATGATGATAAAAGTAGTATTTTTATTTGCAATGATAATCATACTTCGTAAATAAAAATATAAGTTCCCTTAAGCATGTTCAGAGCAATGAAACCATTTTAAAGGAAGCGGTTGGTCCAGACAGATCTGTTTCGAATAATACATCCTTCTCAGTGACCCTGAATGAAATGGCAATGAACGCCAGATAAATGATACACAGTAATTTCTTGTTTCAGAATGCAGTCAATCCGAAGACTTATATCAATCAAAAATGTATCCAAATACTAAAACCTGTTTCTCTTTCTGATTGCGCCTTTTCCTGATCTTTGCCTACTTGTACCTTAGAATACATGGATTTAACTTCATTATACTGTATTTTCTTTTTTACTTTCTAATGCATACAGAAGGACCTGTGCCTGAGGTTCAAGCCTTTTTCATGCTGCAAATTTCAACTCCTTATGAATATCAAAATAGCCAAATAACTAATATTTTAATGGTTAAATAACGATTGTTGGCATCTTAACATTTATGAGCAGGATAAATTTCAGTCTCAGCTGATTTGAGCATAAAAAAGTTTTATAACCTTGTGGTCAGGGCTATTAGTGCTTGTGATTCAAAATCCATATCAACCCTCTCACATTAAATTACAAATAAAGGGTATTCTTTTTTTATTTCAATCTAGGAAGTTCCCAAAGAATCAGTGACGACTATCGTTAGCATCGCCAACTACCCGGATGAAGCCTACGAACTGGCAGATAAGATCTTCGATGAGTATGAACATAAATATGGTGTGGGGAAGAGCGTTCCAGTGAAGGTATAATATTAGCTGTTCATTGAGGATCTTACATGAGTCATGTTATAAATGCATTAATTCCACTTATGGAGCTCTCGTCGATTTTCATAAATTTCATGTTACAACCTGTTACTACCAGTCCAGTTCTTCACAAATAGGCTTGGGGAGACTATTAAGGAAAATTTATATAGATCTACGTTCGGTTGCAAAATTTAAGACAAAATCATCTAGCTTCGTAAATATGAAGTTTAAGATCAACATTCAACAGATCAATGTCTCCATAAATAAGAAACTTTTGAACTCAAGCGTACCAACATTAAAGCAGAATTTCATAATGTCACGACAATGTTTATGCCATGGCTTATTTGTTCCAATACATTCGCCATTTTTCTCCAAAGGCTCGTTTCATAAATCTCATATGAAATGACCACTCCTGTAAGATCCTGCATTTAAAACACATCAGGAATTATTCATAAATGACATAAATTTACCAGGATGATGAGTTATGATTACCTAGAAAAAAAAGGCAGTGGCTATTTTGCCGGACCCGGCAAAATAGCCCCTAGGAGCTATTTTGCCGGACCCGGCAAAATAGTCCCTAGGAGCTATTTTGCCGGACCCTGTAAAATAGCTATATTGGACTTATAGGCTATTTTGCCGTACCAAATACTTATTAAAAATTTTATTTTATATTTTGTAAGGTATTTTTATATTTTAGTTTTATTTATCTATTTATTTATTTGAGATATTTCTCAATCAATAGGTTGCTTTTTGTGCCTTTTTATGACCTAACTTTGGTAAAGTTAGAAGGGCATGTTGCCTTTGGCTTGTCAGTCTGTGTGTGCATGTGCGTGTGTGTGTGTTTGCTGGTTGGGGTGTATGCCAGTGGGGTTGTGTGCAGAGATGTGGCTGGCTGGCTGGGTCTGTTGGTCATTTTTTTTAAACTTTGCATGGTGAATGCTAGAGTTTTGAAACTTTAAAAAGACTTATAGCTGATCATAGCTAGTTCCAGGAAACTTGAGAGCTAATCCCGCTACCCTGGATTACCAGAAGTTCTAGTTTTTTACCACTAGCCCCACCCCACACATGGACCCAAGAGTCTGACACTTACAGGGTTCCTACTATCTAACTATGAATGCTTTCTGACAAGACTTTGTGGATGTCAAGATATAGACTAACAGAAAATTTATCATGGCATCTATCACATTCTAAAGGTGTCCTAGATTTTGACCTGTAGGTGCAACCCAGGATTTGGTGCCATGAATTAAAAGCAAACCCTACAGGGTATATATGATCTAAATAGGAATGCATTCCTATGGCCATTTACTTTAGATGAACTCAGAGAAGAAATATTAACATTGTAAATATCATATTTTAAAGGTGACCTACATTTTGACCTCCAGCCCCACCCCCGGGCATGGACCCTCAGATCCGAATTCATGGAAACAAAGCAAAGCCTATAGGGTACCTATGGTCCAAATATGAAAGGTTTCTGGTCATTGGTTCATAAGATATACACCACTAGAGAAACTTTAACCAAAACTTTGACATAAATTCTACGAACGTTCCTGAATTACAAATAAACATATACTGAGAGGAACTAGAAACTTAAGTTTCCAACATCTTTTATTCTTTGCTTATTTTTAGATATAATTTACGTATAACTAGTTGGTATATTTTGATTATGACAGTGTGCACTTCTGCTATACATTTTGCATTTTGAAAATTGCATTCCGTCATTTGGAATCGAGTTACGTCACTTTGACGTTTTCATACGAAAAATCATGCACGGCCATGACAAGAGGCATTTTCGATGATGAAGGTTAACGAACATAAACATCTGCGATCGAAGTCATTAGAATTTGCTCAACATAATGTTAATGTGAAATGTTAAGCTGCAAAACGTTAAGTTTAATTTTTGACGTCAAACATGAATGTGCATTTTCGACGTTTTCTTATGTCGGTAAAGAATTTTCATGATGAATGATTCAAGTTGGTGTGCATTGAATCTCAGACAAGGCATTTGTCTTCTCGACATTGAAATCTTTAATCCGCTGTCGGTGTTTACAATGTTTACGTTTTTATTGTTAGCGTCACGTCAAAGTTAGGAATTGAGGTACCTTTTTTTTGCAAACAGGCGTTTCATTAGATCAGCAAATGATATACGCATTAAATAAAGTTTAAATGGATTAGTTTCCTTGTACAGGAAAGCGTGGTTCACCTACACTTCAAACGTCAATGTGACGTCAAGCATAGTTGAGCGGACGTTTACGTTTATGCAAAAACTGCTTACAGTGCAAAATTGATACCATGTGACAATTTCTAAAAACTTAATGGAAGAAAAAGTCTGCAAACTCGCAGTGGAAGCAAAATAATGGCTACGTTTATGACGTTAAGTTGAGAACGTCGGGGAAAATTAACGTGTGATTTTCGATGCATAAAATGTACAGGGGACAACTTTCTTAAAGCTCCATTGGTTTGAGACACAAATCATAAAGATTTATGGTTCTTTACAACATCATACACTTGAGCTTTGGATTTGATAAATGAATTTGAACACTCTGATTTTGACCATTGCGTCAAAAATCTGACCAGAGACAGTCCCCTGGGCAAATTTCTTATTTTGTGACGAACCAATATTGTAACAGAAGCGTTACTTTAAGCAATTTTTATTATAGGAAACCAAATTTTTGTATTGATTCAAAACAGGGACTCTCTAAAGACAAAACTTAAGTTTCTAGTTCCTCTCAGTATACAAACTAACTAACATACGAACGGAAAAGCAAAAGCTATATGCCCGTTGGCATAAATTTCGGGGGTATAATGACATTTTGAAACAACTGAAAATTGCCAGAACTGGGATGGTAAAATTTCTGACAGGCACACAAAGGAATATGTTAGTCTGATGGGTGAAAAGTTCCAGTCCCTGATAGTCTGTGGAAAGAAACTGCTTTTGTAAGCTTCTTTACTAGTTAAACATATCTGCAATGCCAATGAGTGTTGATTTCTACAATACATATATTCTTGGGGATCATCTGTGTGTATTCTGGCTTTAATCTTCAGACCTTTTCACTACAATTTTTCTCCTTGATTCCCTTTTAAAGTATCCAAGAATGCCAGCCATAATCCCATTTATATATATAATATTATGAATAAAGTCTTTTATCAACATTTTCAGTACGTATATTCTTATCTTAAAACATAATACATGTATCTCAAATTAATAGGTAAATAAAAGAAAAAAAAATCTAGATAAAACAAAAAACAACACTAAAAATATAAATAAAAAATTTTACTAAGTTTTTGGTCCGGCAAAATAGCCTATATGTATATTATAGCTATTTTGCCGGGTCCGGCAAAATAGCCTACAGACTATTTTGCCTTATTTTGCCGGGTCCGGCAAAATAGCCCCTAGGAGCTATTTTGCCGGGTCCGGCAAAATAGCCACTGCCACAAAAAAACTATGCAATGATGACGTAACATAGCTAGACCCCTAACAATCAGGCGTCAACCACATCTTTATTTTTACCCAAAATATTCAAGAATCACATGTAGGTCAGACTACAACCCTAATTCATTTTGTTACTATAATCAAAGTATTTTAGCAATCAGATACCTGTTGACAGACGGGAAAACTAGCCCGAGGTTCATTGACACTTTTAAGTAAATGACCTTAACCTTGAGATGGTCGACTACGACGAGACTGTACTGCGAAAAAAGATTGCACTAATGTTTGTAACATCATCCAGGAACACTATGGATTTTGAACTTTGTAAATTGTGAGGCATAAAAGCGTTGCAATTAAAGTGTAGCATATCAGTTCTAAGGCTGTGACCTGCGCAATGGAATGACCCTGGGCTATAGCATACATACTGTGCACGATTTGGACACATCTGGAACCTATCAAATATGAATAAAACATGTTTAAGCTCGACTGCACGAAGTGCATAGAGCTATTGCAGTCACCCCGGTCGTCAACGTTCCCGTTCCCGTGCGCGTGCGCGTCACACTTGCGTTAAAGTTTTCTAGGAGTCCATATCTTGACAACCACTCATTAGAAAGCATTCATACTTGGACCATAGATACCCTAAAGGGTTAGCTTTTATTACATGGCATCGGGCCCCTGGGTCCAGGCCAGGGGGTGGGACTGGAGGTTAAAATCTAGAACACCTTTAAAAATGGCCATTCTTGCGTTAAAGTTTTCTAGAAGTCCATATCTTGACAACCAGTCATCAGAAAGCATTGATACTTGGGCCATTGACATCCTCTAAGGTCGGCTTTCATTCCATGGCATCAGATTCCTGGGTGCATACCAGGGGGTTGGGCTAGAGGTTAAAATCTAGAACACCATAAATAATAATGGCTTTTCTGTGATACAGTATACTAGAAGTCTATATCTTGAAAACCTTTTATCAGGGGGCTTTCATACTCGGACCATAGATACCCTGTAGGGTTGAGTTTCATTTCACGGCATCGGATCTGTGGGACCATGCCTGGGGGGTGGGGCTAGAGGTTAAAAACTAGAACACTTCTAAAATAGATGTACTGCTGTATAACTTTTACAAGGAGTCCATATCTTGACAACAACTTGTCATAAAGCGTTCATATTTCATACACTTTAGGTTCCATGACATCGGACCTCTAGGTCAGAGTCAGGGGGGGGGGTGGGGCTAGAGGTCAAAATCTAGAACTTTTTTTCTTTTTATTTATTAATAGAAACAACTGAGGAAGATGGTTAGTCAATCATTCATCTTTTGACTTTGCGACACTGACTTGTGTGTCATTTGGTTTATGAACAAGCTTCTTTCACACTATGTTTGAGTATGACAAGACCTTTGACCCTAAAGTAATCTTAGGTCATTATGACCTCATTTCACGGTTCGGTGATTTTGCCTTACATGTATATCTCGGCACTCAATTGGTATATGAACATAAGTTGTTATGTACATTTAGTTTGCATATGACAAGACCTTTGACCCTGAAGTATTCCTAGGTCACTGTGACCTAATTTCATGGTTCAGTGATTTTGCCTTATATCTCGACACGCAGTTGATATTTTTTCTTACTTATTTCAGATTATGAATGAGTATGACCAGACCTTTAACCCAAACATACTTATAGGTCACTATGACCTAATTTCACGGTTCAGTGATTTTGTCTTATATCTCGGCACTCAATTGGTTTATGAACAAACTTCTTTTACGCTATGTTTGCATATGACAAGACCTTTGACCCTAAAGTAGTCCTAGTCCATTAGGACCTAATTTCACGGTTCAGTGATTTTCCCTTATATCACGGCACTCAATTGGTATATGAACATACTTCTTTCACTATATGTTTGCGTATGACAAGACCTTTGACCGTAAAGTATTTCTGGGTCACTGTGGCCTAATTTCATTATTCAGTGACTTTGCCTTATATCTCGACACTCAGTTGGTATTTCTTCATACTTCTTTCTGATTATGAATATATATGGCCAGACCTTTAACTCAAACATACTTATAGGTCAGTGTGACCTAATTTCACAGTTCAGTGATTTTGCCTTGTATCTTGGCACTCAGTTGGTATATGAACACACTTCTTTCACAATATGAATGAGACCTTTAAAGTTAACTTTCATGGTTCAGTGATTTTGCCTTATTGCACCAAGGTAAAAGAGATGCATGAGCATAATGCTTTGGGTTACAGGTCGGGCTTGGCCTTATGTTTGACAAATGTCAGAAGCAGTCGAGCGTGCTGTCCTGCGACAGCTCTTATTTTATAATATATCCGCAATTTTTGCTACTTCAGCTGTTCAAGACCCTACAAGGGAACATCTTCACGCTAGATCAGAAATGCAAGTATCTGAGACTTGCCTCAGATACTTCATTGATACAGGCAGGCGTTGAAGCAGAAAAGGAAAAGAAAAGAAAAATGGTACAGCAAACGTTTGTGGACCAAACTACATGTACAGACTGGACAGAGGCCAAAGAGCTCTACCCAGCTCATACTACTGAGGAAATGATTGATAAACTTGCAGGTAAAGTCCATAAGGATACTACTGTACTTAGGTCCTGATTCGAATTTGTTCTCCGACCAGGTAAACACTGAACAGGCGATTAGTCAGGAGTAATGCTTGCCTTAAACTACACTGATATTAACTTCGCTTTACACTCACGACCTTTCTTGAGCAGGCGGTAATTTGTCTGATCTAGTGAAATATTGTATGTTCTCATGCAATATCGTTTGAACTAGGTCATCCTCGCAGTGAATTAGGGGTCCCGGGATAACTGTTCAAATTTTTCATTTGGGGCGGTATATCATCGGATTTTCAGTCGGAAATTTTGTTTAAAGGCGACAATATACCGCCTCAAATGAAAAAAATGATTATGTGTATCGCCATTCTTAGTGACGTTACGCACAATAATGGTGACCCCTAACGTTACAATTGTTACGTTACGGCCGTAGATTTTAATAAATGGAATTATGCTTTTGTCATCAACATGCCAAACGTGAACATGAACAGTACATTCATTTCATGAATTTTGTTTCACTAAAGATTTAAATATGCTCTGACAAGATTTCCTGTATATGAATTAGGAATTCGCACCGTTAAGATGCGATTTTACAGAGACGATGTAATGACGGTGGTAAACTGTGGCAAATACTTGCGGAGTTCTACTTTGCTAACAAATAATACATATGAACATTCTGATTTTGTACCACTTGTTATGCCGGGATATGTTAAATTTAAATCTTGATGACCTTGATGCAAAATAATGTGATTCATAAGCGATTTCATTACGAGTGTAACTGCATAATATGCTCTTTCATGTCTGCAAATATCTTGTCGTCGATAAGAATGGTTAACAACATTTATTTGGGAAAAAATAAAAAGAAAATATAAAATAAAAACATAATAATAATAGAATAAAAAATGGTAGCATGCTCCTCATTTTCGCAACTATCACAAAAATGACGAGAATGTAGTCATACATGTATATATGCTTGCGAACATTAACATATGTCAAGCGCACAACAAGCAATCATTGCGAATTTGCGACGAATCGCATAATTCGCATTCGTAAGCTCATTCTCGGTTTACATGAAAACACTTTTATGGAGAACTAGAACCGGTTGAAGTAAGCACGACTAAGAACCCCTATTAAAATCGATCATTTTGCCCCGACAAAAGATTTATATACATGACGTCAAAATCTGAAAAAATCGCGAGTGGGACATTTTGGGAGACATTTGTATTTTCAAAAATAAAGACAACGGCACGGCGTAGTGTAACAAAATTTACATCACCGTAATCAGTAAAGAAAACGTATTTTCATATATTTTTATTATTTTGATTTGATTGATATAACATGTTCAAAAACGTCTTCAAAATTACGTTTTGTTAGAAAACAACGTCAATTTTAGGCTTTGGGACATTTTAGGAGACAATTGCTTTTTCACTTCGCTTTTCAACATGACCTCAAACCCATAAAATAATTGCATCTATCGAATCTATGCAAAAAACGTATTTTTCAGCAGGAAAATTATTGCGATGACTTGACTAGGAAAGATACTGCTTTTACAATAAAGCGCTTCTACTTGTTTTGTCGCCGAGATGGGACATCGCTTTTGTCTTTAATCCCACGCCCGGTATTTCTAAAGTTTTTCGATTTCATCGGAATAAATTTGACAGCAAAACAGAAAATGATGTCTCTTTCCTACTATGAAACCCATTCACGGTTTATACCGCCAGATAAATCTTACCGGCGATGCAACTACCGCGGCATGCAGTTAAATGTAACGTGGGACACGCCGTCTTTTCATTGTTTTCGACAAATTTGAATTAATCACTCTTAAATTGATCAGAGTTATTAAATTTATTTCTAAACCATCGTTTAAATAATTATTTGCTGAAAATTTTAGTGTAAAAAGTTATAAAATACGCCCACAAATAAGCATTTTATCGGTTTTACAAGCAAGCAAAGCAAGCGTTTTCACAAAGTGTCACCAGTTTCTTGCGTAACGTCAGTACTTTTTAACTTTTAACATCGAAAATGCATTTTTTTTTTTTCACGAAACGTGAGCGTTACCAGCGACGCATAGCCACAACGTGGGCCAATCATAAGCGATGTTTCTCATGACGTCGGGTTTCCGACGGTATATCGAAAAATACACTCAGTGGCCATAAATGAGTTCCCAGAGTGGAAAAATGCGTGATTTTTAGATTTTTTGTCTTCAAAGCAATATTGAATAATACATCATACTTTAAAATACCAACATGTAGGGGAAACTTTTCTAAGCAAAGTTGAAATATTTGTCTCATTTATGATGAAAAAGGAATTGGTTGCTAAGCAATTTTAGAACATTACCCAAAAATGAAGCATCAGTCTGCTGTTTGTGGTTGCTATGGAAACAGTAGGGAACATTATCACCTGATTTTTGTGAGATGAAGAGTAAGATAATACACTCTCATGTAAAAGTCATTTGAAGGTTTTAAAATGACGATCTAATTTGGCACTACTTTAATTGCCGCAGAAATTCTGAGAACTTTGACACTCCCATTGACTCCCATGTTAATTTTGTGAATTTTGCTTAAATTCAAAAACCAACCTGGTTCCATCAAGTCCAAACATATTTCTGTATAAAGTTTAATACATAGTCTTACCTTTCAGTAGAAAATCGACCAGGTGTTAGCATGTATGTTACCATGGAAACCATTTAAGTTGAACAGGTATCCATTTTTCAGCCATGTTCTTAAATTGCCTAAATTGCCTAGCAACCAGCAAAGAACTTAAAACCAAAGTTATGGTCAACAAGAATTTATTCCTAAGTAATTTTGCTTTGCAACTGTATGTAAGAAGAGAAGATAAGTTTTAAAATACAATTTAATATAATCAATATTTAAATCCCAAAAATTGACTTTAAAAACTTGCATTTTTTACTGTGGGAAATCATTTATTGTTTGAGGTTATACAATCAGACATCGCCTTGTAAACACTTTAAAATGCACTGGAATTTGTGATTATTTATATTGTACGTAGGGTTTCTTGCATGAGGATATTCTGAGAATTCAGAAATTTTTGGTTTCGATTCATTTTCTAACCAATGTTTAATATTCTATATTTGGCCCCATTTGGATAATACTAGTCTTTGTATTGACTTCTCTCTTGAAAGTTATAAATTTTCAGTAATTCTCTTTGGCTCCATGTTGCCAAATCTAAAGGGTCACTGATGGGGCTTGAGTCGCCGAAACCGCGGTTTGGCCCACCATTTCTCTTTTATATGTTCACTGCTTTTAAAGGATCTCAGTTTTATTTTTTTCCCTGTATTATTGAATTTATTAAACGAGTTGAGGAAAAATGATAAAGGGTCCGCTGAGCATATTATCTTTTTATTTAAAATGAAAACATCTAGGGTAAAAAGTGTCTTCTTCTAGGGTTAGACTTTTGCTAGAGATCTTGCCAAAGTGGTGTAATTAAAACAATTATCATCTGTGTGTATCCTTGTAGCTAATTTGTTTTATCTGAAGTTGCATAACTACTTCTATAAAACACTTTAGCATAGTAACGCATTTCTGTTTTGTTTTCAGATTTTAATACAAGGAGGGAATATGTGCCAAGAGCTCTTTTGAAGCACATCGAGACTGCAAAGCTGGACCAGCCAGTACCGAAAGACCCTAAAATTACACTGAAATGCGAAATTGAAGGGCGGCCATTGGAAGTGGGACAATTCCCACAAATAGATTCATTAATCGGAAAGACCCTAAAAAAATAAAATACATTCTCGATAAGGCCAAAACTACAAATGAGGATTGAAGGTGCTACTTTTTAGCAAACCTGAGCCGAAAGCTCACAAGGTGAGCTTATAGAATACCCAAAGTCCGACCGTCCTGCGTCCACAAATTCAAAGATCTTCTCTGAAAACGCATGGCTAATGAAAGCCAATGTCTTTGTGGAGACTCTATGGCTATTTGGAAAGAAAGTGTGTACCCAGAGTCTTCGCCGCCGCCATGCCCATATAGGGTAAAACCTTTAAAATCTCCTCATCAGTACTTATTTGTAATTTTGATTGTTTCCCACTTGGGCTTTGGGATGGAAATTTGGTTTTTATTGTGCCAGTGCCTGATCATTGTTTACCTTTAGCTTTTCTATTATCTATAGCCATAGAGGCCATCTTGGTCATGTGATATGTATCATTTATATATACTTTTGTTCTCCTTTCGCAAGGATGATACATATGAAAATTGGCTTTGATTGGACAAGCAGTTTCAGAGAAGATGTTTGAATGTTCCGGAAATATACATAGCCCTGTGGCAATGGCAGACTGTCCCTGAAAGTTCCATTGGGCCATTTTTTCATACACATAAATCTGCTGTGTATTTGCCTTTTCCAAGCAAGTTTTTTTCTGTTAAATCACATTTTACCAAATTTCACCACTGACACGCTTGAGCGACCAGAGTTGACACTGTCATGAAATAAAGTAAGGTAATCCCACCGTCGTGATTTATATACACATTGTATAGCTCCATGTCCTGACGTTTCATGGCATGTCTCAAAAGTCATGGGCCTTCTAGTTCAGAAGACGATTTTGAAGGTTTGCGCTTCATATTTTTCTACTATTTATAGCCTTGGTGGCTATTTTGGTCATGTGATATTGCTTTCGTTCTCAATATGATATTTGAACCACCTCGTGGGAAAACCAACAATGTGGTTTCCGAACAGGTCCGACACAAACTGGGCTGTACATGCACAGAAGATGGCTAGAAGCTTGAAATTTCAGATATAAGAAGAAAAGGGGTTGTACTTTCCCAGTAGCGAAACAAAGGCGCTGATCAGCTTCGCTGTTACCGCGAAGCTGATCTGCATCTTTGTTTTCGCATATGCAGATTGTTGGTTTTCTCATGAGGTGGCTCATTTGTAGTACAAAATATCCTATCTCCACGCATTTCTGTAAGTTGTCACGTCAACATTGTTAGGATAAGGGAAACAATGCAGTGAATTTTAAAAGAATGATCATTTGGATGCCTTTCCGAATATTGCATGTTTTACATCCAAATTATAACTTTGATTTTTACCAAAATGTGGGGCCTAAATAAGCTCTTTAACACTCTACCACGTACCTGAAACACATAGATTCTGTTGACCAAATATTTGTAAAGACAATAAGCATACACATCTGCAGGATGAATTTGGGAATACAAAATTTCCAAGTTATTCAAATTCTAAGATTATACATGTATAATTTAATTGTGCCACCTCGTGAGAAAACCAACATTGTGGTACAGGTCACACACAAAATAATCTGTGCAGCAGCAGAAGGTGGCTGGGCTAGAGGCATGAAATTTCGTATTTGGAAATAGAGCGATTGTACTATCCATGTAGCGAAAAGAAAGGCGCTGACCAGCTTCGCGGTTACCGAGACGCTGATCTGCATCTTTGTTTTCGCATTGCAAAGTGTTTGTTTTCCCATGAGGCGACTCAGTTATAAGAACATGCAGTTCCTATTGACTACTCTTGTCTTTGAAAGATGCACTGGTTGTCTTATAAAGTTTATTTTAAAGCGAGTTATTGTTTTATGTCTTGTTGTGGATTTTCTGTGCTGTTAGCACCTTATGTATGTTTCCATATCCTTATGTAAGTTTGGGTAGCTGAGTGGCCATCTATTGGGGAAATGGCTGCCCATTCGGCTTACAACCTGTTTTCTTAGTATAAGTATCTAATTGTTAATTAAGTTTTTCCCACCCAGGTTTTTGAATCGGGAATTGCTTTCTGATTGTGCAATTTCCTGATCAATCATTGCCTATTTTAACTTCTTATACATGTTTATTACAACACCATTTCATCAAAATGAAACAAAATCTGGGCTTTGGCAGTAACGTCAGTGAAATAAGACTTTTACAAAAATGAACTGTAGGCGCACAAATGCTGCGCATGTGATAGAATATAATTAGCAACCTTCTGTACTATTTTGTCAATGTTATGAATACAAAAGTTAAAGGCTAAACGGATTCAGCAGGCCCCGCGTAAGATTTTCCTATATAAACGAGCGGATATGGACGGTCTCCATGACCATCTAGCGCGCTATAGGGATTCGTTCCTTTCAACTGACCATAGTCAGGTGTCAGTCAATGACATGTGGGTCAGTTTTAAGTCGGAGGTTCTCTCGGCTATTGAAAGGTTTATTCCATCAAAAATGACCAAGACAAAATATAGCTTACCATGGATCGATAGCTCGATCAAACGCTTGATAAGGAAACGTGATAAACTTTACTTTCGTGCTCGCAAGTCAAGCAGCCCTGACATTAAGAACCATTACAAACGGTTCAGAGCACATGTTCAAAAGAGCATTAGAGATGCATATTGGAAGCATATTACCAATATCTTCTCCTTTGAAAATGATAACCCTGATCCCGATTGTCCCCGAAAAAATGAAAAGGCAAAAAAGTTTTGGTCATTTGTCAAGTCCCTTAAGAAAGACGCGTCTGGGATCAATACTCTTAGAGAAAATGGTATCTTGAAGACTGACACTTTGGATAAGGCTAATATTTGTAATAGGCAGTTTCAGTCAGCCTTCACTCGCGAATCAGATGATGAAATCCCCTCCAAAGGCACAAGTCCTTTCACCGCTATGGGTGAAATTACAGTTGACCCCAATGGGGTCATTAAACTGTTGAATAATTTGAATATACATAAGGCGCCTGGGCCAGATGGCCTGAGTGCTAGGGTGTTGAAGGAATGTAGTTCTGAAATTGCTCCTGTACTGACCTATATCTTCAATGAGTCGCTTGCTCAGGGTGCTGTACCAGACGATTGGCGACAGGCAAATGTAGCCCCGGTATTTAAGAAAGGTGAGAAATACGATGCAGCTAATTATCGACCGGTGTCGCTTACTTGTATCTGTTGCAAAACTCTAGAGCATATAATAGTCAGCAACATAAACAAACACTTGGCTCTTGAAAACATTCTTGCTGACTGTCAGCATGGGTTCCGAAGTCAAAGGTCTTGCGAAACCCAGTTAGTTCAGTTTTATCATGATTTGGTTAGTAATCTGGACCGAGCAGTGGGTCGTGGCCACAGGCAGACGGATGTGATTGTCATGGATTTCGCTAAGGCCTTTGACAAGGTCCCACATAAAAGGTTATTATACAAACTTGACTTCTACGGGATTAGAGGATCTACACATAAGTGGATCGACTCGTGGCTCTCTGAGCGCTCTCAAAAAGTGGTATTAGATGGCCGTGCCTCAGATCCAGTCCCGGTTCTTTCTGGTGTCCCACAAGGATCGGTCTTAGGACCGGTCCTATTTCTTATTTTCATTAATGATCTTCCTGACAACATCAGGTCATCTGTTCGGCTATTTGCTGATGATTGTGTTTTATACAGAAATGTCAAGTCACCATTGGATTGTCAAATTTTACAAGATGACCTGAATAGCTTGGCCAAATGGGAAATGGATTGGCAAATGAAATTCAATGTTAGCAAATGTCATTCAATGAGGGTGACGCGGCTACATCCAAGCAGGCATATAGATTTCAATTACACACTGCATCAGCAAACATTAGAACAGGTTCAGTCCGCTAAATACCTCGGTTTAACTATCACAGATGATCTTGATTGGGGTCAACACATTTCTGAAATTACATGCAAGGCAACTAAGACTTTGGGTTTTCTTCGGCGCAATTTGGCACTGGCACCTAGGCATACTAAGGAAGTTGCATACAAAACATTGGTTCGGCCTCAACTTGAGTATGCAGCTCCTATTTGGCATCCCTATCATGAAACTCAGATTGAGATGGTGGAGAAGGTGCAGAGGACTGCTGCCCGGTGGACCTGCAGGCGATGGAGGAACACCAGTAGCGTCGGCGAAATGCTAGACGAACTTGAGTGGCCATCCCTGGAGTCTCGCAGGGAGCGGTCCTCCTTAACCTTCTTCTACAAGATACACTCCGGTACAGTGTCTCTTGATAAAGACAAATACCTGACCCCGGCACCCAATCTAAGGCATACTCGGGCATCACATGAATCACAATACACAAGACCATTTGCCTATAGTGATGCCCTGAAAAATTCCTTTTTCCCCAGAACTATTCCGGTTTGGAATAGTCTCCCTTCTTCAGTGGTCCTATCTAATGCCGTGTGCGATTTGTAGCTTCCGGAAGTGGAAGTGAGTTAATTCTGTTCGATTTACGTCTTCTGAAACCAGAAGAGGCCTGTTCCGTCAAATCGAACAGGGGTCTTCTGGTTCTAGAAGCTCTTCTGCCTCTTCCGAATTTTGAGTGGAAGACGGAAGACGGAAGAGGCCACGTGACCGCGTTCTTGTCAACAACAATGGCTGCCTCTTTAGCTGGGCCGACTTTCAACGACTTTCACTAGTTCTTGCGAAATGTATGCTTCATACACATTTTACTAAAAGGATTTAGTGAAAGAAAAAGACATGTTTTCATCCTTAATTTCTTTCATAGCTTGTTTACAGAATCGATTGTTTTGATTTAAGAATTATCATGGAGGCCGCCATTGCGATTTCCTCCTTTTTGAAGAGCTACTCTATCGTTTACTGTTCGATTTGTTTTTGGTCTTCTGTCTTCTTTGGTATCTTCCGTCACGTGATATTCTGCTTCCAGAAGTGTTTTAATCGCACCCGGCATAAGACCATTGAAGAATTTAAGGCTTCTATTTAAATCATTAGCCCAGAGGCATGCGTTTTAGTATGCCTCTCATCTATATCTTGTAAATAGTTTTAATGGTCCACCCCAAATGTTTTATTTTCCCTTGACTAAATTCTAAATTTAGCCACCCACCCCACACCTGAGGTGATGATCAGAAATTGATCGAAACAGTATCAGAAGATAGATAAAAGTTATCTAATTGCAGTCTTAGTCTTCTTATTGTGTCCCATATATAAAGCAGGGTACCATTATTAGCTCACCAGAGCCGAAGGCTCACAAGTGAGCTTATAGTATAGACATGATCCAGCGCCTGTCCATCGTTGTCTGTCCATCCACAATTTTATAGATCTCCTCTGAAACTGCTCAGAGGATGAAATTAGTATTTTTACTAAGAACATATGCGTCCACACTCAGTAGTTTTTCATGGGATGCCGTTTTACTATTTATTCCCTATTTATGGATATCGAATTATTGATATCCACAAATACATTTTTGAATACAAAAGTTACCTTAAATATTATTATCTTATTTATTAAAAATAAATGTATGGATATCCTAAAATGTATTTATGGATCTCCTAGAATGAATTATGGATATCCATAAATGAATTATTTCGGATATCCATAAATAGGGATTAAATAGTAAGACAGCATCCCATACTTAAAAAAACAAAACAAAAAAAAAACAGGTTAATAGTAAGACAGCACCACATGGAGTTAAAAATCATGAAGTTGAATGGCGTCAGTCTGCTTGGGAATCGAAGAAGACAATCGAGGTGCAGCGGTCTACAGTAAAACATTATGACCATGTTATTTTCTATGTATGCGAAATAAACATACTATTTCAGTTGTGAAAGTATCACTTATATTCATTCAGAAAATCCCCTCCCGTATTTTTGTAAAGGAGGACAAAATCCTCCTCTCTACAGTTTGTAAATAGGACAAAATCGCCCCTTTATAATTCACTATGTCACAAATAGAAAAGTGAAATCTGTTTTTAGAGGGCAAAGTACTACTTTTCAAAATGAATTGCTTTGGAATAAATAAAATACTTTCACTGAATAAATAGTGGGGGTAGTTTTTCTGCTTTGGAAAACACAGAGGGGGATTATGCCCTCGTATACAAAAATTAGTGTTGCTTTTTTGTCCGGTTGACTTTGTCTGATACCAAAATAAACAGTCACACCTACGACTGCATGGTTAGGAATAATGAATCAGAGCACTTGATTTCCTTTATCCAAGATCAGCCGGCACATCTGCACATTCTGAATTGTGTCTTGCTACCCACAAGAAGATGGCTTGAGTCTTATAGCTAGCCACTGAGTGCAAACAAATGACTCTGATTGGGCAAGGTGGTTGAGTTTTTGTTGGCCACACAAGCAAATCGTAAGAAATATCATAGCCCAGTGTGACAAGATACATAATAGCGAACACAAATAATATTATAGCTATTAATCTTAGCAGCATGCATGAAAGGAATACTTATTGTGCAAAAGGTATGCCAGGAATACCTATTGTGCAAAAGTTACGCCAGGAATACCTATTGTGCAAAAGGTATGTCAAGAATACCTATTGTGCAAAAGGTATGCCAGGAATACCTATTGTCAAAAAGGTATGCCAGGAATATTTGCAAGGTATTGTGCAAAGGGTATGCCAGGAATATTTGCAAGGTATTGTGCAAACAGTATGCCAGGAATATTTGCAAGGTATTGTGCAAAGGTATGCCAGGAATATTTGCAAGGTAGGTATAAAGTATATTAAGCATACACTGATAAACAATATTCAACAAAACACATACTATCACAGTTTACCATTTTCTGCAACACATCTCAGTGACAGTCAGCATGTTTAAAAGATAACCTGATATCTGGATAAGACTGTCTTTGACATAATTCTGTATTTATCAAAAATTCACGCTTGAAGTTAAAATCGACATAACTGGTGTTTCGAAATTGGTTTTTCATAACAGATCAAATTTAGAGTGTCAAGAGAAATGTGTATGAAAATCTTTCATACACGAGAACACTTTGATGTATTATAATCAAATCAAAAGAATGACTTTTGAATAAAATACTTCAATTAACCACAAAGTACATTTAATGAAGCAACATCTGCAGCAAAGATGGCTCACAGATTTATTTTATTTTCTCAAACAAAAAATAATTCTCAATTCAAATAATTCGCTGTTAGAAGAAATTTCAAATTAGACGATTCTGGTTACTTGATGGATTGTCATTTCAAATTAAATAAAATGTCATAATTTTGAATTTAACGCGGTTATTTGCGCACGGTTCCTAACAAATGCTTCAAAAGCAAATAAAAGTTCATGTCGCCTTTCAAGTTTTGCATGATTCAGATGTTCAAATGATGCAGTTAATATTTTTGTGCAGTTAATATTTTTGTGCTGTTGGCGCCTTATGTATGTTTTCATATTTTTAGTTAAGTTTAGGTAACTGAGTGGCCGCCTGTTGGAATAATAGCTGCTCATTCGGCTTACGAAATGTTTTCATGGTATAAGTACCTGATTGTTAGTTTGATTTTTTCCCACCTCGGTGTTTGGAGTGGAAATCTTTTTCTGATTGCGCCTTTTCCTGATCTTGGCCTACTTGTACATTTTTTGAGTTAAACAGAGAAAAACGTCAATACGAAATCGCACCCATTTTTTTTTTTGTAAAAATGAAACATTTTATTTTTTTTTTCATAGTTTTACTTATTTTTACTCAGTACATACATGTACATTGTGGGTACACGTTTGAACCGCCTCACCGATGCTGTTCTGACGACAATGTATGTTTTGGATCAAAAAAAAGAAAATTAGATATACCTCTGCATACTCCGGATTAGCTGTATAAAAGTGGGTTTCAAGGGGGTATACATATCACGGACATGTTTTTCTGATGTAAACAAAACACATAATATTTCGCTGAATATTCGTCTATAATGAATGTAACTGAACGATTGAAATTCATTGTACATAATGCTTAATTTAAACGGCGTTTTATTGTTTTTAAAACGTTCTTCAAACCTGAAATAATTCTCATCGAAATATTATACAACTCAGCATGATTTTCAACGCACTGACACGTGTTCAAAAATCCATTCACATACACAAATTAGATGCGAATGATTTTGTTCTTGTTTGCGTTATTCAGTACAATATGGAAACCACAAAAACATGTCATTTATATTCGATTGTCCTGGGAGCTGATTGATATGCTCAAGACAGAAAACAATTTTAATTTGATTATTCTGGTAGTTGTCATGGAAACCCTACTGAATAAACTAAACATCAGGAAAACATGTCCGTGAAATAAATACCCCCTTATACCCCACTTTCATATAGAAAAACTGGGGTATGCAAGGGTATACCTATTTTCTTATTTTGCTCAAAAACATAGATTGTGGGCACTCGTTAGAACCAACAATCTATGTTTTGAGCAAAAATAAGAAAAATACCAAAAAGTTTTTACTGAAACTTTTCATTTTTTACAACTTTAAAAATCTCTGTTTATTGCATGGGCATGTTTTCGTTATGAATGGTAGATGCACAATATGGTGAATTTAAGGAGACTTAATTGATCATCCATCTAAGCAAGGAATGTCCAGTCAAACGGAAAGGGGAGGCAAGCATACTCGGTTCAAAAATGCAACTGTTGTGTGTCGTACTTTGGAACATCTAAGAAAACGAAATTATGCAGTTGTGTCTTATCTTATTTAATATCCAAATATAGTGAATCTAAGCTGCAAGGAAGAAATTGATTAAGCAAAACAATAAAAATGTACCATATATATAGTTGCTGTGTAATTAATAAAATTGAAAAATAAGCACATGTTGTTTCCAATGTTCATTTCAAATACAAGGAACTCATAACAAGAAAATTATCTCGGAAGAGGAAATCAATTTATCAAGCTTTTTTAAAATGCTAATTTCAATCAACCACTTCAATGTTTTTGTTTGTGAGGTATGAAACACATGCTAATGCTTTTGATTAACAAAGGCAAATTCTGGGTGCATTAAGATAAAGGGATAATGAATATCAAACAAAAACGGAAATCTGCTTACAAACATGAAGCTGTGTTTAATGTTGTTGTTTTTTTTTACTCAAATAAAAGTTTTTAGACAAAATATATGCGACACACTTAAAACCAACGACACCTGTCGCGTGAATGATTTAGTTTTGAAATGTGTACCACTATTTAGACTACCGTTCTGGTCGGTTTCTGAATTTCCTCATAATGTTTCATATTGATATCCCATAAATATATATTTGTCCATAAATGTAATAAAGTTATATTCAGTTCTGTCTACAAATCTGATATAAATTCCCAGCAAAATTGTTATGTAACGTAAGACAGACATCATAAAGGAACAGCTGTTCGGACATTTCCCCGCTTATTGCATAATACTAAAACTGGTAAATGGCAGGATTGTCGATAAGAGAAAAAAATATTTGTCGTACATAATGAGATTCCGGTTCATTTCTGTTTATTATCCACAGAACGCTTACAAATAGTTTGTGTAGAAAATAAGCGTATATGAAAAAAAAAAAAAAAAAAAAAAAAAAAAAAAAAAAAAAAAAACCGAAAAACTTTACCTATAAAACGGCAGCAACTAATTCAACACAATTAATTTGAACGAACACATAGCCATACCAATGATAATCTTGAAATTAAATTGCCATTTTCCTTCTCTTTTTGTTGCTCATCGTGGATACTAATCATTATTATACCTTATTTAAAGGAAATAGGAAATATATTGTATAAATTTGAAGTAAATTGCTATCAGTTTCATGAGGATCACAAGCCCGTGCACTAGATACCCCCTTATACTCCACATTTATAAAGTAAAACTGATGTGTTAAAGAGCATGCCTATTTTTCTTTTTGCTCTAAAATATAGAGTGTGGGTACTCGTTAGAAACGCCTCGTCGATGCGGTTCTAACGTGTATGCACAATTTATGTTTTAAAAGTTTTCAAAGCCAAAGTCAATACTTTCAACTGAAAATTCTCCTTTCAATAACTGACGAAAAATATGTATAATGCATGTGCGATTCTTGTTGATAACTGTTCGATGCAGATAAAATGTGATCCATGTGAACAAAATATTTTTGTTCTATTTTGTCATGACACAAAATAACGTTATGGCTATCATCTATGCAGTTTCATGTGGATAAAAATGATTAGCTCACTCGTCTTGTGGTGTGCTTTCTTCTTGTGGGTACCGCATTGTTAAAAAAATATATGCTCACTCGGCTTGTGGTGTGTTTTCGTGGTGTACCTGATTGCTAATTTAGGTGTTTCCCACCTCCATTTTTGGAGTGGGAATTTCTTTCTGATTGCGCCATTTCCTGATCATTGCCTACTTGTACCTTGAGTGCTCCTGTAAATTCTTCTTATCGTTGACCACCAGACAATTAACTTAGTTCAGTTGCATGTCTGAATATAAATTGGTGTTGAATATAACTCAATTGCTATGTTCAGACTATAAAGAGAAAATGGTCAATAACAGCATGAGCTTGTTTCCCCGCTAGAAGACATCCGTATAGACGTTGCAACGTACCGATCACATAAATTTGGTGACTTGTCATGAAATACAATCGAGAACCACTGGTTTAAATATATCAAGGAGGTTATTCCAGTCCCTGATAATCTGAGTAAAGTAACTACTTTTATAGCTTCATTGCTAGCTGATAGTATCTGAAATACCATAGAGTAATGATTTCTACAACGCCATGTTGCCATATCATATCAAATAAATACAAATAGTAATAGGTTCTTTCCTCAACCTTCAGAATGATATTACTTGCACACGAGACAGAAATTGCCACACTTTTTGCCTGGGTGATAAAATTGCATCTCACCCACTGCAGGTGTTCTCACCCAGGCTAAGTGCGCCAAAAATTACGCAAAACCTTGAAATAACCAGATTTTGGGGGTTGTTGTGCAAGAAAAAGAATCTTATATGGTGTTCTGTTCTAGATGGAAGTTTCCAACCCTCGGGATGACCGTGCTGAGCGGAACCTCGGCAGAGCCTCGGTTCCGCTCAGCACGGTCATCCCGAGGGTTGGAAACTTCCATCTAGAACAGAACCCCATATAAGATTCTTATATTCTCTCTAATGTAGACAATTGTTCTGATTTCCACATTAATTTTTTTTTGCTTCTCCATTTATCATACTTATCTAGGAGAATTGTCCACCTAGTGAACAGACCAGACAATATTACATTTAATCTTACCAATTATTTGCTTTTCTACAGCTTTTTGTAATCAACGGTATCTCAGAATAACTGCAAACATATCAAATCAGTTCGTGGAAAAAACTTGCATGATGTTGTTTGACAGAGTCTTTGACCACGCAACATATGTTTCTTCAACGTATGCTTCAACGTAAGCAGATTCTAGTTTCGTTTTGGTCTTTTGAGATCAGCGAGAATATTCTGAGAATTCAGAAATTTATTTAATACCAGCGTACATTTTCTACACATGTTCTTTCATATGTTTCTTCGTCTGGTTCTATTTGTATTTACATACCTATATATTTACTGATCAGATGAAAATTTTAGTAACTTTCTCTGGCATGATGTTGCCATATTTGTATGGTCACTGACGGGGCTTGAGTAGCCTTAAACCGCGGAATGGTCCATCCCATTCTCATTAATATTTTCACTGCTCTTAAAGGAACTCATTGTTAATGTTTATTCACCACGCAGGACGTTTTCTTTGTTTGTTGTCTCTTTCAATCTATACTATATATATATCAATCTATCAATCTGTTAATTTAGCAAATGCTTATAGTTTTCAGTTAGCTGAGTTTTCTTATGTGTATTCATATTATAACCTATGAGGGACGAATGAACCTTTCCATCGTTATCATTTCGGCGAGTCCACTTTCAATTTAGGGAAATCAGGATTTTTTTTAATTTAATTATACAGTTACGATGAAATTTCTCAAAGCAGTCAGAATAAACCCAGATGGGACGCCGAGTTTTTCTGCGTCATATCTGTGGCTACTCTGTTTGCTTAAATCCAATAAACGACACGCCTGGAATTGATGTGCTAAAGACTGTTTGAGCACTTTCGGTGCTACCGGTGATGTGGTTCTATCAATTCTATTAATTCAAATAAACATTCGTTGTCCAAGAAATGACGCAACAGAACGCAGCGTCTGACCTCAATTCCACTGGTTGAAAGTCTATACTGCTGCGCTGTAGCGGTCTTACTACGCCTTTCATTCGCGTCGCGTCTAGCAGATACATGTACGAGGGGTGGCCCAGTAAATCGTATACTTTGTTGATATTTTCATTATTTGACGCCCTATTGCCATTAAACTCTACAAATACCTCCCGCAATTCAAATTCAGAAAAAGAGGTGCATAAAAGTATAAGTATATGTACAACATGATGCCCCTTAATTGATAGAGGTCTCACCCTAACGATATCATTGGGCAGGTCAATTCACAATACATGTAGGCGAACACGTTTTGTGTGAATAGCGGACACTAGAAACTATATTTGCAATTCATTCAATTGATTCAATTTATTTTAACGCATCTTACAGTCTGAGACTTAGATGGATTTAATTCAAAAGATTTGTTCTGCAGACATCTGATATTATTGCTAGATGCTTTTCTCAAGATTATTACACCGGAATGGTCGTATCATCAATTGAATTTTCAAGCTGAGAGATATTTTCCTGACTAAAAGGATAATGCCCGTGCTTTTCTTGAACAATATGAACAGATGGTTTCTGTTAGAAAAAAAGTATACTAGTCGCTCTTGTATAGGGATACAATCATTTTTGTTTTAGTTTACATCAGGAAAACATGTCCATGCAATGTATACCCCCTTAAACCCCACTTTGATGTAGAAAAACTGGGATATGCAGGGGTATACCTATTTTTCCTATTTTGGCTCCAAAACATAGATTGTGGATACTCGTTAGAACCGCCTCGCCGAGGCGGTTCTAACGAGTACCCACAATCTATGTTTTGAGCAAAAATAAGAAAAAAATCAAAAACATTCTACTGAAAATTATTTTTTTTTACAATTTAAAAATCACTGTATATTGCATGGGCAAGTTTTCGTAATGTATGTAAAATGATTGATTAGACCGGTCCCCGTAGAAGGAAATGATGCTGTAAATGGTTGTCAAAGTATTATTCTATTTTACTTAATTGCTTCTGACGAACATCAAAGGAACGGAAACTCGTTATATAATTAATCAAACACGTGATGAAAGAACCTCTCATCTGATGGCAAAATAGAATGATGTTATGTAGCTAAATATCTTGTTCTAACAAAATGATGGACAACCACTGACATAACCGCTCCCTTGAATCTCTGTTCAGGGAAAAGGGTCGTAAGGACCTCTGCAAGTTGTTTTGTTAGATTTATTACAATGTATCTTACAAATATGAATATTCACAAAGCAATTCTACATACTACCGTTGTGTCATATTTTCACGCGATCTATATGTATAAAGTATTGTTCCGTTATGATTTTTGACTATTTAAAATAACATGAAGTCCCAGTATTACTTAAAAGAGCCGCCTTATAACCGGTCACGGCGTCGCACAGAAACGATAGGGTCAGGATGACGTGCGCAAGTATTCGCTTCAAGTCAGAACTAGGTCCGTTCTTTTTGATGCGAAACGTTCAAACTCTACGCCGTTACTGCGTCTTCACAACTCACCTTATCAATCTGATCTACGTTCAAAACAACCAAACTCGTATTTCTAACTGCATTTTAGATACGACAGTTTATCCGATTTAATTTCAAGCTTTATGCGTCCCAAATTGTCTGCTTGTATGCCATATGATAGAACCGTACCTTAAGCATTATCTTGACCCCGACGTTTAGTTCAATAATTGATCTGAATTGATTTTAATCGGCTACATTTTCCAGCTTCTGGACGTAGCGTCACATGTTTAGGGACTGTTTGATGCGAAAACACATACACGGCATGCACATGCGAAGTTCTGTAAGGGTGTAAGACTTTTGACAGCAACACAATTAACGCACAATTATATTTTCGTACCTTCGATTTGAATGGGCTCCGCGTCCGTGTTATAATTCAACTTAATAATTATGAAGAACAATACAATCAACTCCTTTTAAGTAGTCCATTACGAAAACTCGGCCACGTGCTGTGCAGATTTTTTTAAGTTGTAAAAATGAAAATAAAAAGTCAGTAGACGTTTAAAATTTTACTTATTTTTGCTCAAAAAATAGGTTGTGGGTACACGTTAAAAGACCCTCGGTTCTAATGAGTACCCACAATCTATGTTTTGGAGCAAAATAGAAGAAATAGGTCACGATACCCCTGCATACCCCAATTTTGCTATATGAAAGTGTTGTATAAAGGGTTGTACAGTACACGGATTTGTTATCGAGATGCTATAACGTGTTTACGTGGATATAAAATAGATTAGTTTAAAGTGCTATATTTCCTGATTAAGACTTTTATAAGGAAACAAAGACTAAACATTTAAACTGAGATCCTTTACGAGCAGTGAACACATTAGTGAGAAAGGGGTTGGGCCATACCGCGGTTTCTACTATTAAAGTCTCGTCAGTGACCCTTTAGATTTGGCAACAGAAAGCCAAACAGAATTACTGGAATTTTGTAACTTTTAACAGGGTAGTCAATACAAGGACTAGATTAATCTAAATGGGACCAAAAATATATTAAACACTGGTAAGAAAACGAATCTTAACCGATAATAAATTTCTGATTTCTCAGAATATCCTCGCTGATTTCAAAGGACCAAAAAGAAAATATAACCTGCACTATGGATGATGTACGGGGAGACTTGTTAGGGCCGCCACACGACACAATACCAGCTGCAGTAATAGCAAAAACAAATAAAACTGAGATCCTTTAAGAGCAGTGAACACATTAAGGAGAAAGGCGCTATTGATTGCGTCAGATTATATTTGCCTCAGACGAAATGATACCTGTCTATTATCAGTCTGCATCAAAGTGTCGATCATGGAAAAATGTTTACTTACGAAGTCGACGTAAAAATAGTATGATAAAACAATAAATAATATTAGCCTTGGGCGTATTCCAAACTAACATTATACAGTATCTATATGTACATGTGCGTATCGTCAGATGGTACGAAAATGTTTATAGTTGCGGCCACAGATACTATGGAGGGAGAAATAGAGTCCAAATATAATGATAAGTATACATTGCCTTGGTATGAATGACAACAGGGACTATATTTGGTACACAATCAATTTATGCAATTTGTTTTATCAAGTCTTGCAGTCTGAGTGTCATGTAAATTTGTATTTGTTAAGTCCACGCAGCAAATTAGACTAAGATGGATTTAATTCCATAGATTTGTTTTGCAGACAAATGGTGTAATTGATGGACGGGAGTCTTAGGATTAATGTACCGGAATGGCTGTATCATCAATTGCAATTTCAAAAAAGTACAAGTAGGCAAAGATCAGGAAAAGGAGCAATCAGAAAAAGACTCCCACTCCAAAAACCAAGGTGGGAAAAAACCAAACTAACAATCAGGTACTTATACCATGAAAACACTTAGTAAGCCGAATGAGCAGCTATTTTCCCAATAGGTGGCCACTCAGTTACCTTAACTTAACTAAAAATATGCAAACATACATAAGGCGCCAACAGCACAAAAATATTTTAAACACCAAGACATAAAACAAAAAGAACCACCACAGAAGTATCGACTTGCAACGATCAGTAACACAAAGTTACTGGCGGGTTTAAATCGATTTTACACGGCCGTAACCTCACCCTCAGCTTCTGCAGTGGTTCATAACATTTAGTTAGTTCTTCGGTCCTCGTGGTGAATCTCTAACTAGTAAATGAATCATCAAGAACAAACAAATAAATCATGATAAACATACTGATGAATCAAAAACCAGGACTCACAGATTCAGTAAGCTGCCCGACGATGGAGATCCCTGGGCGCCAAATAACTTACTAACTCCGGAGCTAAAGAAAAACATCAGTTGGACCCCGGTGGGCCAAGCAACAGACAAGAAGCTCCGGCCCCAACCAACTAAAATGAATAGCTTTAAGTCGGGGCCATCATAGAGTCTGACGCCCGACCCACCGGCGTGCAATTAAAGAAGGCAGCATAGTTATCAACCGTGATTGGGTTAAAAACTAAGCATGCAGACTGTCGCATAACATTCAAGTTATAACCTATACGTCTGTAACGTGTTATGACTTTTCTAAACTGACAAGAAAAATCATTACTTCCTATAAGATTCTTAAATTTGTAAACCAAGTCACCATAAAATTCTGGTTCCGAAAGACCCTCACTTAAAAGTGTCTTTAACCCAACATTATATTTGGAAATCAGTTCATAGTGTCTACGATAAAATTTAGAAAAGGTTTTTCGAAGTTTATGATACCGATAGCCCTGTTGGAGAAGTTTGGCCGTTAAACATTTATTTCGAGCGTTGAAGTCTGTAACATGATTGCAGACTCTAGCAAACCTAATAAGTTGCGAAATGTATACACCATAAGAAGCACGACGAGGAACGTCACCATCCAAAAACGGAAAATTTACTATATCAAAATCAAAGTCATCGCGCTTATCATAAATTTTAGAAGAAACAAATCCATTTGCAACAGAAAGATGTAGATCTAAAAAGGGGGCTTCGGTATCCGAGATATTGGCTTTGTTCAACTGTAGTTCAGATGGATAAATTTGATTTACCATACCTTCAAAATAAGGGTTGTCAATGTTCAAAAGGTCATCGAGGTACCGAGAAGTGGAGTTATAAGCCTCGATAACATCAGCTTGATTATCATGGTTAAGAGAATCCATGAAATCTCTTTCGTAGCAGTATAAAAATAAATCAGCTACGAGAGGTGCACAATTTGTACCCATCGGAATTGCAACAATTTGTCTGTATAACTTGGTCCCAAATCTAATATAAATATTATCCAGGAGATAGGATAAGGCGTCGCACACATTCTGACATGACCAAAGTGTATACCGACTTTGGTCAGAGGATGTGAAAAAAGCCTTTCTGTCATTACATGCCAAATAAAGTGAACCATAGTTTTTTAATGCCCTTTTGAAGGTCCACTCTATCAAATCCAGAAATTTTTCTTTAATTAGATTATGTGGTAAAGTTGTATACAGAGTAGAAAAATCATATGTGGACAAGCTCGTCGCACGGAACCCTCTACACTTCAATTTATTGAGCACCTCACCAGAATTTTTTATTGACCAAAACCAATTTTTATTTGAAGTTTCATACACTGTCTCACAGTATCTTATAACATGAGATTTGATAGCAGTAAGACAGGAAGTTAATAATTTAGAAAGTTCAGTAGTAGTACAAGAGCTAGAATTTGCAATAAATCTTGCTTTGTATGGTCTTTTGTGAAGCTTAGGTAACCAATACATCGTAGGAAGTTTGTCTTGGCCTTCATTGACACAAACAGAAAACTTAACAGGTAAATCGTTTAAGTGGGCATTTACTACAGACACCTCATCAGTATCTGTCTCCAGATAAGCCCTGGTACCATCCAGCTCCTGATTTAAGGTGTTAACGTAGTGAAGCCTACAAACAACAACAACATTGTTTGCGGCTTTGTCTGCCTGAACCAAGACATACTTTCTGTGAAATTCTTGGATACCCTGCTTCAAATGCCTAAATGACGATTTAGGTTTAGGAGGTAAAAGATTAGTATTTTGTGAATAAAACTGTATACGTTTATCCACGATAGTGAAGATACTTCTTTTCCATTCTTTAAGAGCATTATCCTCAACACCCTCTCGTTTACACCATCGATTACCGTAATCATTCAATGTAGATGCAATCTCCTCTTTACATTTATCGAAATTGATGTAGGAGGGGAATCTATATTTCGGACCTTTAGAAACAATTTTGCGAATTCTAGAATCCGAAATTATTTTTAAATTTCTAGTAACTATATGTCCGGCTGGTTGATAAACAAATTTTGAATCTTTACAATCTCAAGACTTAGGAGTATTAGCATGGATATCAAGATCAGAAACAAGATTATTGAAATTAAAAATAGTATTTCTGATTGGTTTATTATATTTGTAACAAGTCTATTATGTACTTTTCGTTTGCATCGTGCCCATCCATCAGGAAAACATGTCCGTGTAATGTATACCCCCTCATACCCCACTTGTATATAGTAAAACTGGGGTTTTTTGCTCCAAAACATAGATTGTGGGTACTCGTTAGAACCGCCTCGGCAATGTGGTTCTAACGAGTACCCACAGTCTATGTTTTGAGCAAAAATAAGAAAAATATCATTTTTTTTTTTTAGTGAAAATTTCTTTTTTAGAACCATTTTTTTTTCGGTATATTGCATGGGCAAGTTTTCGTAATGGTTAGATTGACACACTCTTCAAGCATAGTTTTCAAGCAAGACCACCGACATTTTTTCTGACATTTGCAAATGATGATGCATGGAATATTTGTTAAAGTGCGCTGTTCTCATATTCTCTATTTTAATACATCAAAATAAGTAAACGGCAGAATTACTCTTAAATTAGTGCATTGTATTTTATTCGTAACATTATAATTTCTTGAGTTCATGTTTTTCAGAAATTTCGTGCCAATTATACTTACAGATAGGTCAAGATAAATATTAATATGATGATCATTCGTTATGTAAAAATTTCATATGATTACGAAAGGTTTTTAACAAATTTTAAGAAATAAAAAAATGAAAATTTCATAGGGGGAAACATATATACATGTATTTTAAAAGTTTTTAAAAAAGGTATACCCCTGCATACCCCAGTTTTGCTATATAAATGTGAAGTATCAAAGGACATACATTACACGGGCACGTTTACTTGATGAGATCTATTTGGAGGTACAAGATCCACAATATATTTCCTTTTGAATACTTAGTTTTCAACACGAAGGCATATCTTAAATTTAAACCATTACCAATTGTGTAAATCGCAAAAACTAAGTTTTGTGCTCACATTTCGGACTGGTTTTACCAGTCCCCCCCCCAGAACAAAATAGACAGTCACGTCACTGAAATTATTTTTTGAGTACTAGTATTCGGACCTTGCCAATCGGTCATAATTTTCTTATAACTGAATAAAATTCCATGGGGTAAAGTGCTTATTTGCTTACCGGTTCTGTCCGAATACTAGACTTAGTACACAATAATTGATTTTAGTCACGTGCGTGTCCACATGTAGAAGGAAACGATGCTATAAAAGTACTTTACGATATAGTATTCGTTTTACTTCCGCTGAATATGAAATGACTCATTATATTATCAAACAATTACGTGGGTTAAGACGCTCTCATCTGACAACGAATATAGAACGAAACTAAGATACAAAGAACCAATCACGGAGAAAGATCACTGGACGCTGTGCATGTCAGGTCATTAAGAAGAAGGTTTTGTAGAATTCAGTTTAACAGTTATTGTAAAAGAAATTCGCATTAACGAAAACAAAACAAATACTAGCATAATCATGACAGCATTTTTAGATAAGAGCCAAACACTGAACATTAGGACGTGTCATATACTTTACGTTATCGGTCCACAGCAGAACATATACTTAGCAATTGGATTAGTTAGTGCAAGGACATGTCTTAGTTCACTTTTGTCAAAAAAAATTGTTATTGTTATCACTGCGTTCTACATACAAAAAGCTATATTCTGGTATATAGTTTGGGATGCATTTTACACTTTGTTCATGTGAAATGTGTATTTTATTTTTAAAGGGTGCTAAGTCCAAGAGCATGCCTAAGTCCACACATTGCACAGTGTTTAATGCAAGAACACACCTAAGTCCAAAGAACATGTGACTATTTGCCAAACATACACCTGGCAATTTTTATGTATTTATTTATTTTTTATTTTTTTTCTTTTTTTATTTATTTTTTTTTGTAGAGACGTGATTTGACTTAGTGTGAATATGTTTCCATATTTCAACTATCAGTTTTAGTTTTATCAGGTATGGCCCATCCCCTTCCTCATTAATGCGTTCGTTGCTGTTAATGGATCTCAGTTTTATTTTCATTCACACCATTTTGCAGGGCTGGAATTAAACTTTCGGAACTATGTTGTCTATTTAAGTCAGCAACTGTTATTGATGGGTTATTTGTTTGTGTTTCTTGACGAAACCATCGTGCTACTATATCGTTTAGATTAAATGAAAGGGAAAATGTAGACGTTAACAAAACCCAGGAGACGAAGAAAACATATTCAAATTCCAGCGACAAACTGAATCCAAATTCAAGTCGAGAAAGAATCAACTTTAAAATGAAAGTCACATGTACAGAGAAAACAAGCGGCCAAGGTTGTGCACAGCTGTTTCCCAAAAAGCAGTTCTTCAGTAAACCAAACTTACTTAATTATTCATTGAAAACCATTTAAAATATATACACTTTGTAAACCTTGGGGAGTAATTTCGTTGAACCGGTTACATTAAGGTGGTTGTGTTGTTTTAATACATACAATTTTGCATAGCGAACCTTCAGTGTCAAATGCATGACTTAGTTCTATTTATTTTTCCAGTCATATTGTAGACTTTCAGTGTGTGTTCTAAATATGATTATTCATTTACAAATCATAATACATAAGATTGCAAACATCCAATCACATTTCAGGAAATCATATCATTCCAAACAACATGCTCGTGCGCATATATTTGTTGAATCCTTAATATTATTATTATCGTCTTTATTTTATAATTCAGTTTCTAGATTTATCGTATGAACATTTTGAAAACACGCTTCTACAATATACATTTTTTTTTCAGCTGTAAGAAAATGTCCATAAAAATAAATTGATATTTTTATTCATTATTTACTTAATAATGTTTTCTTTAATTTTCAAAAATACGAAAAAAATATCCTGTAAACCCCAGTTTAACTATATAAAAGTAGGTCCTTACGGGTACTATTTTACACGGTGATAAAAGGGTCTTGTGGTTGTGATAGGGTTGATTTTGTTCAAGAGGTAACTGTTTAACAGTCCCGGTGATTTACAGAAATCTAAAACTGAAAAATGCTCTGACAGTCTCCAAATAATAACTGATAATTCCATTTATCGGAAAAGATGGCGATGACGTCATCGATAACATTACCTGTGAACTCACGGGTACAGAGTCAATAAATACACAGACTTAATACACATATTTGTGCGGGTAAACGTGTGTTAAATTGTAAATGTACGTTGAAATTAAAGCTGAGTTAAACTAAAATCTAAAAAAAATATTCTGTCAAGGTTTGTTTTAAACTCGGAAAACTGAAGGAGCTACAGAGAAAGAGTAATATGTAATTGGATAACTTTATCTAATGTATTCACTTATTTATTGCAGCTCACATTTTTTCTAGATTTGTTTTCATCTAACGGCAGCTTATACGTATTTCACGATTTTATTGTATTAATGATAATTTAATATAACAATAGATAGAAATGTACAATATTCGTGCCGTTGAAGTTGTTGTAGTTTCAAAATCCAAGCAATGTGTAGTATGTTATTTAAAATCTTAAATATGTTTCCTCCGAAAATAAATCCTACAAAATGACAGCAGAAACACTACAGCGTAAAATTGTCATAAAAATTCAATTTGACTTGAGACTGAAGTGCCTGAAATAGGGAGATCAAAGCCGCCCGTGCTTGTCGAATAATCAAAATATTTAACTATAAATAAACACGGAAATATTGCGCTATTCACGATATTTTCCTTCCAAATTCAAATTATATGCATTCTGGAAACAATCTTTCCTCACTACACAACAAAACTGTTAAAGATTTTGGTGTTTTGTGTCATTTGTGCAAATAAAATATGACGTTTATTGGCTTTTAATAAAGCCGCCACTACTGACTTGTACCCGTGAGAGTGACCTGGATGATGGCTGATGACGTCACGCCATCTTTTCCGATAACCGGAATAATAAAATGAATTTACACAAAAAATTGCAGTTTTTGATCCTAGAATCCATTTTGTAAATAGTAAATCAAACAACTGTTATTTCAAATGCATTTGCTCTAAATTATTTTTGCTTTCCAGACAAGAAACAGGACTGTCACACAAATTGAGGGCTGCCGTGTTAATTATCCAGATGTGATTCACATTAAGAAAACTTGCCCATGGAAGATACAAGTAGTTTGTAACAATGAAAATTTTACTTGACTCATAAACGATTGACACACAGATTCCGTAAGCTGCCCGACGATCTAGATCACTGGGCGCCGAATAACTAACTGAAATCCGCAACAAATGAAAAACACCAGTTGAATCCCAGTGGACCAAGCAACTGTCAAGAAGCTCCGGCCCCAAACAACTAAAATAAAAAATTAAGTCGGAGCCATCATAGAGTCCGACCCACCTTCGTGCAATTAAACAAGAAACAAGGCAGCGTAGTTATCAATCATGATTGGGTTAGAAACTAAGTATGCGGACTGTTGCAGAACATTTAAGTTATACCCTATACGTCTGTAACGTGCACTGTTTTTTTGTTTTTTTTTTTTTTTTTCTAAACTGAAAAAATATTCCTTCCTATAAGTTTATTTTTGTAATCTACGTTAGAATTCCGAAGAAATTGGACAAGTATATTTGAAAAGAAGAGTAATATCTGTGAATGTAGGTACTTAAGACCAAGGATTATGATACTGAATAAATATAATTATAACAACGAGTGGTATTTTATTGCAACTAACATTTTTAAGTTGTGCTGTCGTAAACAAGCGGTCATCTTTTTAAAGATTTATGTTAAATAAGATAATTGAAAAATAAAATCCTTTTATTGTAGATTAGACTATAAGATTAGTAAATAATCATTGCTAATGCTAACAAAATGACCACAAAATATCATTGCAAAGTTATTCGATAAAGAATATTATCTACAGTGAGCACTTCTGTAACATCCTACTTGAGCAGGGTTTATCATTAACCAATCTAATATCTTCATATGATCATCACTCTAAAGTTTTAACACAATAAAATGGAACATGCAGAATTGAAAACATATCGCATAGCTAATGTTTTCGTGTAATTGTTGGAATTACATTTAGATTTCCAATGGATATAAAACATATGACAGACTGCAATCATAAACAGATCGTATTTATGAAAATGACATAATGCATGTTTATGATGCATTTATCTGCGCAAGTGGACCGCAGACAAACTATAATTACCATTTATGCATTTAATGTTCCATTTTGAGATGCAATGGCGTCTGATTTCAGTTAAGATAGCAGAAGTAATTTTGAATTAGACGGTTCTGGTTACTTGATAGATTATTATTTTAAATTAAATAAAATGTCTTAGTTTTGAATTTCATGCGGTTAATTGCGCACGGTTCCTAACAAATGCTTCAAAAGCAAATAAAAGTCCATGTCGCCATTCAAGTATTGCATGGTTCAGATGTTTAAATGATGCAGTTTTGAGTTTAACTAAACACGTCGTTACGAAATAGCACCCATGCAAAATACAATTTTTTTTTTTTTTTTTTTTTTTTTTTTTTTTTTTTCGGTTGTCAAAATGAAAACTATCAGTAGATTTTTTCATATTTATATATTTATGCTCGAAACATACATTGTGGGTACACGTTTGAACCGCCTCACCGATGCTGTTCTCACAACAATGTATGTTATGAATAAAAAATAAGAAAATTAGGTATACAAAGGTACAAGTAGGCACATAAACAAATTAGATTGGAGTGTCTTTGGTTCTTGTTTGCGTTATTCAGTGCAATATGAAAACCACGGAAACATGTCGTTTATATTCGATTGTCCTTGGAAAAGATTCATATGCTCAAGACAGAAAACAATTTTGATTTAATTATTTTAGTAGTTGTCATGGAAACCTTACTGAAACAACTTAGAGGGAAAGCTGCACAATATCATGCATTTTAAGTAGACTCAATTAATCATCCATATGTGAAAGAAATTTCAAGCCAAATGGAAAGGTGGAGGCAAAATTACTCGGTTCAACGATACAAATTTTGTGTCGTACTTTGGAACATCTAAGAAAACGAAATTATGCAGTTATGTCTTATTTTATTTAATATGCAAATATTGTGAGTCTAAGCTGCAAGGAAGTAATTAATTAAGCAAAACAATAAAAATGTACCATTTATATAGTTGCTGTGCAATTAATACAATAGAAAAATAAACACATCCTGTTTTCAATATTCATTTCAAATACAAGGAACTCATAAATTTTTTCTCGGAAGAGGAAAGCAATTTATCAAGCTTTTCAAAAATTGCTAATTTCGTTTTTGTTTGCGTTATATGAAACACACGCTAATGCTTTTGTACAATGGCAAATTTTGGGTGCATTAAGATAAAGGGATAATGAATATCAAACAAAAACGGAAATCAGCTTATAAACAAGAAGCTGTGTTTAATGTTTTTTGTTTCTTTTTTTACTCAAATAAATGTTTTATACAAAATACATGCGACACATTCAAAACCAACGACACCTGTCGCGTGAATGATTTAGTATTGAAATGAGTTCCACTATTCAGACAACTGTTCTGGTCGGTTTAAATGTTTAACGACAAAACTTCTCCAACAGGGCTATCGGTATCATAAACTTCGAAAAACCTTTTTGTAAATTTTATCGCAGACACTATGAATTGATTTCCAAATATAATGTTCGGTTAAAGACGCTTTTAAGTGAGGGCCTTTCGGAACCTGAATTTTATGGTGACTTGGTTTACAAATTTAAGAAACTTAAAGGAATAAATGATTTTTCTTTTCAGTTCAGAACAATCATAACACGTTACAGACGTATAGGTTATAACTTGAATGTTATGCGACAGTCTGCATGCTTAGTTTTTAACCCAATCATGGTTGATAACTATGCTGCTTTCTGGTTTTTTGCCAACTCGGTTTTTGGAGTTGGAATCTTTTTCTGATTGCGCCTTTTCCTGATCTTTGCCTACTTGTACTTTTTCAAACAACCACTTCAATGTTCTTGTTTGCGTGATATATCATATTTTTTTCTTGGAAGAGGAAAGCAATTTATCAAGCTTTTCAAAAATGCTAATTTCAATCAACCACTTCAATGTTCTTGTTTGCGTGATATGAAACACATGCTAATACTTTTGATACAATTCCAAATTTTGGGTGCATTAAGACAAAGGGATAATGAATATCAAACAAAAACGGAAATCAGCTTATAAAGAAGAAGCTGTGTTTAATGTTTTTGTTGTTTTTTTTAACTCAAATAAATGTTTTTAGACAAAAATACATGCAACACATTTAAAACCAACGACACCTGTCGCGTGAATGATTTAGTATTGAAATGTGTACCACTATTCAGACAACTGTTCTGGTCGGTTTATGAATTTCCTCATACTTTTTTCATATTGATATCCCAAAAATATATATTTGTCCATAAATATAATAAATTTGTATTCAATTTTGTCTACAAATCTGAAATAAATTCCCAGCAAAATCGTAATCTAACGTAAGACAGACATCATAAAGGAACAGCTTTGGACATTTCCCCGCTTATTGCATAATACTAAATTGATAAATTGCAGAATTGTCGATAAGAGAAAACTATTTTTCGTACATAATGAGAATGAGGTTCATTTCTGTTTATTATCCACACAACGCTTACAAATAAATTGTTTGGAAAATAAGCGCGTATGGAAACAAAAAAAAAACAAAAAAAAAAAAAAAAAAAAAAAACACGTTACCTATAAAACGGCAGCAAATAATTCAACACAATTTATTTGAATGAACACATTACTATACCCAGGATAATCTTTAAATTAAATTGTATTCGATGTCATTTTCCTTTTCTTTTATGTTGCTCATCATGGATACAAATTATTATAACATATTAAATGGAAATATATTGTATAAATATGAAGTAAATTGTTATCAGTTTCATCAGTATCACAAGATCCGTGCACTAGATACCCCCTTATATTCCACATTTATATTGTAAAACTGGGGTGTTCAAGGGCATACATATTTTTCTTCTTGCTCTAAAATATAGAGTGTGGGTACTCGTTAGAAACGCCTCATCGATGCGGTTCCTATATCGTGTATGCACAATTTATGTTTTAAAAGTTTTCAAAGCCAAAGTCAATACTTTCAACTGAAAATTCTCCTTTCAATAACTGACAAAAACTATGTTTAATGCATGCGCGAGACTTATTGATAACTTTGCGATGCAGATGTAATGTGATTCATGTGCACATTTTTTTTTCTATTTTGCCATGACACAAAATAACGTTATGACTATCATCTTTGCAGTTTCACGTGGATAAAAATGAATAAGCTCACTCGTCTTGTGGTGTGTTTTCTTCTTGTGGGTACCTCATTGTTAAAAAACATATGCTCACTCGGCTTGCGGTGTGTTTTCGTGGTGTACCTGATTGTTAATTTAGGTGTCATCCACCTCGTCTTTTGGAGTGGGAATTTCTTTCTGATTGCACCATTTCCTAATCTTTGCCTACTTGTACATTAAGTGCTCCTGTAAATTCTTCTTATCGTTGACCACCAGACAATTAACTTAGTTCAGTTGCATGTCTGAATGTAAATTGGTGTTGAAATTAACTCAATTGCTATGTTCAGACTATAAAAAGAAAATGGTCAATAACAGCATGAGCTGTTTTCTCCTATAGAAGACATCCGTATAGACATTGCATCTTACCGATCACATAAATTGGGTGAATTGTCTTCAAATACAATCGAGAACCACTGGTTTAAATATATCGGGGAGGTCTTTCCAGTCTCTGATAATCTGTGGAAAGTAATTACTTTTACAGCTTTTTTGCTAGCTGATAGTATTTCAAATACCATAAAGTGTTGCTTTATACAACGCCATGTTGCCATGTCAGATCAAATAAATAGAACTGTTAATAGGTTCTTTCCTCAACCTTCAGAACAATATTGTTTCTCTCTAATGTAGACAAAAAAATTGTTCTGATTTTCACATTTGCTTCTCCATTTATCATACTTATCTGGGAGAATTGTCCACCTCGTGAACAGACAAGACAATATTACATTTAATCTTACCAATTATTTGCTTTTCTACAGCTTGTTTTGTAATCAACTGTATCTCAGAATAATAGCAAACATATCAAATCAGTTCGTGGAAAAACTTGCATGCTGTTGTCTGACAGAGTCTTTGACCACGCAACATATGTTTCTTCAACGTATGCTTCAACGTAAGTAGATTCTAGTTTCGTTTTTGTCCTTTGACATCAGCGAGAATATTCTGCGAATTCAGAAATTTATTTAATACCAGCGTACATTTTCTACACATGTTCTTTCATATGTTTCTTCGTTTGGTTCTATTTGGATTTACCCATCTATATATTTACTCATCAGATGAAAAGATTAGTAACTTTCTCTGGCATGAGGTTGCCAGATTTGTATGGTCACTGACGGAGCTTGAGTAGCCTTAAACCGCGGAATGGTCCATCCCATTCTCATTAATGTTTTCAATGCTCTTAAAGGAACTCATTGTAAATGTTTATTCACCACGCAAGGCATTTTCTATGTTTGTTATTTCTTACAATCTATTATATATCAATCTATCAATCTGTTAATTTAGTAAATGCTTATGGTTTTCGGTTTGCTGAGTTTTCTTATATGGGTAATATGAAATCACTCATGATGCCCCTAAATTGATAGTCTCACCCAAGCGATAACGATGGGCAAGGCCATTGACCACACTTGTAAGCGAAATGTTTTGTTGTGCATAGCTGACACTCGAAACTATATTTGCAATTCATTCAAATGATTCGATTTATTTTAACACATCTTACAGTCTGAGACTTAGATGGATTTAATTCAAAAGATTTGTTCTGCAGACAACTGATGTAATTGGTAGATGCGCTTCTCAAGATTATTACTCCGGAATGGTTGTATCATCAATTGCATTTTCGAGTTGAGAGATATTTTCCTGATTTAAAGGATAATGCCAGTGCTTTTCTTAAACAGCATGAACAGATGGTTTCTGTTAGGAAAAAGTATACTAGTCCCTCTTGTGTAGGGATACAATCATTTTCGTTTTAGTTTACATCAGGAAAACATGCCCATGCAATGTATACCGCCTTAAACCCCACTAGTATGTAGAAAAAAATGGGGTATGCAGGGGAATACCTATGTTTTCTTAGTTTTGCTCCAAAACATAGATTGTACCCACAATCTATGTTTTGAGCAAAAATAAGAAAAATGTCAAAAAAATTATACTGAAAATTTATTTTTGTTTTTTTTACAAATTTAAAAATCACTGTATATTGCATGGGAAAGTTTTCGTAATTTATGTAAAATGATTGATTAGACCAGTCCCCGTAGTTGGAAATGATGCTGTAAATGGTTGTCAAACTATTATTCTATTTTACTTAATTGCTACGGACGAACATCAAAGGAACGGAAACTCATGTAATCAATCAAATACGTGATGAAAGAACCTTTCTTCTGATGACAAGAATAGAATGGTGCTATGTATCTAAATATCTAGTTCGAACAAATTGATGGATAACCACTGACATAACCGCTCCCTTGAATCTCCCTGTTCAGGGAGAAGGGTCGTGAGATCCTCTGCAATTTGTTATGTTATAATATTTATTACAATATATCTTACAAATATGAATATTTAGAAATCAATTTTTCATAATAGAATTGTGTCGTATTTCACGCGAACTATATGTATAATGACTATTTTAAACAACGTGCCGAAGTTCTAGTATCACTTAAAAGAGCCGCCGTACAACCAGTCACGGCGTCGCACATACACGATAGGGCCAGGCTGACTGACGCCAGTATTCGCTGCAAATGAGAACTAGGCCCGTTCTTTTCTTTTTTAATGCCAAACCTTCAAACTCTACGCCGTTACTGCGTCTTCTTAACTCACCTAATCAATCTGAACTGCGTCCTAAACAACCAATCTCGTATTTCTAACTGCATTCACATACGACAGTTTATCCGATATAATTTCAATGCAAAATTATCTGCTTATATGCCATTGACAGGACAGTACCTAAAGTATAATCTCGACCCCCGCCGTTCAGTTCAACAACTGATCTGAATTAATTTCAATAGGCTACTGACGTAGCATCATTTCGTTTCTAAATATTTTGGACTCGCGTTCAGGGACTGTATGATGTAAAAACACCCACACGTCATGCATATGCAAATTTCTGTGAAAGATTGTTACTTTTGACAGCAACAAAATAAACGCACACATATCTTTTCGTACATTCGGTTTAATTCGGTTCCGTTGCCATGTTTTAGTTCAACGTTGGAAGGTGACAACATCGCTGTTTATTGCATGGGCGAGTTTTCGTAATACATTGCCTTGGTGTGAATGATAGCATAAACTATATTTGGTACTCATTCAATTTATTCAATTTGTTTTATCAAGTCTTGCAGTCTAAGTGCCATGTAAATTTGTATTTGTAGAGTCCGCGCAACAAATTAGACTTAGGTGGATTTAATTCCATAGATTTTGTTTTGCAGACAATTGGTGTAATTGACGGACGGGAGTCTTAGGATTGATGTTCCGGAATGGCTGTATCATCAATTACAATCTCAAGTCTATTATGTACTTGTCGTTTGCATTGTACCCATCCGGTTAGATTTGCACACTCTTCAAGCATGGTTTTCAAGCAAGACAATGTTGACAAGACCACCGATTTTTTCTGCCATTTGCAAAACGGTTGGCGGAAATGATGATGCATGGAATTTTTGTTAAAATGCTCTGTTCTCATAATTATTCCCTATTTCAATACATCAAAATAAGTAAACGGCAGCATTACTCTTCAATTATTGCATTGTATTGTAACGTATGCGGGGCTAGCTTGATAAATATATAAATAATTTTCCTTTGGGACTACTTTGTCCTGTGATTATAGACCAATGATTTTACAATGATTGGATGAGCAAAACAAAATCATAGGAATCAACTTAATATGCATATAAAACAAATGTGATGATGATCTGCACTTGGTATATGAGCTCAGCCTGAATCTCTGCTGAGCTATCTCTGATTATTGGTATCAGCCTACACTGCTGATGCTCAGTGAGTGACCAGCATACACTTCTTCTAGGCCAGTCCTATGCTAGTAACATAAACCACCTTAATCGCCTAAGACTGTTCACTGCTTGGTTATATTTATCAATGCTACTAGGATGGACTGTGTCCACTTTTCGCTGTTGCTACTGAGATGGATAAATCCACTGTTCGCCACTAACCAAGCTTGCAATCAGTCTTTAATAGATTTTATATTGGTTTATTTACTTGATCTGCACTCTCCGACGACTTCTTGCTGACTGAACAACTCGCAACGCGAAACACGAGTATTTATACTATCGGTGACGTCACACACTTTGGACGAATCTATTATGCGGGCGAGTCTATGTTTTAAATTACCTTAGAAACGGGGTTGTCAGGCTACTCAAAGTCGTTTCGACCAAGTGAATTAATCGCCGGTACTTTCCTATAAAGACCGACTTGCAAAAATAATGATTTTGTCACACTACCCACGCCTCCGGGTATATGCGTCCTCGCATAAAAAAACAACTAAAAAAATCATGACATAAACATTATTTTCCATACATCATCTTTCAATCATCATCATCATCATCATCATCATCATCAAAGTCTGTCCGCAACGGACCATGCCTTACTTTAGGCTTATCTTATGGATAATTATCCATTATTACTTTTTTGTATATCATAGACCTGACCTTGGTCTAATTTATCATGTCAATGAAAATGAAACTTCATTGCCTTCCTGACAGCACTGAATTTGAACAATTTAGTCATCAGACTCAGGGCAATATGTAAGGGTTAGTTCAACATTCCCTTCTCCTTTCAGCTGCAGATTGATATCATTTGCATTAATACTTCCGTCTGGAATGATATCGCCCATATCTATCGTAACTGGCCCTGTCTTCTGCTTCTTCCTTCGAACTTTATCCCTGTAAGTCTCCTCACCATTCTCTGTCACTGTTGTGACAGATTCAGACGATCCCTCTTTTATCATACTCTGGCATGATACCTTGATTTCTTTCTTTCTCTTTAGTATCACGTTATCTTTCTTCACCTGTACAGCTTCCTCTTTCTGTCCAATGTCCTCGTTCTCTGGCTTTTCGTCTACTTTCTGTTTCTTAAGTGCAACTGGGATGGCAGGTCTGGTGGCTTTCCGGATCACCCTGCCAAGCCACAGCTCTTTTTCCTTATCCACACTGCTCTGATAAACTTTGTCTTTCTTAATTTCCTGTCTTCTCGAGTCATTGTCACTTGAGCTGTCACTATCATCAGAAACCTGTAATTCTTCCTCCAAAGATACATCAGGTGACTTATCCCAGTCAGAGTTTTCTTCAGAAACTAGATCGACACTTTCTACCTTCTTAGCCGTGCTCACTGTTTCTTCACTTTTCTGCACCTGACCATCAGAAACATGCTTTTCCTTACTATCCTTCACTTTACTCTGATCATCCAGGTGATGCTTCTCTTCATCGACATTAGCTTTGGCTACATGACTGTTCGTTTTCAGACCAACTTTGAAATGTACTGCAGATCTTTTCAATGTTCTATTTATGCTTGCCCAAGCCTCATGTTGCGTTCTCTTATGTTTCTCTAGATACGATTTCAGCTTGAATGTATTACCACAGGCATGGCAGCTCCATCTGTTCCTGTAGCACTTGATCATGTGCTGTTCATACTGGTCTCCTTCTTCAAATAATCCCTTGCACCAGGTACATCTGGTTTTTGCCTTATCTGCCATGCTGTGTTTTCTTGGAGTAACCTTTGTGTTAACCATCCTGCAAGAGAAAACGTAATCTTTAGCCCAAACAGGTTTTCTACGGACTCTCTTTCTATCAGATTCATAATCTCTGTCTGTGTCCATAACGGGCTGGTGAGCAGATTCTAATTCTTCTACTTCATCTCTCTCATTATCTCTATCTGTTTCAGGCTCATCATTATTCTCAGGTTCATGTGCATGACCTTCTTCATGACCTATATCAGCCTGTTCAGATTCACCTCTTAGAACTTGTTGTCTGCACAACTTTATTCTGTCACAGTGAATTATTTGCTCAGCATTATTGCGACCACAATTTACTTTGTACAAAACTTCTGACAGTTTGCCAGTAACTTTGAATGGACCCCTCCAGAAAGGCGTCAGCTTTGCAGAGGTGCCCAGCTTCTTCACAGGGAAATGCACAAACACTTGATCTCCAGTCTTAAATGTTTCAAAGGACGTTCGCGAATCGCGATTTCGTTTTTGCCTATGCATAGCCTGCTGTGTGTATTGACGTACGAGCGTGTGTGCCCTTTCTATACGGTCCCGTAATTCCCAAACCCATTGATTGCTTGGGATCGGTTTGCTCAGATTTGGGAGCTCATACACGAGGTCAAGCGGTGTTGAAACTTCGCGACCAAACATTAGCATGTTGGGACTCATCCCAGTTGTTTCATGCTCGGTACTGCGGTAGGCCATGGTAACGTAAGGTAACTGTTCATCCCAATCTCTATGATTTTCACTGACGTACGCGGAAAGCATCGCCGCAAGCGTACGGTTGAACCGTTCAACCATTCCGTCGCTCTGTGGATGGTAAGGGGTGGTGCGCGTCTTGTGTATACCTAGCAATTTGCACATCTCTTGAAACAAATTACTTTCAAATTGACGCCCTTGGTCAGAGTGGATAACTTGGGGAATTCCAAATCGGCAAAGCACATTTTCCACAAGCACTTTTGCTACAGTACATGCTTCCATGTTTGGGATCGGCAAAGCCTCGGTCCATTTCGTAAAGTAGTCGCCGATCACCACAATGTACTTATTGCCTCTTGGTGTCTCAGGTAGCTCACCTAAAATGTCAATGGCAATCCTCTCCATAGGAAAGCCGCTTCTGACAATCTGCATCGGTGCTCGCTTTGATGGAATTGGGCCTTTGCGTTTGCTACAAGCATCACAACCAGCTATATAGCTTCTGACGTCAGATTGTAAGCCAGGCCAGTAAAACTTCTGCTTGATTTTACTGACAGTCTTCGTGACACCCAAATGCCCTGATGTTTTCATGTCATGGCAGGCATACAAAATGGATCGTCTAGCCTTCTTGGGGACGATCACTTGAAATGTGACCACATTATCTTCATCCAGATTTTCTTGTCTCCGAACAAGCAAATCATCGTGTAGTTCAAGGCATGGAAACTGATTCCAGAGTGATTTCAATATGTAACCTTCAGCAGCAATGGCGGCAAATTCCGGCCTCTTATTTGCTTGCACCCATGAACGAACTACAGCTAGTTCGTCGTCATCTGCTTGCAGAGATTTTAAGTCATCAAACTCACTCATACTTTCATCAGTATCCTCACTTCCTACATACATGCAACTCGGATCTAAGTCCTTTGTATTATCCTGCGGAATTTCACTATTGCTAGTTCTGACTGTGTCATCAATGCAAGGCTTTCTGCTCATGCCATCTGCGTTACCATGCAATCTTCCAGGACGATGTTCTATTGCCATGGAAAACGTTGATAGAACCTCTAGCCAACGGGCTACCTGACCCTCTGGGTTCTTAAAGTTCATCAGCCAGCGTAAGGACGCGTGATCTGTCCTAGCTGTGAACTTCCGCCCATAGAGGTAGTGCCGAAAATACTTCACAAAGTTTACAAGGGCTAGTAACTCCTTCCGAGTTACACAGTATTTTCTCTCCGATTATACAGACAAATTGTTGGAATTCCGATGGGTACAAATTGCGCACCTCTCGTAGCTGATTTATTTTTATACTGCTACGAAAGAGATTTCATGGATTCTCTTAACCATGATAATCAAGCTGATGTTATCGAGGCTTTTAATTCCACATCTAGGTACCTCGATGACCTTTTGAACATTGACAACCCTTATTTTGAAGGTATGGTCAATCAAATTTATCCACCTGAACTTCAGTTGAACAAAGCTAATATCTCAGATACCGAAGCCCCCTTTTTAGATCTACATCTTTCTGTTGCAAATGGATTTGTTTCTTCTAAAATTTATGATAAGCGCGATGACTTTGATTTTGATATAGTAAATTTTCCTTTTTTGGATGGTGACGTTCCTCGTCGTGCTTCTTATGGTGTATACATTTCGCAACTTATTAGGTTTGCTAGAGTCTGCAATCATGTTACAGACTTCAACGCTCGAAATAAATGTTTAACGGCAAAACTTCTCCAACAGGGCTATCGGTATCATAAACTTCGAAAAACCTTTTCTAAATTTTATCGTAGACACTATGAATTGATTTCCAAATATAATGTTGGGTTAAAGACACTTTTAAGTGAGGGCCTTTCGGAACCTGAATTTTATGGTGACTTGGTTTACAAATTAAAGAAACTTAAAGGAATAAATGATTTTTCTCTTCAGTTCGGAAAAATCATATCACGTTACAGACGTATAGGTTATAACTTGAATGTTATGCGACAGTCTGCATGCTTAGTTTTTAACCCAATCATGGTTGATAACTATGCTGCCTTCTTTAATTGCACGCCGGTGGGTCGGGCGTCAGACTCTATGATGGCCCCGACTTAAAGCTATTCATTTTAGTTGGTTGGGGCCGGAGCTTCTTGTCTGTTGCTTGGCCCACCGGGGTCCAACTGGTGTTTTTCTTTTGCTCCGGAGTTAGTAGGTTATTCGGCGCCCAGGGATCTCCATCGTCGGGCAGCTTACTCAATCTGTGAGTCCTGGTTTTTGAATCATCAGGATGTTAATCATGATTTATTTGTTTGTTCTTGATGATTCATTGACTAGTTAGAGATTCACCACGAGGACCGAAGAACTAACTAAATGTTGTGAACCACTGCAGAAGCTGAGGGTGAGGTTAGGTACCTGTAAAACCGGTTTAAGCCCGCCAGTAACTTTGTGTTACTGATCGTTCCAAGTCGATACTTCTGTAGTGGTTCTTTTTGTTTTATGTCTTGGTGTTTAAAATTTTTTGTGCTGTTGGCGCCTTATGTATGTTTTCATATTTTTAGTTAAGTTAAGGTAACTGAGTGGCCACCTATTGGGAAAATAGCTGCTCATTCGGCTTACGATATGTTTCATGGTATAAGTACCTGATTGTTAGTTTGGTTTTTTCCCACCTCGGTTTTTGGAGTGGGAACCTTTTTCTGATTGCGCCTTTTCCTGATCTTTGCCTACTTGTACCTCTTTAGATAGCGTTCTGCTTGCGTAAGCTATCACACGCTCTTCGTTTCCCGTTTTCTGTGACAAAACCGCCCCGATTGCATGATTGCTCGCATCTGTGTCCAGAATAAATGGTTTAGTAAAGTCTGGATGAGCAAGTATGGGAGCCGTCACAAGCATGTGCTTGAGTCTTCCAAATGCTTCTGAACATTCAGACGTCCAGTTGAACTTCTGGTCTTTTTCTGTGAGCCTCGTCAGTGGTTTGGCAACGTGCGAATAGTTGGCAATAAACCGCCTGTAATAACTACACAGTCCCAGAAATGACCTGAGCTCAGTGATATTCTTTTGTGTCGGCCAGGTTTTGACACATTCAATCTTCTGCGGGTTAGTGTGTATTCCGTGTTCATTTATAACATGGCCTAAGAAATCGACCTCTTTCTTGAACAGCTGACACTTTTGTGACTTCAATTTCAAACCAGCCTGAGCAAATCTTGCTAGCACAGTGTCTAGATTATGTATCATCTCCGCAAATGTCTTCCCAAAAATGATTATGTCATCCAGGTAGATCAGGCATATTTGCCAATGCAACCCTGACAGTACCAACTCCATTAACCTCTCGAAGGTCGCAGGGGAATTACATAAGCCAAAGGGCATTACGTTGAACTCGTAGAGACCGCGCCTGGTTATGAAGGCTGTCTTCTGTCGATCGTCAGGATCGACTTCCACTTGCCAATAACCAGCACTTAAGTCCAAACAAGAAAACCATTTCGCCCCTGCAAGTTGGTCCAGAGATTCATCAATTCTGGGTAACGGGTAGGCATCCTTGACTGTGACGTCATTCAGGCGCCTGTAGTCAATACAGAAACGCCTGGACCCGTCCTTCTTTTTCACAAGCACAATAGCACTGGCCCATGGACTTGTCGATGGCTTTATGATATCATGGTCTAGCATAAGATCAAGTTGCCTATCAACTTCATCCTGCATATGTACAGGAACTCTGCGCAAGGCTTGTTTTATTGGCCTTGTGTTATCTACTGAAATTTTGTGCTTAATAATGCCTGTCCTACCTAAGTCATGTTCGTCCTTGGAAAATATATCTCCATAATTTCCTAAGAGATTTGCAATTTGTTTCTTTTGTGTGGAAGACATTCCTTCTGATGCTCTTTCATAGAGCTCAGTCAAATGCTTGGGTAGATTTCTGGGAGGCTTTGTCTTGACTTCCTGTACGGCCCTCAGAACCTGCGCTGGACAAAATTCAGCAATGTTTGTACCGGGGTACAATATCTGATCCTCATTAGAAAAGTTGGCATATCTAATGGGTATTTTTCCATTAGCTTTCACGAGTGTTCTTGCAACAACTCCTCTGTTTGAATGAAGAAACTTGTCTGAAGTTTCTATGACGCCTATATTGTCATCACCGGAGTCCCAGTCTACCAATTGTCCTTCAAGGATAACCTCAGATCTACTTGGCACATGTACCCTTTCTTTGACGATGACTTGGTAGCAGCCGATCTTTCCAATTTTAACCAAAGGACACACTGTCCCTTTAATATGCATGGTCATACCAACAACATCTACAATGACATCGTGCATCGACATGACGTCCAGCCCTAGAATAGCATCAATGTCCATTTCAGCTATCACTACGTCCATGACACACTTCACTCCGTTTATCACAAAACAAACCTTTGCTTTGCCTTTTGTATCAAGGACATTTCCAGACGCAGATACGATCTCTTTATCAATTTTTTCCAGAGAGACTGTACCTTTAATGGTAGACCAAACCTTAGATGACAGTAGACTGAGTGTTGCCCCGCTGTCCACTAAGCAGTCGGCACCATATTCTCCGAGCTTAGCTTGCACAAATAATCCAGCATGATTGGTACTGCTCAGACAAACACTCTCTTTATTTGTAGAACCAGGTTTATCCTTGTCTCTATTACTAGTTTTGGGCTGAGTACAATCTTTAATCAAGTGCTGGTCAGAGTTGCAGTTAAAGCACCTGCGAGCTGTCCTATTCTGACCCTTGACCTCGGGTTTATAACTTCCGTTATTAACCCTTTGTCGGTTAGTGCCATTATCAGTCCTTGTCTGAGCAGGCGGTCTGTTATTACTCACCGGACCTTGCTTTGAGGACTGATTTTCTTGACGATAATTACTGTTCCGTTGCTGAAACAACAGCTTGTTCATAACTTTGGTCATCTCATCTAACCTGTTGTTCAGAGACGAGAACGCTTCCGCCAATTTCTTGTCATCAACTTGTTCGCTTGAGACAGTTGTATTTATGAACCCCTGTCCAGCTTGTCTACTTTCTGCTCTATAGAAAGCCTCTAATTCGACAGCGTGTCTCACAGCGTCATTGAGATCAACAGGCCTTGCCTGCTTGATCTTCAATCTCATTTCCGTGTTGACTAGCGAGTCGACAAACTGTTCTTTAGCTAAGGTCTCCCTCACATCGCTGGGAGCTTTAGGATATGCGAGGTTGGTCATGCGTCTTATATCCTGTCCAAGCTCGGCCATGCTTTCAGATGCTTTTTGGCGGCGTTCACGCAACTGGACCCTATATAGTTCAGTCTGGTTCGGAGGTGCGAAGCGCTCCTCTAGAGCCCTGACCAAGTCACCATAATCATGCTTGCCAGACTCTAAATTGCCAAACACACCTTGTGCTTGTCCACGTAGTGATACAGAAAGGTACAGACCTTTCTGTTGATCCGTCCAGCCGTTCAGCTCGGCACAGGCATCAAAATGTGCCTTGTAGTCCATCCATGCTACGCTACCATCATAAGTGGCTGGTTTCATAATTACATCCTTAGATTTCGAGCCGGAGCTAGCTGGCTTCTTTCTCTGAGTCACAAACCTATCAGGTATCTCATGACTGTCTATGCCTTCCGCCTCAGACAGTCCGGTCTCAGCACCATGAGCATCATCTGGTCTACCCTTAGGTATATCTGACCATACCTTCCTAGAACCTAGACCTAGCTCATCTTTAACCGGTGCTGGGGTAGAAAGTAGCCCAGACATTTCGCCTAGCTCTTGTCCAAAGCTTCTGAGCTCATGCTCCAACTTTAAGATCCGATTTTGCCTCTGGAGCTCTTCAATCTGACGATACATTTCTTCGTACAATTTATCGTCCATAATGCAGTAATACTATATAACGAATGATGATAGATGGGTAAGCCTATTGGTTAATGCAATAGAAATTTGTCCCCCGTTGGGCGCCAAAAATATGTAACGTATGCGGGGCTAGCTTGATAAATATATAAATAATTTTCCTTTGGGACTACTTTGTCCTGTGATTATAGACCAATGATTTTACAATGATTGGATGAGCAAAACAAAATCATAGGAATCAACTTAATATGCATATAAAACAAATGTGATGATGATCTGCACTTGGTATATGAGCTCAGCCTGAATCTCTGCTGAGCTATCTCTGATTATTGGTATCAGCCTACACTGCTGATGCTCAGTGAGTGACCAGCATACACTTCTGCTAGGCCAGTCCTATGCTAGTAACATAAACCACCTTAATCGCCTAAGACTGTTCACTGCTTGGTTATATTTATCAATGCTACTAGGATGGACTGTGTCCACTTTTCGCTGTTGCTACTGAGATGGATAAATCCACTGTTCGCCACTAACCAAGCTTGCAATCAGTCTTTTATTAATAGATTTTATATTGGTTTATTTACTTGATCTGCACTCTCCGACGACTTCTTGCTGACTGAACAACTCGCAACGCGAAACACGAGTATTTATACTATCGGTGACGTCACACACTTTGGACGAATCTATTATGCGGGCGAGTCTATGTTTTAAATTACCTTAGAAACGGGGTTGTCAGGCTACTCAAAGTCGTTTCGACCAAGTGAATTAATCGCCGGTACTTTCCTATAAAGACCGACTTGCAAAAATAATGATTTTGTCACACTATTTTATTCGTAACATTATAATTTCTTGAGTTAACGTTTTTCAGAAATTAGTAGGTCAACAAGTCCTGCCAATTATACTTCCAGATCGGTCAAGGTTATATTAATATGATGATTATTCGTTATATAAAACTTCCACTACGACAGGTTTTTTAACAAATTTTAAGAAATAAAAAATGAAAATATCATAGGAGGAAACATATAAACATGTATTTTAAAAGATTAAAAAAACAGAGGACCATTGGTCCTGTAAACGCTCACCTGAGTTCTTACATATAAGACCCTAATAGCTGGCTATCAACTGTTCTGGGAGGACATTTGGTCAACCAAAGCCTCTGTGTAATGTTGGTTAAGCTGTTTCTCAGGATCCTGGGTTTGATCCCAGGCTTCTAGACTTTAAAAGAGGTTCTACCTCCATATGCCCTTAGATGTTGAGTGGGATATAAAACATGAATAAAATCAATTGACCAACTTTGATGAAACCACCTTAATTAACTCTTGGTGCCTCCCTTTATTTTAAGTGCAAAGTTAGACAACTCTTAAACTAATTAAAGCCTAGTCACAGTAAAAATTATATTGCTGAGCATTCAAAGATGGAAGTTCTGCTGTGGATCTCTCTAGTTTATGGTTTGGTGTGGATTTTGGTTACCTTTAAGAAAAAGCCACTACATTTGACTCTGCTTATCACATGGGATTCTTTTAGACTTTGTTCCCATTGTGCCAGTTCTTGTTGCTTTAATACCTTCTACTTCTCTGTCCTGCCATACCCAACTTTGTAATCAACAGGTCAGAATCAACAAATGGTGATCATTTTAACAGTGTTATCCAAATAAGCCATATTAGCTGCTGCAAAAGGAGTTTCAGTGAAAACAACTAGTTTTTTTATCTAATATTTTTTATTCATTTAATTGCACTACACTGATTCCTAAAGTTCATCCATTAAAATCTATTTAACTTAGACCCTTATTACTAAAACACAAAAGTATTACATCAATAAGAGCTGCTTAATTTAATGACAACATTATGAAAAGTGAATCAAAAAGATGAAGAAACTTAATCAATTATGAATCTTGGTTAATCTAGTATCTTAAAGTAGATGTAGAAGTAATGAGACTGTGTTTACAACATTAAGAGTCAGAAAACATGCCAAAACTGGACATATGCAAGAACATTTCTGTGGCTAAAATAGATATATTGTAAAAATCATTGTAAATGTACAGTTTAACACAATCTAAGAATTATACTAGGCCTAGACCACAACATCAAAAATAACTCAAGTAATGTCACATTATTACTGTTCATAAACTTGTTGCTAGGCATTAGCTTGTATGCAAAATCTAGCTTTTTCCAGTTCTACATTTTCATTTAAATCTATATACATATTTTCAAATAATAAAAACTTTTGACCATTACTTATATACATTATAATCATTATCGAATCAAGCTCTGAGTTACAATACTTTTGTGGAGCAACATGAGAATATGTCCTAAACTAACAACCATCCGTCAATACATGTATACAGATTTTTCAAAATCAGAAATATCACTCCCACTCACTTTTCATCACTATGCAATATTACAATAATGTCTTGTAACAAGATATACTGAAAAGCATGTCTTCTTGCCAAACATTTATTACACATTTATATAAAACTATAAAGCACTTGTTACATCATTCATCACCGTATCAATACAATGAATCCTTAACAATGCAATGTAATTGCTTGTTTTAATTTACCTGAAATAAGCATTTTACTTTTTATTTCAAATTATATTTAAAAAATCATATGTTATAGTCACAGTCTCTTTCATTCTTCATCTTATTTAAGAATACATGTTTTTTTTTTTTCAGTTTCATTACAAACAAATTATACATAATCACCATTACAACTGTATTTCACCATAGTCTAACAAATATTTTAAATGTGTTATTCATAATACATAACTTTTGAATCTCATTGCTCCCTAACTATAATGATAAAACAATTATTTTGTCCTTTTTGTTGGAGTTGAGTTTTAACATCCCTGACAAAATCTTTCCAGTTATGCCAAAAATAAGACCAACTGCTTGAAGAGTACTAGACTAGTACTTTTGTGATTAAAGCTTCTTTTGCAAAGATATAACACCACAGCATGAGGGCTCTCACTCAAGATTTAATGGTCTACCACTAGGCCTCCATACTCACTATTTAAGGAGCTAATTCAAAATAAATTATTGCTGATACAGTACATCAAACATTCCACTGAGAAATAATTGTAAGAACCCATAGTGAAACAATACCTGACATGAATATAAATGGATGTACATGTATTGTTACAACTACAAAAAAATACAATTAGGCCCACACACACATATATATAAAAAAAGAAAAATAAAAAAATTGAAAAAAAAAAGGACAAGGTTTCTCTACTCTGTTATGATACAACAGTTGGAAAGTTTTAAAGACACCTTTAGTAGCTAATCTTAGTCAATAACAATATTTAGTCATCACATATTCAGCTTTTCATCTTTTGGGGGTTGTGAAGTTGCCATTATACGTAAGAAACATTATTATTTGTCTCAAAAGGGGTTACACTGGTTGTTCTGTACTTTATTCATGTTCTGCACCACCTTTCCATTATTTATTTGTCTATGGCACAATATATTATTTTATGATCAGACCAATAAGCCTCGATCACATCGCAAAACCCTTCAGAATTTGAAAATATCAAATCTAGCACTGATCCAGAGTCTGTTGTACATTGTTTAATATGCTGCATACACCCAAATAATTTCTCCATAAAATCCACAAACCCTGTACTAGCACCATCTATCTGTGTGTTGAAGTCACCTAATATGACTAACTTAGCATTCAGATCAATAACCGGCCTAAGATGACAGTGGATATCCTTTCTAAAATCAGTCTGTGAACTTTTTGGGTATTTGTACAACACAACAACTTGAACATAACCTTGTTGATTGCTGAATGTGCCAGTGAATATGAACTCAAATGACTTGCATTGCATTTTCACGATATTCTGAATCTGCAAGTACTCCTTTACATACAATGCAAGTCCATGATATGGCCTGTTGCGAGTCTCTTTTTCTGTGTCATCAAGCCTAATAAGTCTGAACCGTTTGAGGGCAAAATGTATGTTTTCATCCCTACTACATAATCTTGTTTCAGCAAATCCAATGACATCTGCTGCCAACACATTTGGTTCAAATTCAACATCCTTAAAATGTTTATGCAAGGATCTAGCATTGTTGAATGCAATTTTGGTTTTGCCAGCACCAATTTTATACAGAGGAACATAACAGAGCTCTAATGCAGCTTCTCTGCGTAGCCTTTCCATCTCTATATTCACATCATTATCAACATCCAGAGTATTTTCATTCATATTCAATATATATAAGTCCTCAAGCTTTTTCACTCTACTGAATGCATCATAGTGCATATGTGGCATTTTATACTTTCTATCTTTCTGGGATAAATCAACAACTACCTTGTCTACTGTAGCTCCTTCTGCTTTGTAGACTGTTTTACCTGAAGCTGGTGTCAGCGGAAATTGGCTTCTCTGAAATGTTTTGTAGTTCACTATAAATGTTCGTTGTGTTTCAAATACAGGTGTCCAGTCTGAATGAATGCTAGAGTTGTAGAATTTCCTGTTTTGTTCACGTGTTGCCCTACCAACTCGAGGGTCATCAAACAAAACCCAAATAATGCTAGGTCTATTTGTTCCTTCCATCCACCTGAAGTCAACATGTTTCACAACACCCGTAGCACCATTAGTTAAACCGTCTTCTACATCTACATTAGCTGTATGAACAACAATCATTCCAACAACTACTGTCAATAACTTCTCCGATTGTCCTGTTTTCCCATAGTCGTTTGGAAGCCCATCAATCAGGGACTGTTGCCTTTTAGCAGGAATGTTTGATGAGACAACAATGTCATGGCATGGTATTGTAAATTTTTCTCCAGGCAACTGACTCAAAATAGTGTCATTGTGTTGGTCTACATAAGAATTCTCCGCAAATAAATGAAGGGCGTCCTTTGGATAGTCACCGGTTTCATGGTCAACAACACGTGCCTGCAGCTTTTGTTTGTCTTCCTCTGTCATTTCATTCAACCGAAGTCGGTTTAATAGTTGTGCAAATGCCAGGTCATCTTTCTGCCTCATGATATCAACCAATTCATACATTTTGAAGAGTTCTTTCCACAAGTTTTGTCCCAGTGAAGATGTTCCCACTTTCAAATCAAGACTTATCAAATAATCACCTACTGGCTTTAGCTGGTACAGATCATCCACAGCAATAACACTTAAACCACAAAAAACTTCTTTTGTTCCCATGAGCTGCTGTAAGCGAATGTTGATAAAATTTAATGTCATGTTCCCTACCATTGATATTTCATCAATAATGACAAGTTTCAGATGTCTATACTTAATTCTGAACGTGTTTAATTCATCAGCTGAAAGATGATTTGTGCCCTTTTGATACATTTTCTTGTGGAAAGCAGAGTTAATGGTTTGACCACTTATATTGAATGCAGCAAAGCCCATGTAAGCACACAGTAAAATTATTTTATCATCTGGATTTTCTCCATCTTTCAAATTCCACAGTCTGTACAGACTTTGATAAAGTGCTCGAATGACAACTGATTTACCAACACCTGCACCTCCTGTTAAAAAAGCATAGACTGGTTCATCTTTGGATTTTATCCAGTGAATAATATGGTTAAAGAATTCTCTTTGTCTCAAATTAAGACTTCTGAGTAGTTGTAAATATTCATCATCTGGTAATAAGATACCACTTGTTTCTACTGGTGGCACTGAGCAAGTTGATTGTAACTCTATTCCTATGTCATAGTGCCTCTGCTCTACAACTCTGCTTGGGTTAAAGCAAACAAACTTTTCTGATTCTGCTGGCCCTTCTTCTTCTGTTTCTCTATTTTCTTGCTCTGCATTTGGTGCAATTTGATCATAGTCCCTTTCCTCATTTTCCATCATTTGTCTTGCAATCTCAAGCTCTTCAGCATGATGCTCATACTCATTTCTTTTGGACACGAGTGATGTCTGCACGGAGTTATACCGAGCTTCATATGTTCCAAAAGAACCTATTAAATCCTTCTGTTCATTTCGCCAAGGTACAAAAAGCATGAGCTGCTCTCTAAAGTAATTTTCTGGGTCTCTTTTTCTGTTGTATTTTACATACCTTATTATTCTTGGTACTTTTCTTTTCTTGTACTTTGTTCCATTTTTTGCTTCAAACAACAGGTCTGAACTTTGAATGTTATCATCAAAGATGTCATCACTTTCATCACCAGACGTATTGACAAAACTGTCATCATCATTAGTGTCATCAACTTTCTCTGAAAACTTATTTCCTTTTGGATAAGTAATGTCAACCTTAGAGACATAATCAGCTAAACATAATTTCCCAAGCTGCCTGGGTCTTTTAGAATACCTCTGTATTACATTTTCAGATTCTACATCTGTGGATTCAGCTGGAAGTTCATCAAGAGCAGCTTTTGGCTTCAACAGAAAGATTCTTTCCTCTGGTATAGATGTGTTGATGAAAACAATATCCCTGGTACATTTTGTCAAAGGAATTTGCAGATCAAGATAAACAGCTTCTTGAGCACTGACTTCAACACAGTTAGAAAATACATTCCCAATATGCCTGACTTGCTTCTTTAGGTCAAGATTTCCTCTTCTAGCCTCTTTTGCTGCTGCGTCAAGCTGTGCACTCATACCTCTCTGTGATTTACTTATATAACCAACTATATATGAAGCACAACCGTATGGCTCAAGAACAATCTGAATGTCAAGATTGGCCTTCCAGGCAAGAAGTATGTTTTCATTAAATGGATTTATTCTCATTTCCTTCACTTTTCGCTTTAAGAAAACCTTTGGTGCTTTCAATGAGCTTCTTATGCAGCAAATATAATCTTCTCAGTCCATTCTAGCATTTTTTCTAGAAACTCATCAAATGGTATATCTTCATTTTCTTTACACTCATTCATTGATTTTTGGAGCTCTACATTCTTTTTCTTGTACATGTCAATGTTTTCCTCAAGAGGATACAGCAACATAGTTTTCGGCAATGGTGGCAATGGAAATCCAAACCTACATATTGGTTTCCCTTTTTTTTCTGCAGGTTCTAGAATGTTTGTGACTTTGAAGGTTAACAAGATTTGCTGTTTTCTCATTATCACTACTGCAGGTAAGATATTGATCAACAAATTCAATTATTTCCTCTTCTGACTTTGTTTCTAGAGTTGGAGCATTTTCTACCCAAACAAGCATGTGAATATGAGGGGAGCCACGTTGCTGAAACTCAACTCTATAAAAATAGTCAAGTACCTTTCCAATTGGTTCAGAACTGCTTTTTAGAATTGTATTGAGGAACTCTTGAACCCTATGATCAAAGTACCTTGAACATGTAACTGGGTCTTTCTGAACTAGCTTTGTTTTCTCTTGCCAAGTAAGCCTTTCTAATTCTGTTTCAGAATATTCAATACCATCATTCAATTTTGCTAACATTTTCAATAGATCTGTCCATCTAGTATCGGCAGCTGACAATGACATAAACCAAGTAGGTAAAGAAAGTTGCCTAATCATTGCAAAAATGTCTTTCTTGCGCATTTCTAAATAGGCAGGAGAATTTCTCAGTTGGCGAAAGATATAATGGCCTTCATCAAGGTTTACAAGTTTGTCCAAATAATTTGAATCTCTAGCTTCAGCTGCAGTTATTTTTTGACCACGCTTTTTACATCTTCTAACAGCCAAGTTGACTTTATCACTGATTTGTTTCATCTGTAGCTTTTTGTGTTTAAAAAATATATTTGGAACTGACTGTGCAGCTCTTCTGTCAACACTTCTCAATTACCATTTAACAATGTCACTATAATGAACTGGAACAATTCGCTCTTCCTTGCTAGGTGGTGTTTGTCCACAGAAAATGGATGGGAAGCACAAATACTCTGCATCTTTATCATTATATAGACTCAAAGGATGTTGTCCTTCACCTGGTGCAAAAGTGTAAACTTTGTCACACTTATTGTCAATATCTGCATCATCCACTAATGTATCTATATTGCCAACATGGTCGTTAGCATCTATTTCACTGTAATGATCAGAATCATAATCAGCTGGTGCATTAGTGTCCTTTTTACTTGTGATTTGTTCCCGCTTTTCATTATCCATGCTATGTTTGTCATTAGTTTGTTCTCTTGAAACTCCTAAAAACTCTCTGACTGTTTCCTCTGCACTTTCAGTAACTTCCTGAAACCAGTCATCATCAATTACTATGCCAGAGTTCTTGTACAGTTTGCTGTTGTTCATAAGCCAATGTAGAGCAGTTAAAACTCTTAATGGTCTAACATTTTCTTTAAAGTCAACCGTTTTATAGGAAAGTTTCTTTTTCAACTGAATAGCAACTGTAAAATTTTCATCCATTGGCCTCGGAAGACAGTTGATAGTAGGCTGAATATCAACAGGCACATTGATAACATTTCCTTTTAAGGAGTACTGGCCACCACGTGGAAGTTCCCTAATCTGCATAAATGGAATGCGAAGTGCTATTAATCTTTCTTCCAGCTGATGCAAATTTAGTTCTACAGGTTTGTTTGGCCATTTGAAGCCATTACCTACTGATAATTTTGGACATTTCCTTTCTCGTAATGCACTCAAGCAAGTATGACAAACCCATTCTTCATTATTTACAGACATGTAATCTGTGCAATACAGCCTTTTACTTTCTTCTGGAATATGAGTGTTCTTTAACATTGAAACACTTTTTCTAAACCATGTTTGATGACAACATGTACAAATGTATATGGGGCCAATAGATATATCTAAATGAAACTGTTTGATAGTTTCTTCAATAGTTTTAAATGCCTTCTGGTGAGTTTTATGAGGCAAGGTTTCTGTATCATGTTTGAATCTTTTGCACGAAACATTCATTGTAGAAATGTCATTACATTTTCTCTTCTCTTGTCTTATCTGTTGTTTCTTGATTCTTTCACATTCCAGAACAATCGGATTTTTCCTTGCATTTTGTTTAGATACATTCTGGTACACTTTCTCTCGTTCCAGAAAAGCAGGATTTTGTCTTGCTGACTCTTTTGATTTCTTCTGATATGCAACTTCTTTCATTCTAAAAGCAGAAATCTTTTCTAGCATGCTGCTTTGATTCCTTTTGATACCTAATTTCTGTATCCTTAAATACAGGATCTTTTCTTGCTTGCTGCTTTGATTCCATTTCTTTCCTTTTAAAGGCAGGGTTTTTCCTTGCATGCTGCTTTGATTCCTTTTGATATCTAACCTCTGTATCCTTAAAAACAGGATCTCTTCTTGCTTGCTGCTTTGATTCCATTTCTTTCCTTTTAAAGGCAGGGTTTTTCCTTGCGTGCTGCTTTGATTCCTTTTGATATCTAACCTCTGTATCCTTAAAAACAGGATCTTTTCTTGCTTGCTGCTTTGATTCCATTTCTTTCCTTTTAAAGGCAGGGTTTTTCCTTGCATGCTGCTTTGATTCCTTTTGATATCTAACCTCTGTATCCTTAAAAACAGGATCTTTTCTTGCTTGCTGCTTTGATTCCATTTCTTTCCTTTTAAAGGCAGGGTTTTTCCTTGCATGCTGCTTTGATTCCTTTTGATATCTAACCTCTGTATCCTTAAAAACAGGATCTTTTCTTGCTTGCTGCTTTGATTCCATTTCTTTCCTTTTAAAGACAGGGTTTTTCCTTGCATGCTGCTTTGATTTCTTTTGACACCTAATCTCTGTATCCTTAAAAACAGGGTCTTTTCTTGCACGCTGTTTTGATTCCATTTGATACCTCATTTCTGTATCCTTAAAAACAGGATCTTCTCTTGCACGCTGTTTTGATTCCATTTCTTTCCTTTTATAAGCTGAATTTTTTCTAGCCAATTGTTTAAAAGTTCTATAATATTCAGTGCGATTACGCTGCTTTCTTTTTTTCAGTAAAGATTCTTTCTTTGATTCAGAGTTGAGTCTACAACTGCCATTTCTTTGTGTTTTCAGAGCCTGTCGAAATCTCTGATCTTTGAAATAGCCTTCCATACGACTTGTCATTTGATCTTCGTATGTCTGTCCTTCTTGACATTTCTTAATATGGACTGGCAGGAAGTCAAACTGCAAATTAGTATCAGTTTCTAGTTTCATGCTGTCATAAAAGGCATATATATATGTAACTAGGTCGTCCAGGTTTGAGAAAGTTATTAAACAGGAAGCACCATCACTTGATGAAAGTCCATTTTGCCCATGGGAATGAGAATCAAAAAAGACATACAACCCATTCTGTTTAAAAACTGCAGAACATATTGCACCAACAGTTAATAGGCCACATGATACAGAGGAAAATGCCGACTGCAAAGTAGAGTGAAGTGTTGGTAAGCCATGATCTTCAGTATCAAGAAGAACACCACTTTCAACTTGAAACTTTTCTAAAGCAAATTTTCCTATATCTACTTCAAAATCATCTGGGATTTCTTCCAAGCTCAAAAGCTGGTTAATGAACTTTCCATCTGTTTTCAACTTGCTTATTACAGTTTGATACAGAGAATCCCCTTCACAAAGTACTTTATCTATCATTGAGCTATTATCTACACTATGACCAAGTGCGTATGACAACATACATAACGCATTACATGTACACTGATATCCTCTTGAATGCTCTGAAAATCTCACATCATTTTGATGAAAACTTCCAAATACCAAATCAGTGGCATTCCAGAATGGTTCAGGTAATCTTGCTGCTTGATAACTAACTATATCATTGTCTAAACAGGGTTCACTGCATGAATCATTGTTAAAATGATACTGTGTGCTAACATTTTCATCATGCTGAGCAAGTTGTTGAAGCATTGTATTTTGAGGACAAGAAATCATACTATCTTTTTCACATGATTCTTCAATGACTATTGACTGATGGTCAGCATAAACTTCAGGAAAAGTATCTAGAAACACTGTATCAAAATCTGTCTGTACATTTGAGCTAATATTTGCTATAAGTGAGTTGAGCTCAATAATTGCCTGTTTGAATTGACAGATATTTGCTTGTTTGCAGGTCCTTGCATGTATTTGCTTGTCTTTGCCATTTATTTGTTTGCCTTTGTCATGTGCCACCAAGTTGGATGGACTTCCTGCCACCACGTTGGATGGACTTCCTGCCACCACGTTGGGTGGGCTTCCTGCCACCACGTTGGGTGGGCTTAATGTCACATCATCGTCACAATCTGTTCCTCGTCTCTCTCTATCCATAACTGTTCCATCTCCATCATCTACCTTCGTCCACTGCTTTCCCCTTTCTGTCTCTGCTTTTCGTCTGCCATCTGCTCTCAATCTCTCTCTCCATTCCTTCCTTTTTGTCTCTGACCACTTCCAACCCTTTCGTCTAGGCATGATTAATCAACTGAAAATATAAAGAAAAGGTAATGTGTAGAATCGTTAAATATTTAGCCTATATAAATCTTCAAAATAGAACCTAGAAATATTATACCATCATAGCAAAGTTTAAACAAAAATGTAGCCAGTTAGTGGAGCTGCTCGGACTCATCTGTCACTTTGCTGTTTTCATAGCATAGTAGTTTTTCTAGTGCTGAAGGAGATCTACACTAAATTTACTTTAAACGCAAACAAAGAAGCAGATCAGCTGCTCTAGTCTACTCGACAGACTGATAAGCCTCTTCATTTTCAACAGCTAAAATAGTATGATCTTTCTAGTTTCTAAATTTCAGATTGCCCCTTTTACAAAAAAAATTATTAAAACTTATCTGTCACTTCATCTGTTCTTGACCTCCCTTTTGTTTTCTATTTTCAGCCAGTTCTTGCTCCTAGGCATGAAAGCACCTGAAAATAGAATGGAAATACAATGTTATGTCTAAAATACAATAATGGGCCAGGCAGCATACAGGGTTAACATTTCTCTGATAAATATAAATCTTGTATCCATTTGAACATTTGTTGCGAGCTACCACCTTTCCCACCTCGGTTTTTGGGGTGGGTTTTTAAATCTGATTGCGCCTTTTCCTGATCATTGCCTATTTGTACCTTTTTAAATATATGACTTTGTAACAATTTTCCCTATTTTATGAATACTTCATGTCAAGTTTCAAGATAATAGGACTTCGGATACTGGAGATTTTTAAGGCATATGACAGCCATCTGGGTCAGGTGGTCATGACCGATTTTAAAAATGTTGTTGATAAAGATCAAAGGAAGCTACATGTATACGATTTTGGCTTTGATAGGCCAAGCGGTTTCAGACAAATATATTGATATAATATGGTCGTTTATAGCCCCAGGATAAGGGCAGACAACCCATCGGGTCAATCTTTTCCTTGAAATAAATTTTCAGTCCATTTGTGAATTTTTACCATATATGGGCAAGGCGGCCATCTTGGTTATGTGACCTGGATTATCTATATACACATTGATTCCTCCTTCCTATTATGGATGCTTCATGTAAAATTTGGCTTTAATTGGTCAAGCGATTTCATAAACTGATGTTGTGAATATTATGGTAATATACATATAAATTGCCCCGGGTAGGGGCAAATGAGCCCCTGGGATCCAATTGTTTTCAGAATCATTAATATTCAGTCATCCTGCTCATTTCCTGCAAGATTTCCCTTTAAATGACATTTTAACAGTAATCTCTTTTCAAACGCATAGGCCACCTTTGTTGACCTTCCAGTAAAATAGGTCAAGGTCATCATAGGGTCATGATTTATATACACATTGTAGTATTTGAGTCATCAATGCTTCATTCAAAGTTTCCTTCAAATCGGTCCACCAGTTCAGGGGGAGAAGATTTTTAATAGTTTTTACCACATATGGGCATGGCAGCCATCTTGGTCATGTGACCTCGAGTATTTACATATACACTATTTCCCCTTTCCTACAGATGATTCGTTTAAAATTTGGCTTTGATTGGCCAAGCGGTTTCAGAGAGGAAGATGTTTGAATATTATGGTAATATTCATGTATATTGCCCCGATGTGGGAGAGAGATGAGGCCCTGGGGCCCAATTTTTTTTCAGAATCATTAAAATTCAGTCCTACTGCTCATTTTTTGCAAGTTTTTTCCTTTAAATGACAATTTAACAATTTTACCCATTAAAATGCAACAGGTCAAGGTCATTACAAGGTGATGATTTACATATACGTTGTAGTACTTAAGTCATCGATGCTTCATGCCAAGTTTCATTGAAATCGGTTCAGTGGTTCCGGAGAAGAGAGTTTTTGAAGGGTTTTTACCATATATGGGCATGGCGGTCATCTTGGTCATGTGACCTGGATTATTTATATACACATTGGTTCCCCCTTCCCATAGATGCTTCATGTAAAATTTGGCTTTGATTGACCAAGCGGTTTCAGAGAAGAAGATGTTTGAATATTATGATAATATACATGTATATTGCCCCGGGGTGGGGGCGGATGAGCCCCTGGTGCCCAATTTTTTTCAGAATCATTAATATTCAGTCCTACTGCTCATTTTCTGCAAGATTTTTCCTTTAAATGACAATTTAACAATTTTTCCCATTCAAATGCAAAGGCGACCTATGTTGACCTTGCCGTAAAATAGGTCAAGGTCACCGCAAGGTCATGATTTATATAAACATTGTAGTACTTGAGTCATCAATGCTTCATGCCAAGTTTGGTTGAAATCGTTCCAGTGGTTCCGGAGAAGAAGATTTTTGAAGGGTTTTTACCATATATGGGCATGGCGGCCATCTTGGTCATGTGACCTGGATTATTTATATACACATTGGTTCCCCCTTCCCATAGATACTTCATGTAAAATTTGGCTTTGATTGGCCAAGCTGTTTCAGAGAAGAAGATCTTTGAAAATGGTGGACGACGGACGGACGACGGACGACGGACGACGGACGGACGGACGACGGAGCATGGGTATACTATAAGCTCACCTTGTGAGCCTGACGGCTCAGGTGAGCTAAAAAAAAAAAAAAAAAAGGTATACCCATGCATACCCCAGTTTTGCTATACAAAAGTGAAGTATCAAGAGATTTACATTACACGGGCATGTTTTCTTGATGGGATCTAATTGGAGGTACAAGATCCACAATATATTTCCTTTTGAATACTTAGTTTTCAACACGAAGGCATAACTTAAATTTAAACCATTACCAAGGGTGTAAATCGCACAAACTAAGTTTTGTGTTCATATTTCGGACTGGTTTTACCAGTCCCCCCAGAAAAAATAGACAGTCACGTCACTGAAATTATTTTTTGAGTACTCGTAAACGGATTATGCCAATCGGTTATAATTTTCTTATAACTGAATAAAATTCCATGGGGTAAAGTGCAAATACCCCGACAATGCTACGCTTTAAACTGGCATACAACAGGAAACTCAATGTGTTGTAGTTAAATAGATTAACAAGAGTAACCTCAGTGTTGAAATATAAATCCAGTTGATTGTTGTATGTAATCTATAAAACTGTAGCGCGCATTAAACTGACTGATGTTTTACACTATAGAGCATACCATTCCGGGGTAGGTGCACTTTAACCGTGAAATTTCATTTATTTTAAAGAAAACTATAGCTAAATTGCTTACCGGTTCTGTCCGAATACTAGACTTAGTACACAATAATTGATTTTAGTCACGTGCATGTCCACGTGTAGAAGGAAACGATGCCGTAAAAGTACTTTACGATATAGTATTCGTTTTACTTCCTCGGTATATGAAATGACTCATTATGTTATCAAATAATTACGTGGGTTAAGACACTCTCATCTGACAACAAATATAGACTGAAACTAAGATACACAGAACCGATCACGGAGAAAGATCACTGGACGCTTTGCATGTCAGGTTATTAAGAAGAAGGTTTTGTAGAATTCAGTTAACAGTTATTGTAAAAGAATTTCGCATTAATGAAAACAAAAACAAATACTAGCCTAATCATGACAGCATTTTAGATAAGAGCCAAGGACGTGTCATAGTGTACTTTTAGTTATCGGTCCACAACAGCACATATACTAAGCAATTGGATTAGTTAGTGCAAGGACATGTCTTAGTTCACTTTTGTCAAAAAATAGTTTTTGTTATCATTGCGTTCTACATAAAAAGCTATATTCTGGTATATAGTTTGGGATGCCTTTTAAACTTTGTTCGTGTGAAATGTGTATTTTATTTTTAAAGGATGCTAAGTTCACACATTGCACAGTGTTTAGTCCAAAGAACATGTGACTATTTGCTGATGTAAAAGTATGTTCGATAAGGTTTTAGGAGCTCAAAACATCCATATTAGGCAAATGAGCAATATATCATTGTAAAACGATGTAGTTTAACAACATTCCAGCTAAAACTGGGAAAAATGTGGATTTGGCCTTAGACACATTCTTGCGTTAGCACATTTTAAAAATGTTTTAATGTCTTTCTGTCTCTTTCAACGAAAGTGCATGCCATTTAGCTTTTTAATCTATTTAATAGGACCAGTAATTTGGTAGTATTTTCAGATGGTTGTAAAACCTTTGCCAAAATTGTATGTATTTCGCGTTTTTCTTGAAACTTACAAAAATTGACTTAGACACGTTCCTGCACTAACACCTTCAATTGGTTTATCGTGCGCGAGTATTTGTTCCATCAAATTATGTTGTTCATATTGTCAACTGCATGGTAACTCAGTCACCATGTCTGAGCAGTCAGATGTATGTGAAAATAAGCACCAGTAAACATACTCCTGCGATTTTTTTTTTTTTTTTTTTTTTTTTTTTTTTTTTTTTCGTACAAACGTGATTTGACTTTCCATATTTCATCTATCAGTTTTAGTTTTTTTCAGGTATGGCCCATCCCCCTTCCTCATTAATGCGTTTCGTTGCTCTTAAAGGATCTCGATTTTATTTTTATTCACACCATTTGACAGGACTGGAATTAAACTTTCGGAACTATGTTGTCTATATAAGTCGGCAACTTGTTATGTCCCATTGCACTAATATATTCGAGATTGAAGGTCGGGTTGGGAGATCAAATGATGCGTTATTGATGTGTTCTTTGTTCTTGTTTCTGGACGAAACTATCGTGCTACTATATCGTTTAGATTAAATGAAAGGGAAAATGTAGACGTTAACAAAACACAGGAGACGAAGAAAACATATTCCAATTCCAGCGACAAACTGAATTCAAATTCAAGTCGAGAAACAACCAACTTTAACATGAAAAGGTACAAGTAGGCAAAGATCAGGAAAAGGCGCAATCAGAAAAAGATTCCCACTCCAAAAACCGAGGTGGGAAAAAAACAAACTAACAATCAGGTACTTTATACCATGAAAACATTTTGTAAGCCGAATAAGCAGCTATTTTCCCAATAGGTGGCCACTCAGTTACCTTAACTTAACTAAAAATATGAAAACATACATAAGGCGCCAACAGCACAAAAATATTTTAAACACCAAGACATAAAACAAAAAGAACCACCACAGAAGTATCGACTTGGAACGATCAGTAACACAAAGTTACTGGCGGGTTTAAATCGATTTTACATGGCCATAACCTCACCCTCATCTTCTGCAGTGGCTCTGATATACACACATATAAAGTCATTGAAAGTCATGAAAGTCACATGTACAAAGAAAACGAGCGGCTATGCTAGTGTACAGCTGTTTCTCAAAACGCAGTTCTTCAGTATACCAAACTTAATTAATTATTAATTGAAATATATTCAAAATATATACGCTATGTAAACCTTGGGGAGTAATTTCGTTGAACCGGTTACGTTTAGGTGGTTGTGTTGTTTTAATACATACATGTTTGCATAGCGAACCTTTAGTGTCAAATGCATGACTTAGTTCTATTTTTTTTTCAGTCATACTGTAGACTTTCAGTGTGTGTTCTAAATACGATTATTCAACAAATCATAATATAAAAGATTGTAAGCATCCAAACACATTTCAGGAAAACATATCATTCCAAACTACATGCTCGTGCGCATATACTCGTTGAATCCTTAATATTATTATTATCGTCTTTCTTTTATAATTCAGTTTCTAGATTTATCATATGAACATTTTGAAAACAGGCTTCTACAATATACAGGAATTTTTTCAGCTGTAAGAAAATGTCCATGAAAATAAAATGATATTTTTATTCATTATTTATTTAATAATGTTTTCTTTAATTTTCAAAAATACGAAAAAAATATCCTGTAAATCCCAGTTTAACTATATAAAAGTAGGTCTTTACGGGTACTATTTTACACGGTGATAAAAGGTTCTTGTGGTTGTGATTGGGTTGATTTTGTCCAAGAGGTAACTGTTTAACAGTCTCGGTGATTTACAAAAATCTAAAACTGAAAAATGTTCTGACAGTCTCCAAATAATAACTGATAATTCCGCTTATCGGAAAAGATGGCGATGACGTCATCGAGAACATTACCTGTGAACTCACGGGTACAGAGTCAATAAATACACAGACTTAATACACATATTTGTGCGGGTAAACGTGTGTTAAATTTTAAATATACGTTGAAATTAAAGCTGAATTAAACTGAAATAAATTTAATTTAATATAAGAACCACTGAAAAAAAATATCCGCCATCTGTCTGAAAAATTATTCTGGCAAGGTTTGTTTTAAACCCGGAAAACCGAATGAGCTACAGAGAAAGAGTAATTTGTAATTGGATAACTTTATCCAATGTATTCACTTATTTATTTCAGCTCACATTTAGATTAGTTTTCATCTAATGGCAGCCTTTACGTATTTCATGATCTTATTGTAAAAATGATAATTTAATATAACAATAGATAGAAATGTACAATATTCGTGCCGTTGAAGTTGTTGTAGTTTCAAAATCCAAGCAATGTGTGGTATGTTATTTAAAATCTTAAATATGTCTCCTCAATAAACAGATCCTACAAAATGACAGCAGAAATACTACAGCGTAAGGTTGTCATACAATTTCAATTTGATTTGAGACAGAAGTGCCTGAAATAGGGTGCATATTAAATAACGAGAGATCAGAGCCACCCGCGCTTGTCGAATAATCAAAATATTTAACCAAAAATAAACACGGAAATATTGCGCTTTTCACGGTATTTTCCTTCCAAATTCAAAATATGTGCATTCTGGAAACAATCTTTCCTCACTACACAACAAAACTGATTTTGGCGTTTTGTGTCATTTGTGCAAATAAAATATGACGTTTATTGTTTTTTAATAAAGCCGCCATTACTGACTTGTACCCGTGAGAGTGACCCGGATGCTGGCTGATGACGACACGCCATCATTTCCGATAATCGGAATAATAAAATGACTTTCCACAAAAATGTAGTTTTTTATCCTAGAATTCATTTTGTAAACAGTAAATCAAACAACCGTTATTTCAAATGCATTTGCTCTAAATTACTTTTGCTTTCCAGACAAGAAACAGGACACAGATTGTGGGCTGTCGTGTTTATTATCCAGATGGGATTCACATTAAGAAAACTTGCCCATGTAAGACACAGGTAGCTTTATCTTTGTAAAAAATGAAAAAAATTACTGGAATCATAGACGATTGACTCACAGCTTCCGTAAGCTGCCCGACGATTTAGATCACTGGGCGCAGAATAACTAACTGAAATCCGCAACAAATGAAAAAACACCAGTTGAGTCCCAGTGGGCCAAGCAACTGTCAAGAAGCTCCGGCCCCAAACAACTAAAATAAAAAAAAAATAAGTCGGAGCCATTATAGAGTCCGACCCACCTTCGTGCAATTAAACAAGGCAGCGTAGTTATCAATCATAATTGGGTTAAAAACTAAGTATGCGGACTGTCGTAGAACATTTAAGTTATACCCTATACGTCTGTAACGTGCACTGTTTGTTTTTTCTAAACTGAAAACTATTCCTTCCTATAAGTTTATTTTTGTAATCTACGTTAGAATTCCGAAGAAACTGGAGAAGTATATTTGAAAAGAGGAGTAATATCTGTGAATGTAGGTACTTAAGACCAAGGATTATGATACTGAATAAATATAATTATGCAAACGAGTGTCTGTATGCATTATATGTGGTATTTGATTGCAACTAACAATTTTAAGTTGTGCTGTCGTAAACAAGCGGTCATCTTATTAAAGATTTATGTTTAATAAGATAATTGAAAAATAAAATCCCTTTATTGTAGGTTAGACTATAAGATTAGCAAATAATCATTGCTAATGCTAACAAAATGACCACAAAATATCATTGCAAAATTATTCGATAAAGAATATTATCTACAGTGAGCACTTCTGTAACATCCTTCTCGAGCAGGGTTTATCATTAACCAATCTAATATCTTCATATGATCATCACTCTAAAGTTTTAACACAATAAAATGGAACATGCAGAATTGAAAACATATCGCATAGCTTATGTGTTCGTGTAAATGTTGGAATTACATTTAGATTTCCAATGGATATAAAACATATGGCAGACTGCAATTATAAACAGATCGTATTTATGAAAATGACATAATGCATGTTTATGATGCATTTATCTGCGCAAGTGGACCGCAGACAAACTATAATTACCATTTATGTATTTAATGTTCCATTTTGAGATGCAATGGCGTCTGATTTCAGTTAAGATAGCAGAAGAAATTTTAAATTATACGGTTCTGGTTACTTGATAGATTATTATTTTAAATTAAATAAAATGTCTTAGTTTTGAATTCCATGCGGTTAATTGCGCACGGTTCCTAACAAATGCTTCAAAACCAAATAAAAGTCCATGTCGCCATTCAAGTATTGCATGGTTCAGATGTTCAAATGAGTTTAACTAAACACGTCGTTACGAAATAGCACACATGCAAAATACAAATGTTTTTTTTTTCGGTTGTAAAAATGAAAACGTTCAGAAGATTTTTTTTCATATTTATGCTCGAAACATACATTGCGGGTACACGTTTGAACCGCCTCACCGATGCTGTTCTCACGACAATGTATGTTTTGGATAAAAATAAGAAAATTAGGTATACAAAGGTACAAGTAGGCAAAGATCAGGAAAAGGCGCAATCCGAAAAAGATTCCCACTCCAAAAACCGAGGTGGGAAAAAACAAACTAACAATCAGGTACTTATACCATGAAATATATCGTAAGCCGAATAAGCAGCTATTTTCCCAATAGGTGGCCACTCAGTTACCTTAACTTAACTAAAATATGAAAACATACATAAGGCGCCAACAGCACAAAAAAATTAAACACCAAGACATAAAACAAAAAGAACCACCACAGAAGTATCGACTTGGAACGATCAGTAACACAAAGTTACTGGCGGGCTTAAACCGGTTTTACAGGCACCTAACCTCACCCTCAGCTTCTGCAGTGGTTCAGTGATATACAAGAAATAAGAAAAATCATATTAAGAAAAAACTAAACACATAGATACCAACGTTTAACATAAATAACGGAAAGCAGGGTGAGCAGCTATTGAAGGTATAAGGTGGTCACATTGCCAGAAAATTAGAAAATTAGGTATACCTCTGCATACCCCAGATTAGCTGAATATAAGTGGGGTTCAAGGGGGTATACGTTTTTCTGACGTAAACAAAACACGTATTTGTTTGCTGAATATTCGTCAATAATGAATGTAGCTGAATGATTGAAATTCAGTGCACATAATGCCTTAATTTAAACGGCGTTTTATTTTTTCTTCAAACCTGAAATAATTTTCATCGATATATTATACAACTCAGCATGATTTGCAACATACTGACACGTGTTTAAAATGTCATTCACATAAACAAATTAGATTGGAGTGTCTTTGGTTCTTGTTTGCGTTATCCAGTGCAATATGCAAACCACGGAAACATGTCATTTATATTCGATTGTCCTGGGAAAAGATTGATATGCTCAAGACAGAAAACAATTTTGATTTAATTATTTTAGTAGTTGTCATGGAAACCTTACTGAAACAATTTAGAGGTATAGATAAACAATATCATGCATTTTAAGGAGACTCAATTAATCATCCATCTATGAAAGAAATTTCAAGCCAAATGGAAAGGTGGAGGCAAAATTACTCGGTTCAACGATACAAATTTTGTGTCGTACTTTGGAACATCTAAGAAAACGAAATTATGCAGTTATGTCTTATTTTATTTAATATGCAAATATTGTGAGTCTAAGTTGCAAGGAAGTAATTAATTAAGCAAAACAATAAAAATGTACCATATATATAGTTGCTGTGCAATTAATACAATTGAAAAATAAACACATGTTGTTTCCTATATTCATTTCAAATACAAGGAACTCATAAAATTTTTCTCGGAAGAGGAAAGCAATTTATCAAGCTTTTCAAAAATGCTAATTTCGTTCTTGTTTGAGTGATATGAAACACACGCTAATGCTTTTGATACAATGGCAAATTTTGGGTGCGTTAAGATAAAGGGATAATGAATATCAAACAAAAACGGAAATCAGCTTATAAACAAGAAGCTGTGTTTAATGTTGTTGTTTTTTTTACTCAAATAAATGTTTTTTAGACAAAAATACATGCGACACATTTAAAACCAACGACGCCTGTCGCGTGAATGATTTAGTATTGAAATGTGTACCACTATTCAGACAACTGTTCTTGTCGGTTTAAATGTTTAATGGCAAAACTTCTCCAACAGGGCTATCGGTATTGTAAACTTCGAAAAACCTTTTCTAAATTTTATCGTAGACACTATGAATTGATTTCCAAATATAATGTTGGCTTAAAGACGCTTTAAAGTGAGGGCCTTTCGGAACCTGAATTTTATGGTGACTTGGTTTACAAATTTAAGAAACTTAAAGGAATAAATGATTTTTCTTTTCAGTTCAGAAAAATCATAACACGTTACAGACGTATAGGTTATAACTTGAATGTTATGCGACAGTCTGCATGCCTAATTTTTAAGCCAATCATGGTTGATAACTATGCTTGCACGCCGGTGGGTCGGGCGTCAGACTATGATGGCCCCAACTTAAAGCCATTCATTTTAGTTGGTTGGAGCCGGAGCTTCTTGTCTGTTGCTTGGCCCACCGGGGTCCAAATGGTGTTTTTCGTTTGCTCCGGAGTTAGTAGGTTATTCGGTGCCCAGGGATTTCCATCGTCGGGCAGCCTACTCAATCTGTGAGTCCTGGTTTTTGATTCATCAGGATGTTTTTCATGATTTATTTGTTTGTTCTTGATGATTCATTGACTAGTTAGAGATTCACCACGAGGACCGAATAACTAACTGAATGTTATGAACCACTGCAGAAGCTGAGGGTGAGGTTAGGTACCTGTAAAAACCGATTTAAGCCCGCCAGTAACTTTGTGTTACTGATCGTTCCAAGTCGATACTTCTGTGGTGGTTCTTTTTGTTTATGTCTTGGTGTTTAAATTTTTTTGTGCTGTTGGCGCCTTATGTATGTTTTCATATTTTAAGTTAAGGTAACTGAGTGGCCACCTATTGGGAAAATAGCTGCTCATTCGGCTTACGATATGTTTCATGGTATAAGTACCTGATTGTTAGTTTGTTTTTTCCCACCTCGGTTTTTGGAGTGGGAATCTTTTTTCTGATTGCGCCTTTTCCTGATCTTTGCCTACTTGTACTTTTTTCAAACAAACACTTCAATGTTCTTGTTTGCGTGATATGTCATAAAATTTTTCTCGGAAGAGGAAAGCAATTTATCAAGCTTTTCAAAAATGCTAATTTCAATCAACCACTTCAATGTTCTTGTCTGCGTGATATGAAACACATGCTAATGCTTTTGATACAATGGCAAATTTTGGGTGCATTAAGATAAAGGGAATATGAATATCAAACAAAACGGAAATCAGCTTATAAACAAGAAGCTGTGTTTAATGTTGTTGTTTTTTTTTTTACTCAAATAAATGTTTTTAGACAAAAATACATGCGACACACTTAAAACCAACGACACCTGTCGCGTGAATGATTTAGTATTGAAATGTGTACCACTATTCAGACAACTGTTCTGGTCGGTTTCTGAATTTCCTCATACTATTTTTTCATATTGATATCCCAAAAATATATATTTGTCCATAAATATAATAAATTTATATTCAATTCTGTCTACAAATCTGACATAAATTCCCAGCAAAATTGTAATCTAACGTAAGACAGACATCATAAAGGAACAGCTTTGGACATTTCCCCGCTTATAGCATACAAATTTTACTAAAACTGATAAATTGCAGAGTTGTCGATAAGAGAAAACTATATTTCGTACATAATGAGAATGAGGTTCATTTCTGTTTATAATCCACGGAACGCTTACAAATAGTTTGTATGGAAAATAAGCGCGTATGAAAAAAACACGTTACCTATAAAACGGCAGCAAATAATTCAACACAATTTATTTGAACAAACACATAACTATACCCATGATAATCTTTAAAATAAATTGTATTCGATGTCATTTTCCTTTTCTTTTCTGTTGCTCACCATCGATACATATTATTATAACTTATTAAATGGAAATATATTTTATAAATATGAAGTAAATTGTTATCAGTTTCATCAGTATCACAAGATCCGTGCACTAGATATTATTATATTCCAAATTTATATTGTAAAACTGGGGTGTTCAAGGGCATACATATTTTTCTTCTTGCTCTAAAATATAGAGTGTGGGTACTCGTTAGAAACGCCACGTTGATGCGGTTCCTATAACGTGTATGCACAATTTATGTTTTAAAAGTTTTCAAAGCCAAAGTCAATACTTTCAACTGAAAATTCTCCTTTCAATAACTGACAAATCTATGTTTAATGCATGCGCGAGACTTGTTGATAACTGCGATGCAGATGTAAAGTGATCCATGTGCACATTTTTTTTCTATTTTGCCATGACCCAAAATAACGTTATGACTATCATCTTTGCAGTTTCACGTGGATAAAAATGATAAGCTCACTCGTCTTGTGGTGTGTTTTCTTCTTGTGGGTACCTCATTGTTAAAAAATATATGCTCACTCGGCTTGCGGTGTGTTTTCGTGGTGTACCTGATTGTTAATTTAGGTGTTTACCATCTCGTCTTTTGGAGTGGGAATTTCTTTCTGATTGCACCATTTCCTGATCATTGCCTACTTGTACATTAAGTGCTCCTGTAAATTCTTCTTATCGTTGACCACCAGACAATTAACTTAGTTCAGTTTCATGTCTCCATATAAATTGGTGTTGAATATAACTCAATTGCTATGTTCAGACTATAAAAAGAAAATGGTCAATAACAGCATAAGCTTTTTTCTCCTATAGAAGACATCCGTATAGACATTGCATCTTACCGATCACATAAATTGGGTGAATTGTCTTCAAATACGATCGAGAACCACTGGTTTAAATATATCGGGGAGGTCTTTCCAGTCCCTGATAATCTGTGGAAAGAAACTACTTTTGTAGCTTCTTTGCTAGCTGGTAGTACTTAAAATACCATAGAGTGTTGATTTCTATAACACCACGTTGTCATGTCAGATCAATTAAATAAACATGTTAATAGTTCTTTCCTCAACCTTCAATATAATAATGTTTCTCTCCAATGTAGACAATTGTTCTCATTTCCACATTTGCTTCTCCATTTATCATACTTATCTAGGAGAATTGTCCACCTAGTGAACAGATAAGACTATATTACATTTAACTCATTTAAGCCTGGCGTCCCTTTAATGGGACATAGGCAAACAGAATAGCCCCAGATGTGACGCCGCAGGATGCGGCGTCCCATCTGAGGCTATACTGTTTGCTTAAAATAATTTCATCGAAAAATGATATAAGAAATAAAAATCACTCCTAACACCCCTAAAAACGACAGTGGACTCATACAATTGATAATGATGGGAGAATACATTGGTCAAATATTGTTTAAGCTTACCAATTATTTGCTTTTCTACAACTTTTTTATAATCAACTGTATCTCAGAATAATGGCAAACATATAAAATCAGTTCGTGGAAAAACTTGCATGTTGTTGTCTGACAGAGTCTTTGACCACGCAACATATGTTTCTTCAACGTAAGCAGATTCTAGTTTCGTTTTGGGGCCTTTGAGATCAGCGAGAATATTCTGAGAATTCAGGAATTTATTTAATACCAGCGTACATTTTCTACACATGTTCTTTCATATGTTTCTTCGTTTGGTTCTATTTGATTTACCCATCTTTATATTTACTCATCAGATGAAAATTTTAGTAACTTTCTCTGGCATGAGGTTGCCAGATTTTTATGGTCACTGACGGGGCTTGAGTAGCCTTAAACCGCGGAATGGTCCATCCCATTCTGATTAATGTTTTCAATGCTCTTAAAGGAACTCATTGTTAATGTTTATTCACCACGCAAGGCATCTTCTATGTTTGTTATTTCTTACAATCTATATATCAATCTATCAATCTGTTAATTTAGTAAATGCTTATGGTTTTCGGTTTGCTGAGTTTTCTTATGTGGGTTGCGATTTCGTCATAATTGGAAAGCGTACCTACAACGCTACTCGATGACAATCGACGGACATGAGGACGTTCAAAAATTAAATGATAAAATTAATATGAAATCACTCATGATGCCCCTAAATTGATAGTCTCACCCATGCGATAACGATGGGCAAGGCCACTGACCACACTTGTAAGCGAAATGTTTTTATGTGCATAGCTGACACTAAAAACTATATTTGCAATTCATTCAAATGATTCAATTTATTTCAACACATCTTACAGTCTGAGACTTAGATTCATTTAATTCAAAAGATTTGTTCTGCACAAAAGTGATGTAATTGCTAGATGCTTTTCTCAAGCTTATTATACCAGAATGATTGTATCATCAATTGCATTTTCGAGTTTAGAGATATTTTCCTGATTTAAAGGATAATGCCAGTGCTTTTCTTAAACAGCATGAACAGATGGTTTCTGTTAGGAAAAAAATTATACTAGTCCCTCTTGTGTCGGGATACAATCATTTTTTACATCAGGAAAACATGTCCATGCAATGTATACCCCCTTAAGCCCCACTTTTATGTAGAAAAACTGGGGTATGCAGGGGAATACCTATGTTTCTTATTTTTGCTCCAAAACATAGATTGTACCCACAATCTATGTTTTGAGCAAAAATAAGAAAAATATCAAAAGAATTATACTGATTTTTTTTTACAAATTAAAAAATCACTGTATATTGCATGGGAAAAGTTTCGTAATTTATGTAAAATGATTGATTAGACCAGTCCCCGTAGTTGGAAATGATGCTGTAAATGGTTGTCTATCTATTATTCTATTTTACTTAATTGCTACGGACGAACATCAAAGGAACGGAAACTCATGTAATCAATCAAATACGTGATGAAAGAACCTTTCTTCTGATGACAAGAATAGAATGGTGCTATGTATCTAAATATGTAGTTCGAACAAAATGAAGGATAACCATTGACATAGCCGCTCCCTTGAATCTCTCTGTTCAGGGAGAAGGGTCGTGGGATCCTCTGCAAGTTGTTATGTTATAATATTTATTACAATATATCTTACAAATATGAATATTTACAAAGCAATTTTTCATAATAGAATGGTGTCGTATTTCACGCGAACTATATGTATAATGACTATTTTAAACAACGTGCCGAAGTTCCAGTATCACTTAAAAGAGCCGCCGTACAACCGGTCACGGCGTCGCACATACACCATAGGGCCAGGCTGACTGGCGCCAGTATTCGCTGCAAATGAGAACTAGGCCCGTTTTTTTTTAATGCGAAACCTTCAAACTCTACGCCGTTACTGCGTCTTCTTAACTCACCTAATCAATCTGAACTGCGTCCTAAACAACCAATCTCGTATTTCTAACTGCATTCACATACGACAGTTTATCCGATTTAATGTCAATGCATAATTATCTTGACAGGACAGTACCTCAAGTATTATCTTAAGCCCCCCGTTCAGTTCAGTAATTGATCTGAATTGATTTCAATAGACTACGGTTTCCAGCTTCTGGACGTAGCGTCATTTCGTTTCTAAATATTTTGGACTCGCTTATGTGAAAACACCCCCACGTCATGCATATGCGAAGTTTTGTAAGAGATTGTTAGTTTCGACAGCAACAAAATAAACGCACAATTGTATTTTCGTATATTCGGTTAAATTGGGTTCCGTTGCCATGTTATAATTCAACATATGAAGGTGCCAAAATCGCATGGGTGAGTTTTCGTAATACATTGCCTTGGTGTGAAAGATAGCATAAACTATATTTGGTACTAATTCAATTCATTCAATTTGTTTTATAAAGTCTTGCACTCTGAGTGCCATGTAAATTTGTATTTGTTAAGTCCACGCAGCAAATTAGACTAAGATGGATTTAATTCCATAGATTTGTTTTGCAGACAATTGCTGTAATTGATGGACATGAATCTTAGGATTGATGTACCGGAGTGGCTGTATCATCAATTGCAATTTCGAGTCTATAATGTGTTAGTCATTTGCATGATTAAAAGCATTGTCTCCGTTTTAAGATTGGGCAAAATTTTCAAGCATGTTTTTAAACAAGAAAATTTTTTTCAGGACCATCGACCTTTTTTTCTTACATTTGCAAAACAGTTGGCGGAAATGATGATGCATGGAATATTTGTTAAAATGCTCTGTTCTCATAATTATTCCCTATTTCAATACATCAAAATATTAAGTAAACGGCAGCATTACTCTTGAATTATTGCATTGTATTTTATTCGTAACATTATAATTTCTTGAGTTCATGTTTTTCAGAAATTTCGTGCCAATTATACTTACAGATCGGTCAAGATAAATATTAATATGATGATCATTCGTTATATAAAAATTTCATATGATTACGAAAGGTTTTTAACAAATTTTAAGAAATAAAAAAATGAAAATATCATAGGAGGAAACATATATACATGTATTTTAAAAGTTTTTTTAAAAATGTATACACCTGCATACCCCAGTTTTGCTATATAAAAGTGAAGTATCAAGGGATATACATTACACGGGCATGTTTACTTGATTAGATCTAATTGGAGGGACATAATCCACAATATATTTCCTTTTGAATACTTGGTTTTCAACACGAAGGCATATCTTAAATTTAAATCATTACCAAGGGTGTAAATCGCACAAACTAAGTTTTTTTGTTCATATTTCGGAATGGTTTTACCAGTCCCCTCAGAACAAAATAGACAGTCACGTCACTGAAATTATTTTTGAGTACTAATATTCGGACCTTGCCAATCGGCCATAATTTTCTTATAACTGAATAAAATACCATGGTAAAGTGCAAATACCACGGAATGCTACGCTTTAAACTGACATACAACAGGAAACTCAATGTGTTTTAATTAAATAGATTACCAAGATTAACCTCAGTGTTGAAATATAAATCCAGTTGATTGTTGTATGTAATCTATAAAACTGTAGCGCGCATTAAACTGACTGATGTTTACAGTATAGAGCGTACCATTCCGGGGTAGGTGCACTTTACCCCGTGAAATTTCATTCAATTTAAAGAAAACTATTGCTTATTTGCTTACCGGTTCTGTCCAAATACTAGACGTTGTACACAATAATTGATTTTAGCCACGTGCGTGTCCACGTGATGCCATAAAAGTACTTTACGATACAGTATTCGTTTTACTTCCGCTGAATATGAAATGACTCATTATGTTATCAAACAATTACGTGGGTTTAGACGCTCTCATCTGACAATGAATATAGAACGAAACTATGATACAAAGAACCGATCACGGAGAAAGATCACTGGATGCTTTGCATGTCAGGTCATTAAGAAGAAGGTTTTATAGAATTCTGTTTAACAGTTATTTTAAAAGAAATTCGCATTAATGAAAACAAAACAAATACTAACATAATCATGACAGCATTTTAGAAAAGAGACAAAGACTGAACATCAATTATGTTTTGAGTTATCGGTGCACAGCAGCACATATACCTGGCAATTGATGGGGTTAGTGCAAGAACATGACTTGTCTTAGTCCATTTTAAAAAAAAAAATAGATTTTGGTGTCACTGCATTCTACATACAAAAAGCTATATTCTGGTATACAGTTTTCGATGCCTTTTACATTTTTACGTGTGAATTGTGTATTTATTTTTTTTTTTCAAAGGGTGCTAAGGCCAAAATCATGCCTAAGTCCACACAAGTGTTTAATGCAAGAACATACCTAAGTCCAAAGAACATGTGACTAACTGCTTATGTAGAAAATATGTTTGATGTGGTTTAAGGAGCTCAAAACAGGTACATGTACGTACTACATTAGGCAAATGAGCAATATAGTATTGTAAAATGATGTAGTTTAATAAAATTCCAGCTAAAGCTGAGAAAAATGGGGACTTGGCCTTAGACACATTTTCGCGTTAGCACGTTCAAAATATTTGAATTCATTTTCTCCCGTATCTTTCAACGAAAGTTCATGTTATTTTAGCTTATTAATGAACTTGTAAGGACCAATAATTTGGAAGTATTTTCCGATGGTTATAAAACCTTTGCCAAAATTGTATGTATTTCGCGTTTTTCTTGAAACTTACAAAAATTGACATAGACACGTTCCTACACTAACACCTTTAATTGGTTTATCGTGCGCGAGTATTTGTTCCATCAAATTATTTTGTTCATATTGTCAACTGCATGGGAACTCAGTCACCATGTCTGAGCAGTCAGATGTATGTGGAAATAAACACCAGTAAACATACTCCTGCGATTTTTTTTTCTTTTCTTTTTTTTTTTTTTTTTTTTTTTTTTTTTTTTTTTTTTTTTTTTGTAGAAACGTGATTTGACTTAGTGTGAATATGTTTCCATATTTCAACTATCAGTTTTAGGTTTATCAGGTTTGGCCCATCCCCTTTCCCATTAATGCGTTCGTTGTTCTTAAAGGATCTCAGTTTTATTTTATTCACACCATTTTGCAGAGCTGGAATTAAACTTTCGGAACTATGTTGTCTATTTAAGTCAGCAACTGTTATTGATGGGTTATTTGTTTGTGTTTCTTGACGAAACCATCGTGCTGCTAAATCGTTAAGATTTAATGAACTGGAAAATGTAGACGTTAACAAAACACAGGAGACGAAGAAAACATATTCAAATCTAGCGAAAACTGAATCCATATTAAGTCAAGAAACAGCAAACTTTAACATGAAAGTCACATGTACAAAGAAAACAAATGGCCATACTAGTGCACAGCTGTTTCCCGAGAAGCAGTTCTTCAGTAAACCAAACTTACTTAATTATTCATTGAAATACATTCAAAATATACACACTTTGTAAACCTTGGGAAGTAATTTCATTGAACCGGTTACATTTAGGTGGTTGTGTTGTTTTAATGCATACATGTTTGCATAGCGAACCTTCAGTGCAAATGCATGACTTAGTTCTATTTATTTTTTTTCCAGTCATATTGTAGACTTTCAGTGTGTGTTCTAAATATGATTATTCAACAAATCATAATATATAAGATTGCAAGCATCCAAGCACATTTCAGAAAAACATATCATTCCAAACTACATGCTCGTGCGCATATATTTGTTGAAGTTTAAATATTATTATTATCGTCTTTCTTTTATAATTCAGTTTCTAGATTTATCTTATGAACATTTTGAAAACAGGCTTCTACAATATACACACTTTTTTTAGCTGTAAGAAACTGTCCATGAAAATAAATTGATATTTTTATTCATTATTTACTTAATAATGTTTTCTTTAATTTTCAAAAATACGAAAAAATATCCTGTAAACCCCAGTTTTACTATATAAAAGTAGGTCTTTACGGGTACTATTTTACACTGTGATAAAAGGGTCTTGTGGTTGTGATTGGGTTGATTTTGTCCAAGAGGTAACTGTGTAACAGTCCCGGCGATTCACAAAAATCTAAAACTGAAAAATGCTCTGACAGTCTCCAAATAATAACTGATCATTCCGCTTATCGGAAAAGATGGCGATGACGTCATCGATAACATTACCTGTGAACTCACGGGTACAGAGTCAATAAATACACAGACTTAATACACATATTTGTGCGGGTAAACGTGTGTTAAATTTTAAATATACGTTGAAATTAAAGCTTAATTAAACTGAAATAAATTTAACTTAATATAAGAACCACTGAAAAAAATATCCGCCATCTGTCTGAAAAATTATTCTGGCAAGGTTTGTTTTAAACTCGGAAAACCGAATGAGCTACAGAGAAAGAGTAATTTGTAATTGGATAACTTTATCCAATGTATTCACTTATTTATTGCAGCTCACATTTAGATTAGTTTTCATCTAACGGCAGCTTATACGTATTTCACGATCTTATTGTAATAATGATAATTTAATTTATTTTATACTTTACAGTGAAACCCAATGTATATCAAAACTTCATAAAATTGGTATTTTCATTGATATGAAATTTCACTGATATCAAATCTCACTGATATCAAAAGTCACTAGTGACTGATATCAGCTTATATCGTCACAGTAATGACGTAAGATTTTTTGGATTACTTCTGACGTTTCCATGTACTTGACGTCATTAAATGTGTCTCACTTCAGAAATTCAAACGCCTATAACTCCGTTATTTTTGAACGGAAACATAAAGTGTGGGTATTCAATTTCTTAGTTAGAACATAAGGAACAATGTGGTACCAAAATTATTCGTGTTTTCAAAATTGTTTTGTTTTTGCATTTTCACCGCCTACCTTGTGCATTGGAAAATGCCTGTGCATTGAAAAAATAAAAAGAAATTTTGCTTTTTTTTCGGTGAATACCAACTATATTTCATCTCGTGAGTTGAAAACATAATAATTTTCACTCGTGCTGCGCACTGGTGAAAATTCTGATGTTTTCAAATCACTCGATGAAATATAATTGGTATTCACCTCAAAAAAGCAAATATCCTCTATATAACAATAGATAGAAATGTACAATATTCGTGCCGTTGAAGTTGTTGTAGTTTCAAAATCCAAGCAATGTGTGGTATGTTATTTAAAATCTTAAATATGTTTCCTCCAAAAACAGATCCTACAAAATGACAGCAGAAACACTACAGCGTAAAATTATCATAAAATTTCAATTTCATTTGAGACTGAAGTGCCTGAATTAGGGAGATCAGAGCCGCCCGTGCTTGTCGAATAATCAAAATATTTAACTATAAATAAACACAGAATTATTGCGCTATTCACGATATTTTCCTTCCAAATTCAAAAACTATGCATTCTGGAAACAGTCTTTCCTCACTACACAACAAAACTGTTAAAGATTTTGGTGTTTTGTGTCATTTGTGCAAATAAAATATGACGTTTATTGGCTTTTAATAGAGCCGCCATTACTGACTTGTACCCGTGAGAGTGACCTGGATGCTGGCTGATGACGTCACACCATCTTTTCCGATAACCGGAATAATAAAATGACTTTCCACAAAAATGCAGTTTTTGATCCTAGAATTCATTTTGTAAACAGTAAATCAAACAACTGTTACTTCAAATGCATTTGCTCTAAATTACTTTTGCTTTCCAGACAAGAAACAGGACTGTCACACAGATTGTGGGCTGTCGTGTTAATTATCCAGATGTGATTCACATTAAGAAAACTTGCCCATGGAAGATACAGGTAGCTTTTTGTTTGTGACAATGAAAAGCTGTCCGACGATTTAGACCACTGGGCGCCGAATAACTAACTGAAATCCGCAACAAATGAAAAACACCAGTTGAATCCCAGTGGGCCAAGCAACTGTCAAGAAGCTCCGGCCCCAAACAACTAAAATAAAAAAAATAAGTCGGAGCCATTATAGAGGCCGACCCACCTTCGTGCAATTAAACAAGGCAGCGTAGTTATCAATCATAATTGGGTTAAAAACTAAGTATGCGGACTGTCGCAGAACATTTAAGTTATACCCTATACGTCTGTAACGTGCACTGTTTGTTTTTTTCTAAACTGAAAACTATTCCTTCCTATAAGTTTATTTTTGTAATCTACGTTAGAATTCCGAAGAAACTGGAGAAGTATATTTTAAAAGAAGAGTAATATCTGTGAATGTAGGTACTTAAGACCAAGGATTATGATACTGAATAAATATAATTATGCAAACGAGTGTCTGTATGCATTATATGTGGTATTTGATTGCAACTAACAATTTTAAGTTGTGCTGTCGTAAACAAGCGGTCATCTTATTAAAGATTTATGTTTAATAAGATAATTGAAAAATAAAATCCCTTTATTGTAGGTTAGACTATAAGATTAGCAAATAATCATTGCTAATGCTAACAAAATGACCACAAAATATCATTGCAAAATTATTCGATAAAGAATATTATCTACAGTGAGCACTTCTGTAACATCCTTCTCGAGCAGGGTTTATCATTAACCAATCTAATATCTTCATATGATCATCACTCTAAAGTTTTAACACAATAAAATGGAACATGCAGAATTGAAAACATATCGCATAGCTTATGTGTTCGTGTAAATGTTGGAATTACATTTAGATTTCCAATGGATATAAAACATATGGCAGACTGCAATTATAAACAGATCGTATTTATGAAAATGACATAATGCATGTTTATGATGCATTTATCTGCGCAAGTGGACCGCAGACAAACTATAATTACCATTTATGCATTTAATGTTCCATATTGAGATGCAATGGCGTCTGATTTCAGTTAAGATAGCAGAAGAAATTTTAAATTAGACGGTTCTGGTTACTTGATAGATTATTATTTTAAATTAAATAAAATGTCTTAATTTTGAATTTCATGCGGTTATTTGCGCACGGTTCCTAACAAATGCTTCAAAAGCAAATAAAAGTCCATGTCGCCATTCAAGTATTGCATGGTTCAGATGTTTAAATGATGCAGTTTTGAGTTTAACTAAACACGTCGTTACGAAATAGCACCCATGCAAAATACAAATGTTTTTTTTTTTTTTTTTTGTTTTTTTTTTTTTTGTTTGTTTTTTTTTTTTTCTTCGGTTGTCAAAATGAAAACTTTCAGTAGATTTTTTCATATTTATATATTTATGCTCGAAACATACATTGTGGGTACACGTTTGAACCGCCTCACCGATGCTGTTCTCACGACAATGTATGTTATGAATAAAAAATAAGAAAATTAGGTATACAAAGGTACAAGTAGGCACATAAACAAATTAGATTGGTGTGTCTTTGGTTCTTGTTTGCGTTATTCAGTGCAATATGAAAACCACGGAAACATGTCGTTTATATTCGATTGTCCTTGGAAAAGATTCATATACTCAAGACAGAAAACAATTTTGATTTAATTATTTTAGTAGTTGTCATGGAAACCTTACTGAAACAACTTAGAGGGAAAGCTGCACAATATCATGCATTTTATTTTAAGTAGACTCAATTAATCATCCATCTGTGAAAGAAATTTCAAGCCAAATGGAAAGGTGGAGGCAAAATTACTCGGTTCAACGATACAAATTTTGTGTCGTACTTTGGAACATCTAAGAAAACGAAATTATGCAGTTATGTCTTATTTTATTTAATATGCAAATATTGTGAGTCTAAGCTGCAAGGAAGTAATTAATTAAGCAAAACAATAAAAATGTACCATTTATATAGTTGCTGTGCAATTAATACAATAGAAAAATAAACACATCCTGTTTCCAATATTCATTTCAAATACAAGGAACTCATAAATTTTTTCTCGGAAGAGGAAAGCAATTTATCAAGCTTTTCAAAAATTGCTAATTTCGTTTTTGTTTGCGTGATATGAAACACACGCTAATGCTTTTGTACAATGGCAAATTTTGGGTGCATTAAGATAAAGGGATAATGAATATCAAATAAAAACGGAAATCAGCTTATAAACAAGAAGCTGTGTTTAATGTTTTTTTTTTTTTTTTTTTTTTTTTTTTTTGTTTTTTTTTTTACTCAAATAAATGTTTTAGACAAAATACATGCGACACATTTAAAACCAACGACACCTGTCGCGTGAATGATTTAGTATTGAAATGAGTTCCACTATTCAGACAACTGTTCTGGTCGGTTTAAATGTTTAACGACAAAACTTCTCCTACAGGGCTATCGGTATCATAAACTTCGAAAAACCTTTTTGTAAATTTTATCGCAGACACTATGAATTGATTTCCAAATATAATGTTGGGTTAAAGACGCTTTTAAGTGAGGGCCTTTCGGAACCTGAATTTTATGGTGACTTGGTTTACAAATTTAAGAAACTTAAAGGAATAAATGATTTTTCTTATCAGTTCAGAACAATCATAACACGTTACAGACGTATAGGTTATAACTTGAATGTTATGCGACAGTCTGCATGCTTAGTTTTTAACCCAATCATGGTTGATAACTATGCTGCTTTCTGGTTTTTTGCCAACTCGGTTTTTGGAGTGGGAGTCTTTTTCTGATTGCGCCTTTTCCTGATCTTTGCCTACTTGTACTTTTTCAAACAACCACTTCAATGTTCTTGTTTGCGTGATATATTATATTTTTCTTCTTGGAAGAGGAAAGCAATTTATCAAGCTTTTCAAAAATGCTAATTTCAATCAACCACTTCAATGTTCTTGTTTGCGTGATATGAAACACATGCTAATACTTTTGATACAATTCCAAATTTTGGGTGCATTAAGACAAAGGGATAATGAATATCAAACAAAAACGGAAATCAGCTTATAAAGAAGAAGCTGTGTTTAATGTTTGTGTTTTTTTTTACTCAAATAAATGTTTTTCGACAAAAATACATGCAACACATTTAAAACCAACGACACCTGTCGCGTGAATGATTTAGTATTGAAATGTGTAACGCTATTCAGACTACAGTTCTGATCGGTTTCTGAATTTCCTCAATAGTATTAATATTGATATCCCATATATATATATATTTGTCCGTAAATATAATAAAGTTATATTCAGTTCTGTCTACAAATCTGATGTAAATTCCCAGCAAAATTGTTATGTAACGTAAGACAGACATCATAAAGGAACAGCTGTTCGGACATTTCCCCGCTTATTGCATAATACTAAAACTGGTAAATGGCAGGATTGTCGATAAGAGAAAAAAATATTTTTCGTACATAATGAGAATGAGGTTCATTTCTGTTTATTATCCACGGAACGCTTACAAATAGTTTGTATGGAAAATAAGCGCGTATGAAAAAAACACGTTACCTATACAACGGCAGCAAATAATTCAACACAATTTATTTGAACAAACACATAACTATACCCATGAAAATCTTTAAATTAAAATGTATTCGATGTCATTTTCCTTTTCTTTTCTGTTGCTTATCATTATAACTTATTAAATGGAATTATATTGTATAAATATGAAGTAAATTGTTATCAGTTTCATCAGTATCACAAGATCCGTGCACTAGATACCCCCTTATATTCCACATTTATATTGTAAAACTGGGGTGTTCAAGGGCATACATATTTTTCTTCTTGCTCTAAAATATAGAGTGTGGGTACTCGTTAGAAACGCCACGTTGATGCGGTTCATATAACGTGTATGCACAATTTATGTTTTAAAAGTTTTCAAAGCCAAAGTCAATACTTTCAACTGAAAAATCTCCTTTCAATAACTGACAAAAACTATGTTTAATGCATGCGCGAGACTTGTTGATAACTTTGCGATGCAGATGTAATGTGATCCATGTGCACATTTTTTTTTTTCTATTTTGCCATGACACAAAATAACGTTATGACTATCATCTTTGCAGTTTCACGTGGATAAAAATGATAAGCTCACTCGTCTTGTGGTGTGTTTTCTTCTTGTGGGTACCTAATTGTTAAAAAATATATGCTCACTCGGCTTGCGGTGTGTTTTCGTGGTGTACCTGACTGTTAATTTAGGTGTTTTCCATCTCGTCTTTTGGAGTGGGAATTTCTTTCTGATTGCACTATTTCCTGATCATTGCCTACTTGTACATTAAGTGCTCCTGTAAATCCTTCTTATCGTTGACCACCAGACAATTAACTTAGTTCAGTTTCATGTCTGCATATAAATTGGTGTTGAATATAACTCAATTGCTATGTTCAGACTATAAAAAGAAAATGGTCAATAACAGCATGAGCTTTTTTCTCCTATAGAAGACATCCGTATAGACATTGCATCTTACCGATCACATAAATTGGGTGAATTGTCTTCAAATACAATCGAGAACCACTGGTTTAAATATATCGGGGAGGTCTTTCCAGTCCCTGATAATCTGTGGAAAGAAACTACTTTTGTAGCTTCTTTGCTAGCTGGTAGTACTTAAAATACCTTAGAGTGTTGATTTCTATAACACCACGTTGTCATGTCAGATCAATTAAATAAACATGTTAATAGTTCTTTCCTCAACCTTCAGAATAATAATTTTCTCTCTAATGTAGACAATTGTTCTGATTTCCACATTTGCTTCTCCATTTATCATACTTATAGGAGAATTGTACACCTAGTGAACAGACTAGACAATATTACATTTAACTCATATAAGCCTGGTGACCTTTTTGTGGGACATAGGCAAACAGTATAGCCCAAGATGTGACGCCGCAGAATGCGGCGTCCCATCTGAGGCTATTCTGTTTGCTTAAAAGAATTTCATCGAAAAATGAGATAAAAAATAAAAATCACTCCTAACACCCCTAAAACGACAGTGGACTCATACAATTGATAATGATGGGGGAATACATTCGTCAAATATGGTTTAAGCTTACATATTAATTGTTTTCTGCCGCTTTTTGTAATTAACTGTATCTCAGAATAATGGCAAACATATCAAATCAGTTCGTAGAAAAACTTGCATGCTGTTGTCTGACAGACTCTTTGACCACGCACATATGTTTCTTCAACGTATGCTTCAACGTAAGCAGATTCTATTTTCGTTTTGGTCCTTTGAGATCAGCGAGAATATTCTGAGAATTCAGAAATTTATTTAATACCAGCGTACATTTTCTACACATGTTTTTCATATGTTTCTTCGTTTGGTTCTATTTGGATTTACCCATCTTTATATTTACTCATCAGATGAAAAGATTAGTAACTTTCTGTGGTATGAGGTTGCCAGATTTGTATGGTCACTGACGGAGCTTGAGTAGCCTTAAACCGCGGAATGGTCCATCCCAATCTCATTAATGCTTTCAATGCTCTTAAAGGAACTCATTGTTAATGTTTATTCACCACGCAAGGCATTTTCTATGTTTGTTATTTCTTACAATCTATATATCAATCTATCAATCTGTTAATGAAGTATTTACTAAATTGGTTTTCGGTTTGCTGAGTTTTCTTATATGGGTAATATGAAATCACTCATGATGCCAAATGATTCGATTCATTTTAACACATCTTACAGTCTGAGACTTAGATGGATTTAATTCAAAAGATTTGTTCTGCAGACAACTGATGTAATTGCTAGATGCTTTTCTCAAGATTATTATATCAGAATGGTTGTATCATCAATTGCATTTTCGAGTTGAGAGATATTTTCCTGATTTAAAGGATAATGCCAGTGCGTTTTTAAACAGCATGAACAGATGGTTTCTGTTAGGAAAAAGTATACTAGTCCCTCTTGTGTCGGGATACAATCATTTTTGTTTTAGTTTACATCAGGAAAACATGTCCATGCAATGTATACCCCCTTAAAAAGGTACAAGTAGGCAAAGATCAGGAAAAGGCGCAATCAGAAAAAGATTCCCACTCCAAAAACCGAGGTGGGAAAAAACCAAACTAACAATCAGGTACTTATACCATGAAACATATCGTAAGCCGAATGAGCAGCTATTTTCCCAATAGGTGGCCACTCAGTTACCTTTACTTTACTAAAAATATGAAAACATACATAAGGCGCCAACAGCACAACAAATTTTAAACACCAAGACATAAAACAAAAAGAACCACTACAGAAGTATCGACTTGGAACGATCAGTAACACAAAGTTACTGGCGGGCTTAAACCGGTTTTACAGGTACCTAACCTCACCCTCAGCTTCTGCAGTGGTTCACAACATTTAGTTAGTTCTTCGGTCCTCGTGGTGAATCTCTAACTAGTCAATGAATCATCAAGAACAAACAAATAAATCATGATAAACATCCTGATGAATCAAAAACCAGGACTCACAGATTGAGTAAGCTGCCCGACGATGGAGATCCCTGGGCGCCGAATAACCTACTAACTCCGGAGCAAAAGAAAAACACCAGTTGGACCCCGGTGGGCCAAGCAACAGACAAGAAGCTCCGGCCCCAACCAACTAAAATGAATAGCTTTAAGTCGGGGCCATCATAGAGTCTGACGCCCGACCCACCGGCGTGCAATTAAAGAAGGCAGCATAGTTATCAACCATGATTGGGTTAAAAACTAAGCATGCAGACTGTCGCATAACATTCAAGTTATAACCTATACGTCTGTAACGTGATATGATTTTTCCGAACTGAAGAGAAAAATCATTTATTCCTTTAAGTTTCTTTAATTTGTAAACCAAGTCACCTTAAAATTCAGGTTCCGAAAGGCCCTCACTTAAAAGTGTCTTTAACCCAACATTATATTTGGAAATCAATTCATAGTGTCTACGATAAAATTTAGAAAAGGTTTTTCGAAGTTTATGATACCGATAGCCCTGTTGGAGAAGTTTTGCCGTTAAACATTTATTTCGAGCGTTGAAATCTGTAACATGATTGCAGACTCTAGCAAACCTAATAAGTTGCGAAATGTATACACCATAAGAAGCACGACGAGGAAAGTCACCATCCAAAAAAGGAAAATTTACTATATCAAAATCAAAGTCATCGCGCTTATCATAAATTTTAGAAGAAACAAATCCATTTGCAACAGAAAGATGTAGATCTAAAAAGGGGGCTTCGGTATCTGAGATATTAGCTTTGTTCAACTGAAGTTCAGGTGGATAAATTTGATTGACCATACCTTCAAAATAAGGGTTGTCAATGTTCAAAAGGTCATCGAGGTACCTAGATGTGGAATTAAAAGCCTCGATAACATCAGCTTGATTATCATGGTTAAGAGAATCCATGAAATCTCTTTAGTAGCAGTATAAAAATAAATCAGCTACGAGAGGTGCGCAATTTGTACCCATCGGAATTCCAACAATTTGTCTGTATAACTTGGTCCCAAATCTAATATAAATATAAACCCCACTTTTATGTAGAAAAACTGGGGTATGCAGGAGAATACCTATGTTTTCTTATTTTTGCTCCAAAACATAGATTGTACCCACAATCTATGGTTTGAGCAAAAATAAGAAAAATATCAAAAAAATATACTGAAAATTTATTTATTTTTTTTTTTTTACAAATTTAAAAATCACTGTATATTGCATGGGAAAGTTTTCGTAATTTATGTAAAATGAGTGATAGACCAGTCCCCGTAGTTGGAAATGATGCTGTAAATGGTTGTCAATCTATTATTCTATTTTACTTAATTGCTACGGATGAACATCAAAGGAACGGAAACTCATGTAATCAATCAAATACGTGATGAAAGAACCTTTCTTCTGATGACAAAAATAGAATGGTGCTATGTATCTAAATATCTAGTTCGAACAAAATGATGGATAACCACTGACATAACCGCTCCCTTGAATCTCTCTGTTCAGGGAGAAGGGTCGTGAGATCCTCTGCAAGTTGTTATGTTATAATATTTATTACAATATATCTTACAAATATGAATATTTACAAAGCAATTTTTCATAATAGAATGGTGTCGTATTTCACGCGAACTATATGTACAGCATAATGATTATTTTAAACAACCTGCCGAAGTTCTAATATCACTTAAAAGCGCCGCCGTACAACCGGTCACGGCGTCGCACATACACGATAGGGCCAGGCTGACTGACGCCAGTATTCGCTGCAAATGAGAACTAGGCCCGTTCTTTTTAATGCGAAACCTTCAAACTCTACGCCGTTACTGCGTCTTCTTAACTCACCTAATCAATCTGATCTGCGTCCTAAACAACCAAACTAGTACTTCTAACTGCATTCACATACGACAGTTTATCCGATATAATTTTAATGCATAATTATCTTGACAGGACAGTACCTCAAGTATTATCTTAACCCCGCCGTTCAGTTCAATAATTGATCTGAATTGATTTCAATAGACTACGGTTTCCAGCTTATGGACGTAGCGTCATTTCGTTTCTAAATATTTTGGATTCGCTTATGTGAAAACACCCACACGTCATGCATATGCGGAGTTTTGTAAATGATTGTTAGTTTCGACAGCAACAAAATAAACGCACAATTGTATTTTCGTATATTCGGTTTAATTGGGTTACGTTGCCATGTTATAATTCAACGTATGAAGGTGCCAAAATCGCATGGGTGAGTTTTCGTAATACATTGCCTTGGTGTGAATTAGCATAAACTATTTTTGGTACTAATTCAATTCATTTAATTTGTTTTATAACGTCTTGCAATCTGAGTGTCATGTAAATTTGTATTTGTTAAGTCCACGCAGCAAATTAGACTAAGATGGATTTAATTCCATAGATTTGTTTTGCAGACAATTGCTGTAATTGATGGACATGAATCTTAGGATTGATGTACCGGAGTGGCTGTATCATCAATTGCAATTTCGAGTCTATAATGTGTTAGTCATTTGCATGATTAAGAGCATTGTTTCCGTTTTAAGATTGGGCAAAATTTTCAAGCATGTTTATAAACAAGACAATTTTTTTCAGGACCATCGACCTTTTTTTCTTACATTTGCAAAACGGTTGGCGGAAATGATGATGCATGGAATATTTGTTAAAATGCTCTGTTCTCATAATTATTTCCTATTTCAATACATCAAAATAAGTAAACGGCAGCATTACTCTTGAATTATTGCATTGTATTTTATTCGTGACATTATAATTTCTTGAGTTAACGTTTTTCAGAAATTTGTAGGCCAATTATACTTACAGATCGGTCAAGATAGATATTAATTATGATGATCATTCGTTATATAAAACAAATTTTAAGAAATAAAAAATGAAAATATCATAGGAGGAAACAAATATACATGTATTTAAAAAAACGTTTTTAAAAATGTATACACCTGCATACCCCAGTTTTGCTATATAAAAGTGAAGTATCAAGGGATATACATTACACGGGCATGTTTACTTGATTAGATCTAATTGGAGGTACATAATCCACAATATATTTCCTTTTGAATACTTAGTTTTCAACACGAAGGCATATCTTAAATTTAAACCATTACTAAGATTTGTGTTCATATTTCGGACTGGTTTTACCAGTCCCCCCAGAAAAAATAGACAGTCACGTCACTGAAATTATTTTTGAGTACTCGTAAACGGATTTTGCCAATCGGTTATAATTTTCTTATAACTGAATAAAATTCCATGGGGTAAAGTGCAAATACCCCGAAAATGCTACGCTTTCAACTGGCATACAACAGGAAACTCAATGTGTTGTAGTTAAATAGATTAACAAGAGTAACCTCAGTGTTGAAATATAAATCCAGTTGATTGTTGTATGTAATCTATAAAACTGTAGCGCGCAATAAACTGACTGATGTTTTACACTATAGAGCATACAATTTCGGGGTAGGTGCACTTTAACCGTGAAATTTCATTCATTTTAAAGAGAACTATAGCTAAATTGCTTACCCGTTCTGTCCGAATACTATACTTAGTACACAATAATTGATTTTAGTCACGTGCGTGTCCACGTGTAGAAGGAAATGATGCCGTAAAAGTACTTTACGATATAGTCAGTTTAACAGTTATTGTAAAAGAAATTCGCATTAATGAAAACAAAAACAAATACTAGCCTTTTCATGACAGCATTTTTAGATAAGAGCCAAACACTGAACATTAGGACGTGTCATTATGTACTTTTAGTTATCGGTCCACAGCAGCACATATACTTAGCAATTGGATTAGTTAGTGCAAGGACATGTCTTAGTTCACTTTTGTCAAAAAAAATAGTTTTTGTTATCACTGCGTTCTACTTAAAAAAGCTATATTCTGGTATATAGTTTGGGATGCCTTTTACACTTTGTTCGTGTGAAATGTGTATTTTATTTTCGAAGGGTGCTAAGTTCACACATTGCACAGTGTTTAGTCCAAAGAACATGTGACTATTTGCTGATGTAAAACTATGTTCGATAAGGTTTTAGGAGCTCAAAACATCCATATTAGGCAAATGAGCAATATATCATTGTAAAATGATGTAGTTTAACAACATTCCAGGTAAAACTGGGAAAAAAGTGGATTTGGCCTTTGACACATTCTTGCGTTAGCACATTTTAAAAATGTTTTAATGTCCTCCTGTCTCTTTCAACGAAAGTGCATGCCATTTAGCTTTTTAATCTATTTGATAGGAACAGTAATTTGGTAGTATTTTCTGATGGTTGCCAAGCCTTTGCCAAAAATTGATGTTTTTCGCATTTTTCTTGAAACTTACAAAAAATGGACTTAGACACGTTCTTGCAATAACCCCTACAATTGCTCCAAAACATAAATTGTGGGTACTTGTTAGAACCGCCTCGGCAAGGCGGTTCTAACGTGTACCCGCAATCTATGTTTTGAGCAAAAATAAGAAAAAATATCAAAATTTTTCAGCTGTAAATTTTCAATTTTTACGACTGAAAAAATCTCAGTATTTTGCATGGACAAGTTTTCGTAATGAAAGTAACATGTACAAAGAAAACAAGCGGCCATTCTAGTGCACAGCTGTTTCCCGAGAAGCAGTTCTTCAGTATACCAGATTTCATAGAAATATATTCAAAATATTATGCTATGCAAACCTTGGGGAGTAATTTCGATGAACCGGTTTTGTTAGATGGTTGTGTTGAAGTAATACGCCCATGTTTGCATAGCGAACCTTCAGTGTCAAATGCATTACATAGTTCAATTTATTTATATTGTAGACTTTCAGTGTGTGTTCTAAATACGATTATTGAACAAGTCATAATATATAAGCATCCAAACACATTTCAGGAAAATATATCATTCCAAACTACATGCCCGTGCGCATATATTGATCATTATGCGTCGTTTCGCGCAAAATTAAAGCAATTAAACAGGGCTGTCAGTAAGTTAGCATAATCTGTTATAGATTGACAGACAGTCGAAGACAGGGTGCACAAACCTTGTCAAACGTTTTGAGGAGTAATCAAGCTTCATAAATACAATTTGTCTTCAGGTTAAAAATAAGCTTATTTCTAAGCAGATCTCAAGATTACGAATGGCAGGATATACTAACTGCTAGAACGAATTTCGTCTGGGTATACTTTGTAATTTCAACATGATATTTTATATATTAAATAAATAAATGCAGTCTGAGTCCTTCAGTCCCTTTCAATACGTGCGGATGTATGTTGGTTTATAGTGTGCATTAAGGATAATTCGCTCTTCCCTTTCCTATATTTTGAATGTCGCTCTAAATTGGCCTAAGAAGAAGAACCCCATATGTTTGATACATGTATGTAGTCTATGATAAAAAGCTTGCGTTAGAAGACAGTCTTTGCGTGGAACAGTTCTAATGTGTAGTCACAATCTTTTCAACTGATTTTTATTTTGTTTTTACAGCTTCAGAAAAGTCTGTATAATGTATGGGCTTCTTTTCATAATGTTAATCTGAGAATGCCTGTCTCATGTTTGCTATTAAATTAGACGTTTGCGGATAAAAGGGCTTTTTATAAGTAATGCTGTAATGTCGTTTGAAACCACGTTTGTCTCTTGTGACTTGTGTCTTGAAACTATTTTAGTCTTACACCTTCTCAAAATATAAAAAATACATATGGGCTAAGATCTGACAAAAGGGGTCTTATGATCAAAATGTAAAATCAAATTTATACAATGACAGATTAAGTTTCTTTGAGTGTTTTCTGAAAATTTGAAGTAAATATCTTCACAAATATTAAAGATATGAACGTTGAAAGGTGTGTAACTTGTGCGATCTTAACCTGAGGTCATGATAGTTGTTGTTGGCGTTTCGACGTTGATGACGTTAACGTCTATATATCACTGTAATGAAAAGAATCTGGGTCTAAAAATCCACGAAATTTTATGTGTTTCTTGAAGTGCAACATCTGTACTACTGTATAGAATATGCAATAGGCACAATATCACGCACCGTTTGATAAAACATGCAATTACAAACGGCGTACCTGGTTTTTAAATTATGTGTAGACCTTATGATGCGGCGGTTGCCATGGCAACATACATGATACAAACATTGTTTTTGTATGAAATATATGTGTTTTGTATTGAAGCGTTTAGACATAAATATTAGAGCACACCAAATATTTCAAATTTAGATCTTAATACTACAAGCCGACAAATACTGTCCCAGAATGCACCCAGAACTCCCCCAATTGAAAATTAATTAGATATTCTTCCTTCTGTGACAAGAATAACCGATGGATATTTGATTAGTCTGTCTGCTACTTTATTGATACATGTAATTGATTGTGGCTTTGCCTATATTTTAAAGTTCGCCCTTTACAAAAGCATATCGAAAAGATTTGTACCAGCCCTGCGACCAAAACAATGTAACTATTGTACCACCCAAAAGCATGTTTTTTTTTTCCTGACGATGCATCATGAGTCTGCTGTACAAGCATGGAAAAGGGTGTTTAAGAACATTTTAAATCCTATATTATCAGATTTGTCAAACGTTCCTACTCGGGATGGGTGTGTATTGCGTTTTATTACAGTAAATACATACATTTATCCACTAAGCTGCAAACGTTGGACTTAATTCTACTGGGCATTTAAAATGCTTTTGTCATCCATGAATTAAACTGTCATTGGAATCAGTTTTCTTTCAAAACATGCACAAAAGGATTGACAACCGAAACGCTCATAAATATTGCGAAAATCTGTATGACTTTTGCACGTGATTGAAACAATCGCACATTCCTGTAGTTGATCATAATAGATCAAGTTTGTTCTGACATCATATAAACAAAACACTTTTGAATACAAAATTGAAATTACGTCGGAAGCTATACATATTAACATTTAAAGATATGAAAAAAAAAAAAATGTGGACATTGAATGAATGATTACCTTCGAAAGTGTTCATTATTATGCTTGACTTTGCCGCCCGTGTAGCATCCTGCGAAACCCCTTGTGCAAAACAGTTTTCTAATGTAATCTTTGCCTACTTGTATCTTCTAATGTAATACTCCTACCCCTCGTCAACAGAAATCCTTGTTTACAGAAATTTGAAAATTTGCTGTAGGCCGCAGAATTTAGATTAAGTACATTGTATACATTTTTAAATCCAAAACGCAAAGCCTCTAGCATTATCTAGTTTGTGTAATTCTTTCCCTGACAAGAATAACTAAATACTATCTGATTAGACTGTCTGTTTTTTTTTTTTTTTTTTTTTTTTTTTTTTTTTTTTTTTTTGTTTTTTGTTTTTTGTGTTGTTGTTTTTTTCGCTCCAGACTGTATGTTGTGTCTCCCGTATAAACATTTTGGCGTTCCTCCCGTACCATAGCATACGACGGTGATCACATTCTTAGACCAATATTTCCAGCGGAAACCTTAAATATCTGGACGTGTGATTTTCGCACTGTGGTAATCAGCACTGGCGGGCTGATAACCGGAAATCATGGTTCTTGAGCGGGTCGTCTTCCCCACATGCGACGTTTTCGCACCACGGAATATGTGAAGTCAGGCGAAATACGTTACGCCATTTATGGCACCTTTTTCGTTTTCAGTGTAACATTGTCATTTTAAGTACTTCTAAATTAAAATTCTCTAAAAGAAGGATTGAAAGATATGATAAAAATTATTACAGGAACATTTTGGTCATCGCCCTTAGTATCAACCATCGACCATTATCAACCCTCGAGCTAAAGCTCTCGAGCTTGATAATGGCGTTTCGGGTTGGCGATAATCGCAATGCTTATGTGATATCTAGGTATCAGAACTGCGACCAATGCATTGTTGTACCACCCAAAACATGACAGGAGATGTCATAATGCGTGTGAATAGCACATTCAACTGCCTAGAAAGGACTTAGGAAAATTATTTGGAAAAAAATATTGTCGACATTTGTTTTATTTAACGTTCAATGTGGGGCTGTAATTTCGTCTGATTAAATATTTAAGTATGTCCTGGTTACTAGACAGAGGTTACAAAGTTAAAGTCAACATTTAAATTTAAGAACATGAAAATTCAATAACTTGAAACTTGTTCGTAATGTGGTGCAGTCACGTTCTATATTTGTCACTACTAAACCTTTCCAAAAACATTTCAATTTTAGACAATATCGTATAGATATTCATTGGTACATCCGCATTCCTATATAATGATCTGTCTGAAATTGATATATTATGACGAATGTCTATGTAACTAATTTAAAATTGTCTGAGACACTCGAACTTTCTATTTGTGAAATCATTCCATCCTATAATGTTCTTAAATTTCTGAACCTATTCACCATAAAAGTCTGGTTCCGAAAAACCCTCGCAAAAACGTCTTTAACCCATCATTGAATTTTGAAATCAACTCATAATATCTGTTTTAAAATTTAGAAAATGATTTTTGAAATTTAAGATATCAATGGCCCTCCTGCAGACGTTTGGCTGTTGAACAGTTATTTAAAGCGTTGATATGAAGTACGCAAAATGATTGCAGACCCTAGCAAACCTGATAAGCCCCGAAATGCATGCACCATTAGAAGCACGGCGACAAACGTCAGCATGAAATAATACATTAGCAATAAAAAGATTTAAATAAAAAATGGGCTTCGGTATCTAGGGTGTTGGCTTTATTCAACTGTAGTTCGGGCGGAAAATTATAACTGATCACACCTTTAAAACATCAGGAAAACATGTCCGTGAAATGTTTACCCCCTCATACCCCACTTTTATATAGTAAAACAGGGGTTTGCAGGGGTATACCTAATTTTCTTATTTTCGTTCCAAAATATACATTGTGGGTACTCGTTCGAACCGCCTCGCTGAGGCGGTTCTAACGTGTACCCACAATCTATGTTTTGAGCAAAAATAAGGAAAATATAAAAAATTTTCCGAAGAAATTTTCAATTTTTAAAGTTCAAATCTCTGTATATTGCATGGGCAAGTTTTCGTGATGAAGGACTGTCAGTAAACATTACGGAAACATATCCGTTTGCACAAAGTATTTAACAGCTTAGTTGATTTTGAATGTAGTTTATCACACTCATTCTTTATTAATTGTGCATTATGGGCATCTAATATCATCACATCGTCGAGCTGATGATAACAGATATCCATTATATATACACCTCGCCAAAGGTTTAGCATATTCTAGTTTTATAGTGTTAAAATAAAATGGCCTGAAAGATATTTCCAAAGCATATTACGACTTCAGCATTCATTGATTTAGAAAGAATCAAATAACAGTTTTGTCTTGGCCTTTCAGATTTTGTACATTTTTTGATATGTTAATAATGCATTATTTTAATGATAAGCCGCGTTACTTAATGCCGAATTTTGCACACTATACGCTACGTCAGAACAAAATTGACCTCATGCCAAGGAGTAGAATGTTAGAACAATCTGTTATAAACAAAAAGTGGAGATCTGACATCAAACACTGGCATTTTTGAGAGGAACAGAAATGTTTAGAAAGTATAGCAACATTTCAATGTTTAACATTTTGAAAACAAGATGTCTAATGCCTACATCTCAAATGGTATGATAATGATGTTATACCACAATATTATTATATCTATTTCTAAAGAGTGTAATATAACTGTTGATTGCATATTACAGAAACTGAGTACTTTTAGACACGATTTAAAAAAAAAGTGTCGAAAATAACTTATTCGACCTAGTGACTTATCTTTTGTCATTCAGTATGTAACTAACTGTCGAGTTAGAATCCGTAAAAGTCCTGATTCAGTGTAACCACGACATCGAAAAGAAACCATTGTGTTGAAATATTTATTCACTTGGCCATTGCTTACATTTTTTATTTTCTTATTTGGTATTTATAAGAATTTTTCATAATTTCTACATGACATTTCCCCAGAAAAATAATCGTAGTTTTAGAATTCATTTTGTAATCAGTAAATCAAACGTGTAATTTCGAATGCATTTGTTGTAAATTACCCGAGATTTTCAGACAAGGAAATAGGACACAGATTGCCGAGAGTTCATTATCCCCATAAAGATTCATCATGTTGACAAGAGAGTTGAATCCGTTTTAGGGTTTAAACAACTTTGTTCACATTAGGAAACTATGTGATCAAATTCAAAGAATGATCCGACACAAAAACCAACCGAAGTAATGTACGTTTGTGTTGTGAAAAGGATTTAAAACTATATTGAAAAAAAAAATAGTACCATGTACAGTAATGAGTCATCACGAAAACATGTCCGTGTAATGTATACCCCCTAAACGCCACTTTTATATAGCAAAACTAGGGTATGCAAGGGTGCACCTATCTTTTCTTATTTTTGCTCCAAAATATCAATTGTGGGCACTTTTTAGAACCGCCTCTCCGAGGCAATTCTAACGTGTACCCACTATCTACATGTATGTTTTGAGCAATAATAAAAACAATATTAAATTTTTTACTGAAAAAATTTTCAATTTTTAAATCTCACAAATCTCATGGGAAAGTTTTTGTAATGGTAACGGACATTTCTTTGAATACATACTCTTAAGACTAACCCTATAACAAAAGTTGTTCAGGAGCTTCTCAAGAATGTAATATACGATATCAAACGAAAACCTGACAAGGAGTGCTTGGAAGTCTGATATGCTTTCTTTGATTGACGCAAACAATTTAAGACGTGCTATCAAGGCATGCGGCCATTTTATATGTTATATATCTTCAATAGAATAATTGACGATTTCACGGTGAATCCCTTCAGTACAGATACTATTAGATTAGCTAATATACAATGCTGATGAAATAACCACGAAATCTCATTGTGAAATTACCCATCAAATGACCATTATCAAATTATAGTGAACACTTCCTAAATTGCTTTGGGCTTCAGCACATTCAAATCATCATCAAGCAGCTAGTTAGTACACCCACTTATTGTAAATGATGAACACTTCACACATTAAGGTAAAAACAACAACAAAAGTTCACTGTAGCATGTACAAGGCTTATTTTGCATGGGGTTTGAATGCTTACCGCAGACAACAAGTTCAACCAACCTCAGTTCAACTAACTCAATGTTGTGAACCACTGCAGAAGCTAAGGATTAGGTTAGGGCCCTGTAAAATCAGGTTAAGCTCCCGGTAGTTTTATATAACTGATTGTTCCAAGGCGATACTTCTGTGGCGGTTCTTACTGTAATCTGTTTCGGCATTGATTTTTGTGCTGTCTGCACCTTATGCACGTTTTCATGTTTTAGTAAAGTTTAGGTAACTGATTGGCCGCCTATTGGGAAGTAGCTGATTACTCGGCTTACGATATGTTTTCATAGTATAACTACTTGATTATTTTTTTTTTTTAGTTTTTTTCCTAGCTCGTTTTTTGGAGTTTATTTTTTTCTGATTGCGCCATTTCCTGATCGTTGCCTACTTGTATCTTTAGAGGAAGATGTCACCAAGCATGTATGTGGTACATTAATTAACGCGGGTGAAACACTGATGAATTATCTTTTGTCATTCTTGTGTTTAATGTTCCATTCTGGAGATGAAATTTAATCTATGTAGTCCAATAGGAGAAAGTAATAAGAAAATCCAGTTTACTTAACTTGTACCTCTAACGGATAAGTAAATCAAATGTTTATGGCATGCACATGCCACATGAGAAAATATTAATCACTGTCACTCTTAGATAATTTAACATTCCCATATAATAGGTTAGAGCAACAACATTTTCTACGCGGTATTGCTTAAACGTTTGACCTAACGTTGCATTCCCTAGCCGTACTATGCTACCTTGATACCTAAATGAATCAATATGATACATGAGCCGCGTCATGAGACAACTAAGAACCTGCATATACGAAAACAAAGAAGCAGATCAAGTTTGCAGTAACTATTAAGCTGATCAGTGCCTTTGTTCTCGCTTCTCGGATAGTACAATTCTGCTACTTTCCAAATCATTTTTTTGGCTTGTACAACAGTTTGTGTCGTGCCTTTACGAAAATGACACTGTGGGTTTTCTTATGATGCGGCTCATTTATTACGCATATGGTTCCTGGAGCTCGTTAGTCATTAAGTATTAATCAAAGAAGGAAGAAATGCAGATTTGAAATAATACTATATTCACGTTGATTGCACTTAATATAAGACAGAATTTTCAGAAATTATATCAAGAAAACTTGGAATAAATCTTTCAAACATGCTGTTAAACGCAAAAGATGAGGAGTTCCTCATCTGTTTATTGAATTCCTTGACTTGCACTCCCTGTGCTTTTCTATAGCTTCAAAGATTCTCGTTTCTTTATACAGAGGGCTGCTCCTTTGTTAGGGGGACTCTAAAAAGGCTTTGAGGGTGCCTTTGAAGCATTTCTTCTGGCCAACTTCAGAGCGATTCCCTCCCGTAATTCCCCATAGAACATTTTGTTTGGAAGTCGCCCATCATCCATTCTTATAACATGCCAGTCCACGCAGTCCAGTTAGATATGCTTGCTTTAAGACTGTATGTTGCATGTTTTCATCCCTGCTTTCTTCAGGACCTCTGTGTCTGGAATCTTGTCTTGCATATTGATTTTAACAGCTTTCTCAAACAGTTTAAGTGGAATTGGTTAAGTTTCCTTGCATTACGCTGTTATACTGTCCAGGTCTCACATGCATTAAAGAGGGTTGGCAGTGCCACAGCCTTGTAGACATTCAGCTATGTGTCAATCTTGAATTTATTTCGTTCCCAGCTATTTGCACGTAGTCATCTGAATGCCAACTGAAATGTCTATATTGGTCATGTATCGATTCGAATGTTCACGAGTTGCAACGAGACCCCCCAGAAGGTTTATATTACTTATCGTTCCAATGCGATACTTCTGGTGTGATTATATTTGTTTTATTTGTAAAAGTCGATTTTTGTGCTGTTTGAACCATATGTGCGTTTTCATATTTTAGTTAATTTCGGGTAACTGAGTGGGCGCCTATTGGGAAATACCTGGTTACTCGGCTTACGATATGTTCTCTGAGTATAAGTACCTAATGGCCACTGTGTACAGTCTCTTATCTCACTGACCGCACTTAACCCCACTTTTCTTACTATGTTTTTATTTGTTTTAATTTTTTGTATGCGGGAAGGTGCGGTGTCCATTTATGCTGTAATACCTGCTGCGAACATATGCAGCTTATCTATATTGAGCTGCCTCTCCTAGTTGATAACGCAAGAAATGGCCAGATTTACTGTAACCTAATTCCTTGCGGTCCAGGTATTTTAGATTGTCAAAAAATACATCATGTTCGTCTTTCATCAGACTGACAATAATAGCATCTAACTGACAAAGTCATAAAAATGTTATAAGCAAAATTGCATATTTGCATATTTTATGGTTTAAATTGGTTATAAATGAACCATTGATATATTCAAATATAAACAAATGTTAATAACCTGGAATTTCTCATCAAATAACACTGGACTGAAATTATCTATGATAATTGGTTTACTGACACTCGCATCATGTGTTGCTGATGACTGTAATTTAGATAATGATATTTTTTATAAAAAAAAAAGTATTCACTTGAAATGTACTTCTTATTTCCCTTGATTAACATAGTTTTCATTTTATGTTAATCTTTAGTTTCCAGAATTTATAGAGTCCAGAACTTGATTGAAATTTCTTTGTTTTTAAATTATTACATAATTGAAAAGTTATGATCTCATTGTAGAAATCAGATGTCAGTTAATGATTATATCGTTTGCTCGTTTCATCAGCTCTGAATACTTGATTAGACTAACTGAATGTGCATTATAAATAATTGTGTTCATATATATCGTGCTCATAAGGACTTGAATTCTGGAAACTGTATAATGGAGGTTATTGAATTAAAATTCTGAGGGACAAGGATTGAATTGATATTTGTACTTTAAGTTATTAATTAAGTTATTTATTTATTTATTTATTTATTTGTACTGATTTCAGTTATTTGTATGTTTATTTTTAAAGTATTGAGTTTGAAAATTTTGGTTGTCCTTTGCTTGTTTAGCTGGTTACCTGAGAACAGTTTTAGATTAAGGGTTCTCTATTATCTTTATTCTGTCTAGATACATTTGCTCCTAACATGCCTTGAAGTTAGGAGACTGTACATACTATGGAATATATGGTTCATTTGTGTATATTTCTGATTCTGATCAGAGCCAAGACACCCTTACCATTCCACTCATAAGGACTTGAACTGTCTTGTATATGAGTGTAAGGCCAAAAAGGTACAAAGTAGGCAATGATCAGGAAAAGGCGCAATCAGAAAGAAATTTCCACTCACATAAACTAGGTGGAGGAAAGCTAAATCGGCAATACTTATAGTAAGAAAACTTGTCGTAAGCCGAGTGAGAAGCTAATTCCCAATAGGCGACCACTCAGTTACACAAACTTAATATAAAGATAAAAATACGAAAATGCACATGAGGTTCAAACAACATAAAAAAAAGAAAACAAAAATCGCCTTGTAACGATCAGTAAATCTAGAACAGTTGAATAAAAACTCGATTGACTAACTGTACATGGTTTTACTTGCTGCTAGCCTTTAACACAGAGCAGATTTTCCCCTGATATTAAAATTGTATATGCGATTTCGTGTAGACATAAAATATATAGATTAGTTATATTATCACTTAAGTGCTCTGAGAGTTCCTGTTATCACTGAATGTCAGACAACTCGGACCCAAGACGACTCGGACCCAAAATTTCTGGGACGACTCGGACCCAAACCTTTTCGGACCCAAGACGAATCGGACCCAAACCTTTTCGGACCCAAGACGAATCGGACCCTTACTGACGGACGATATACGGACGATATGATAAATGCATGATATCCCCCGAGGCCGAGAGGTTCGTGGCTACAAATGACCTAGTGCATTATCTCAGAGACATATGTAGATACTCATCCTTATCTCAGATTATCTTCAATGTTCATAAAACCTATAAGATGCGTGAGCAATCTTTATTTCCCAACTACATGTATAACGGAACATCCAATTATACGAACGAATGAACAGAATGGTTTTAGAATGAACGTGTTTTAGACTTTTGATTTATTTTAAACATTGGTTTATGATTTTCAAAATTGTATGACTTTAACTGCGTAAACTTGGTTTTTGAACTTTTATGTTATATGCAAATCTGTGAAGAGTGATCAACAGTAATTTAAGCCAATGTTTGATCTGTGTGTCAAATGTGACAGTACCGTTCGACCAAAACAGGAAAGCCGTATCGGTATGATATATTCGATGAAGTGTCAAGCCATGTAAATTATATATCATTTGAAAGGCAGTACGCACTGTCTTTATACTTTCTCAAGTTTTTAATTCACATATTCATCACAGGCTATGCATATAATGCTATCTATCTAATGAACTCAGAAAGATGTATAGCTTGGACTGGAAATGAGGGCTTGACTTGTCTATACAGTCTTGCGAGCGCAAACATACCATTTATATGTCAGTGAGAAAATCTGATGACTGTGCGCAAATGTAACATTTACCTAGGGAAAGTGTGTGCGCAAATATACACGTTTACCTTGGAAAATTGTGCACGCATATGAATCACATTCTTTTAAAAATTTGCGCAAATGTGCTGCTACCAATTCAATAGCCCAGGTTACAGAAAATAGCATCATGAGCTGCATTATTACAGAAAAATGACTTAATTTTAAGCTTATCATATTATCACAGAATCATCATATCAATTTAGTCACACAAATGTCCAAGTTAATTCATTTAACCCAGTTTAAACAAAATAACACCTTGAGCTGCCTTATTACAGATAAATGACTCAATTGTATGCATTTTTCCAAAATAATTCTTACCATATTATCACAGAATCATCATATCAAAGTAGTTACCAATTTTTCAAGTATATTCAATAACTCAGGTTACACAAAATAACGACATGAGCTGCATTATAATTTCAGCAAGTATGTGTGTTTTATACAAGTTTTATCTACATAATATAATAGAAATTGTTTGTATGGTCGTCCTTGTTGTTGGGTCCGAGTCGTCTCAAAATTGGGTCCGAGTTGTCTCAGGCTTGGGTCCGATTCGTCTTGGGTCCGAAAAATACCAAGGGTCCGAGTTGTCTTGGGTCCGAGTTGTCCGGCTACCTTATCACTGACCGTCGGACAATTTAATTTTTTAGTTTCATGTCTGCATACACAATGATCTGCTGTTGAGTACAACTCCGTTTACCGTCCTGAATATAGGCAGGCAATGGTCTATAATGCTTGTCAGATAGTAACGTGAGTTTAATGCTTCGGGTAGAGATGTTTTTTGTATTATCAGCGCATGCGTCCTACATGCAACAAACTGACTGTCAATAATTATGTCTCAATACATGTAGACCATGTAGACCTGTAAATAAAGCAATCAAAAACATACTGATCAAACGAAGAAACATATACACTGATTACTTTTGTACAGCTATTCATTAACTGCTAAAATACAAAATAGGGATCAAGTATGATGTTCCATTCACTACGTCCCGAACAGAGTGTTGAAAACCAAGGGCGTATCAAAATCATTTTTGATCGCTATTATTGCATAAATACTGCACAAACGAAAGAAGTAATGGTGCACTATTTTAACACCCTCATCACATTTTCAAACACGTAAAAGTTTTCATTCTTATGCTTGTTCCGGACCGACTTCAGTCACTCATTATTAGCACGCGTTTTGCGTGGCGCTCGATAACGAGCATAAATAAAACACATGTAAAACACATGTCTCGTGCACACGAGAATTGCAATATTAATAAATGAATTTTGTCATTGATATATGACTATTAATATCGTGTGACACAGATATATATGTAATAATATGTAATTAAATTATGATTTCTGATCAAAAGTTGCCAAACTCAATGTAGGAATACCAGATTCAATTTTGTTTTAGGTGATGAAGTTTTGCAGTTGAGTCCGATAGACTATTCTCAAGAAATGTCGATTTTCCAAATATTTTAATGAATTTAAAGTCGACATAAGGTATGCGGTTTTGTCTGACAAAAATGCATACGATTGAACTGCACACCATCAATCACTTTACTATACTTAACTCTTTGTAAAATTTGATTCGTGACCAGTTCCAGTTCTCTTGACCACTGTTTTAAACCTTTTATTCAAAACCTTTGCATTGAATCGCTAAATAAAGTTTTCTCAAGACTTAGCAGCATACACTTCCATTTGGCTGAGACGTGAAATTTTGATTTCATGACAGTCATTATCCATAAAGTGAAATACTTTACTTTACAAATAATCAGCTTTTTGATATGTTCAATACATTGAGATTCAATAAACATTAATTCTCCCATAGTACTGTTTTATGTCCAGGAAGCAGTGGGTGTGGCCTGACATGTTTAGAAAAAAATCTATACGCAGTGTGAATTGTCTGATGAGTGAGTACATGCAGTTCTTATTGACACGGACTGATCTTTACGTTGACAACAATAAGGACAATCTTATTGCCGGTGAAAACGACAATGCTCACTTTTCGCATTTGTTTTTCCATTAATCATAATTAGCTAGGGAATTCTCCCGCCTTGTGAACATACTAGACAATATTACATTTAAGCTTACCAATTATTTGCTTTTATCGCCTTTTGTAGTGACGATCTTAGACTTGAGACAAACATCAAATGGAATAAGTTGCAAAATCACTAGACTAAATAAATGCATATGAAGTTGTCTAGTAGAGTCATTGATTACGTATTTTGCTTCAAAGGCAAATGCGCTGATGTACAGCAATTTCCATCATGAAAACGTCCGTGTAATGTATACCCCCTTGAACCCCACTTTTATATAGCAAAACTGGGGTATGCAGGGGTATACCTATTTTTTCTTATTTTTGCTCCAAAACATAGATTGTGGGTACTCGTTAGAACCGCCTCGGCGAGGCGGTTCTAACGTGTACCCACAATCTATGTTTTGAGCAAAAATAAGAAAAATAGCAAAACTTTTCTACTGAAAATTTTCATTTTTTTACAACTTTAAAAATTTCTGTATATTGCATGGGCATGTTTTCGTAATGCGTATCTCAGCAGCGAAGGACCTATTTCATGATCGAGGTTTGCAGCATCCTACTAGGAAAATCCCATTACGAAAACTTGCCCATGCAATATACACAGACTTTTTTTTATATGTAAAAAATGAAAATTTTCAGTAGAATTTTTTTGATATTTTTCTTATTTTTGCTCAAAACATAGATTGTGGGTACACGTTAGAACCGCCTCGCCGGTTCTAACGAGTACCCACAATCCATGTTTTGGAGCAAAAATAAGAAAAATAGGTATACCCCTGCAAACCCCAGTTTTGCTATATAAAAGTGGGGTTCAAGGGGGTAAACATTACACGGACATGTTTTCCTGATGTTACCCCAATACACTTGCTTCTGGAATGCATTCAGTCCATTTTAACGAAGTATTCTGTCTTAGTTACTGTAAAATATTTTTTAAGATCACACAAAGATCAAGATTTATATATTTTAACTTCTTGTTTTTCTGCTGAAGTAGCGGTTGTTTTCATCGGTAATATACATTTATCAGGGTGGTCCCATATGATTCAGATTGTCCCTACAACGCATGCATATTGTAGGCTATTCCGTTGATTGATCTGTCAGTGGTTTTCCATACTCGGGAGACTAATTAACCAATAAAACTTTTGAATCGCTATATTATACTGAACTTTATCATTTATGTCTGGTAAAAAGTGTCCAAGACCGTAGATTGACTGATTATCAATTGGAGTGGGAGGATGTGTTTAGTGTGGTGGTCGACAGGTCCACAAGTCGACTTGTCGACGGAAGTGAACAATTGCGCATGCGGGAAGGATGTACATGCAGGTAAGGTTCAATGGATGAGGCATGGATTCACAAGGAAATGCCTGGGGCCATGTCCCCGCAACGGAAAGAATTCTCCATATATAACCATGTTATGGGAAGTGGTATCCAGAAATAACGGTTGTTTTCATCACTGATAAGAAAAAAATCATTATAGTCGTCATGATTAATATAAACCCTACAACGTACGCGCACCAGCATTTGAGATACTCATCATTGATGTGATCAAAACCTACAGCGCATGCGTGTTATATGCATATATCCGTCTATCCTATGACCATTCTGTTGATATGTCTTAAGATGTTGGCGGCTAGAGATTCGGTTGTGTGTCTCCTATACTTTACTTGAACCGACCGTGTTACTATAGGGGGGATTATCGTACAACTTATTTAATGTGAAGAAAAAAGGCAATAGTCCAATGTGTATTTGTGGGTATGAACGGAATAGTGACGATAGCATATTGATTGTTTTGATTTAAGATATTGTGAAGTAAAATGTAAATGGCTTTATTTACACACAACTGCTAGATTGATACATGTTCCTTCTAAAATAAAGACAAATTGATACATCACTTCTGACAATCACGTGGTTTTGTTTACATACAAACCGATAAATGATCGGTGACACACACTGCAATTGAGGCAGCAGTTGAGTTTAGATATTCGAGTTTTCTCCTATTATGTGTACTCTATTGAAAAATAGATTGGTGCAGTCCATGAAGAAATTGAACATTTATTAAAAGAAAGTAACATAAGAAATCCCAGTTGTTTTGTTTTTGCAAACACTTCAATGTTATTGAGTTGGAAGCACTATATGTTCATGGGGCGGAAGTGTTTGCGAAAACGAAATAACCTGGATTTCATATGTTTCTTTCATTCAAATAAATGTTCAATATCTGCATTGACTGCGCCTATCTATTGGTCAATAGTGTAACTGGTTTAGTAGAAGACTCGAATTTTTCATTTCAACTTCAGGTAGAATTCATTGTGCACCTACCATTTCATACCAAGTGTTTATCAGCTGTGTACACACGTTGCTATTGTTCATTTTTTTTTTCAAATAATGATCAGAATTTCAGGAAGTACGAATACATAAAGTTGTAATGTGTATTCTGACAGTCTTGAAAAAAATATATTTGCATAACACAGAAGAAAATTTAAATTTAAACGCTAGTGTTTTTGTCGTGGAAACGCTAATGAAATAAGGATAGCTTAAATGTCAAGCACCAATTGAAAATACATTTTTAAAAGGATTTTTATTTAAAATACTATGTTTGTCATTTGAACGCATGTGCTGCCTCGCCAGATATTGGGATTTAATTCAAACAAATCAAAGCAAAACAATCATAAGAGAAGCTTCTCATAAAACAAAAATATAATAATAATAATAATAATAATAATAATAATAATAATAATAATAATAATAATAATAAAAATAATAAACACATCCGTAACACCCATGATAGAGGTTTAAATTAAAAAAAAGTATTAATGAATAATAAAAAGGTACAAGTAGGCAAAGATCAGGAAAAGGCGCAATCAGAAAAAGATTCCCACTCCAAAAACCGAGGTGGGAAAAAACCAAACTAACAATCAGGTACTCATACCATGAAACATATCGTAAGCCGAATGAGCAGCTATTTTCCCAATAGGTGGCCACTCAGTTACCTTAACTTAACTAAAAATATGAAAACATACATAAGGCGCCAACAGCACAAAAAAAAATTATACGCCAAGACATAAAACAAAAAGAACCGCCACAGAAGTATCGACTTGGAACGATCAGTAACACAAAGTTACTGGCGGGCTTAAACCGGTTTTACATGGCCATAACCTCACCCTCAGCTTCTGCAGTGGTTCATAACATTTAGTTAGTTATTCGGTCCTCGTGGTGAATCTCTAACTAGTCAATGAATCATCAAGAACAAACAGATAAATCGTGATAAACATCCTGATGAATCACAAACCAGGACTCACAGACTGAGTAAGCTGCCCGACGATGGAGATCCCTGGGCGCCGAATAACCTACTAACTCCGGAGCAAAAGAAAAACACCAGTTGGACCCCGGTGGGCCAAGCAACAGACAAGAAGCTCCGGTCCCAACCAACTAAAATGAATAGCTTTATGTCGGGGCCATCATAGAGTCTGACGCCCGACCCACCGGCGTGCAATTAAAGAAGGCAGCATAGTTATCAACCATGATTGGGTTAAAAACTAAGCATGCAGACTGTCGCATAACATTCAAGTTATAACCTATACGTCTGTAACGTGTTATGATTTTTCTGAACTGAAAAGAAAAATCATTAATTCCTTTAAGTTTCTTAAATTTGTAAACCAAGTCACCATAAAATTCAGGTTCCGAAAGGCCCTCACTTAAAAGCGTCTTTAACCCAACATTATATTTGGAAATCAATTCATAGTGCCTACGATAAAATTTAGAAAATGTTTTTCGAAGTTTATGATACCGATAGCCCTGTTGGAGAAGTTTTGCCGTTAAACATTTATTTCGAGCGTTGAAGTCTGTAACATGATTGCAGACTCTAGCAAACCTAATAAGTTGCGAAATGTATACACCATAAGAAGCACGACGAGGAACGTCACCACCCAAAAAAGGAAAATTTACTATATCAAAATCAAAGTCATCGCGCTTATCATAAATTTTAGAAGAAACAAATCCATTTGCAACAGAAAGATGTAGATCTAAAAAGGGGGCTTCAGTATCTGAGATATTGGCTTTGTTCAACTGAAGTTCAGGTGGATAAATTTGATTGACCATACCTTCAAAATAAGGGTTGTCAATGTTCAAAAGGTCATCGAGGTACCTAGATAGGGAATTAAAAGCCTCGATAACATCAGCTTGATTATCATGGTTAAGAGAATTAATGAAATCTCTTTCGTAGCAGTATAAAAATAAATCAGCTACGAGAGGTGCGCAATTTGTACCCATCGGAATTCCAACAATTTGTCTGTATAACTTGGTCCCAAATCTAATATAAATATTATCAAGGAGATAGGATAAGGCGTCGCATACATTCTGACATGACCAAAGTGTAAACCGACTTTGGTCAGAGGAAGTGAAAAAAGCCTTTTTGTCATTACATGCCATATAAAGTGAACCATAGTTTTTTAATGCCCTTTTGAATGCGTGAGATAATTAAACTGTCAAAGATTTGCTGACACAATGCGCTGTCATATGCAGCAAGTAAATTAATTGTATTGTTCATAAGGGTCCAGTAACCTGCATCTAATTCATTAATGAGATTAAATGCACATATTAAGCGACAGCTTGATTGAAATGACGATATTTCGTCTGAATGAAGAAAACCATAATTGTGAACAATCACCTTCGGAACAATATTCAAATTAAATAGCGTTGCAGTACAAACTCAAGTCTTCGGCTCGTGAGGTCATTATTTTGAAAAGTTAAGTGCACTGTGTGCTAATTAGAACGAATACGGTATAAAAAGTTTGATCATCTGGAAGCAGTGAAAAAGTTCAAAGAAAGGTAGACAGTATGGGCCTGAAAGGTCACTGGAAAGTGTGGCATAATTCACAAAACACTGTACTTCAACTTGTTTATAGCTTAAAGTTACTTCAATAGCGTGTCTGTTACAAAATAGGTTCGTCAAAAAAGAAATAATCTGCCTAAAGGACTGTCTAGGGCCAGTTTTTCGATGCCATGTTCAAAATCAGGGTATCCAAGTTCATTTCCCGAATTGAGGGATATGGTGCATCGATGATGTTGTAAAAAAGCATAAACCTGTATGATTTATATCTCAGTCCTTTTCAGGCTACCAACACATTTTAGTTTTCTACGAGACGTCTTTTGCATAGGTTAGAAATTCGCTAAACTGAACGTTACGTCACTTTAATGTTCAAAATATCTGTGACTCATGTTTTCTAGTGGAAGCAAACGAAGGCATGAACTTGATGATTCTTATGAAACATCTGTGTACAAAGATTGGTAGTTTTATTACTAACGTTGACGTGACGCTCACAATAAAAAACGTAAAGACTGTGAACACCCAAAGCTGATTCAGAATTTCAATATCTACGAGTCAAGTCCCTCATCTAAGGTCTTATAGAACCCCACTTAAATCATTCAGTCTGGAAACGTTTTCCTGGCGTAAGAGAACGCCGAAGAATCACTTTCGTGTTTGACGTTAAAAAAACATTTCGCGTTTTGCAGGATAAGGTCTCAAATCTACAATATTTTAAGAGTAATTTTATATTTGTGATTGCAAACATTAATGTTCGTCATTATTATGATACATGATCAAAATTGACACTTATCATCGTTTATGCATGCGCATTTGGGTAAAAACGTTAAAAAATGACGTAACTTTTGTGATCTTGACGGAATGGAATTTTAGAAAATGTAAAATTTGAAGCAGATGTAACACACTGTCACACTGAAAATATGCCAACTGTTTATATTTAAATTTAACCTAAGAATAAGATAAAAATATGTAATGTTGAAAACCTATGTTTCCATTGCCTCTCAGTAGATTATAGCACGAAAGAACTAGAACTTCTGTGCTTGTGAGGATAAGACTATGGTTATTCCGAAACCGCTGTTTAACGAACTCGATGGACTAAAACACAATTTTACTTGTTGTTAGCACAGAGGATATAAAATCGTCTACTCAATTTCGCGTCAATATAAAATAGATTAGTTGTCTTACTGTTTAAGTGCTATGAGTATTCCTGTTATCGATGACCGTCGGACAATTTAAGTGCTTCAGTTTCATGTCTGCATACAAATTGATGTTGAGTGTAATTTTATTTCCTTGGTTAGACTGTAAGCATATAATGGTCAATAATTCGTAACGGAAAATGCCTCGAGTTTGAGTGTTAGTCTCGCACTAAATAAATGAGAAAGGACCATCTGTATTTCTTGTTTATTTTGGTGTCCATGTGTGTCGGTGAGTACTTTGATGGCTGACTAGACCATTTTAGCTCTAAACTGTCGGTTGCAAGTAGATCAAGCCAGTGTTGAAGAGACTGATTATTGTATATTGACTTTGGCATTTCGCTACCTTTGCTTTGTTTCACCTTCAAGTTGGTAGATTATCTTTTTCTTCATAATGAGCTGCTCCTTTCTTGATGAGACTGCGTCACTTTGATCAATCATTTGCAGCCTGTTACCAGGACCGTATTGGTATGTTGAGGTCCTTCGGTGCGGATTTGAGGGTGTCTTTGTAGCGTTCCTTCTGGTCACATTCGTAGCATTTTCCCTCCTGTAATTTTCCATAGAAAAAAAAAAATCTTTGTTACTTGTTTATCAGGCATTCGTATAGCATAGACTTCCATCTCAGCTGTGCTAGCTATATAAAACTGTATGCATGCTTTGCATCCCTGCCTTCTGCCGTACCTCTGTGTCTGGGTTCGGGTTTTGTCGTTTGATTCTAACATTTTTCTCAAACAGCTTATTGTAAGTAGAAATGAATTTGTCTTTTGAAATGACGTTGGTATCCTGTCCAGGCACATACTACCTCTATTTGAACGTTTTCACTGCTTCAAACGGATCAAACTTTTCATACCGTATGCGTTCTAATTAGCGCACAGTGAACTTAACTTTTCAAAATAATTTAAAGTTAAGGTATCAAAATATAGTTCTAATAAGCACACACTACGAGTCAAAACAACACATTATCTGATAAAAAAAAAAAAAACATGTCAAAATAATCAATGATGATGCCATTTAAGTGTTGCAACCGTTTGAGGATAGTGTTTGGCCATTTAATTTAGATTTTAATGCGGATAATATGGTATTTCCATGTAAACACTGTGTAAAATACCAATATGCTCGTCGAGCAGTGTGCGCTTATGCAAATGTTTTCGTAAACGACCAGAGTGTGCGCTTGGAGCATGTGCAATAAGAACAAATACAGTATTTTATTTACTCACATGCGTATTATTAAGAGGGTTGGCAATACCACAGCATTGTACGCTTTCCGCTTGGTGTCAAATGGCATTCCATATCGTTCCCAGACATTTGCACGGAGTATTCCAAATGATGTACTGGGTTTAGCAGTTCTGGCAGTATGTTTTTATTAAGTATGTGCACTTGTCTAAAGAAAGTGTTTCCCGGGTAGTTGAATTTATCAACAACCTTCAGTTTGTTGTACATTCACAGTGACGATTGTTTTTTTGTACGACTGACAAGGTGCTGGTTGGTGTACAAACTCAGATTTTGTCCTGATGGTAAGGTTAGAACTATCGCATCAATGTGATAGCATAACTTGACCCATTGTCTATCGCGTTTTCCTCTGAAGTGGCGTCCCTATCAATGACATCGGTTAGAGGAGCACATTTAGCTCCTATGTCAGGACCTTAGGTTTGGCATGCAACCTTCGCCTTCATAGGTTGAATAACTTGCTATCAAAGCGGTACCTGTTTCGGAAACCAATATCCCAATCCTATAAAGTATCCATTGCGCCTTTTCCTGATTGTTGCCTACTTGTACTTTTCCATAGGCATGGGAGAAAACATCATACTGAACAGTGTTGGTATTCATTGCTATTAATCTGGTGGACAGCCACACTCGGCCATGGTTTTCCAGAGCTCAGCATGACTGACTGTGTTGAAAGCTTTGATTAGCTCAACAAATATAATGTATAGATTCATGCATAATATACTTAAACGATAAATGACATTTTTGTGGATAAGGAATGATTATTATCCACAGCTAGAGTTTGGAAGGTTCGGTCTATATCCATTTGATAGGGGACCTTAGGATTATTCCAATTTAATTGGAGGGCTGAAACACACGAGACCTGAATTTTGTATGATTTTAAATATAAGAAGTTGATTGTCAAACTGGAATAAATGTATAGCAAACTTGATCGACTAGATATATTCGCTGTTCGCCGAGGATAAAACTGTTCTACGCAATTTTTGCGTAGATATAAAATAGATTTGCTTTCTTATTGGTAAGTGCTCTGAAGATTCATGTTACCACTGACTGTTGGACAATTTAAGTGCTTCAGTTTCATGTTTGCATATAAAACTTTTGATGAAAATAATTGTATTTCCTATAGCAGACAAGTGTCAATAATAGTGTCGAATAATAGCGTGCGTTATATGCCTTGAATAAAGATATGTGTACATGGCTTCACATTATCAGTTATAAAAGTATTCCCTGAAAGCAAACAACATAGTTCCACACGGAGATGTTTTCATGATGATTAAATTTCAGTTAATGCTGATATTTCTAGTCTAAGAATGACGCTTTAGGCAATCATATTAGATATTAGCTATTTCTGTGCGAAATGGCTGCAAAACAGATTAGGGTTTAATTATGTGTAATTTCAATCCTGAAAGGGATATTTTGCCTTGAATAAAACCGTTCCAGGCAAACTGTGTACGACCAATATGCTCGTCGAGCAGTGTGCGCTTATGCAAATATTTTCGTAAACGACAAGGGTGTGCGCTTATTGGAGCATGTGCGCTAATAAGAACGAATACGGTATTTTATTTACTCACATGCGTATTATTAAGAGGGCTGGCAATACCCCAGCATTGTACGCTTTCAGCTTGATGTCAAATGGCATTCGATATCGTTCCCAGACATTTGCACGGAGTATTCCAAATGATGTACTGGGTTTAGCAGTTCTGGGAATAGTTTTATTAAGTATGTGCACTTGTCTGGAGAAAGTGTTTCCCGGGTAGTTGAATTTATCAACAACCTTCAGTTTGTTGTACATTCACAGTGACGATTGTTTTTTGTACGACTGACAAGGTGCTGGTTGGTGTACAAACTCAGGTTTTGTCCTGATGGTAAGGTTAGAGCTATCGTATCAATGTGATAGCATTACTTGACCCATTGTCTATCGCGTTTTCCTCTGACGTGGCGTCCCTATCAATGACATCGGTTAGAGGAGCATATTTAGCTCCTATGTCAGCACCTTAGGTTTGGCATGCAACCTTCGCCTTCATAGCTTGAATAATTTGCTATCAAAGCGGTACCTGTTTCGGAAACCTATAAAGTATCCATTGCGCCTTTTCTTGATTGTTGCCTACTTGTACTTTTCCATAGGCATGGCAGAAAACATCATACTGAACAGTGTTGGTATTCATTGCTATAAATCTGGTGGACAGCCACACTCGGCCATAGTTTTCCAGAGCTCAGCATGACTGACTGTGTTGAAAGCTTTGATTAGCTCAACAAATGTAATGTATAGATTCATGCATAATATACTTAGACGATAAATGACATTTTTTGGATAACATCAGGAAAACATGTCCGTGCAATATATACCCCCTTAAACCCCACTTTTATATAGTAAAACTGGGGTATGCAGGGGTATACCTATTTTTCTTATTTTTGCTCCAAAACATAGATTGTGGGTACTCGTTAGAACCTCCTCGACGAGGCGGTTCTAACGTGTACCCACAATCTATGTTTTAAGCAAAAATAAGAAAAATATCAACATTTTTCTGGTGAAATTTTCAATTTTTGATACTGAAAAAAGTCTCTATATATTGCATGGGCAAGTTTTCGTAATGAAGAATGATTATTATCCACAGCTAGAGTTTGGAAGGTTCGGTCTATATCCATTTGACAGGGGACCTTAGGATTATTCTAATTTAATTGGAGGGCTGAAACACACGAGACCTGTATTTTGTATGATTTTAAATATAAGAAGTTGATGGTCAAACTGGAATAAATGTATAGCAAACTTGATCGACTAGATATATTCGCTGTTCGCCGAGGATAAAACTGCTCTACGCAATTTTTGCGTAGATATAAAATAGATTTGCTTTCTTATTGGTAAGTGCTCTGAAGATTCATGTTACCACTGACCGTTGGACAATTTAAGTGCTTCAGTTTCATGTTTGCATATAAAACTTTTGTTGAAAAAGATTGTATTTCCTATAGCAGACAAGTGTCAATAATTGTGTCGAATAACAGCGTGCGTTATATGCCTTGAATAAGTACATGGCTGCACATTATCAGTTATAAAAGTATTCCCTGAAAACAAATACCATTGCTGTCAAGATAGTACTGATAACACAAAGGGCTGCCTTACGTTTCAGGCGTGTTTATAAAACCTACGGCCACTGCACAGAAAATGTTTCTTTGTATCGTTGAGTCTACTTGTAGGGTTACATTTGCACCCGAGAAAACGTAAACGTGAAAAATGCAAATTTACTTTTTGAATCCTTACCAATTCTTTACCACAATTTTGATCACTGCTTTAAAAACGGTGGGGTATGAACGCCCCAGCCGATCCGAGCTACCGTGCCCGAGCTAAAACAACATGTTGGATTATAGACAAAAATAGGACAAAAGCAATTTGAATTTGTAAATACATTAACTTTCCTCAATATCTGTGATGATTAGGATGAATTCAATACATTTAACATTTGGAATCAGCAAAAAAAATAAGGTATTCATTTGCTCTTAATGAACTAATTGACTGAAATTAGAAATTTTGTTGACTGGGTCTTTCATACCCTTGACGGAGGTGAAAATGAAAATAAAATTATAATTTTGTTAGAAATTCAAAACATATCCACCGCTGAAGCTTTTATTCAGTGTATATGAATTACCAAAATCATCTTTTTAGTAAAATCAAAACCTAAACTTTGACAAAAAAAAAAAAAAAAAAAAAAAAAAAAAAAAAAAAAAAAACTTTCATACCGCACCTTTCAAAACGTGTGCGCTGTTTTTTTGTTGTTTTTTTTTTCTTTTTTCCAAACTTTTTAGCAGTATAATCGTCTATTTTGCTATGGCTAAAAGTTGTGTTTAATGTCAGCCTTAAAGAGGAAGTTTACGGAATCATGATCAGGTTTTATAATTTTTAGCACATGGAGATTCAATACAGATTAACTCCGACAATAGCGCTGGTTTATGAACCGGAAGCGACGGCTCCGTACGTCCTGACATACCTGAAAAATGATAATTCGGACGTTAACAATTAAAGAACACAAACAAAATCTATATGCGGCGTGGTTCTTCTCGTGTACATTACATAAACATGCAGTTCATGTTGACACGAGCTGGTATGTCCGTTCACAACTTATTGTCTGTGAAAGAGGCAATACACTCTATTTTTACATTGTTTCCCCATCTGTCATACTTATCTCGAGAATTGTCCGCGAACTTAATATACTAAACACTTTTACATTTGAGCTTTGGTTACCAATTATAATTGCGTTCGCACTTCGTTGTGGTTTGAGAATTTTAACGCTGTTCATTCATGAATAAGATCAATGTTATCTCTCGCCGTCAGTGCAAAATTTTTAATAGCATTACTCTGCTTGAAGATTTTATATGCCAGGCAATTACAAGATTTAACAACTCGCATTAATGAAACAAAGCCACATAGCCTGACAGCATTTTAGTTTAGAGACAGAAACAGAAAACAAACAATGACGCATCATAACAACTCGCATCATAACCAACAAGACGGTTAGCTGTTTTGGAGAATTTACTACAATTTAAGCAATCCTCCCTTGTTTCGAGTGCCTAACGATCAAATTTCACTGCATTAAAAAATATTGTATTGCCTTAGATCAAATGCGAAATCAGACCCTCTGAACGCAATCACATACTTCTTAGAAAACGCCTCATGAAATGTTTTACACGGCTGAATTTTGGGAAATGTTCCTGTCCAACTACGCCATACGACGAAGCTGGCAAAAACATCTCGGTTTTGTATTGTCAACGTCAATCAAAACACTTGATCAGTGTCGATGTGGTGTTGGTTCTTGTTTGTGTAAGAACCATAATAAACCTTTGGATTATGAAATCTCAATAGCGAATATTATGCGAATTTATAATAAATTATATCAAGTCTTAATTACAGTAGAAACATTCTTAGTGGTTTGTTGTAAAGACAACCATCTAGTTATTAAAATTAGAAACAGGAAGACAAAAAAGAACATAAATATTCAACACCAAAACATAAAACAATTAGAACTGCCGCAAAAGTATCGTCTTGGAACGATCCTGACAGTTATATAAAATTGTTGGGTTAAAGACGCTTTTAAGTGAGGGCCTTTCGGAACCTGAATTTTATGGTGACTTGGTTTACAAATTTAAGAAACTTAAAGGAATTAATGATTTTTCTTTTCAGTTCAGAAAAATCATAACACGTTACAAACGTATAGGTTATAACTTGAATGTTATGCGACAGTCTGCATGCTTAGTTTTTAACCCAATCATGCTTGATAACTATGCTGCCTTCTTTAATTGCACGCCGTTGGGTCGGGCGTCAGACTCTATGATGGCCCCGACATAAAGCTATTCATTTTGGTTGGTTGGGGCCGGAGCTTCTTGTCTGTTGCTTGGCCCACCGGGGTCCAACTGGTGTTTTTCTTTTGCTCCGGAGTTAGTAGGTTATTCGGCGCCCAGGGATCTCCATCGTCGGGCAGCTTACTCAGTCTGTGAGTCCTGGTTTTTGATTCTTCAAGATGTTTATCATGATTTATTTGTTTGTTCTTGATGATTCATTGACTAGTTAGAGATTCACCACGAGGACCGAATAACTAACTAAATGTTATGAACGACTGCAGAAGCTGAGGGTGAGGTTATGGCCATGTAAAACCGGTTTAAGCCCGCCAGTAACTTTGTGTTACTGATCGTTCCAAGTCGATACTTCTGTGGTGGTTCTTTTTGTTTTATGTCTTGGTGTATAAAATTTTTTGTGCTGTTGGCGCCTTATGTATGTTTTCATATTTTTAGTTAAGTTAAGGTAACTGAGTGGCCACCTATTGGGAAAATAGCTGCTCATTCGGCTTACGATATGTTTCATGGTATAAGTACCTGAGTGTAAGTTTTGTTTTTTTCCCACCTCGGTTTTTGGAGTGGGAATCGTTTTCTGATTGCGCCTTTTGCTGATCTTTGCCTATTGTACTTTTTTTTTCAATTAGAATGTTGTGGTCGGATTTATGGTTTTTGATTTTGCTGTTCATTCGGTGTTGCAACCCAACAATAATGAATTATAACGGAAATTTTTCTGTATGTAAACGGAATTTTCAGTCAATGTTTTCAAATTTCTTTATTTGTGAGCTAAACCTCAATTCTTTCAAATATTTACCTTATTACCACAGAATTTATGCTAATTAGGTTGATTCTGAGTAATAATCAATATCAATAATCAATGACTTTAAGATTACATAATAATATGCACTATTAATTTTGTCACTTGACCTCACCAAACCTCACTTTCACTATATAAGTATAGGTTTGAGTGACTAAGTTCCACACGGAGATGTCGATACTTCTGTGGTGGTTCTTTTTGTTTTATGTCTTGGTGTATAAATTTTTTTTTGTGCTGTTGGCGCCTTATGTATGTTTTAAAATTTTTAGTTAAGTTAAGGTAACTGAGTGGCCACCTATTGGGAAAATAACTGCTCATTCGGCTTACGATATGTTTCATGGTATGAGTACCTGATTGTTAGTTTGGTTTTTTCCCACCTCGGTTTTTGGAGTGGGAATCTTTTTCTGATTGTGCCTTTTCCTGATCTTTGCCTACTTGTACCCTTTCCATGATGATTAAATCTCAGTTAATGCTGATATTTCTAGTCTAAGAATGCCGCTTGAGGCAATCATGTTAGATATTAGCTATTTCTGTACGAAATGACTGCAAAACAATTTAGGGTTTAATGATGTGTAATTTCAATCCTGAAAGTGATACATTTCGAAAACTTGCCCATGCAATATACAGAGAATTTTTTCAGCTTAAAAAAGTGAAAATTTCATTGGAAAAAAATTTGATATTTTTCTTATTTTTGCTCAAAACATAGATTGTGGGTACACGTTAGAACCGCCTCGATAATAGGTATACCCCTGCATACCCCAGTTTTACTATATAAAAGTGGGGTTTAGCGGGGTATTCCTTGCACGGAAAATTTTCCTGATGTTTGCCTTGAATAAAACCGTTCCAGGCAAAACGTGTACGACTTGTCAATATATATAGTGCAAACAATGCGTTTCTTGATGCGTTGAAATTTAGTCCAACCAGTAGCTATAAGATAAACATTGTACAGAGGGAGACTTCGGTATTATCCTAATCAGATAGGGAATTAAGTCAGCCAACTCATATATTCTCAAAAAATCCATCTCAGATTTGTAGTTCTTCTGATGCATATTGAATATTTGCAAGAATATTCTCTTCAATAATAATCATGGCAAAATAACGTATATACTCCGACCCTACATTACCGCGGATGCTACGTTACCGACGTATTTGCATACCTCGTGATTTTTAGCGTTCCGCGCCTCCTAGCGGTTGTTTACATTGGAGATCCTCCGACGCAAACGTCAACCCCGAGTTTGAGGTACAGTTTGGTCGATATGTCTAGAATACTGGTAAGTAAAATTCTATTTTTATCAAAGTCATAGGAAAACATGGGTTTTACAAACATTCAAGACCCTCTTTGCCCCTAAATCGCCTCTCAAGTTCTTAAAATGGATGTTTGCATTTTATTTTTATACTGGGAATGTCGTCTGGGTGAGTCATGTGACGGATGCATCATAGGTCACATTATCGCCTTATTTGGAATTATCCGTAATCGGTTCGGAAATGTCCGTAAATTTTACGGAAAAATTGCAAAAGTATAGCTGAGTTCATCGTACAATAAAATAGAATAGAATAGAACAATCTGAACATGTGCGCGTTTCGACTGCGATTTCGCGCTGATATTTATCAGAAACCTGTACAAACATTTGTTTTCTGTGTATACAACATATTTTATCATAATTTTATTTGCTTTTTGTTAAAATGTAGCCACAAAATCGTCAATTTTCTTTAGTGTACAAACTGTCCTGATATATATATATATATATATATATATATATATATATATATATATATATATATATATATATATATATATATATATATATATATATATATATATATATAATATGAGATTTAGGTAATATACATCAAACAATCAAACCCTGTCGGTAGCACTGGATCCAATTTGGATGCTAAAATGATATGCGGTAAGTATATATGGAGATTTTATCATCAACAGTGCAAAATCCTATTTGTGCCTGAGCGCGCTTTCGCCTTTCGGCTTCTTCAGAGGCTTACTAAATACTACATAATAAGAGTGTGATATCTACATCTGCCTGTCATAGGCAGTCCAAAACTAGGAGACAAAATGTAATCTAAAAATTCTACATACTACTCACAACATTGTAAAACCTTATATAACTACATAATAAATAAACACACCGCTACAAACTAGAAAAATGTAACTACAGCAAAATGGCTACGGAATTTTGAAAATGAAGAAATTTGGAAAATTAAACAGAAATTTAACAAAATTATGATTTTAGTGGGCTAATACATCTTGGAGAGGTTGGAAACAGTGTTAGAACTGTCAAAGTTGAAAATAAAAAGTACTAAATGGCGTAAAATCGTATAACTGAAATTGAGAGAATTTCGTGACCGTTCACCTGTAGGATTATCGGACATCTGAAGCGTCACCTGTAAGATTATCGGATTACTATTAGCGTCAGTCGTTAACACACCGCTACAAATATAAATTATAAGAACAGCTAATAAGTAAGGTACAGGTGAAGGCGGAGTCTCTATGTGCAAAATGAAGGAGTAAAGCCTATCTGGATGTGGATAGACAGTGTGTAGAGGGGGGATGAAGTCCAAAACGGGACATCAAATCGGATCAAATATCCATGTTAGGCTAACTATGCATGCTGGCCTATTGCACTATGCTGTAACACTACTGTGTTTAATCACCTTTATTGATACCATGTGGCTGGAGTGTGTTCAGGCGTCTGATCCAATACGTTTCACGAGCTTTTCTTGCCGAATCAGACCAGTTGATGTCATGGTCAAGACAGCATAGAGCAACGTGGCTGTTAAAGTCATGTCCAGGTAAAGTGAAGTGTTCCGCTACCGGTGCCCTTTGAAACCTCCGGTGTTTCCAATCAGAGCGGTGACCATTGATACGCTTATGGAGGGGTTGTCCAGTCTCACCTATATACTGCTTGTTGCACTTTGTGCAGGTGATCAGATAAACCACATTCTTGGATTTGCAGTTTGTCTGGTGTTTGAGTTTCACTGGCGCGCCGTTGGACGACTTGGCAACCTGAGTAGGTGTCATGACCTTGCAACAAGAACATGCCCTTCCCCCACAAGGCTTCGACTCCCCAGGTGGGGTGTTGTCCATAGGGTCTTGTGGTAGTCTAGCTTTGACTAGAAGGTCCCTGAGACTCTTAGGGCGTCTATATGCCATCACGGGCTTCTTAGGAAATACCTTCTTCAGGCGTTCTGAGGAATCAATGATAGACCAGTGTTTGTTGACGATTTCCTTAACTTTGGGCAGTTCAGGATGATATGTCATAACAAAAGGGGTGGCCGTATCTGTCGACTCCTCTTTGGGTCTGTAAGATAGTAGATCCCCTCTTTTGTGTGATCTGGCTTTGGCCATAGCAGTACTTATTTCCTGTAAGCTGTAACCCCGTCTTTTCAGATGGCTGGTCAATTCCTTGACCCTGTTCTCAAATGCATCCGTTGTAGAGCATATGCGTCTGATGCGCAAGGCAAGGCTGTACGGAATGTTACGGCATATGTGTTTGGGATGACAACTGGTGGGAAGGAGGTATTGGTGAGTGTCAGTGGGCTTGGTATACAAGTCCACCTGGATGCTATCACCTACCAGGGTCGAGTTGGTGTCTAGGAACACATGGTTGTCATTGGAGGGTTCGGCCGTGAATTTTATGGTTGGGTGAAAGTTGTTGGCCTCCTCCAAGAAGGTCTGGAGATTGTCCCGACCATGACCCCATTTCATGTCGATGTCGTCGATGAACCGGAGCCATGAAAAGGGTTTTAGTTGTACTGTCCGGAGAAGCTGGCCTTCTAACTTTCCCATGAATATATTTGCATAGGTTGGTGCCATTTTTGTTCCCATTGCAGTCCCTTGTACTTGAAGGTAATGTCTACCATTGAATTCGAAGTTATTACACTTCAAGATTATTGTAAGAAGCTCTACCAGTGTTTTAGTTGGAGGGTCTTTGACATGTCTCCTATCCCATGCCTCCTCACAGGCTTGAATGCCGTCTTGGTGAGGTATGTTCGTATACAGGGCTGTAACGTCAAGGGATACTAGGAGAGTTTCTTGGGAGACCGGACCCGCTTCGTCCAATTTTCTTAAATAATCTGTGGTATCTTTCAGGTGAGACGGTAGATCTAGGACATGAGGCTGCAAGTGGAGATCTACAAATTCAGAGATCTTCTCTGTAGGATGCCCATTAGCAGATACTATAGGGCGTCCAGGGTTGCCAGCCTTGTGTATTTTAGGGAGTAGATAGAATCGTCCAGCTCTTGGTCGATCAACAATGAGAAAGTCCATATTCTTCTCAGAGATATGTCCCGTTTTGGACTTCATCCCCCCTCTACACACTGTCTATCCACATCCAGATAGGCTTTACTCCTTCATTTTGCACATAGAGACTCCGCCTTCACCTGTACCTTACTTATTAGCTGTTCTTATAATTTATATTTGTAGCGGTGTGTTAACGACTGACGCTAATAGTAATCCGATAATCTTACAGGTGACGCTTCAGATGTCCGATAATCCTACAGGTGAACGGTCACGAAATTCTCTCAATTTCAGTTATACGATTTTACGCCATTTAGTACTTTTTATTTTCAACTTTGACAGTTCTAACACTGTTTCCAACCTCTCCAAGATGTATTAGCCCACTAAAATCATAATTTTGTTAAATTTCTGTTTAATTTTCCAAATTTCTTCATTTTCAAAATTCCGTAGCCATTTTGCTGTAGTTACATTTTTCTAGTTTGTAGCGGTGTGTTTATTTATTATGTAGTTATATAAGGTTTTACAATGTTGTGAGTAGTATGTAGAATTTTTAGATTACATTTTGTCTCCTAGTTTTGGACTGCCTATGACAGGCAGATGTAGATATCACACTCTTATTATGTAGTATTTAGTAAGCCTCTGAAGAAGCCGAAAGGCGAAAGCGCGCTCAGGCACAAATAGGATTTTGCACTGTTGATGATAAAATCTCCATATATATATATATATATATATATATATATATATATATATATATATATATATATATATATATATATATATATATATATATATATATATTATCTCTTTATTTTTCAGGATGTACAGCCCAAGAAGAGACGGCTTCAGTATGATAGGTCTAATATACCCAGGGCGTTTGAAGCAACACAGAAAGGCATGTCCGTCTACAAAGCAGCCATGCTGTACAACATTCCAGCGTCCACCTTACGTGACAGAACCAGAGGGTTGGTGGCACTGGACGCAAGAAATGGCACTGGAACACTGTTCACTCACGCAGAAGAGGAAAAACTGGTTGGACACATCAAGTACATGGCGGATATAGGCTATGGGTACAACAAATCGGGCATACAGTACATGGCCAAAGATTACGCTCAGTCTCTTGGGAAGGATGTTAAGCCGTCTTCCGATTCGCTAAGTAACTGTTGGTTTTATGGATTTATGGGGCGATGGTCAGATTTGAAAATCGTCAAGCCACAGAAGTTGGCTATATCCAGAGCAAAGTCATCATCTCGTGAGGTCATCAGTAAATATTATCAAGAGCTTGGCACAATACTGACAACCAATAACTTGACAAACAAACCCAATCGGATTTATAACATTGATGAAATCGGGATATCTACAGAAAATTACACCCCCTAGGATTATTTGTGATGATAACACTAACCCTCAAGCAGTAACATCGCCTAGGAGTGCATTGCCCATAGTGATAGCAGCAGGAAATGCACTTGGAAACAGTATTCCACCGTACTACGTCTTTCCGGGAGCACGCTGGAATGATGAATTACTATCAGGGGCGAGTGTTGGTGCTGCAGGTCAAATGTCCAAGAAAGGGTGGTCTTCCTCTGATGTATTCAGAAAGTATTTATCTGAGCATTTCGCACCATTTGCGAATGTTGGCAGTGGAACAGATCCAACATTGATACTGTATGATGGACATCGGTCCCATATTTCTCTGACACTCACAGACTTGGCTAAGGCGAACAATGCTATCCTTTTCGTGTTACCACCCCATACTAGCCACCTAACTCAGCCACTGGATGTTGGAATATTCGGTCCCTTTAAGGCCATGTATAACAAGGAGTGCCACGCATATATGAAAAACAATCCCGGTATTACCACCTGGAAATACCAAGTTGCAGAACTTACAGCAAGACCATACATAAAAGCCCTGACTCCGGAGAATTTGACATCTGCTTTTAAGAAGACAGGCATACATCCGTTCAACAGTTTGGTCATAACTGATTCTCAGGTCGCACCTGCCGTTATCTACCCGGAAGAGCAAGAAAAGGCCCCTGCTGACCCGAATCCACAAGAAGCCCTTGCTGATACAAGTCCACAATAATCACGTGAGGATCCAAATTCAGATGGACATGATGAAAGACTTGGTGATCTAAATGAAGAAAGCTGTGAGCCTACAACCCCTTCAGAAACTACAATCGCTCCTGTAGCTCCAGCAACTTTCTTCAAAGAGAGGAAAATTGTTAAGGTTGTGACCAACAGGCAAAATCGTAAATTTGTCCCCCTGTTCTGACTGGTAACTTAATGAAAAGGTCTGTTATGGATGAACTGGTGAAATCGGCTGACAGAAAAAATGAGAAGAGTTCTAAACTGGTCATGAAAAGCGCTGAAAAGGGTCAACAAAAACTAACAAAAACAGTAACAAAAAAGAATCATGATGCAAAATCTGGAGAAAGTGCTAAGAAACCAAAGAAGAGTAAACAAGCAAAGTCGAAAACAATGAAAACTGAACAAATAGTTGTGGATGACCAAATGCCAAGCACCTCTGGCTTAAACAAACAGGGTGGCCCCATTGATTTATTCTCTAACGAGGACAGTGAATACATGAGCGACATAGAAGATGATGATAATGTCCCATGCTGTGTTTGCAACGGAGTTCAGCCGCCTCCAGTACGGCAATGTCACTCGTTGATTATCTCAAAATTGGTCAAATATGACTTGGACCCACCTGATCTACTGTACTGATGTTAGGGTCATCAGGAGAGGGGATGAATTCCGTTGCCCTCACTGCACTGCTCCGTGTTAATTAATGAAAAAAAAAAACTTAAAACAATGAAAAGTCCAAACGTGAAAATGTTTATGTTGCCTAAATCAATTAAATACTTTCTATGATGTTGATAACGTTAAATGTTATTTGAAAATATCTGTTCTTTTAATCAATAAATTTCCGAGATCGTTCTGACTTCTCAAACTGATCAGTTTTCCATTAAGATGAACTCCGCGGTAATATAGGAAACAAAATTTGACCGACCTTGAACAAGATGGCGGCGATCAGCTCGAAATGCGAAATGGAAACGAATGAAATTTGTTTTTTCTATTTAGAAAACTGTAGGAGATAATGATAAAAATATAACGGGGTGTGAGCAAAAGGTAGGTTACCTTGTTTGTTTTTAGTGAGCCATTGAGTCATAAGTGCCGCGGTAAGCTAGTAAACCAGTATATATCACAATTACAACAATTAATTGTTTCATGTCAAAACATACACTCAAAATATAACGGCATCAAACTTTAAAATATATATCTGAAAATAAACACGCAGAGAGAGAGAGAGAGAGAGAGAGAGAGAGAGAGAGAGAGAGAGAGAGAGAGAGGGGCATATAGTTTGATCGCCAATAAAGATACATGATAATGCTACGCAGCGTCAATACTTCCATGGTCATGTGACTGGTGTTCTGTTTGTGGTACACAGAAAAACCAGTATATGTCAGCTTCCCATCACGATTTTTATGTTTGATAAGAGAAATTTCGTGTACAAAATAACATTGATTGATTGATTGATTTATTTCGGTATCACAGATTAGCAAAAACATACACATACATGTACAATATAAAACAGAACAATGTATTAAAATGCTATCTTCACACATGGGTGCATGAAAATAATCAATTTTCCATTGTAAAGTTATATGGCTTGCCAATCAATACCAAGGATGACACAAAAAAGAAAGAGTGATCTCTCTTATTTCCATTGTGGTCCTTAAGTGCTGATTTGCAAGTCATAGTGAGGCACTGTTGATAAATATTCAGATAGTCAAACATTATCAAATAAGCATACAAAACACCCAAGTTACATGTTGCAATATACTTATAAAATATACTATATACTATTAAGAACAAATATATCCTAAAATACCACCTGCGATTACCTAATAAGTTAAATAACATTAAATTCATATTAAAACAGAATCTAAAAGATGAGATTTAACTGCTGTTTTAAAAGTCGTTAAGCTATTTACACTTTTAATATTTGATGGAAGAGCATTCCAAAGGGTACAGCCTGTAAAGGCAAATGATTTTTTGCCAAAACTCTTCACTTTGGGAAGAAGGTAACATCCATTTTCTCGAAATCTTGTACTGTAGTTATGGATAGACGAGGCAAGAGTAAAACGCTCACCCATATATTCAGGTGATGTTCCTGATCTGATCCTAAAAATGTGATTTAAAATCACCTGATCTACCCTTTTGGAGACTGGCAACCATCCTAAAGATTTAAATTCCTCAGACCCTACATGAGACTTTGGATCCAGTTTCAAAACAAATCTAACCATTTTATTTTGAGTAACTTGGAGTCTTTCTCTTAAGAATTTTGATAAACCTGGATACCAAAACGAACAAGCATAGTCAAAGTGACATTGAATAAGTGACATAACTAAAAGTTTTTTGGAATGCAAGTTAAGAAAATTCTGTTTTCTGTATAAAAACTTCAATCGGGCATTTGCCTTCTGAACAATCGATTTAACCATGGTTTCACCACTCAAACACTGTTCTAAAACTGCGCCTAAATATTTCACCTCTTCCTTAGACTCAATCTGCGTCCCTTTACATGAGATTCTTAAGTTTGATTGCGACCTTAGTCTAGATTTAGAACCAAACAAAATGGATTCTGTTTTTCCTAGGTGCAACGAGAGTTTATTGTCAACAAGCCATTCACTTATCACCTCCAGTTCATTCTGTAGCAAAGATTCAATTGTTGATATTTTCTTATCCGCAACCAAGATGGCAGAATCATCAGCATATAAAAGAAGCTTGTTATTTATAGCACCTGACATGTCATTGACATATATTAAAAATAAAAGAGGTCCAAGGATTGACCCCTGGGGCACACCACATGAAATTGTAGAGCTAGAAGATAAAATTCCAGACACGTCAACAAGTTGCTTACGATCTGACAAATAAGATCTAAACCATCTAATAATGTCTTGATTAAAACCTAGTGCTTCCATTTTCATCAATAAAATACCGTGATCAACGGTGTCAAACGCCTTTTGAAGGTCCAGTAAAACCATGCCAACAAGATTCCCTTTATCCATTTCAAATTTAATGAAATCAGTCAAATGGATTAAACATGTATCAGTAGAGAAACGACCTCTAAAACCAGACTGGAAATCGTATAAAAGCTTCTTCTCATCGAGATAAGTCTCAATTTGCTCATACACAACTTTTTCAACAACCTTAGATATGATACTCAAAATAGAAACAGGACGATAGTTTCCAACCTCTGTTTTGTCATTTTTCTTAAATAGAGGAACAACTCTTGCTATTTTAAGGTCATCAGGAACAACACCTTGAATAATTGATAGATTGATTATGTGTGTCAGAGGAGATACTATAATAGAGGCACTGTCTCTCACGAAGCGCGAGGGTATACCATCAAGTCCCGTTGCTTTATTGATGCTCAAAGCGTTTAAGAGTTTTAAAACTTTGCCTTCAGTGACAATTGAGAAAGAATAGACATTAGGCTACACACCTTTTTGATAGTAGAACTTTTCTACAAAACCTTTTCCGAATTTATTTAGACCTTTAGGAAGTTTCGCAACCAACTTTGATGCTACGGTAGTGTAAAATTCATTAAATTTTTCTGCACAAGTTGCTTTATCGAAGCACAGTTCATTATAAATTTTAAGACCAATTGTGCTTGATGAGGCTTTATTTTTCTTTGATGGCATACCCAGATCTCTTAGTGATTGCCAGAGCGACTTTGAGTCATCACTTTCAATTTTAGCTTTAAAATAGTCCTTCTTTGCTCTATATATCAAATTTTGTGTTTTATTTCGACATTCCTTAAATACAGTAAAATTTTGATCTAATTTATTCCTTTTAAAAGTTTGATAAGCTTTATCACGCTCATTAATAGAGTGCAATATTTCACTGTTAATCCAAGGTTCTGTTCTATTTTTAATTCGAACTTCTTTGATCGGGGCAATATTGTCAACAACAGTCAAAAAAGTTGATTTGAAATTGTTCCAGGCATCTAAAACACTATCAGAAAACATAACTGAAGACCAGTCAGTGTTTAGTAAATTCATCTGAAATTCCTCACGGTTGTAGTTTTTTAATGAACGTAGCTTCACGGAATTATGCTTATTATACACAGTTTTAATTTGTTTTCTAGTACAAAATATCAAAGAGTGGTCACTTATCCCTACATCAATCACCCCAGATTGTGAAATTCTGTCCATATCAGAGACTAATACAAGGTCTATCGTAGAAGATGTCGTAGTCGTCACCCTAGTCGGATCTTCAATGATCTGAGTCCAGTGAAACAAATCTGAGAATGCCTTTAATGATTTAACCAGTTTACACTTTTTGGTACCAGAAACATTAGTGTTAAAATCGCCAAGAACGATGCACTCTCTTTCGTTTAAGAGAGCACTATCCACGCACACACCTTCAAGCACGTCATAAAAATCTAATTGATCTGGTGGCCTATACACAACCCCACACAGAATAGGTTTTGTCTTCGGCAAGAGAAGTTCAATCCAAGTGGCTTCTATATCGTCATGACATAATTCATCAACCGAATTGAAAGCTAAATCCCTTCTGATGTACATACAGACACCTCCGCCGTGACGGTTTCTGTCATTACGACGAACAGTGTAGTTATCTATATGTATCTCCGAGTCGTCAATCGTCTCATCTAACCATGTTTCCGTGATACAAATACACGCGGCACTGGTATTTCTGGCAGGAATACGAAGTTCGTCAAGCTTAGATAGCAGACCTCTGGTATTCAGATGAATAAAATGTAAACCCTTTTTCTCGAAACACTTGTAGTTATCTGACCCACTGGCATTATGACTGCTCATAGGTCCGGGGCACGGATGAACATCACCACATAGCAGCAGAAATACTGGAACCAAGTTGTGTCTTTTACGAGAAGATACAGATAACCTTTCAGTTTTTACCACTGGCTGATAACTGGTAACAAAATGTTGATAGAAAGTCAAATGTCCTTGACTGAAAACTGTTTGTTTACATTCTGGAGAAATACAGGTGAGGTTGTATCCACAATTCTGATTGTTTGTATCAAACATACACTCACCAACCCGGAATCCTATCACCATCACAACTAAAAATGTCTTTAAAAGCTCCATTTCAACACACAAAAGATTCAATAAAATGTCTTTAAAAGCCAGAAAATAATAATTAAATAGCCATCTAAAAAGTAAACAATGTGCCTCACTACAACTGCAACTGCAAACATAAATTATTTTGCAAAAAAAAACAACATATAATTATGATGCACATAACATGAATACGGAACCATCCGAATATTTACAAAGAGCGAGTTCATTTGTCTCAAATGGTTTCAGGCAGTTAAAACATGCTGTCAGCGATTCCACACATAACAAACTGACAGACAGACGGCGACAGGGTGCTGCAACCTTGTCAAAATACTTGATGAGTAATCAGGCTTCATAAATATTGTATTTATAATACACGATTTAAAAAGCCGTATCAGTTGAAACAAGATCAGAGCATTTAGTTCAGTTAGACTTTTCATATGAGAGCAGAGTTCTGTGTTTGGCATTCCCATAAGTACTTTGGTATATCGATTCCAAGCTCTTATTAACAAATTTCTCCCATGGTGTGCAATTTGTCTTCAATTTTCAGTCTCCTGTTGCTGGCTGTTGCTTTTAGTCTTTACTTTCCATATTATAGTTTTTGCGGCAGTGAGAATGTTTTTTGTTTCCTTTTTAACCGGATCTTCGGTTCTCCTTACGATTTATGAATATTAACTGACAAGCTTTTTCACATTATAAAAAAAGATATCAAGAGTACTCAATAGAATGTCGAGGTCAGATGGCATGACCTCGACATTATGATAAAAAAAGTGACAATTTTATGATCATCTCAGCTTCTGAAAATCAGGCTTCTGCAGTATGTGGTGGTAAAGAATTGCATTGCCATAAGCATTTATTGTGGCCCCCGTGGCCGAGCGGTTAAGAGCGCTGTTTCTTAATTACTCGATCATCTCACCGCTGGGGTGGGTTCGAGCCCCGCACTGGCCACATGAGAGACGAGCCAAATTCTGCTTGCGGGTGTGCCAGTTGTTTTTTCTCGGGGTTCTCCCGTTTTCGCCCACCTAATGATTGGCCCGTCTCATATGAGCTGAAATAATCTTGAAAGGGACGTTAAACGTTTTTTTTTTTGTTTTTTTTTTAAATAAGCATTTATTCCGAAACTGAACATTGAAATTAGCATCCCATATTATTCAACCTATTAAATCCCAATGTTATATTGTAAAACTGTGGTAAACAGTTTTGTATTGGTATACAGGGGTATACTTTTTCTTTTTTTTTTTTTTTTTTTTTTTTTTTTTTTTCTAAAACATAGATCGTGGCTACTCGTCAGAAAAGCCAACACATTTCTTTTCAATTCAGAAAATTATATACATTGTATGGCCATGTTTTAGTGATGCAAGGACATTACCCAGCTTATAAAGATATATATTAATAAATATCAGAATTAACACCTAGAATGACCACGTTTTGTTCATTAACGAACGTAAGGTATAGTTAATTTTATGAATATCTATGATGGGCCTTTGCAACATGTGTCTAATGATCTTAAAGTACTTCAGTCAAGGTTAAGAAATTCACTCAGACTGATTGATAAAAGAGCACCAATACAATACTATATATTTGACGTTACAGTGAAAATTAAAGAAACCGTACAAGAGTATGTACTTTATATAAACAGTATTTAACAATAAGTTTCGACGTGGATTAATCTGGACTTTTAACTTTCACTTAGCTCACCGCATTGGATGAAATTTCTTAATTATGAAAGTGCTACACCGACACAAAGAACGCACACATATATTATTATTTTTCCAGTTTGCCAAAGACGTCGTCGAACTTTAATGTCTCTTCTGTCATGTCTCTCGTCAACCTTTAGTGATAAATGATATTGTACAATCGTGTTCAATGCAGAGCGAACACTCTAAGTCTGCTTAAAGAAATTGGAACACAGTTATAACCCAGATATTTCCACAAATCTTATTCAAATCTTGTTTTATACTTAATCTTCTTACACATATTAGATTTCCAAATCCAGTTATAGAAACTAGAAAATTTCATTCAGCGTCGTCTGAAGTTGCACTTCATTCGATCTTCAACTAATTTAGTTCTCCCTGATACTTTTTAATTAATGGAGTTTGTATCTGTAGGTTGCGTCTTTGAATAATAATGGAACACTTTATAGTTTTCATTTATGCACACGTTATAAAAAAGAAGCGTGATTCAAAGCAAACTTGGAATAGTAACGTTCAGAATACTGTTGCGAAACTGTTTATAATTTTTTTTTATCAGGATAGAACTTAATCAAATCAAAAGCATGCTTTAACATTGTTTGTGCAATAGACAAAATGAAAAAAAAAATATTCTGATTATAATTCAGTGCGAATCCACCTTATTGCCATACGCATTTCTGCTAAATACTTTATTTATAAACTATTAAGATGATGATGGTAATTTTAAGCATTGTTATAAACTAGAAATTAATAAAACAAACATCCAAGATTTTATGTACCGACGGATAAAGGCGAAATTCTAGGTCAGAATCTTTTTATTTTGCTCATTTACAGCGGATGTCACATTGTAATTTTGCATGACTTGGCACCATGAATTACAGATTGGTTCCGACATTTTCTTTGAGAATATGTTTTGAACAAGTGAACTCGCTTAGAAAGAATATTTTTTCGTCTGTATTGATTTTGTTTAGTTTTGTTTTTGTGTTCTATATTGATTGACACAGGAACTTGTTGCAACACGCTCTTTTTTAATCTGCATGCTAAATATTAACGTTGTCGAACATTACTAACACCTTAAAAGTGAGTTTTGACTATTTGCATGTTTTGAACCACTGCAGAAGCTGAGGATGAGGTTAGACGCCTGTAAAATCGATTTAAGCCCCCAGTAATTTTATATTACTGATCGTTCCAAGGCGAAACTTCGCTTGTGGCCCTATTTATTTTATGCTTTGGAGTCGAATTGTTGTGCTTTTCGAACCTTGTGCACGTTTTCATATTTTTGTTAAGGTTCGGGTACTGAGTGCCCGCCTATTTGGAAATAGCTGCTCACTCAGCTTACGATATATTTTTTTAGCATAATTGTCATTTTTCCCCACCTCGGTATTTGGAGTGGAAATTTCTTTCTGATTACGCATTTTCCTGATCATTGCCTCTTTTGTTTTAATGAAACTTTGTTCGCAACTACAACAGCCGAATTTGTTGTTACTTTGGGTTATTTTGTTAACATCATCGATAACCTTGCGAGGTGAGTTAAGTAAGAAAAACATAAGTTTTCTTTATTTGTTCATTTATTTTATTTGTGTTGAAAGGTACAAGTTAGCAATGGCCTGGAAATAGCACAATCAGAAATACATTCAAACGCCAAAATCCGAGGTGAAAAAATGTCAATCAGTTATCATATTATTTGTTGATTGTGCTTCTATTTTCCAGTAGTTGGCATCTCAGTTGCAAGAACTTAACTAAATACACTGTATATGAAATATAAGATGCAATAGCACACCATTTAACAACAAAACATAAAATATCGGATATGATCTTCTGCCTAGTAATTCATCTTTCTGCCAAATCATAAACAACAAAAAATATATTACGACGAGCTCATTTCTGTTTCTAAATAAACAATAAAACTCTTTTTACGTCTCTTTTTTATTTCAAAGAAGGTACAGTTTTATTTAAAATGACGTACTGCAAAATCCAAAAGGATGAAGCATATACATTGCTATATTAAGTTCGATGGATAACGTTATTGTAATTGTCATAACCTGACGTAAATTTATACCTTTGGTCGAATTTTCATTTCGGTTTTCTTCAGAGACTCGTAATTTGTCCAGTAATACCAAAAGACACTTATCTTATCACTCTTAGCACTTTGGTAGAATACCCCGTTAATTCATTTACGCCTGGCGTCCCTTTTATGGGACATAGGCAAACAGAATAGCCCCAGATGTGACGCCGCAGAACGCGGCGTCCCATCTGGGGCTATTCTGTTTGCTTAGAGAATTTTCATCGAAAAATTGAATAAAAATTAAAAATCGCGTCTGATTCCCCTAAAAATGAAAGTGGACTACCCCAAATGATAATGATGGGATAATCCATTCGTCAAATATGGGTTTATGACAGGTTTTGTACCACCATCCTCCCTTGTAAGTAGGAGCACATGAACCAGAACTCCCGTCATTATCTTCATCACTGGAAGAAAAGCCCAATCCGTTATGATACTCCAGCGAGTCCCCCGCCGTACCACTGTATCCGGTTACAGTGAGTTTGTAACTCTCTGACTCAGTTCCGACGGTGAGAGTAGTATACTTCGCGTAGGCGGTATTGTCGTCAAAATCCATCAAGTCGATACGCAGCTCCTGTTCTTCTTTTGTTAATAAATTGAGATAGTCGTTGCCCAGCCAAAACTCGCCGGTAATTTTTCCGAAGCCATTTTTATAATCCGTCCAGTTCCTGTAGAAATCTTCGGAGCCATCTTGTCTGCGCTGGAATACCAACCAGCCGCCACCGTCTGTTTCCTGGTCACAGTAAACATTGAGCCATTTGTTATTGATAGTAATGGGATAAACGTCACTTATTCTGAAACCGGCGTCACGAATTTCAACACAAGATAAATTGAAATAAGATACATTTAAGTACCAACGAAAAACTGAGGACACATGTTGGTCAAAATTATCCTTTGTCGATAAAGTAGAAATATGCTCACGAAAATTGTTGGCAATGTCAATTGCTTGTTCTTTATGTTTGTCAATTCTTGGAGACGAGGACAAAGCCACATCCATAAGCAACGTAAACATTGAAACAAACAATGGATTCAACTGCTTTAACCGGTTTACAAAACCGGCATCCAATGCTTCAATCCTATTCACATGTTCGGAATCCAGCTTTTCAAGTCTTTTCGAGAGTTTCGAATCCAAACTTTCTAATCTACTCATAAGTCCCTTATTTATCGCTTCAAGCCGTTTCGTTATTTCCGTATAGCCAATCAGCTCCGCCTTGGTTGACTCGATGAGATGTTCCATTCCACTTGTTAGATTGTCTAATTTGATGGAGTTTGCCTTTTGTCCAGCAACCAGTGACGGGACCTCTCTGTGAAGTCTAGAGTTATGTACTGATCGCCGCCTTCTTATCTTAGGTGAGATGTTCTTAGAGTTTACCTCTTTAAAGATATTATCACTGTTAATCTTATTGATATGTCCGTCGATAACACTGTCCTTCTCCACATGATTGTGACCAAAAACCGTTAAATATATACATATTGTCACCACAAACACTGATGCAATTGAGAATACAGATAACATGATGATGCTAAATAACTATATTCCTGTTAAATCCAAGCTATTATGTAATAATTTTATAAGCGTCTATGTTTTACAGGTACAAATGTCTATCTCTACTGACTTCCAGATCGCACTCTTGTAATGAAATGTATTTCGCAGTTTAGCGGATTTAAAATGCACACATTACTGGAACATCACTGTAGAAATTTTAGCCTGAGGTGTTTATCCTCATATAGATTCAGTAAACTATAATTTAAATCATAATTATAATCCATGGCCGTGTAAATTAAGTACACAGGCACTTAGAAGCATCATAGGAAATTCTTTAATTTGTAGTCGGTTTCTGCCGTGCAACTGCAATGCGGAAATTCTTTAATTTGTAGTCGGTTTCTGCCGTGCAACTGCAATGCGGAAATTCTTTAATTTGTAGTCGGTTTCTGCCGTGCAACTGCAATGCGGAAATTCTTTAATTTGTAGTCGGTTTCTGCCGTGCAACTGCAATGCGGAAATTCTTTAATTTGTAGTCGGTTTCTGCCGTGCAACTGCAATGCCATAAAAAGGCAATGGTTAGAATTTCCCGTAAGGTTCATTATTAATTAAAATGTCCCACTAGAATTTCTGATGAAATCATGCTACATGAAGTTGTGTTCTATACAACAAACGTTCTAGATCAAAGATGCCAAACACCTGTAGTAATCATTCTAGAGACACTGGTTCATTTTTTATGTGACTTCAGCATTTGACAACCACCCGTTGTATCATAGGTCTTCAGGAGCAAAATTCGACCATTGGGTTTGCAGAAGTGTAATGCATAGCTAAGTATCATTTCTTTGTAATGATATCATTGGAATTGTGCTACAACAAATGATTGTTATGATAACTGAGATAAATGGAACCTTCGCGAATCTTATTTCGACGGGCATATTACTAAAGTATTCTACACTTAGTAAAATCCAACCGACCATTTTCATTTTCAAATTTCACCTTGAATCTTTAATTCCTTGTAAAAATGCATAACTGAACAGAACCTTTAAAACGTGCAGTATTTATCGATTAAATGCCAGATAGTTTAAAGCTGGCCTAGTATATGGCCGGCGAAATTTGCTATTTTCATTACTATATTTAATATTTAAAATAACGAAATGCTAGAAACTATAAAATTGTTTTGAGAATCTTATCTGGCTGTGCTCGCCCAGACACTGTACAACTTGGCTGATCTGTTTACAATGGTATGCCTGCGACACAACTTCAATTTAAATGTAAAATGTACGCAAGAATATACAAGGCAATTAAAACAAAATAAAATAATGGACGTCAAAAATGTTTAAATAACTGATTCAGAATTAAAATTGATAATACGGATGATACTGAGACACTGAAAACATCCAGTGTTTAACTGCAGATACATGCACGTGGGATATCTAACAGAATGCTGCAATGCCCCGTTATAGTGTTATTTTATATCAATTTGATTTAAGATAGTGGCTCTCTTAATTGTGTGTGGTTGAAATATAAACGTTAAAAGAACGTTTTGTACCAAGATGTTTGTTTCATTTTTATGTCAACCTATGATATACATGTATATATATATGTGGAACACCTAAAAAAAACTCTTGTGACTGTTTGAATTTCTGACACCTTAAAAACATGCTTTAGCCATTTTGAATTGACATACTTAGCAGAATCTTTACTAATCGCTGGGTAATAAATCTAATTGTGCTTTAAGTAAAAAGGTGAAAATATTCAATGACCAGGAAATGGCGTTATCAGAACAAAAATCCCACTCCACAAACCAAGGGGTGGGAAAAATGACATTTAGGTAATTATACCAAGAAAGCCACTTTTCATATTCTCGTGGAAGCTTAAAATATTTGAGATGTTCTTTGCCTGATCTATGATTTTTGTACATGAAAAAATCCGTTTTCTCACACCGTGATTTATTTGTGATTGGGTGGGTTGGAGTAGTTTGATAGAGAATTTATAGCGACGTGTTCACAAGTCTTTTTTTTTTTTTTTTTTTTTTTTTTTTTTTTTTTTTTTTTTTTAATTCAAAACTTGTTCATAATTATGGAGATGTTCGTGTAAGGCTGTATGCAAGTAATTTTATGATCACATCTTCATCTCAAGAATGCGATCCATTTTTTTTTTTTTTTTTTTTTTTTTTTTGTGTGTGTGTGTGTGTTCAATTAATGTTTGCATCAGTCATCATTCGGACGGAATGTGCCGAATTCTGTGTCAGAAAATTAGATAAAAGAACATGCATCGGGATTTTTAGACATGTACTGTACTGATGCACACTACAGTCAGCGTGATCTTTATATCCTTCGCTTTAACGCACGAAAGAAAAAAAAATATCCACGCAAAACCCTCGCTTATTCCTCTCAAAATCCACGCTTGTTCCACGCTATGTCTCGTTCGTTCCTCGCACGAACCGTGAGAATTGGCGTGATATATCAGCAGTACAACGCTTGCTTACGCTTTCCACGATCACTAAGGAAAACAAACGTTGAAATGATTAAGAGACATGTGAGAAAAGGATTTTCGTTTCGCCTCGTTCAAAATGGGAGAGGCAAAACTGCAAATGTTTTGATAACAACTTTAAAAATAAACTGAGCATAATGACGGCTAAGATAACTAAATATGATGTCGGTAAACATGTCGGCAATTCAATACGACGAAACGCCTGTACATGTACATGAAATGTCCTTGAACTATGACTGCTATGTGTACTTTCATCTAAAAAGTATTGAAGTGCCGAAAGATCTTGAAGGAAGCACTGATAAGAAATGCTTGAATGATGTTACACAGGAAATAAAAGAAACCGTACAATAGTATGCACTTCTTTACTCCCGGCGTAACATAAACAAAACATCTGGAAAACATGTCCATGAAAGGTAAACACCCTTAAACCCCATTTTTATATTGGAAAAACTGGGGGTTGCAGGGTATACCCATTTTGCTTATTTCTGATCCAAAAGAGAGATCGGTGGTACTCGTTAGAACGCCTCGATGAGGCATGTTTACCCACAGTCAATGTTTAGAGTAAAACTATTAAACATATCTAAAATTTTCCGATGACATACATGTATATTTGCTTCTGAAAAAAATGTCTGTTTATTGTGCATGGTGTATGGGCAAGTTTGGTAATGAGCTATGGAATCGTCTGTGTTTGTATACTAAAATGGGAAGAAGACTTGAGTGTTTGTTGGTAGTATGCAAATAGTTCATTTTTACCGTTTCTGTGGATAAGATTATAAACACATTTTGATTATGAACATTTTACCATGCAATACACAGAAATTATTTAAGTTGTGAAATTTGAAAAATTTCAGAAGAATGTTTTTGATATATTTTTTTTTTTTCTTTTTCTTGGTCAAAATATAAATTATTGGTCCACGTTAGAACCGCCTCGCCGACGAATACCCACAATCTATGTGTTTTTCTTTTTTTGTAATTGAATGTCATTGTCATTTTAAAACAATGACGCCAGTCGTGCATGCACGAGACAGCGTAATGACGTCACTTCATTTGACCCGTCGCACCTGTACCCCTGGGTTGACTTTGTTAGTGTATTTGGAGGTTTGGCAAAGTTGGTCGACATTTTGTTTTAATGAAAAATAATTTTAATAACATTAATGATTTACCATTTTTCAAAAACATACGGCATTCTGATGCTTTATCTACTAATACGGTGAAACTAAATTCAACAGGTTAGCGAAAAATATGCCAGAAAGTCGATTTCATTTTGTAAACTTAAATTCAATACCTTGTTTTCTGGCCGATGTTTAACGAAATGATAAAAAGACTGACATATACTTTAACTAGAAGAGACAATGTCAAGAATAAAAATGTTTCGCTCTTGCAGTAAATATATACTTTTTAAAAAAATGACTTCGCGAAAATACAACACTGTCAAAAGTTTCAACAGTTTGGTCTATATGACATAGTTCGTATTTGTAAGACCCTAGAGACAAATCCATTCGATAGAAATGTTCGTTACTTTACAAACTTAAGCCATGTACGTTGTAGTTAATGAGTATTAGATAAAATGTGGGCATACGCAATCAAATCAATACTTTGAACTAAGAAGTATTTTGAAATAAGAATAAATCTTCGACGTTGCCTTGCACCGCATAACGTTAGGCGGTGTTTCAATAACGACAGCTGCAACGCACGTGTGCGTATTATGTAGGCGTTATTGCAATGGAAAAAGTGCATATATACTGTTGCATATGGAATGAAATTTCATCTCGAAATAACAAAGGCTACAGAAATAATATTTTATACGCACTTTCCGATCACCCCTCGTAGGTACATGCACGTACCCCTGAATACCCCAGTTTTGCCATATAAAAGTGGGGTATAAGGGGGTTTTCAATTCCCGGGCATCTTATTCTGATGATCTCAGTACCAACCGCCAATTATGTCTGATTAAAGTAATAAGAACAATGAGATGTCGCTTGATATAACCCAGTTATTTCAACAGATCTTATACGAATCTTTTTTTTTATTTGATAATCTTCTTAATTTTTGCTAGCGAAATTCACTTTTCGAAACAAGATTATTGAATTCACTTTCGTCTGAAGTTGAACTTCATATTTAGTTTGGGTAACTGTGTGGCCACCTATTGGGAAAATGGCTGCCCATTCGGCTAACAATATGTTTTCTCACTATAAGTACCTGATTGTTAATTTAGTTATTCCAAGTCACCTCGTTTTTTGAGTGGGAATTTATTTCTGATTGCGCCTTTTTCTGATCGTTGCCTACTTGTATCTTTTTTATAGTAATTGGAACAAAGAGACGCTGTTTGATATAACCCATTTATTTCAACAGATGTTGTACAAATCTTGTTTAATTCATAATCTTCGTAATTTTATTAGCCAGCCAAATCCACTTCAATTTTTCGAAACCAGATAATTTAATTCACATTCGTCTGAAGTTAAACTTCTATCACTAATCAAGTTCTACCTAATACTTTAATGGTATTTGCATCTGGAGATCGTGTATTTTGATAATAATCGAACACTTTGTAGGTTTCGTTTCAGCACACGTTAAAAGGCAATGTGATTTAAAGGGGGCATACAAAATGTCTTCTATATCATTTTTATTCTTTGTCTGCTGGCCTCATTTGTAATTGGGACTTGTTTATCGAAAACTAAACCCAAAATTATCCATCGGCTCCAAAGATGTGGGACTTTATCTAATTGACAACATTATTTTCATGTAAGAATAGTCTCCCTTGGTAAAAATTTAAAGTAAAAATTATTCACAACCAACTTTTTTTTAAAAGGGGATTTTACCGCCAACTCCCTTTCTGCGTCCCATTTGCACGGTTTTGATCTGCCAAAGTAGCTATTAAATATTCAATATCTTGCGAGTGGGTCTCAATAAGCACTTTTAAATGTATGATTGTTGGCATACTTCGATTGAACAAGCCCCTTATCTTAACAGACGAGCGTGTATGCAGAGGGACGTTCCTCTCTTACGAATCATGGGCATTTTCAACCAATCTATCTTTGATAACAACTGAACCAGCAATATTAGCGGAGGAACTTCCTATTCTCTTAACAAAACCTGAAAAATATGCAAGTTTAAGTAGTAGAGGAACGTTCCTCGCTTAACGTCATTTACCATTGATAAGAGCTTCGCACCTAGCTATCACAAAAATCATCGTTATGTATCTTAGTAGAGGAAAGACCCTCCCTTAACACGTGCACTAGTGTTGATAGTAGAGGAACGTTCCTCTCTTAATACCATTTGGTTTTCGGCCTTTCTTCAGATGGCGTCTTCTGTAAGCAGAGGAACGTCCTGTTCTCTTTACAAAACCGGAAATAAATGCAAGTTTAAGTAGTAGAAGAACGTCATTAACGTCATTACTATTTATAAGAGCTTCGCACCTAGCTATCACAAAAATCATTATGTATCTCAGTAGAGGAACGACCCTTCCTTACCACATGCACTATTGGTGATAGTAGAGGAACGTCCCTCTCTTAATTCGGCCTTTCTTAGGATTATGCATTCTGTTTAAAGTGGAGGAACGTTCCTCTCTTAATGTCATTTATCTACTAGGAGCTTTGAAAGTAGCAGAATGTTCCTCCCTTGTTATATGTGTCATTGAAGGAATCTTAGTGAGTGGAGGAATATTAATGTCTTAGTATGTCGTGGATATAGTAGAGAAACTTAATTCCATTTATTCCATTCCTCTCTTAAAACCATTTATCATTTATAGGAGTTTTGAAAGTAGCGGGACGTTCCTCTCTTGTTATATGATCTTTGCGAGCGGAGGCATATTACTTCTAAATATGTGGGGACGATAGTAGAGGAACGTTCCCCTCTTAATACCATTTATCTTTTATAAGAGCTTTGCAACTATCTCAAAACCATTATTCTGATCTCAGTAGAGGAACGTCCCGCCCTTACCACATGCACTAGTGTTTTTAGAAGAGGAACGTTCCTCTCTTAATATGCGCTAGTTTTCAAAAACGGCCAGTATTAGGATTTATCTACTGATGATAGTGGAGGAACGTCCCTCTCTCAACACCAGCCTTGAAAGTAGCGGGACGTTTCTCTCTTGTACTATACGTATGCGACAGTTCTTTGCGTGTAGAGGAATATTAATGTCTTAATTAAAGTCGTGATGATCGAAGGTGAACGTTCCTTTCTTAATATCATTTTAATTCAGGAGCTGTGCAAGTTTTCAAAGAAGGCAGAAGGACGAACATTCTTAGGATTATATCTACTGTTGATAGTGGAGGAACGTTCCTCTCTTCACATCATTTATCGTTTATGAGCATCATCTCTAAGCAAACCTGACATTATTTGTACTTTAAATAGTAGAGGGACGTTCCTCTCTTAATCGCATTTATCATTTATATGAGCTTCGCAAGTATCACAAAATATTGAAGGTTTCTTAAGTGGAACGTTTCACTCATAGCTCGTGCACATGTGTTCAGTGAAAAAAAGCTGTGCGAGCAGAGGAACGTTCCTTTCTTACGATTTAACAACGAATGATCAAAAGAATATGTCGTGTTGATAGTAGAGGAACGTTCCTCTCTTAGCTCGTGCACATGTGTTCAGTGAAAAAAAGCTGTGCGAGCAGAGGAACGTTCCTTTCTTACGATTTAACAACAAATGATCAAAAGAATATGTCGTGTTGATAGTAGAGGAACGTTCCTCTCTTAGCACATGTACTAGTCTTCCGCGAAAAGAGCTGTGAGAGTAGAGGAACGTTTAACAAAACGAAAGATCAAAACTGTAGTGTATGTAGTATTGATAGTAGAGGAACGTTCCTCTCTTAGCACTTGCACGTCTTCAGTGAAAAGAGCTGTGCGAGCGAAGGAACGTTCCTTTCTTACGATTTAACAACGAAAGATCGAAATTATTTTCTTGAGATACCTCCTACAAAAATAAAGTAGAAACACAGCACATCAATAAATAAATTTTGGAAGCATGTGCAAACATTTTTATTCAGATTTATGGACCTTCCAACCACTGAATTATCAAAATCTTTTAGAAAATAATTATCCTTAAAACAGTCAATATTACCACCAGAGTATAAACAACACATACAATGGCTAACCAATAAATAATTTTAATTGAAATACATATATTTATATATTTACACGAAATATCTTGTAAATCTGTAAGGAAACAACCGACATTCTGAGCAAAGCTCTGCTTAACATTACAACCAGAGAAATAAATGTCATGAAACGCTCGACTGTAATCAGTCCTCTGGCTCTAGTAAAGTTATTTTACATTTTACCTCATATGGGCATGGTAGTCATGTGACCTGGACTATTTATATTAACTTTTGTTATCAAAGGCTGACTGTAATGTGATATAAACTAATTATTTCGTAATCATTTCAACCTGCCTGTATTATAATTGAGCTGCCCCATGGGAAACCCAACAATCTGCATTGGCAAAAACAAAGGCGCAGGTCAGCTTCGCGGTAATCGCGAAGCAGATCAGCGCCTTTGTTTTTGCTTCACGGATAGTTCAATTCCTCTACTTTCTAAATCCAAAATTTCCAGTCTCTAGCCATCTTCTGTGCTTGTACAGGCCGGTTTGTGTCGGACCTGTTCGGAAACCACATTGTTGGTTTTCCCATGAAGAGGCTCAATTATTACATACTGCCTGTATTGTAATCATTACATACTACCTGTAGTGTAATCATTACATACTGCCTGTATTGTAATCATTACATACTGCCTGTATTGTAATCATTACAAACTGCCTGTATTGTAACTATTACATACTGCCTGTATTGTAATAATTACCTACTACCTGTAGTGTAATCATTACAAACTGCCTGTATTGTAATCATTACATACTGCCTGTATTGTAATCATTACAAACTGCCTGTACTGTAATCATTACAAACTGCCTGTATTGTAACTATTACATACTGCCTGTATTGTAATCATTACAAACTGCCTGTATTGTAATCATTACATACTACCTGTAGTGTAATCATTACATACTGCCTGTATTGTAATCATTACAAACTGCCTGTATTATAATCATTACATACTGCCTGTATTGTAATCATTACATACTGCCTGTATTGTAATCATTACAAACTGCCTGTATTGTAATCATTACAAACTGCCTGTATTATAATCATTACAAAATGCCTGTATTGTAACTATTACTTACTGCCTGTATTGTAATCATTACAAACTGCCTGTATTGTAATCATTACATACTGCCTGTATTGTAATCATTACAAACTGCCTGTATTGTAATCATTACAAACTGCCTGTATTGTAATCATTACAAACTGCCTGTATTGTAACTATTACATACTAACTGTATTGTAATCATTACAAACTGCCTGCATATTTTGACACAATAAAAATTGATATAATTTTTATCAATGGTACATATGACATGTATGTTTCCAAGTAGAAAAAAAAAATATCATGTAGTTGTGTTAGGAAACTAACATTATTATTTTTTTATTTTAAATCAAACAGAAGTATACCAAATTTAGAGTATTTGTCCTGTAACGTCTCAAGACAGTGCTTGAATTTGACTAGGTGTTTACAAATTTTGTTACTGGCAATCTTTGGCAAATCATATCAATCAAAAAACCAACTTAATTTTCTGATAATTACAAAATGGATGTTTGCAAGGAGGCTGGAAATTGTGTGGTAATGTGCAGCCAATGCTGTTTGCTTTCTGGTTCTTCCAGAAATAAACTTTATAATGGGAATGAAGAGTAGCATTTAAGGCATGCAACAGGCTAAAATGGTTGTCAAAGTCACAGGCTAAACGTTTTGTCAGATTTGTTTAAGAATCATTAGCGAGTCATTTCCATAGCTGAAGTGGTTCTTAAAGAGTTTATCTAGGTAACACCATCAGAAAGTATCATGTTCAAAACCGAATAGTATATATCCAAATATATACAAAAAAAACATTATATACAAAATAATACAAAACTGTACAAACAACACAGTCTGCCTATTATATAAATGCATTATGATCAGACAATAGAGAACAAAAACTCCTGTTAACCTGATACCTTATATATGTGTCTCATAAAAAGTTAACTGGATCTGTGTACACAGTTAGATTTTCATTAAGAGCTATCACAGGACAGCATAGCTCGCTTGATTTGTGCTTTGCCAGCAAATTCATTAATATCTATGACTCATGACCTTGACCTAAAGATCTTTCAGGTGGTTTGTTATGGTACAGTATGAATCGTCTGACCAATATCTACCAACTTGCATCCAACATCATATTCAAGAGGTTTAGACACAGAAAAACAAAAGCATAAGGTGACTGCATTTTTATACAGGCGAGCTAAAATCAGTGCTGCAGATATCATCTGCACAGTAACTCCTTTGGTTATGCTACACAGACAATATCCTTACTATCATTTCGAAATAATTTCTGGTCTACAGCTATCCCATGATATGATACGTATATCAGCTAACATCGAAACGAAATTTGTTAGCAAACATGATATATGAGCTGCCACAAGGGAAAACAAACAATCTGCCTAGGTGAAATCAAAAGCGCAGATCAGCTTCGCAGTAGCTGCGAAGCTGATCAGGGCCTATGTTTTCTCTACTCGGATAGTACAATTCCTCTTCTACTTAAATCTGAAATTTCAAGCTTCTATCTCTTTTCTGTGGCTGTACAGGTTGGTTTGTGTCGGACCTGGTCGGAAACCACATTGTTGGTTATCCCATGAGGTGGCTCATATTATGTTTCGACTACTTTATAGGTTGACAATAGCACATTCAGTCCATAAGTGTTTTTGTTGTTGTTGTTGTTGTTGGTTTTTTTCAATCTGACACAACCTATGGTTTTTACCCAATTCTATCTTAATATATGAGCCACCACATGGGAAAACGAACAATCTGCCTAGGTGAAAACAAATGCGCAGATCAGCTTCGCAGTAGCTGCAAAGCTGATCAGCGCCTTTGTTTTCACTACTCGAATAGTACAGTCCCTCTTCTACTTAAATCCAAAATTTCAAGCTTCTATATCTTTTCTGTGGCTGCACAGGTTGGTATGTGTCGGACCTGGTCGGAAACCACATTGTTGGTTATCCCATGAGGTGGCTCATATTATGTTTCGACTACTTTATAGGTTGACAATAGCACATTCAGTCCATAAGTGTTTTTGTTGATGTTGTTTTATTTACAATCTGACACAACCTATTATTTTTTCCGCCTTCTATCTTTAGTCCTCTCATTCGTTGGTTTCTTTTCTGATCCAGGTTTTGGAGATAACTGAAGGGTAATCAACATCACTGTACTGTATTCTATACTGCCCTAAAAGTAAAAAAAAGTTACATTATAATCACAAAATAATCTATGTAAGCAAATATAAAGCAACCAATTCTTTACAGGCATTTATTTAGCCTAGTTAGCAATCAGGCTGTGGTTCCGTTTATATTTGTGGTGCTTTCAATTGGAATGTAACCTCATCTCATATATATATATCTTTTAAGGTAACCTTAAATACATTTCACAATGCGCAATTACTATCATCAAAAAGTTGCACTATCAGCTATGGTCAAACAGGTGATCCTTTATCAAGCTACTGTTCCTGATGTAGAAAATTGTCACCAAGATCTATGAGTATCAAATGCATCTTCTTAGACAATGAACGTTTGGAAATGTTTGCAATGACTTAATCTTTGCGTAGTTTTGAAACTCACTAAGTGTTGTAAATTCAAAGTACTTGCTTATAAAGAAGGACTACAGTCTTTGAAACTTGCTCACGAATTTATACTATTAAAAATATAAAGACCGCCAAATAAAAGCCACTCTGAAATTTCAGAACTTACAGTATATTACATTACAAGCTGTCTAAACCCCAAACTATGTCACGTTACACTGACATGTGTTCTTTTTCGATGAGTTAACCTTGTATAAGTGCAGATATCAATCACTTAATCAACCAAATTTTTGAATGCATAATTATCCAGTATAAGCCTCAGAATCAAAATCAAGTCAAGTCACAAGTATCACACTAAACCACATAATCTACGGACCATTAAGGTCCTATAAACACTCAACTGAGATCTGGGATATATACATTCGTATCAATAAACTTGTTTGACTATTTTGGTCAAATGCAAGTATATAGCCCCAGGGCAGGGTTAAGCCCCAGGGCAGGGACATACACAAACCCCTGGGGTCAATTTATTTTCTGAATCATAAATATTCTGCCAATTGCTTTCCTGGTGGCTATCTTGGTCATCACCTGGTTTAATTGTGACCACAGTGGTTCCTACTTTATATAGGTACTTCATGTAAAATTGGCTTTGATTGGCCTAACTATTCCAGAGAAGAACTTTGAATATTGTGGTAATATACATGCATATTGCCTGGGGAGGTTGCAGACCAGCCCCTGGGGTCAAAATGTTTTCAGAATCATAAATTTTCACTCAGTTTGCCCATTTCCTTCAAGTTTTTTTAACCATCAAATAACATTTTGACAATGTTCCCCATTCAAATGCATGGGGGACCTATGTTGACCTTCCCATAAAATAAGTAAAGGTCATCTTCAGGTTCATGATTAACATAAACTTTGTAGAGCTCCATTCCCTGATGCTTCATGGCAAATTTCCAAAGCATAGGCCCTCTGGTTCTTTAGAAGATTTTTTAAAAAAGAGTTTTGCTATTTATAGGTCATGTGACCTGGACCATTTGCATAAACTTTTGTTCCCCCTTCCTAAAGATGCTCCACATGAAGTTTGCTTTGATTGGGTAAGGGGTCTCAGAGATAGTAGATGATGACGGACGATGGAGCATAGCCATCCTATAAGCCCTGTTTGTGAGCTTTCGGCTGAGGGGAGCTTATTTTTAAACTTTACTTCACTTGTTTTGATGGCTTACCATTTCCAAGAACTTCTTTGATCTTTGCTGGATACCAGTCTTTTTGGCCATCCGCATCCTTCCAAATGGCTTCGATGTCTTCACCCTCTTCATATGTTATTTTCTGAAAACAGCAAGTTTTTGAAAGTGTTGAGTACAATGGTGTCAGCTCTGCACTATGTGATATCTGTAACATATTTTTAAAAAGTAGTACTCAAGAGGCATAATTTAAGTCCAATTCTGAGGTTTGTTATAGGTTTACACAATCTATCTGTTTTTTATTGATGCATACTGAATCTGTTTGGTACAGCATTTATAACAAGTAGCCCAGGGGCAACGATCGCTCACCTGAGAGTCAACAAGTACAGTCACAGGACAAAGTGATTGGGATTTTTACCCCATATATGGGTATGGTGGCCATCTTGGTCATGTGACCTTGAAACCCTACTTACATCAGCAGAAGAGCTCTTGTCTGGATTGTGTATCCTCTTTTCTGCCATTTTTGTTCACTTGAAAAAAATCATCTAACAAGGTCAGGGTCCTATAATGACCCCCCGGGATGGGGCCATATTTGACCCCAGGGGCAAGATTGGCAGGATTTATGTAGAGCTCCACATGACAATGTTGTATATCAAATATACAAGCTTTGTGTAATGCTGTTGCAGAGAAGATTTTTTCATATATTTCCATTATAAATCTATGGTAGATAATGACATGCCTGGAGCGTGGCCTGTATGGACCCCAGGGGCACCCTTGGCAGCATTTATAAAGGAGAGGATTATACATTGGTCCACACAACATATGAAAGCACTGGGCCATATGGTTTCGGAGAAGATTTTTTTATGTTTTTCCCATGACGCCCCCCGGGCGGGGCCCGTATGGACACCAGGGGCACAGTTGGCCGGATTTTTAAAGAGGACCACTATACGTTGCTAAAAACAAAATATGAAAGCTTTGGGCCTTGTGGTTTCGGAGAAGAAGATTTTTTAAAGTTTTTCCCATGACGCCCCGGGGCGGGGCCCGTATGGACCCCAGGGGCACGGTTGGCAGGATTTATAAAGAGGAACACTATACATTGCTACAACAAAATATGAAAGCTCTGGGGCTTGTGGTTTCGGAGAAGAAGATTTTTTTTATGTTTTTCCCATGACGCCCCCGGGGTATGGACCCCAGGGGCACGGTTGGCAGGATTTATAAAGAGGACCACTATACTGACAAAATATGAAAGCTCTGGGCCTTGTGGTTTCGGAGAAGAAGATTTATTTTATGTTTTTCCCATTGTAAGTCTATGGGAGATAATGACCCCCGGGGCGGGCCATTTTTGACCCCAGGGACATGATTGGCAGGATTTATATAGAGGACCACTACACATTGCTACATACAAAATATGAAAGCTTTGCGCCTTGTGGTTTTGGAGAAGAAGATTTTTTTATGTTTTTCCTAATGACCCCCCGGGGCGGGGCCCATATGGACCCCAGGGGCACAGTAGGCAGGATTTATAAAGAGGATCATTATACATTGCTACACACAAAATATGAAAGCTCTGGGCCTTGTGGTTTCGGAGAAGATTTTTTAAAGGTTTTTCCCCCGACGCCCCCGGGGCGGGGCCTGTATGGACCCCAGGGGCACAGTTGGCAGGATTTACAAAGAGGAACACTATATATTGCTACAAACAAAATATGAAAGCTCTGGGCCTTGTGGTTTCGGAGAAGAAGATTTTTTTTATGTTTTACCCATGACCCCCCCCCCCAGGGCGGAGCCTGTATGAACCCCAGGGGCACGGTTGGCAGGATTTATAAGGAGGACCACTATACATTGCTACTGACAAAATATGAAAGCTCTGGGCCTTGTGGTTTCGGAGAAGAAGATTTTTTAAATTTTCCCATTGTAAGTCTATGGGAGCTAATGACCCCGGGGTGGGGCCATTTTTGACCCCAGGGGCATGATTGGCAGGATTTATAAAAAGGACCACTACACATTGCTACATACAAAATATGAAGGCTCTGGGCCATGTGGTTTCGGAGAAGAAGATTTTTGTATGTTTTGCCCCATCACGCCCCCGGGGCAGGGCCTGTATGGACCCTAGGGGCACGGTTGGCAGGATTTATAAAGAGGACCACTATACATTGCTACACACAAAATATGAAAGGTCTGGGACTTGTGGTTTCGGAGAACAAGATTTTTTTATGTTTTTCCCATTGTAAGTCTATGGGAGCCATCTGTTGCCATGGAAACCAGAGTTCTAATCCGACCTGCCCCAAAACCTTGCAAAACCTTTCCCTTTCCTCAATGATGCTTTAGATAACATTTGATTACGATCGGCCATGTTGTCTTAGAGATATTTGAGTTTGAAAATTTGAAGGGACGGACGGACGCACGCACGCACGGACGGACGCCGGCTCGACTACTGTACTATAAGCTCACCTTGTGAGCCTTTGGCTCAGGTGAGCTAATAATTGAAAATGTCAGTCCAAATAAAACATTCAAGAATTTTCTTTATAAATAAAATAACACATGCTTCTTAAAATGTTAACTCCAGAAATTACCGTAGAGTAATGATTGTCCTACTGAGTCAAACTGAGTATAACCTAGTATCTCCATATTAACTGTTTGTTGTTATTTTAACATTTATATTTGACAAGATTAAGAATTTCGTTCCTTTAATTTAAAGGCTTTCATTTAAAGGCTGGTTCATCTTGATGATAAATGTTTTACCTGTCGTTTTCTTGTCTGAGAGGTAGCTGTCTCAGCCTCATGATTCTTTCTTTTCTTCTGTACTGCTTGTTTGGTAATCTCTGTTTTCTGATTGGCATTTTGAGTTGGTTTTTTACTTTCCTTGGATTCTGAAAATGAACCACATCAATCATTACACAAACACTATGTGATGGCTCAGTAATTTCCACATTGTTGACTTGTCATGAGTAATTTAAAACAACTAGTTTTAAAATACAAGAGTTAAGATGTGATACTTATATTTAAGGATTAAGTGCATTAACTTCGTTATTATAAAAGTAGTATGTGCTGAGCTGTGTCCCGAGAAAACTTTCAAACCAGGCTCTAAACAACACGGACAGAAGAGCAGTCAAAAAGCAAAAGGCTACCAATTTCAGACCTTGAAAACATAGGAATTGTAAAATGCAGCTTAAACAAAGTTGCTGACAGCTGGACATTAATAGGACCACAATATATGTACCTTCTTGTCATGTTTTTTTTCTTCTCATTATGCTGTAAACAGACATTTCCATTTAGATTTGTGACGTAACCTATAAATTGAATTTATATTAATTAGATGTACATTACCTGAAGAGGTCTGACTTTGAAGGTCCTTGATCATCTGTCTGAGTCGGTTGTTCTCGCTTTTTAACTTCTCGTTTTCTTCCTGAAACAAATAAGCAGACCATAGACATTCTACCAGTTCTTCAGTGTGTGTGTTCAAGTAAAATTGTTTTAATAATTTTTCAATTTTAACGAAATTGCAACTTGTCTGTTGATACACACCAATAATATAACTTAAGCTGTACGTTAATAGTAGCAGAATGGCTATAAGACTAACTGTCTTAAAGAAGAATTAAATTGGAGTTAATAGAAGTGCAAGTAATTTGTTTAGAGAACACGAAAATCAGAGATTCAGAACTCCAAGACTGGGGGCTTATTTGGGCCATGTTTACGACGTGTACTGTTAAAATTTTGTCTGATAGTAAATTTAAAAGCATTTGACCATGATAAAACCATGAGCTTAAATGGGAAGTGGTCATTATGATTCGTTACCATCTGAAATGCTGAAAACAAAGTAAACAAATTATTGCAAGTCATTTTAATATTAGAACCAAATGTCATAGCACATCTTATTTTACAACTGATTGTTATAGGTGCATGCTTTGTAATTTTGTTCTTCATTATCATTTGATTAAAGAGTTTCCTTCTACAATGCTTAAAATTGAAACTAACCTCTAGTTTAGTACATCTGCTTTGGAGCCGGTGTTCTTCAGGACTAGCTTCGTCAGTCTCCAAGGCACGGTGGTCATCACTTTCCTTGTTCTGATCTTCATTGTCTTCCTCATCCTGAATTAATTAATAAGGTTGCATCTAAGACACAACATTAAACCAACATTGTTCACTGATCAGTACCATACTATGCCAAATAAGTACAATACAAATACAAATACTTTATTACACACAGGATTACAAGACGACATGAAAAATTATAACATTTACAATTTAGCAAAATTAAAGTGCACAACCCAATTGGGGGCTACAAGTCATAATTGATCAAACAGGGAACAATATTTACAACCAAGATCTATTTGCAATTATAAACCAAAGTAGTTGCTATGTACAAATTGCACTGTGCCTTGTAAGAAAGCTCTTAAAGGATAAATTTAGCTCCAAATAAGTATGTTTATAATATTGAAACATCAAGCTCATCACAAACTGCCGTCTTAAATGATTTCTCATATGAATATAAACATTATAAAATTAACATGTCATTACAATGGTAAAATTAAGAACTTACTTGGATGTTAGCAGTGTCATCAGCTATGTCAGTCTGGGCCTGTTCTTGGATGGCATCCTCAGCATCCTGTTTCTTCAAGGCGTCGATTCTAAAACAACATAAATTGTTTACGTATAAATATGTATTCTCTATATACATTTCTCATACCATCATAAAGGAACTTATTTCTGCTGTTAAACTGATACAGAGAATGTTGTTGTTGTTGTTTAGATAAACTACACTGCTCAAAGAGTTCATTTAGTATTTCTATTTTCTTATAATTTCAATTTTGTGCCAAGAATATTTTGAGATAAACTACAGCTCACTTTTTTTTCTCACTTTTTAGGATGTGTCTCAGCCGGCATCTGCCGGTGCGCATATGCATCTGTTAAAAGTGAGGCCAGCAGGTGGATTGCAGTAAAATTTAATCAGAATATGACCTAAATAGGATGTTCCTGTCTGTGTTCTGTGACACCTCTCCACAAGATGGGAATGGCCTACACTGAGGCTTAGTCAATACGAAACGTCATATGTATAGTAAATAAAGGCTGAGCTGTGTAACGTTAGATATTTTTTGACATACATGGCTAAAACATTAATTAACCAGTATCATCAATCTTAATTTCATAATGCACCAGTCATTTGTATCCCCAGCCCTGGCCGGGGATAGCGAGGACACGCCGGTGCTAAAGTGCCGGGCTTTAACCTCTGATGCATCCCGGCAGTGCCAGGGATTTGCCAGGGATTTCATTTCCCGAAAATACACAGTCAAATTTATTCACATTTAAATTGTGAATAAATTTGATGTGTATTTGTGGAATAGATATCAATGTTTTTTTTACAAAATTACTTGTATGGTACTTCTTTAATTGCAAATGTACTTAAACATTTTTATGCATAAATTGAAGCCCTTCACTCGTGTTTCAGTTTCATCAGAACAACACCCAGCTGTTCCATATTACTGTCAGCCTCCGGGGAGCCGGGGCTTTTAGCAACAAATATCTATAATAAATTCTAAGCTTATTTGATCTTTGAAGGTAATGCATACTTGTTTCTAAAACCTTTTGCTGCTGCTGTAACAAACATTCCATGCGCGGATCCAGAAAATTTTCTCAGGGGGGGTCCAAATTCCCAGAAGGGGTCTTACGGAAAATTTCAACATGGCAAAAATTAATAATCTGGCAATTCCAGGTGTGTGTGTGTGTGGGGGGGGGGGGTCCGGACCCCCTGTCCCCCCCCCCCCCGCTGGATCCGCGCATGCATTCACATAACTATCACCAAATAATGAAGCATCAAGTTGCGGATCTGCCTTTGGACTGCTGAATTTATGCCTTTGAAAAAATCCAACATAGAAATGGGGATAGAGGTGTCTACAAAGCAGCACAGACATGATAGCTCCCATTGGTTAGAAACGTGGTGAGATTCAATAACAAATATCATGTCTGCACAGTTTCTAGGTTACTATTTGTTTAAGTTGCCAGTAAAAAGGATGTGCATGATATTTAAGACGAGTTTAACTCTTTACATCCGATATGTGTTTTGTCTCCTAGTAGAGGATGAAACCAAAATGCTAGATACATGTAGGATTAAGTTTTAAGCACTTACACACTACTCAGAAAGGCACGATAGCCCTTTTCTAGCATAGTCTTCAGACATCTCAGCTTCTCACTCTCCCCATCAATCTTTTTCCACTTTTTGAAGAATGTTGTATTGATTTCTTTGTTTCTTGGTTGGCACAGTATCATCTTCTCCTGCCATTTGTCATTGACCTCAACCAGCACTCTCCATAGCTTCTCTGATACCTGGCTGAGTGACAGTTCCTGCCGGTAGTTGTCGTTCAGTTTCTTCTTTTTCTGAGAAAAGCAATTTGTAAACATCTGAAACCTATCCTAGTACATTGCTTAAACACTACCCTAATAGTGGTCCGAAAGTATGAAAAATGTCTGGAAAAACCATTTAGAAAACTTTAACTATGTAAATTACCATAAAGTTTTATCCTATATATTACAGTTTGATCTCTAGCCAAATTCCCAAACATCTGATTCTGGTGTCAATCACTATGATCTACAAAAGGAACAGTCATTTTGATGTGTCACCAGTAAATCAAAAGTAGACAATATAAGTTCTGGAAACATAAAAACACCAAATTTGAGCTGGACTGTTATTTATATCCACTTTCCCGTGCTAGACAACACCTACTAAGGGTCCCAGAGTCTAGAGACTATACAAGAGGCCTCAAAGAAAGTAAAAAACATTCAGATTCAGACATAACTACTTCCTTGGAGCTGTCATTAACAGCCTCACTGTATAAATATTGATTGATATGACAAAAATGGACAAGTTATTCTAATGTTAGGGATATATATTTTCCCAATAATATTCCTAATGACACACAATGTCACAAACACAATGGGGTCTCCCGCAATTTGGACATTTTCACTGTGTATGTATTTTTGGGTTTTTAAATGGTCATAACATGTTTTGAAACTGAAACTATAAGTTGTATAAATGATTTATAATTGTTTTTAAATGATAATTTGTTTGTTTTAGTTGTTTGTATTGATGATATTCAAATATTCATGGTGCTTCTATGATGTCATAGTGGCACTTATGAATATTCATGAGATAAAATGCCAAATTTCATAACAAGCTATCTCCGAAACCAGTGATGATAATTTGGTGAGGTTTTCTGCGATCAGTACTTTCATCAATGTCTATTTCATATTTACAAAATGAAAACCTTTAGATATGACCTTTAAAGCTAACATGTAATAGTAACGTTCATTAGATTAATATGGTTTTTTAATTTAGAAAGTTTGCGCAATGATTACAAAATAAGCAGATCAAACAAGTAGCCTTTAAGTCTCACAACAACGACCTGGATCACTGAATCACTAAAGTTCAGAAGGAAAATTAACACCCGCGTGGAACGTAAACTGTGAAACAAACTTAATAAAAGATATAAGAATCATATCCATGTCCTGTGTGTAATGAACATGACTGTACATAGGACAAAATTGTGGCATTAGAGTCAAATAACTGCGCATTAAGTTAAACCAGAAAAATAATAAAACACAAAAGTCTATATAAATGTACAACTGGATATCCTAATCAAGGCGAAAATCTCGGTCGAAGCGTTTTTTTTTTACTGAGTGGCCACCTATTGGGAAAATAGCTGCTCATTCGGCTTACGATATGTTTCATGGTATAAGTACCTGATTGTTAGTTTGGTTTTTTCCCACCTCGGTTTTTGGAGTGGGAATCTTTTTCTGATTGCGCCTTTTCCTGATCTTTGCCTACTTGTACCTTTTTATTGTGCTCATTTACTGCGGATGTTACATTGCGAGTTTGCAGGCATTGGCATCATTAATTGCTGTCTAATATTGTCTAATGCTTTCACTATATTTTGTTTGAAAATATGTCTTAAATACGTCAACTCGCTTATGAAGAGAAATTCGAGGTTTCGGCTAATTTAGGCTTAATTCGTTTTGAGCATATTATTGCAATTCTAACATTTTTTTTATGAAATTACAGAGTTCGCTTCATGTACGTCGCGATGATATCAGTTAAATAATAAAGGTCGAGTATTTTACTTTGACTGATAATGTGAACTGTTATCAGTTTTGGCCTTCATGTTTGGTCTTATTTCCAGATTATGGGTTGTCAGCTATCCTGTCAAATAGGAAATTGAGTTGTTTAATGTCCAAGCAGTGTCAGTGTTTCTTTACGCCTGTTGCTCGCCAATCTCAACATAAGTAATATCTTGTTTTGCTCGGATGGAAGCCAGGACTACTTACGAATTGTTATTTCTAAAGACCACACTAAATTAATAGAATGTCTGTAATCGAAGTGTATCTGTAGATAAGTCGTGTCTTAATTTTTAGGACTTTCTGACATACTCAGATATGCGCTTTTTATACATTTTGCCATACTAAGTACAATTGCAACAATGCAAGCGCCTTGTACATTTTTTTGTAGACAAGATATTTCTACAGGGGAAATCATTTTTATAATACCGGACCCTTAAGCGTTAACAGTCAGACGGATGTTGATAGAAGGATATAAAATGCCCACAGAATCGTTAAATTACTTATTGAAGCCAGAGAAGCCTGGACTTATACATCATACTTAATTTGAAGGTACTAGAAGGTGTACTGGCTATTGTACTCCCAACAGGACCAATGTCGTCTAGACATATGAAGATTTGCGATCTTCTTAATTCAAATACAACAACAGTTTGTATTGAGATGTCTAGTGATACAATGACTTAGTTTGATATGCATTCTGGCGTTTGTCAAATTATGTACTCTTCGCCAAACGTTAAGCATAATTATTTGTGTAAAAGGAGGAAAATATCTGGTTACAACACAATTGTTCCCCAATTTGTTTATAACAGATCATTCCAACAGACACTTCCTTGACATGGGGTCAAGTTTGTTCTGACGTAGCGTATGATGTGCAAAATGCAGCATTCAGAAACACTGTTTATCATTAAAATAATGCATTATTAACACTACATACAACCTGTTATACCGACACCCTGTATCCTCAAGCTAATGTTATTGTTTACTACTGGAAATGTTGATGAATTCGTACGTAAAATGACAATTAGCAGACGATTCTGATAATAAAATGCCATGTTTCGCTTATTTCTACACGATCTGTCCCTTTAAGAATACTTGAGGAATCTCACTCTTACCTTCATCCTATTGCACGTACTTTTTTCTCCAATTTACCGTTTTAGAAGACATAATAAAGGAAAACAAGAAGTAGACGCTGCAAGCAAATGGTCTGTAACCTTCTTTTATTTACGTGTTATGATAATATACAGGCAATGTTTCCAATCGAAAAGACGGTAAAAGATTACATTTTAAGTCGTGAATGAAAGCCAAAAAATACCATATAAAAAGCGTTGTTATTGTTTTCCACTGCTTATTTATTGCCAGTGTTAAGGTTACTTACTGTTGACGTCATAGTATCCTCACGTTGATGTGTTGGTGTAAAAGGATCATATTCATTATGTTGAGCGACTATAAATGCATATAAAGAGTGTATATGGGTATATGTGACTGTGATTGCATTGAAAATGTAATCAATTTCGCAAAAGAGGTGTTATGCACAAAGGAACAGAACAGATACACGGCAGTCAACATAAATATTTGATCCCAAGAAAGCCGCTCGAAAAGGTACTGGGACACAAAATCATTAATGGCGAAACGACAGTTCAAACAAGGTAAGGCAGTCGATTTCAAGCTTCAATAACCTCGACTGTACATAGGGTAGACCAAATATTATGTAAGGTGTGGTCTCCTGGACGCTCTGTTATTTTATTGGAGTAATAAATTTTAAGTTCATACTGTCCTGTAATGTGAGAAATCAGTGTTAACATTGATATTTGTGTCACAGAAGTTATGTTATTTCGTTTATCATATTTAATGTGTTATTATATACAAGTTTATAAATCGATCAAAATCTAAATTATTACAATCAGTGAATAGTTCTATGTACTTGGATTGAGTTAGCGACATCCGTTCAAATCTGCAAACACCCAATAAAATTTGGCCAAGCTTCAAGCACGGACCTGCTATGCCATTACTTATGAAACAAATCGGTACCTATTTACGCGGCGATTTTGTCTAAAAACCAGCTTGTAAACTTGTAACAACCGTCTGCATTAACAGGCATTCAAATGCCCATAGCTCTGTAATTATTCTGTCAAATCTAACGTTGAAGCGCCAAGCGGTGTCACAAATGATTCTGGATTTGGCGTATGTTTTGCATTCGTTAATGCGTTGACTAGAACGACTTCAGGTAAAGCTTTCAAAGTATGTTGTAGTCTGTAAAATTCGCGTATAGGTAGGGGCCAAAAAAAGGAAAAATCAATATCTTACTTACTGTCTTACTGTCGTTGAGGCCTTGTATAGTCTCTCGACTCTTCGGCCCTTTCATGTCTTCTTTCATTTAACTGGTGATGTCTAGCATGTGGATATGAATAACAGTCTGGCTCAAATTTGGTGTTTTTGTTTTTCCATAACTTGTTTAGTCTATTTTTAACTGATTGATGGATTCTGAAGATACCACATCCTCTGGCAAGCTGTTCCAGTCGTCCATTACCCTTTGTGAGAAAGAATACTTTCTTAAATCCAGTCTAAATTGCCGTTTGAACAGGTTTTTTTGCGTTTGACCACTTGTCATTTGATTTGTTTACTGATCCTTGTCGCATTTGTCTATAACATTAAGGATCTTAAAAACTTCAATTAGGTCAGCATTGTAACGAGGAAAGCCCTAGTTCTTTCATTCTGTCTGTATAAGTTAGGTGTCTTATGTTATGTACCAGTCGTGTTGCTCTTTTCTGCACGTTTTCGATGGAAATGCTGCCTTTTTATATATGACTGACCAGATGGTTGACGCGTATTCAAAATTTGGCCTAACAATGCTTTTGTACAGATTTAAGAATATTGTTTTATCTAGGTAACTAAAAGTACGTTTTATTATCCCTAAATTTATATTGGCCTTTTTAACCATAGCTTGGATATGTGGTACAAATTTTAATTTGTCGTCTATTATAACACCAAGATCTTTTTGCTCTGGTACTTGATTTATTTCTGTTTTTCCCCCTATCGAGTGCGGAGAGAGGCAGTTTTAATGCACAGGTTAAAGACCTATTTTCATGTCTATTGAGGGTCATTAGATATGAGAAAGGCCATTAGAAAACCTAGTGCCCTGACAATTACTCTGAATACAGGTAGGGGCTAAAACAGGAAAAATTAATATTGACTGCAGAGGGAGGCAGTTTTATTGTCATGTTATCAGGGACCATAAGAACTACAGGTATTATCCTTTAGCGGCCTCTTTATGGCCCCCTGCAGAGATGTGATAATCACCTCATTATGACAGTCCTTTGATTTAAGGACCATAAACGGTCATTAACTTAATTTACAGTGGTACCACTTTGAGCTTCTTCAGAAGGGACGATAAAACAAAAAAAAACAGTGGAACTAAAGGTATTATCCTTTGGGGGTCTCTTTATTGTTACCTGCAGAGATGCGATAAATACCTCATTATGACAGTCCTTTGATATACAATACAATACAACACAAATAGTTTATTGGCATGAAACATACAAAATGCTTTTCGCCACATAAATACAATTACAGCAAGTGGGTACATAAATTATATGAGAACATATTTACAAGAAGCAAATAAACATTCTGTAGTACAGAAACATGTTTTAATGCAGTTCTTATTATAACTAAAAGGCATTTCACATTCTTATTCTTTTCAGTGCTTTTCTCCTTATATCTGCAAAATATAAAAAGTTTGATAGATTTTTTGTATCTTTTTCCTTTCCATTTTGCATCAGCAATTTAAATTTATTAAGTGTCGGCCATCTGCAGAAATAGTATGTGAGGTACTTTCTCCGTATATCATGATAAGCCGGGCACACTAAAAGAAAATGAAATTCTGATTCAACAACATGCATGTTACAACAGGTGCAAAGACTGTCTTTCCTAGAGATGTCATAGTATCTGCCGGTTTCTATTTCTAAACTTTGGGAGCTAAGTCTAAATTTAGATAATGCATATTGAAATTTATTAGGAGCATTAGGGGTCATTAACCGAATAAACAGTGGTACCAATATAGCTCATTCAAAGGCTAAGTCTTTAAAGACATTGTGTACTCTTTCGAACAAAACATTTAGTTATTCACCTTCAAATAAAACAACGCCGTAATTTACGTTGATTTTGACATAATAAATATGAAGACAATTCCTGACGCGACGTCTGCATGGAAAGTACAATTCATCTATTTTCTAAATCTAAAATTTCCACTATCTTGCCATCATTTATGTTTGTACAGTTCGGTTTGTGTTGGGCCTTTTCGAAAATCACACAGTTGGTTTTAAAAAAATAACGCATATAGGTTCATAACAATACATCAGGAAAACATGTCCGTGCAATGAATATCCCCTCAAACCCCACTTTTATATAGTAAAACTGGGGTTTGCAGGGGTATACCTATTTTTTTATTATTTTTGCTCCAAAACATACATTGTGGGTACTCGTTAGAACCGCCTCGCCGAGGCGGTTCTAACGTGTACCCACAATGTATGTTTTGAGCTCAATTATTAAAAATATCCAAATTTTTCCAACGAAATTTTCAATTTTTACAGCTGAAAAAGTTCTCTTGGGCATGGGCATGTTTTCGCAATGGAAATAAAAATATTCCCAATATACAGCTTAAATGAATATAAATGGAAAATCAATCTACTTTCATCAATTTCCTAAAATAATATGTCGATATTTATTCTCTCCCATTTTTTTTAAATATAGAAAGACATCACTATTAACAGTAGGAAACCTTATCATTTGTTTTTTTTTACCTGGAGAGGCAATAACTTAGCAGGGAAATTCAATAACATATACGTGCGAAAACTACAACATAAAAACAGAAAAAAAACAGCCTTTCTGAGAACAATAAAAGCTTTGCGTTTGGTAGTTTATGTTCCCTGGGTATATTTGCATAACGTAGAACTAATTAGGACTGAACTCAACTTGGGGCGCCTGCTTACAGCGTCAGCGTCTTGTTTCCCTTTATTTTGTCTTCTAAAACGGTAAATCGGGGGAAAAGTACTTGCAATAGGAAAAAGGTAAGAGTGAGATTCCTCAAGTATTCTTAAAGGTACAGATCGTGTAGAAATAAGCAAAAAATGACATTTTATTCTCAGGATCGTCTGCTAATTGTCATTTTACGTACGAAATCATCAACATTTCCAGAAGTAAACAATAACATTAGCTTGAGGATACACGTTGTCGATATAACAGGTTGTATGTAGTGATTAACATATCCAAAAACAACTCTGATAAGCCGAGACAAAACTGTCAATTGTTCTTTGCTACGACATGTTTTCTTTCTAAATCAATGAATGCTGAAAACATTGAGCGTTGGTACACGTTAGAGGCTGTTCTAACGAGTATCCACAATCTATGTATTGGCGCAAAAATAAGAAAAATAGGTATACCCCTGTATACCCCAGTTTTGCAATATAAAAGTGGGGTTCAATGGGGTATGCATTACTCGGACATGTTTTCGTAATGCACAGTAAGGACAGAAGAAGCTGGTTCAGGAATTAATGCAAACAAATTGAGCCGCCTCGTGGAAAAACCAACAATGTGGTTTCCGAACAGGTCCGTCACAAACCGGGCTGTACAGTCATAGAAGATGGCTAGAGACTTGAAATTTAGGATTTAGAAAGTAGAGGAATTGAACTATACGTGTAGCGAGAACAAAGGCACTGATCAGCTTCGCAGTGACTGCGAAGCTGATCTGCTCCTTTGTTTTCGCCTAGGCAGATTGTTGGTTTTCCAATGTGGCAGCTCAATTATTGTTTTAGTATCCCAACACATAGATGTACATCAGGCAAGAATGAAATCACAGAGAACTACATAAATTTTAGACACGTAAATAAAATATACTGAAAAAAAAAAAAAGAAAAAAAGAAAAAAGGTAATGTAAGTTTTTCGAATTTTAGCGGTAAAACGATGAGAGCTTTAGGGTTGCTGCTGTATGATTCTTATTAACGGGATATAAGGGTACAACATGCAAAAATGATTTTTATTTCGATGGAGAAATGATTGATTGAGATTTTTTTGTCATCTTAAATGCAAATCGGGAAATATTTGCTCTGCGCATGCGTAAACGTCTTAACATTCAAATGATCAAGAAACTAAGTCAGCTGCTCCCTCTTTAAAATTCACGAAAAAGAAATAAAGTGGCATGACAAACAAGCTCGTAATTTAATGCATCAAAATCACTACATGTGTAATTGAAAGAGGGGTAATCTTTACATATTAATTTTATTTCTTTAACGTGTGAGTTATCTGCTGAGCTGTACATTGTGATTTTGAATGGCGGGTTATTGCCAATTCAAATCTTACCATTATTTTAATACTTGCGCACTGTATGTTTTATGACTTTCATAATGCCTGTGGTTGGCATTTAATAACTCCGATAATATTATACCCTAGTTTGCTCAAAATTTTGTGGAATAAAATTGTTGGGTTTCTTTTTTGTTGAGTATATATGAAAAATACGAAAAGGTACGAAAGCCGGATAGGGACTTCTTATTTCTGACTTCTTAGTTCCGACTTCCAACTTCCGACTTCCAAGTTCCGAGTTCCGACTTCCAAGTTCCGAGTTCCGACTTCCAACTTCCGACTTCATAGTTCTGACTTCTTTGTTCTTACTTCTGAAATAGCAATTCCTGAGTTTGACAAAGACATACACACACACACACACACGCAGGCACCGACGGACACACGCACGCACGCACGCATGCACGCACGCACGCACGGGCGATCGTACATATGCAGGTTACACATGCATACATAAATACATACATACATAAATACATACATACATGTACATACACACACATACATACATACATACATACATACATACATACATACATACATACATACATACATACATACATACATACATTCATACATACATACATACATACATACATACATACATACATACATACATACATACAGACAGACAGACAAATACATGTAGGTCATGACATGTGACGT